>JAAGVU020000008.1:15480252-15492426 GCA_011763525.2 Mormyrus iriodes
ATATATCTCATTTTTTAATTAGTCTTACAAAGCCATTCCTCTTAAAAGTTGTGTAACCATACTAAGCACAACATAGAATTAACCTTTATTACTATTTACATCCTTGAAAGGACAATGAGCCAAACCACAAGCACCTTAATTTAATTATAAGGAAAGAAACACAACAAAAAATAGGTGCCTTACAACCACCAGTACAACTGTTCATAATCAAAGGGTTCTCTCTGCATTTTTGGATGGGTTTCAAAAGAAAGAAAATGGAATATCATTTATCTTAGACATATTTTCCTGCATACCGACTGACATTTATGAGCTAAACAACATCTCTCTTTTCACAAACTCTACAAAAACACATTCCTGTTATTGTTCTACATATCCTAAACATCTGCAACCCCCTCACCCCCGCCCCACACTCAACTGCATTCCAGATTTGTTGCTTTACCATAAACCCATGTGAGGAATGTTCTTACCACCACAAGCCAAATGTCCCAGACTAAAGAAAGGTTCTTTTAAGCAGCCTCTTGGTGTCTTACATATCTGGATCAAGCAGAACTGCTAAATCTCAAGAAGGGTCTTTCAAAAGCATAGCCACTTCAGCCTCCAGAACATCCCCATTTCATTAATCAAGCCAGACCGGGAGCTCTCCAGTATCCCAAAACCTCCTCACAGTAATTAGCTTCTCCATTGTCCATTGTTAATACCTTCCTTCCCACGTAGACTAGAGTCCTTCATTTCCATTTAATGTTAAGGAACCTCTCTGCAAAAAACACCCTTGAGGCTTTTTCTTTTAAATGTTAGGTGACATTTATTTGGGTAATGCTGATTACACTGAAGGCACAGTGGCAAAGCTAGGTCTGAAAATGTTAGAGCTCAGTGAATTATAGAGGTACTGTGAATTAGAAATGCAATGATTAAATCTGTGTGCCCAGGAACAAACACCCCCAAAGGTGTTCAGTTCAAACAGCTGATCAACAAATTAGACAGCTGAAAACTTGATCTACTTCCAAAATTCCAGGCTGATCTCATTCTGAAGGTTGTTGTGGACCCTTCACCCTACAGAAGAACCCGGAACATTTCAAATGAGTGGGAAATATACATATACAGACCTCAAGAAACCAAAAGCAAAGCTGTTGAAATCATATAAATGTTGTGTAAGTCTGTGAACATTCCACAACTGGTTAAACACAGTCGTTACTAAGTAACAGGCAGATGTTTTGTACAACACCATTCTTCTTCAGCACACAGATCCCATTATTTATGTGTCAAAAGATATTTACCCAGTTGCAGTAAGAATGAGCAATGTATGACATTAGTATTTTACTGTTATTTTTATTGGGAATGGATGAATAGTTTTATTTTGGGTAATACCTTTAGATCTAGCTAGTTTGCATATTTTGTCATACTGTTATCATTTACTCCTATTTTGCCTGACAGTATCTGAACGCACTGCCTTGGCAGTAGTTAGCTTTAGTACGCTAACAATGACTTGGAAAAGCAGCATAGGTCTCTTGTTGCCGATGGGCTGATAAGAGCGCCCTCCTCTGCTCTCCCGACCCTAGCTGCAGCATTGGCCTAGCCCACCTCACCAGAGCCCTGAAGGAGACCTCCTCACTGACAGAATACAAATGAACATAGCAGTTCTGTGGGGGTTTGTATTCAGCTCCAAAAACCCCGAGTTCATTCCTGCTCGCACAAGATATACTTCATATTCAAGATATAATTCATATCTGTATACTTCGTGCCAGCACCTACACCAAAACAAATTCCTTGTACTTTTGATACTTGGAGAATAAAAGGATTCTAACAAATTTTGAGCATCAAAATGGTGGAAGAATTTTTAACTAACCGAACAGTAACACTTGACTTGAAGGGGTACAAATAATGTAGTAATACACTCTTACTTAATCTATTAATTAACCAGCAACTAAGTGTTAGTTATGTACTGATCCTATGCTCGTTCATCATTAATCAATCATAACGATTCATCCATTCATCCATCCATTTTCTGTAACCGCTCATCCCATTTGGGGTCATGGGAGTCCGGAGTCTATCCCAGAGGCTGCGGGCGCAAGGCAGGGAACAACCCAGGATGGGGCGCCAACCCACCATTCGCACACACATGCACACCTACGGGCAATTTTGGCAATTCCAATCAGCTTCAGCTGACAACCACAGAGCAGGGACAGCGCATGCTGAGGCGCACAGTGTGCAGAAGTTGCCAACTTTCTGTAGATTCAATAGCTACAGACCTCCAAACTTCATGTGGCCTAAAGATTAGCTCAAGAACAGTGCATAGAGAGCTTCATGAAATGGGTTTCCACGGCCTAGCAGCAATTGCAAGTGCAATGCAAAGCGTTGGATGCAGTGGTGTAAAGCATACCACTACTGGACCCTAGAGCAGAGGAGACGTGTTCTCTGGAGTGGCGAATCACGCTTGTCTGTCTGGCAATCCGATGGACTAGTCTGGGTTTGGCGGTTGCCAGGAGAACTGTACTTGCCTGACTGCATTGTGCCAAGTGTAAAGTTTGGTGGAAGAGGGATTATGGTGTGAAGTTGTTCTTCAGAGGTTGGGCTTGGCCCCTTAATTCCAGTGAAAGGAATTCTTAATGCCTCAGCATTCGAAGCCATTTTGAACAATTTCATGCCCCCAACTGTGTGGGAACAGTTTGGGGATAGCCCCTTCCTGTTCCAACATGACTGCGCACCAGTGCACAAAGCAAGGTCTATAAAGACATGGATGAGTGAGTTTGGTGTGGAGGAACTTGACTGGCCTGCACAGAGCCCTGACCTCAACCTGATAGAACACCTTTGGTGATAGAGTGGACACTGCGAGCCAGGCCTTCTCATCCAACATCAGTGTCTGACCTCACAAATGCTCTCCTGGAAGAATGTTTATGGGAATTTTTGACCACACTCCTAAACCTTGTGGAAAGCCTTACCAGAAGAGTTGAAGCTATTCTAGCTGCAAAGGGAGAGCCATCTCCATATTAAAGCCTATGTGTTAAGAATATGATGTCATTAAAGTTCATGTGTGTGTCAAGGCAGGCGTCCCAATACTTTTGGCATTATAGTGTATTCCTTCAAAATCACTATGTAATTATGGGAGTAGTTCAAATTATCACAAAACAAAAAGGTAGTTTGTACACCACACAGAGTTTCGATGGCATACCATAGCGGTACTAGTGCTATGCACGAGCACTTGAAGAGAAAACACACAGGCGTTATTCTGGACCACCAAAATAGGCAAAACAACCCTATGTGCTGTCTATTCGTGTTTATTAAATTAGCTTTAAAATGGAGAGCTTTTTAATGTCTTTTGTCCTTGTAGCCTAAATACACTCGTTATTAAAGCCATAAAGTTGTCTGCCTACCAACGTAGAATTTCCATTGAATAAGTGTTTGAGAAAATGTTTAGGTAAGAATCTGGGCTTATTCTATGTTGATTAGCCGTGCTGTTGTGTGTGCAGTGGTGCATGTTGGGCTTTTTGGGACCAGTGTTATTATTGTAAACTAAAAGGAAAACAAAACCGGTCACAAAAAAAATAATTTGTGAAGTGAAATGAAAATGTAAACTATGTTTACAAAAAACTAGTCGGACTTTAAACTGCAAAAAATACCACCACACCACCAATGTCTTTTTACCTGGTGTAACCACAATATCTCCTCTTTTAAAAGATATCATGGCTGCTGAGCCGTCCCTTTCTTCACCACGACATCAGTGCTTATCGCTTCCATGGTATAACAAAATAATTGCATGTGGCACGCACCGCTAACCAAATTTATGAAGTATAAGGATACGCAAAATTTATATAGATTACTTTTGGGCATCATAATACGCCTCTCATTAATATTTTAAGTTTACTACTGTTCTGCTTATGGAATTTTGAGCAGAAGTTTGTTTTTGTCAAAAGAAAATTAAGTTAAATGGAGGAAAATAAATCGTTTTGATTAATCAACCAATCAGAAAAATAGTCGATAGAGTAATCTATAGAAAAATAGTCGTTAATGGGAGCCCTAATTACTACTAAATTATGTGGGGAGATTCAGCCACAGCATCAGTTAATTATGTACCGCTGTAACTGCAGTGCACTCCACACAACTAGTACCACCACACAGAACTTTCCGCTAACAACCCATATACCAGGTGAGTTTACTATTCAACTCAAAGACAAAAGCAAAACCAAAGAGCAGCCTACCGCTGAATGTACATTAACTTTCACAATGCCTTAGTAAAAAAACAGTGTCACCTCCTACCCATGCCAACAAATTTCAAACGGGGGGGCGGGGGGGGGAGAGTGAGAGAGAGACTAAGAGAGAATGAGAGTGAGAGAGAGAGAGAGGCCACTTAACATCCACACTTTTCCACAGAGAGAAAGCCAGAGAATCAGGGTCAGCTCAAAGTAGGTCAGCTGAATCAGCATGTTTGCCAGGAGATCTTAAAGAGTCAGCAAAGCTAAAAGAATTACACTGTGTGTGTTTTTTTTTAAATTGCCCATTTATTTTCTGCTTAAATCTTTAACTTACATTACAGTTACAGTCCTTCCCAAGTGCAGCAGTTTACCAATCACTACATAATCCCACTGAGGCAGAAATGAAGGTCCATCATTAGCAGTTCAGTTGGTAGTATGAGTTTAATGCTCTCTCCCTTGCCTTGTGAATATCTATAACACTATATGCTAAGTTAATAGGGACAAGTGCAAGGTAATCTGGGTCTGATAGGCCAGCTCTAATTGTCCTGAGGTTGAATAAAAGCTGCCAGTACCAATAAGAGAAAAAGATACCCCATAGTCTCTCCTGAACATTTCTCTGCAGAACGAACCTCTTCCACTGACCTTCCCTCATCATGCCTGTGGCCTGACTATGAATCCTGGATCATGGCAGGTGGTATAATCTGGGCATAACCAACACATACAAAAGTGTTTAGTTACTTTAGACCAAAGTGAATATTGAGATCTGATAACCTATAAAGGAAGTTTCCGCTCTTTGTATACTCTGCCACCCCCACAACCCTGTACTTGACAAGCAGTCAGAAAATGGATGGATGGATGGATGGATGGATATGGAAGGCAGGCCACTACTTTCAGTTTATATACAGCACCTGCTGCTACCCAGCACATGTGCAATTATGTTCATCCATCACCCCAAGATCACAAATGTCACTCAACAGAAAGAGCTGTAAAAACAGACAACAGACACCACAAAAATAAATAACATGAAAACATGAAATCTCATTCTAGCCTGTCACTAACATTGACACAGCACAGGAAAAAGTAAAAGCTGGTAACGCTGTCATTATTGCTAGCGACGGTGGGAGTGCAGACACCCGGCATTCCACAGTGCTTTTAACAACGTGGGATGTTAAAAAAAGCAAACATTACTGAAAAAGCAGAAGCCAGCCAAACAAAACTGCTGCCACTCAAATATCCCTAAAATATATGACTGCAAGCGGTTATTTTAGAAATGATCAAGATCAGCGGCTACATTTTAGAAATCACAATTTATAAACACACTAAACAGCAACCCATTAACCAACGCCTATAAACAGTATGAAAAATTAAAACCAGTATTAAACAGTGTCAGCACCCTGCAAAAATTTCCAGGACATTGCATATTGCATACAGCAGTTCATGTAAGACTTTATGTGTTTTAGGCTGGGTTTTCTATAAATCATGCTGCTAGTAACAAGTTCTGCATTTGTTTAAACATCTGCTACGTATTTCACCGAATCTGTGTGCTGTCAGCATCTCACCACAGAAATCAAATGCCACACAACGTAAACATGACAGTGCTGACTGACACAAAAAAGATATATATGCAGAGTGTGCATCATGCATCTGCAGAAAGAGAGGCAGACCTTTCTGCGTCCACCCTAACTTTACCCGGGGAAGGAAGACAAGCAGGGGGCTGACATTTGCAATAATAAGCTAAGCCCTCGCTGTTGAAGGCGACTATTTTCCTGCTGTATTTTGTTAGATAAATAAATACAGAAACACAACATGCCTGCATGCATTTATCTTTAAATTTAGCTCAATCTAATAAAAAAAAATACATGCTGATCTAAAATTCTAATGGTGACCTTTTTGACAGGCAGTGTATATTTTTCAGGGGTCAGATAGTCCCTGGAGCTGATGGGGGTTAAGGGCCTTGCGCAGGGGCCCAACAGTGACAGTACTCTGCGAGCATGGGATTTGAACTAGCAACCTTCCAATCATATGCAAAGCATCCTAACCTGCTGAGCCACACACCAATTGGCACAGCAAATACACAGAGTGTGATGCTGAAGTCTGCCACCAAGAATGAGGATTGAAGACATGAGACAGAAGGGTGACAAGCTGGTTGTGTGGAAAACCGGTGCAGGGAGGAATCAGGATGGACTTCTGGTTACACGAGATTCCGGGAGGTTGGCAAGCTCCTTACGGAAGACTCAGGAGTCCTCCTCGGATTAAAACGCCAGGCACCATTTCTCATACCCCTTTCCAACTGGTCCAAGTGGCAGGATTCATGATGCCATCCATGCAGCCAACTCCCGACACGCAAAGACCCACTTTTCAGCCACCGTGCTGCTCACACTGCCGCCAGTTCTCTTTATAACTGGTAACTGGTCTGCACCCAGCCGAGCTACATAAAACCCCAAACACCTCCATGACTGCAAGCTACCTTCTGCCAAACCACCGTCAACAAATCAAGATGAGAACAATTCACATTTCTCAGTTACTGAGCATTGACAGAATTACACTAAACAGGACTTATATCCTTTCTCTTACAGGGTAGCTCACAAAAACGACTGACTTTAAAAATACAACAAATCATGACAATGCATCATGACATCTTCTTCAATGGTGTGGATCGGCAGCCCATTCCAAGCTGCAACCCCCACACCTGTTATCACATCCAACAATACCCTCAAATCCATACCCCCCTCCATCAAAATTCCACAAATCTGTTTCAGCAGAACACAGCAAAGGTCTAAAATTTTCCAACTCCCTATTTAATTGGAGAACTCTATTAATTATTATTATTATTATTATTATTATTATTATTATTATTATTAAATGCAAGGACTCCATCTGGCTCAGCAGGAAGTTTTAAATTGTGTTGTCATGCCAACCACCCCTCTTTCATACCTGAAAGACATGGAGCTGATATGAACCCCTGCACTGTACTCCTTGAGTGCACAGCATATTTTTAATGCAACCCCAGTAGATCATATGCCGTAAATTATGCTCCATAGCTTTTCTAGTGCACTTATTTCCTTATTCATCTGCTGTATCAATACTCAGTCTCAATTTTGAGTGTAATGAATATTCATGCGCGAGTATGCTTATGCTGTCGTTCTTCCCTGAAGATCCTGGTCCATTTCTCCCTGCCAAATGAATTGCTGGGGAACAACATTAAGCCTGTGCAGATATTAAAATACCCCCCCCACCACCACCACCACCAAAAAACCCAGGCTGCTCTTTTGCTTCTCGATGTTGGGCCTCTTCGCACCGTATATGCCTGGGCTGAAAATGTGTATGCAGAGCAGCCTCCGGTGGAGCTGGTGACTAACAGCACACAGGAAACGCTGGGGGAGCTGGCTCCGCTAACGCAGCGCGTGTGGCTGCAAAGCCGGCGGAGGCTTGGCAGCGCTCTCGGAGGGAGGGGTGGAGGCATACCCAAAAACGGTACACTGCTCAGATGCAAGGGAAGGTTTAACTCAAAAACACCTCTAGTTTCAAAATATCACACAAATACAACTTCACTCCTGTAATCATATAAAGGAAAATTTAACTTGGAAAGTCCCCGATACCCAAAACCACTCCCACCGCACCAATCGTGCGCGTCTAATTTAAGTCAAATGGCTAAAATCAACCATTTCCAGTAGCAAACCCGAACCGTTTATCTTAAGCATATATAATTCATATCAATGATTTATAGAGGTCCCTGAGGTATGAGTACGGGACATGATTCATAAAGCAGTTTTTGTACAATATTGTAAAATCGGGGAAAAATCCACATAAGCAGTAACTGCAGATAGCATTACTGGCATTCAACAGAAGAAACTGGATCGCTCTAACTGATTTGTTATAAATGGAAACAATTTGGGTGTCCTCCAAGTACCCGCGAAGAGTTTTGGCTTTAAGTCAATTGAGCATATGTGATAATCATTTCTTCCAGCAAGATCGAGTGATTAATAATCACGAGTATTATAATTCTCCTAAATTTCATATCTCCAATTATGCGGTTATTGAACTAGATAAGTAATGTTTTATATTAATTACGTATACAAAATATTTACTATCTGAAAGAGGAACCGAAAGAATAAAAAGCAGGATATTATTGTTCAATATGACACACTTGAACATTTGTTTAAATAACAATCAGGTAATGCGATTAGCGTTAATAAGAGAATTTGATATTTTCGACCAGGAAAAGAGGTGAACCTTCAACATCATCATGTCTATTTATAATGAAAAGTTAAGCACATGCACTGATACATTTATCTGCTGTGGATGCCAGTAGACAACTCTATCTGCACCAAAACGTGTAGCGCATGTAATATCCAACGTTCAGGTCACTGTTATGGCTGGAATGTGCTAAATGGCTCATCTCGGATTGCTGCCGTGCTGGCCTATGAAAATTAATTTCTAAACAATAATAAATCACAATAAGTAACACATGAACGAAAGACAAAAACTAAACTCTGTAGTGCAGAATTGCACACATCAAAAAGCTGATATCTATACCTTATGACAATTCTCTATTTAATCTTCGTTAAAAAATGCAATTTCTCATTAAATTATGCGTAAACGTAAGGAAGTTGCTTTCTTTGATTTTGACGCAACATTTGAAGTCCATGAATATACAAGCGGTTTAAATATACCTGCTGAAATATATGTGCAATAAATGATTTGTATCTCTATCCAATCCTATGCTTTCTAAGTACAACTATGATCGTTACAGTACAAGACACTTGAGGGATCTTACGAAATCGCATCATATATCTTTAAAAGTTATCCAGGCGGCTCTGCCCACACCGCCCCTACCAGTAAGCAGGACAGTAAGTACCTTTCTCTGCAGCTAACCAGTGCCAAAGAAACCTGACATGATTAAACGCTACATGTTTCAGATCCGATGCCAATGCTTTATTCTCAGCGTTAAAAAACAACAAAGCACAATACTCACATGACAATATGAAACACGTGGAAACCATCTAACAGGACTAGAAACCAACTGCAGCAATTTAATGACCTACTTTTTCCCCTTCCATGATAACTGCCGCACCACTAACCTACTTTTTCCACCAATTACAATCTTTGAAGGGTTTGCGTTTTTTCCTGTAGCCAATGAATTCCAAGTATTGACACCATCTGATCAGATATTTTGTGATGAACATAAAAATTAACCAATGAAAGGGAAGAAATGTATCCAATAGTGAAAATGTAGATATGAAGTGGGAAGGGTTTTTTAAACCTGTGCGTGCGAGCGAATTGTTTATGTTTTCCAATCCTGCAGTCCACCGCTAGAGACCCTCAATAATATAAACTACACTCTGCGATGTAAGCAAAAGTATAGACTGTTGATTCCCCGAAAGAGTGTATAGGCATTGCTATCACGTTATAGATACCGTAAGGTTCGGGATGTTAAAAGGGAGATGTCTGCAAATGGAAATACACTGATGAATTATATTTGAGGTTCCTACTGTGTGAATGGTCAAGGTAGATGTTATTGTAGGAACCACATACAAGTGCTAATAAGACGACGTACAGTTGAATGTCAGTTTTTAAGTATCAAAGAATGGCAGCTAATGAACAAGATTATTTTTTTATAAATGCAAAAGAAGCTGACATAGTTTGTCAAAACAACAATACAACAATAGTTTGTACAATGGGTGCTTTTTTTTAATGAAACAACTTATCATTTACTCTACTACCAATTAAGCACGTGGAGCACAATGAAAACATTTTAAAATCTCTTCGAAGACCATCCAAAATCATATGGCCTTTTTATTCACCCCATGTTTTCATTTGCTTGCTTCAAGGCATTGACAGGAATAAAGATATTTACTGATAAGGTGAGATTTTATTACTACCTTTTGCCTTTAACTAGACAAAAAATGTATTTTTTTAAATTAATTTTTAACCTAATTTTTTAAAAGTAATTTGAAAAATATAATATATTAAAATTGAAAAATATGTCCATCTACATTGAAATTGGTTTCTACTTCTAACTAATTAAGCAGATCCTTTAAAAAATACATTAACAACTGCTTTTGATCAACTGAAATTCATCACAGAATAAGTCCCAAAAATCGCCACAGGTGGGCAGTAGAGCATGCACTTTGCAAGTTGTAATGGGAGAAAACAAGCTCATTAGTGGGTACTGTAATGGAAAGTGTTCGGTGGATCGTATTGAATCAGTAATTACGTACTTATTTTGGCTAAATAACTGCTTGTTTGTAATTTCATTTATTTATTTTTGCTTATGAAAACTTAATCAGAAACTAAATACTTCTCTAGGCTTCAAACAATTAGTCATCCCCATAATAAGCCTGTTATTTAAAAAGATAATAAAACTAACCTATTCGTTCTGTTAATGTAAAATTAATGTATGTTTGCCTGACATAAACAAATTCATTAAGCCAGTCACTGTTTCAGAAATAAAAGGAAATATCCAAATGTCTTCCAATAAAGGTTATCAGTGTCTTACTTTACTCATCAGATACAAATTCCCTCTGAGGAGTAATAAGAGGACTGTGGATTAACATGCTAACAAAGTGTTTGCTGTTCCACATGTGACATAATAGCACTGTCATAGAGCAATCTTCAAAAGCACACAGCCGTGCAGCTGCACCTGTGATCCAGGTGGTTGTGAAGCGTCCCAGTGAACGAAGGCCGCAGCCATGTCCCGCAGCCCAGCTCAACCACAAGAACCATCTACATTCTGCTGACCTCATCTGCACTTCCTCCAAATTCCTTTTCAGTCATCTGAAAACTGCTTACCTAGTGTACCTCCTTAATGGAAATAATAATGAGAAAAGTGGGGATTTTTGATAGTAAGATAAGATAAACTTTATTGATCCCACATTGTCAGAAAAAAAAGTACACATTTGCACCTTTGAGGGTACAATTACTTGTCACTGGGGCTGTACCCCCACGGGTCTGCCAATTGCACCCTAGCTGTAGGTGAATGTACCTTTTAGTCTAATTTAAGGTACAGCAATGGACTTTGAGGAACATTTTTGCACCATTGGGGGTACATTAATGTTGTTTGTACCTTGGGGAGTGAAACTGTACCAGGGCTGTACCCTTTGTTCTGACAGTGCAGGGGGACATTGCTGATGAGTAATATCTACATTGAGAGATTACAATTGTGTGGCAACTGTGGGTAAATGACTGCTATTTTTGGTAGTTTTTTAATTTTAAGAAACAGAAGAATGAAGCGTTGGTCATTATGCATGTGGAATCTCTCTTAGCTCTCTGCTAATGTGGCTTCAGTGTTCACCCAGAAACACATATTCCCTTGACTGCTATTTCTGCTCCCGGTGCTGCTAGGCACTTTAAGGGGCTTTGGCCCTCATTAGCACTGGCTTATCACCGTCTATGGAAAAGCTACTGACTTCACAAGCTCCACAAGGCTCAAACTGAATTCTGTGCCTGTTACCGTGTTTCTCCACGTAAAGATCTGTGCAGCAGGTGGCCTTATTAAAGGGATCGACTTACATGGTGTCATGCCTTAGGAGTAACTGGAGTGGGCATAAGGTAACGTGGAGGTTAAGGCCACGGCTTAGTAATTCAAATGTTTCCAAGTCGATTCCCAGGAGGTGCTCAGCTGTAATACACCTGAAGCGGAATTGCAACAATAAATACCCAGCCATATAAATGGGTAACAATTATAAGCCTCTTTGCCTATTGCCCCTGTAGACTCTCTCCAGCTTTAGGCCCACTTCTCCTTCCTCCCCCTGTTTCTTTCTGATGTCTAGAACACACACATAGTGGCCTCTGCGCCTCATTTCCAAGCCTGGCAGGTCCAGACAGATGTGCCCGGCCTCCTTATCCCTTTCAAAGCTGCAAGTCCATCACTGAATGATTCAGAGCGTCATGAATGCATACCTGTATAAATCTTAAGAACATAAGAACATAAGAAATGTACAAACGAGAGGAGGCCATTCGGCCCATCAAGCTCGTTTGGGGAGAA
>JAAGVU020000008.1:15492526-15508787 GCA_011763525.2 Mormyrus iriodes
CAGCTACCTTTATTTCAGTGGAACCCATAAAATATCTGTACTTAACATTTCTGCTCCCTGCATGGATTACCTTACATCTTCATCTCTACATACAACTGTCTGTATGTATTTAAAGGTTTGCAATGCCTTAAGTTTGCATTCTGATAAATAAAACATAAAATATTTGATAGATTAGCATTCTAATTCTTGCTACACAAGTTTGACAAACAAATAAATCCAAATTTAGGGACTTCTTTTTTAAAAAAAATGCCAAAGAAAGAGAGAAATACTGGCAACTATTATGCATTTTTGTAGTCATATACCTGTAAGTCATTACTAATGTGTTAGTGCTAGTCATTATTAATCAGTCATTGTGCGTTTGTCAACTGTGCTATTAGTATTTATGAAAAAAATTCATATTCGATTGAAATTTTTATCATATTATTCTGACAAGTAATCAAGGACAGTAAATCCAGTAATTTTGTTGGTCTAGTCCAACAAAATGCTACTGCTGCCCCAGGACAGAGGGCCACAGGCTGAATCGTTTAGGGAATTTCTGCAATATCTGAAGGACCAGCAGGTCTCGTGCTCCATGGGGGTGCCTGTGCTGTTTGTCTGTCCTGTTTACCACTGCTGCTGGAAGACCCTGGGCTGCTTTGGGCAGCTGAGGAGGTTATGCAGCTTAGTGGCAGAGCCAGGGGGACCCCGATGTCAGCTGGTTGCAGACAGAGCTGGAAAGTCCAGGTTCAGAAAGTACAAATCCAGACCAAGGTTTTGTTTCAGCCAACCAACTGAGTACTCTATGAATGTAACTCTTTATACTGAATAGGTTGGTTGAAACAAAATCTTGGCTTGGATTTGTACTTTCTGAAACTGAACTTTCCATCTCTGGTGGCAGGCATATCTGAATCCCTCTGAGTGCCTGTGTTTCTGCTGCTGCATTCACTGTACAGAGCTTTTTTAAAGTGTTTTGTGTCTTAATGTCATGTTTTTTCCACTTGATATGCTGATTGTTTTATGCAAAGCCCGCTGTTTCAAACAGGATATTCGTACTGGAACTAATTTCTGTTAATTAGTCCACGGTACAATAGCCAAATGTACTTCTTGTTATCTAGATAAAAAACAAAAATTTATTATGATAAGCCATGAACTTGTTTAATGTTCACTTTCTTTTAAAAGTATTTGAACAGATTTCCTGTGGGCACTGTGAGGATTATATCACTTTAGACATCCAACTATTGCACTGTATTACTGTAATTACAATAGTCTCTATAATCTTAATTTGAATCCTCATGAGTATAGACCTTGGGACTCTACACTTACATATATTTGAAATTAATAATGATAGTATATAGAAATGGATTATCCAACTTTGTGTCTTTTTTGGGGAGTTTACTATGTAGTTCAAAGTAGAAGAAAATTTATCCTGCCAAGGAAAAGTCAAAGTTGGCCTTGCACCTGAATGGTGGAGAGATGCCCCCTGCCCTGTGGGTTGTGTTTGATTGGTGGATAGATGTCCCCTGCCCTGTGGCTTCACTTGCGAAGCTCAGTCTTATGTCAAGCTGAATGCTTGCTCAGCATCCCCCCAAAAACACCCCCCCACACACACCTCCCCAAGCCAATTTACCCGAACACAGTTCCTGTAGGAAGTGCTGGTAAAGTGAAAGGGCCCAACAAAAGGCCCTGACCTGGCTAAATCAGACAAAGGGAGCCACCGCCCAGCCTGTCAC
Organism: Mormyrus iriodes; assembly: GCA_011763525.2. Classification (NCBI taxonomy): domain Eukaryota; kingdom Metazoa; phylum Chordata; class Actinopteri; order Osteoglossiformes; family Mormyridae; genus Mormyrus; species Mormyrus iriodes. Next base: position 15,494,236 of record JAAGVU020000008.1, read on the forward strand.
ACATCAGTGAGCAAATCCCACTGATAGACTCCTCTCCCTTTTTCTATCAATCATCTTTCTCTGATTGATTGAGAGGCTTGTCCTGATGACAGCTCCTCTTTTGAGGGTGGCTCTAAGTGAGGTCTGTCTGTTTGACAAGCTTCTCACAGCAGGCCAGTTGGAGGGAAGGGAAGAAGAAGAAGGAGCAAAAAACAAAGTTCTGTCACAAGACAGATTTGTGCCCTTACTGAGATGCCCATCCCACACCATGCGTGGAGGTCTGGACTGACTGGAGTAAACAATGTTTGTGAATGCAGAAATTTATAGGGTTTTTTTTTGTAGCAATTAGTTGTACAATACTTATGTTTTTAATACCCATGGAGATACAATAAGTCTTTTTAGGAAAACTAGTTTATGTTTACTGACAAAACTGAGCATTTTCACTTTTGCTTATTTGTCTTTCTTTAGTTTTTTTTTAAATAGTTTAAAACTAAAGCCATATAATAATACCACCCAGAGAGACTTTCTGGAACTTTCCCCCCTAAGTTAATGGTTTGGAAACTGCCCCCACCTCTTTGCAAAGGCTTTTGTTCCATGTAAAGAATAGTAGCTCCTTTCCACATGTGTTGGCAGTGGCTCAGTGCACGCCTCTAAATATTACCTGGGATGTACAATAGAGAAAATCATTAATCTATAGTATAAATATTATGATGCGTACATGCACTGTATATACTGGTTTGCTATAATACAGATCACATTATTGTTAACTAATGCAGTCTTTATAAACTGGCACACACACACGCAAGAAATACTTTAGTTTTGTTTGAAAATGCCTTAAAAGTCATCATTAAGACGAACCATTTGCCAGACAAGTGACTGATTGTACATCATGAAGTCATGGTTGGCCCATGCTAAGTGAAACATGGCACTGTCCATCCATCCATCCATCCATCCATTGTCCTATGCTGGGTCGCAGGGGTACAGAGCCCATCCTGAAAGCTACGAGTGCAAAGCAGGGAATAACCCACGATGGGGTGCCAATCCATCACAGGGCACACATGTCATTCATACACAGATTCACACCTATAGAAAATTCAGAAATTCCAATTGACCTTGGCATGTTTTTGCACGGTGGAGGCAGTGCAAAAGGGGAGTTCCTGGAGGAAACCCCATGACCATATCTTAAGTAGTTAATCAACACACACTGACAGAGCATTGTGATTTTTCTGCCAGTTCCCACATTGCTTATCAAACAAGCACCACCCAGGGGTTTAAGCTGAAGGGAGGCATGGAAGAGGGCAGCAAGCAGGTGCCCAATTATCCTGGGGCATCTCGTCCTGTGGACCACCTGAGAGGGTCTGCAAATCCTGCATAACCCTTTAATAATATACATATATAAATCTTACTCATAATTTGCCGACAGCAGGAAACGGCATACTCAGAAATATATAGCGGGTTACATCTTTGGCGGAAAGTGACTCATTCCTTCACTCCCTACAGCTTTCTACTCTACAATGCAGTGCATTGTGGGTTCAAAGTGCCCTGGAGAAAATGTGCAAAACTACCTTTAAAGCCAAGCATCTGGAATGGTTTAGCTCTGATCCTGAAAACGGACGCCGTTATTATCATAAATGGACTCATATATAATTATGGTGATGAAGATTGAGGAAGAGAGACCATCAAAACGAGCAAGGCCATGGTTTTTAAATAAAACTCATTCTTCTAGTATGAAGACCTTGGTGTTTGAATGAACAGAAACAGTGAGATGAGGAATATACAGCTCCCAGATTTCTCTCAGACAAATGCATTTAAAGCCACTATGAAATTCCACCAAATTATTGATATTTTGACTGTTTGAAATTTATCACGACTTAGTTATTAAAAATTCTTTGCAGATGCCCCAAGGCTAAGCTGTAGCATTTATCACTGTATAATGATTTTTAAATGGCATGTTTTTGCCTGCACTTGTGCCTTTGTCTCTGAAATGTATTTTCACATCTCTGGAAAACTTTCAAGGGTCACTGGACTGCCAAACGCAACCATTCAGGTACAAAGTGATTTTTTGGCCCTTTTAAAATTTGTTCCACTGTCTCTGCAGTGAAAATTGGTTCTTATCTGATGCACTGGCAGTTACAAATGATTCACAGACACAACATTAAGGGCATGAGAACAAATAAGCTTGTTTATTTATAAGTCTTGTGGATAATTGGGATTAAGCCTACTACTTTAGGGGCTGGTGCATTTACTTGGGAAGGTGAGAGTACATAACTGTTTAATGTAATTAAATGTATTATCATCATAGTATTCTGTTTAGAAAGACCTAAATGTTGTGTTTTGTTCTCTTGTTCCAGTTGTCACCTGTGACCATAAAGAGCCACAATAACACTCCCACTTTGCTGACCACAGAAAATTAGCAGTTGCATAAGAAACGGCACAAAGATTTCTTAAATTTTCAAATGTCATGTTTAAAAATCATCTTAATTAATTCAATTTCCTGACCTGTTTATTAAAAATTTTGATATTGTTGTGCACCATTTCACCTCCAAAATAAAGCTTGATACAAATTAATGAACAATGAAATAGGAATAATGATTGATATTTAAAATGTTTTAGTTGTGGTCACATAATACTTATTTACTTAACCTAGTTAATCTAATTAGTTTAGTTTGTCCCTGTACAGACACGTCTATTAAAATGTTTTTTTAATATCCAGGCCCCCATATATAAGTAAACTTTTATTGCCTTTGTGTTTATAATTTGCCACTTAAAATGACTGTAACTTTTGGTCTTTTAAGCAGCATTTCACGATTGCGAATAAGGTGCTTTCGCTTATTGTTAAAGTGACATAAAACATGTGCACTTTCGCATGGCATTCCTTTTTGTCTGACTTAAAGAGCTCTTTCTAATCAGCTAGGCTGTGCTAAGGGTGAGGTGGTCGCCATAGCGACAGCGCATGCTTACCCCCTTAAGGCCTTGCCCTGAGATTGCTTATAAGGGCAAATGTGAGAGCACCTTTGGCTCCCAGATTAGATCCGTTCACCTTTCTGCTTCGACAGTCACCACTGTATGACCTCACCGTCCAGGGATTAAAGGACATTTCATCTTCCATCAACTGAAAGGCCATCGAAATTACAACTCTTTTTCAAGTCCTGAATTTGGAACCTCTTGCACTCCTGAAATGCAGAGTTTCTAATTACCAGTTTCAATATACGTGTTAGGGAATATCAGTATTTTTCTCTTGTTCATATGACCTTGAATCATCATTTAGCAGCACCAGTGTTATCTCAGTGGGCTCTGGTCTAGTCCAAACCAGTGGCTTGAGTCCATTACCATCTAGACAACCATGTGACTCACTCTTTTATGAGAAAAAAAGGTTCTGTTGTTGTTAAATCCTTAAAGAAGTGAGCAAATATAAATATCTTCAAAGCAACGCCTAAAATAAGAAATAGGGCTGTGATTTGTGATTCTGAAAGAGAACCAGGTGTCACTGCTATAAGATTAACTGGAAGTGTGGGCTGCTGGAAAACATTTTGCTGTTTAATGAATCTGACTGCAAAGCTTCAGTTAAGTTTTATTAGCACTTATGCAGCCCTGGAGAAGATCAGTGGACGTGTTTATGAATAAGATTGATTTCAAAGTGCTTGATTCATTTCATACCCGTTGAGGAATGATTGTAATACCATTCAAACTGCAGGTCTCACAGAAGGACAAAAGCAGTGCAAAGTGGATGGTCTGTGTGCCGTTTGGCATTTCTTCAACACTGCAAAGGTCACAGCTAAGTGGTTTCCTGGTTTCAGAAATCAGGATACATTTACAAATGGAGGAACTGAGCTGTAACCACAGCTGCTCTGTTTAAGGGGAAAGTATTTTGCTCGAGCATTTCCCACAGAGAAGGAAAAACGGGCTATCAAAGCTATCAATTAGAGGAGAGCAAAAGAGTGCATCTGGTAGAGATTTAGATGAAATCTAAAGCCACCAGATCACTCAAACGAAAGGCAAGGCATGAACAGACAGGAGTGATTGCTTGTCAAAATAACAAGTGCTAGTGGCAGTAGTGATTTGGTGCTTACAGTAAAACACCAGATACTGGGCATGTTGAGTGACTTCTCATTTCTGCAGCAAAATGATGGTGCACTATTGACCTCCTCCTTTGATGATTCATAACATAAATCAAGTTCAGTGTTCACCCATCACTTACAGCTTCTATTTAGGCCCAGTGAAGTAAAATGCTGGCGGTGAAACGTTATGTTGAATTTTAAAAGGATAATGTTTAAATAAATGAAAGGGCATTTCAACATGTGCGATTAATTTTTTTCAGAAGCTGTGTGGAGCGAGGTTCAAAGACCAGACCTCACTATAATTGTAATGAACTGACACACTTCATCATGATGACGTGCCATTTAATAAGGAGATACGTGGATATTTAATTCGACAAAAAAATTCAATTATTAACCAATTGTTTTAACTATGAGGTATAAAATGATGGCAGATGAGGTAATTGTATGTACCTCAGTCACTTTCTGTTAAGTTTGCAGCATGGATGATCAGCTCTTTGTAATGGGTTCGGATCACATGGTGGACGTTGCTGGTGTTTTGTTCCCTTTAATAATGGTATAAAGACTGCTAATGCTTTATTTTAGCATTGTTATAATTTACGGGATGCTTTGTTTAGTGAGCACAGCCAAATCAATGCCATCGCAAATGGTTACAAACTAGCTGTACGGCCTCACCACTGAGGCAAGCGCTTTCTATGGTAACCGTGGCAGAAACGCATAATGGCGTTTGTTCAGTGATTAGCGCGATATTTGAAAGCGCACTCATGTGTTGGGCTGGGGAGTCTGGTTTACAAACAAGTCAATCAGAACAACAAAGAGATTGTTTGCCTGAAGTGCCACCATTGGGTGCAGGGAGACGAGCAGGGATCTAATCTCCCTCTCCCATCCCCCACCCCCTTTCTTCCCATTCGGAATGCCCAACCGGAGAGCTGGCCTCGTGCGCAGTGGTGCTGAATGAGGCAAGGCCGCCTGAATGGATGCACATAGAGCGCCGAGGTCACAATGTGCTCTTTCATTCACATAGGCTGCCATTATTGGGCTCATCTTTGGGGAATGGATTTACTTTTGAAAACGGCTCTTCTCCTTATGCAACCTGCCTGCCCGAATGCACTGGATTCAGAACAGCATGGGCTGGTATTTTTAACATTTGAAAGAGTATTGTTATATGATAATGTGATGAGATGTGCAGCAGATGGTAAATGGTCAACATGGAAATGGATGATGGATAATCATAAAGACGAAATGTGCGTGTTGATAATCAGGCTTCACTCTCTCTGCTGCTCAATGTGCCCAAGCCCCATGATGCAGGCCTCCGTAATCAGTAGTGCTGTGCAACGCCACCATCCCAGGTTCCCTTTACATTTATTCATTAGCTGCTGCCCATTTCCACACAGACTTACATTATTTATTTACCATGTAGGCACTTTAACTGAAAGTGAGGTGTCCAGCCTACTGTTTCATACAGCTGTCGGGTACAGCAACAGCAGATCATCTGGCTGCAGTATAAACCCAAAACCTTTTGGTTTGGTCAAGTGCCCACATCTGAACTTGTATGCTACCTGCCATCAACAGTAACATCAACAGCAATAGCATGGAGTGCTCTGTATCTCAGAAAGCTGAGTAAAAATGCGCAAAATATACATAGCAGTGTTTCAGATTGTTATGGATGTTTTGGCTGTTACATGCCTTTTCAAACGCTCCCTGGGTTACAATGGTCTGTCTTACAATATTTCAACTTTACAATGGACATGATTATTCAATAAATTATATGATATATTCAGTACTTTACTATAAAATAGGCGTGGTGTTAAAGATTGTGCCCAACTGTAGGCAAATGTAAGTGTTCTAAGCATGTTTAAGGTAGGCTATAGGCTAGGCTGTATGTTTGTTAGGTTGGGTGTACTGTATTAAAATGAATTTTCGCCTTACAATAAGTTTATCGGAACGTAATCGTATCTTGGGGAGTGTCTGTATATAGCAAATTATATTCCATGTGAAGCATTAAAAAGCATGTAAGCATTTACATACTTTTGATGTGCGTACAGTATGTGACAAAGGATGCTGCAACTAAGTAAAGTAAGAGTAAAACATCTGACCAGTGTAAGCTAACAACATTTTACAATCTGCAGTACGGTCCCGGGTGACCACTCCTCACCGGGATCTACAAGCATGGAGTTCAGCAGCCTCGACCTCATTTCAGGAGGGTTGTGTCAAAATTAAACGTCAAAGGTAATTTGGGTGGCATTAGGATTTGCAGAAAGTGTATGGGGCAAGTCTCAACCTTCAAAGATCCAGTCATCCATCCATCTCCCAAGCTCTTTCCCACTATTGATCCTTCACAGACATAAATACAAATTAGTATTTATTTGTTTAGGCATGTAATTGGACTACCACCAAATCCAAAAATAATGCGAGCTTTCCCAGACAGCACTCTTTTGTGCTTCAGGCTTGAAGTGAAAAACAGGATAATAAAATATTTAGCCTTACAAGATATGCCACACGTTAACCTCACTTCCCACAGCCTCCCACACACAACAAAACTGCTTGCATTGGCCACAGAAATTAGGGGGTATGTTGTAAGGTAAGATGTGATTGCACATTCAATAGATCTAACCCCTTGGTATTCTGAAAGGACGGATCGCATGTCACTGATTCTGATGTTGAACTGCTGTGAAGAAGTCGCTTTATACAATGCGCCTATTCTTCCTTTTAAGGTTCCTGTGGCTAAGCTGGCAGAGATACCATCAGGCTGCATACTGTTATAAAACGGGAGCAGCCCACAGCTTTTAAAAAAACACATCCAGAGCTGTCAAGCGGGACAAAAGGTTTCGACAATTAATCAACCAAACTTTTGGTAATTAATGAACTGAGAGGTCTTTTTGAGATTGAAAAGCAATATAAGATGGACGTAATTAAAGAGCTGAGTGCTATTTATTACAGCAAACAGACTGGTAAATTCCGTCTTCAGAGCTGGAGGCTGCTGCTCTTTACTTTTTCCCAGTCATATTATGTCCACAGAACATGATTATGGAAGCTTCTCAAAATTAGAATAAAACCATCAAGCTAAAACATAATATGATTCTTGGGACTTTCCTGCAAGATAAGTAGGTGGGTACCCCCCAGATAGGAAACCATGCCCCCCACCGCCTTTACCATCATGTATTAATTTATGCGAATCACACTAGAAGTTTCTGCGGGTGCTCACAGTGAGTCACAGGTACCCAGACACTACACAGTCCCCGACTCCCAAACAAACTGCCCGGGGTTCTATGCGTGCTGTCTGCACGGCCACCACGGGGGCCCGCTTTGCCTGTGGATGTGTCACAGCCTGATAAAAGGCTCAGGCATGCCTATTTCTCACTCACCAGCTAGTGAGTCATCCCAAGGAGGTCTGTACCCTTCTGGCCCCAGGGAAGGGGGAAATGGAGCTCAGATACCTGTGAGCGGTGCGGTTCCTGTCAAGTAGTGTTTGTTTGCAAGGATCGCCCCCCTGTTCCAACAGGTGATCAAAGGGTTGAAAGGGTGATGGGGCACATATTTTCTCACCTACCCTCTGTAGCCCCTCCACCCCCGTTTCCCTTATAAAAGGATTTAATGGGATATGAGGCAGTACTGACACATCCAATGTAATTTCCCTCACCTGTGCATCTCAGTGTATTTTCATACTTTCGTTAAACAGGGAGTTTCACAACTCGGAAACTTATCTTACTGTCTACAGATACCCGTTACCTCAATACACTCTATCACCCCAATACTCTTGCTGTGATCAAATTTCAGAGCTGCAATGCAAAAAAACATAAAGCTGACTAATATATGTTTTTTTCATAGGAATGGGCTTGAGTGCTTAAACTTGCCATAATTGAGGTATTTACATACATGACAGATTCATGTATCTTAAAGGCGCGTTTCACTCTCCACATGAAAGTGTTATATTAGTTGGTTTTCCGTGGCCATCTTTCCCCGTGTCACGATCCCTTAATCTCTTCCTGCTCTGAGGAAGTGTGAATGAGTTTCGAGGTGAAAAAAACGCACATTTGTGACTCGGCCAGTCATTAGCGTAGAACGCGCCATGGCCGTCTGCTCGCGATGTCAGGAAACTCACATAAGTGCCAATTACAGCTCTGTCCCCAGTGAAAGGGAATGTCGACTCAAATAAGTCACAGATTCCCTACTGCCCCGGCACTCTCTCTCTCTCTTTCAGGAGTGATCACACACTGAGCCTCCTTTTGGAGGCCCGCTGTGCTCCGCGCCCCTGACAGGAGGCCACCACAAACCAGCGACTCTGAGCTCCCTCGCTTTTCACAGTGGCAGCCTTTCAGTCGCCGTGTGAAGCAGAGGCAGGTGCCTTTTGATTGGCTGTCAGCTACTTTTTGAATTCTGTCACCTGTATTGAAAGCTTAGACCTCTCTAACAAGTCAAAATTATAAACCTAGGTTAGACATAAATGAGGCGTGCTGATCCCCGTTCTGTCAGCAAACCCTTTCATATGAGGTTTAACATGTTTTGAATTGGAAGTCTGTAAGTTTGACATCACAATAACTCAGTAATAAAGGGTAGAGGATTGGTAGTGTGAGAAGCCCCATATTAGCCAGTGTAATTTCCAACAAACATTGGAAACGGATTTCTTTCTTAAAAAATGACCTTGAGCCTTTCAGCGTGACTAAATACTAACTATAGTTCATTCATTTAATTGATTTATGAGCTGTTTCCTGATTTTGATTTCTGTTTTCTGATTATGATTCTGATTAAAATTCAATTAGAGGAAAACGGTCAACTAAGAAACAGTAACTATAATTATGGGAAAGCGCTGACATGTTTGAGTAAATAAAATTCAGCATAAAATTGCTATTTCCTTGTACAACAAGGGCTTGAGTCTCACACTGTGACATAAATAAGCAATAAGTAAAAGCAAGGGTGGTCTTGCATCTCCTGTCTGAAATGTTCTGTCAGTCACGTACCAAAGTATCTTACTAAAGTGGCAAAGCAACAAGGTGTACTTTTCTGCAGAGTGGCTCCTTGGGAGTTTAATATACACAATGTCAGAGACAGGAAAGGCTCTGGCAACTGTATCACGCGAAAAGACTCTGGCAACCGTATCACGCGAGCCCAGGTGCTTCTGCAGGTCTGACAAAGGCTAATTAAAACCTTCTGTCAATTTCCCCAAACTCATCAGAATAAGGCTCCTACTGTGATGTTAGCAAGGGGGTGTGTTTTTTCCCTTTTAATTAGGGGACACCTGTGTGGGCCAGCTGAAAGCGCCTCACGCAGGAGGTCACTAAGGCAAAGCACCGGCTGACTGATCTTTGAGGCCAAACCCGTAGAACATGGCAGGATTTTGATTTCAAAAGTGTCCCAAGTTATGCAGAAATGTCACGTAAACAATTCAAGTGGAAGTACTTTCTGAGACTGAAAAATGAAACATGGCTGATATGATCCACAAACACCTGAGGAAGATTCTCAGGGTAAAAAAATAGTTTTTGATATGGCTTTATCATTTGCCTACAGTTTATCTCTCTTCATGAGGCAGGCAGCTAGGCTACGTAGATATTCCCACTATTTTAATTAATGTACCTGTACCTTCTGTTTACCCTCATTGCCTGTCCCAATCCTAACAGGGACTTTTAATCAGTGTGAGAACATGTCCAGGAAAGCCAGTAGCAACTGGTCACTGCCCTGCTGAAAACATTCTCAAGTTACCAATTTCTCACAGACACTCTACTGGATTTCACTGAAGGTGGCTAACACCACAGACAAAGACACTGTGCCCGGTATAATATAACATGCTCTGCAGAGCTCCATTGTTTCACAGTAATAAATAATCATTTGGGGATCACCATATGATCACCTAGGACTGAGATTAGCTTTGAATGTAAACAGACCACAGCAGTGAGCTTAATACGGAGCTATAATTTTCAGTACATTTACATTTTATTTATTTGGCAGACACTCTTATTCAAAGAAATGTACATTATTGTTTTTTGTTTTTTGAGAAAGCAGAGGCAGACAGTCCCTAGAGTGACTCACTCTGCCAATCAGAAGATTTGAACCTTCGGATCTCTGACACAGCATTTTAAACCACAGAGTCACACACCGGAAATGACTAATAATAAATATATCTAAAACGGTATAAATGACTAGCAAAAGCCTAAGGCATGTAATTACAATAGATAGACAGACACACAGATAGAGATTATTGATCCCAAGAAGGAAATTCTGTGAGGTATTGACCCCAGAAAGTAAAGCATTTGGGTACATGTGCTTACAATGCAGGATTTATTTTTACCCTTATTAAAACTTGGCCACATTAAATAAACAAAGAACCACAGAGTCTGCCATGCCTCCATAGCCATCATGAACATACGAGCAGATGTGGTTTAATTGAGTGTAATGTGAGCCATCTCTAAGACAGATAACGCCAAGGCTGTTTACAAGAGGAGGATTCTCTTCCACCACAGACACAAACCTCCTGCAGGTTGCTTTTTTAGTTTATAAGCAGTGCCCTGACTTTTCTTGTTTCTCTTAATCCAATGAGGGTGGTTTGCTTTAACGCATCTTTTTTGCAATCATTGGAAAGACGCTGAAAAACAATCCAATTATTTTTTCTCAAACTATATGCACGATTCTTTATTGTATTGCTCTATATGTTGATGATGTAGAATTGTCCTTCATATCTCTTCTCAAGGATTAGGTACAGGTATATCGCATGACATACACTGACTAGCTTGTTAATTATAATGCTGTTTTACCTTTACGGATGGTTTTAGAAAATGTTGCATGTTACCCTGGAAGAAAGCACTGCGGAATTCCATCGTGAATGCCGTTTCATAGAGAAGGAGCAATGGAGAAGGGACGAGAGGAAGCCTAGTTAACATAAGCCCTTGATGCCCCTTCCCATGGTGCTGGGCAGCTGCTAACTGGCCGGAAGGTTGAGAGAGGAGCCAACGCCGATTGATAAATGAGGAGCAGTGAATAAAAGGAGGCCATCGGTGATTGATGAGTTGGGGCCTCCTTTGTGATTCGAGGGCTTCTGTGGATGGAGCCTGTCGCTCCAGGCAATGTCTCTGCTGGGAGGAAATCACGCCCCGAAAAGGGAGGAAAGATGTGGGCTATCCCCTCTTCAGCTAAACAAGGCACGCACTCCTTCTCAGGAAGGAACGCAAAGAAAATGACAGCAGCTACCAATTATTCATTAAGCTGACACACTGTCAACTTCCATCCTTCAAAAAAATGACATTTAAATGAGATTCAAATGGATAATAACCGACCGCACAAATGGCTGCTGGTATCGTAATGAGCTTCTTGGACGTCTGGTTTTATAACATAAACATATGCCGTTACCCTAAAAGATTAAAAGTGTCTGAGTACTGATACAAATACCGTCTCAGAAGAATGGGGGTTTCGATGGATTGGCATCTTTTCAAATGATTAAAATTCACTTTACAAAAAATAAATGATGTGACAATAAATTGAGAGGTAATTCGTTTTTCGAGTAATCAGCTTTCCAACTCAGTTCTCTGTCTGATTTTATTATTCTTCATCTTCACGCCATGAGAAATGCTTTTCTACTTAAGCCTTTTGAAATCGGTTCTTTATGCATTGCACATGTGTGAATCTTAGGCTTTGCGCCTTGCTTTTCTCATTGAAATTTTATGCAGCACTTCTTAAAAACTACTAAATGAGATTCGACGGAATTATGAACAGCAGTTGCAGACAGTGATATGTAATTATGATGACACTAAATAGAGCTATATGTCATTTATACATGTCACGGTCATCTTCTATGCTAATAATCACAGGAGCATATATAGATAAAAATATAATGATTAAGATTAATGTTATTGATCCTGGGGGAAATTCTGGAAAAAAGGCTTACATGGAGTAGAGGGAAGCAGTATAATTCATGCCTGCTTCACGAGATTGGAACCCCAAGCTCAGCACTGGCAGCACAAAGCTCTATCCGTTGAGCTACATGACACCTAAAGGTTAAAGTAAGAACATTTATTTTAGTGCACAACATAAGTCAACCTAGTTTGTGGATGAAGGTCTGCTGCCTGTGAATTTTTTTTAGAAGATGTTTGATATCTGCTAAAGAATGTATTTAGAAATTAAGTACCATTAGCTTCCATGCCTGGCCTTCCTTTCATATAGATGCATAAATGGGTGTGTATGACTGATTTGGGATTGTCTAACCATTTTTATATGTGCTTTTTTTCCAGATGTTTCCACTGGGCACTGTACGTGACATAGACTCAAGGATACAATCAGAACTTAATGCGTAGGTAAACTGAAGTACTGGTAATTATTGATTTGGTGTAACCTGCATTTAGGCATTACGCATGTCACATCTACAGAAGGCAACCCTCTGAGAAACTGTCTGCAGCTGCTAGATGCCCACTAGCTTGGTCAGGCTTTCTCGCTTTCTGTGGGAGCAGTGTCATCCTCCACCCTGGTACTCCATGGTACGGTACGTATGTGTGTTTACTTTTGGAACAATCTATAGTGCATTCAGTTATCAAATAAACAACTTCACAAGGGTATCTATGAAGTAATCTCTACAGGTAAGCATTGAAAATGTCACAAGCACTTCACTACAAGTGCTCCAATAAAGGTAAGGTACACCTTATTTGATCCTTGCTACCTTGAGGTACATACACTATACCTGGATCTTTTCAAGAAGTGTGAGATGAAGTCTTACTATCCAAGCAGACAGCCTGATCTACACAATTTAGTTCTTTGCATTGCTATGTCTGACATTTAAAGGAATAAGGATGTAGGTCAAAGGGCTGGAAAGTCATCTTGCTGTTATTCAAAATCGTGTCATTATCTTAAAGGGCTATGACATTTTCAACTAGGAGCACAACCCTCCAGCCTCTTAGCTGGTCTGTGTTCCTTCTCTACCTTAGCAGGCTTCTGGCTGTACAAGGTCTTTGGCCACTTGCATACTATTCAAAACATCGGCAACTTGCTTAACGAAATTTTATCAGCGACTGTTTACAATTTCACATACCCAAACGTTATTGTTTCAGATCGGCAGGAAAGTATGCTGGCACATTGCTGATAGTTTAAAAACATAGGCAAACAATATTGTACTCACACTGATAAGTACAGGAATGCCCGGTTTTTATCATGCTAATGGACTGAATTTTCAGTGGGTCTGTTCAGCACACCTTTCATGCACTTTCATGCATGTTCAAACCCATGGACGGGTTGAATTGAAGCCATTTTGGGTAAATTTACAATGTTTTTAACCACAGAGTCTGTGGAAAAGTGCTTTTGAAGACAACCAAGTCTCACATATGCTGGCAAGGGCCAGATAAATACCTCATGAAATACAGTGCGGCAAAGAAAAAACACCTAAAATCTGCATCTGTTTTTTAATAATTCATGTATTAAATTGTTAATTACAGTAACAGTGTCTAACCCCAAGGCAGTCATTCACAGAGCTCCGGGTTATCCTATGTTCCAGACATGGTTTCCTTAACTGTGCAATCAAATACTGTCTGCAGTCTTGCATACATGAGAGTGAGTGAGACGTGTTAAAGATCGAGCTTTTCCTTTGATCATGACAGCATTGAAATGGACTAGCTACTGCACACTGTATCAGATTTACACTGTTTGAAATAAAGTGTTTAATGTTGTATATACCTACCGCTCCCTTATATCACTGGATCGACTGTCATCATCTGTCTACATTTATTGCAACAGCCACACTGCCATTTTGAGCTAAGCAGTACAATGGTCTTAAAAACTCTGAGTCATGCATAAATTGTGTAAGCTGCCTTCAAATCCTTAGGCCTGAACATCACAAAAGTGTGACATTCAAACAAAGCCATTTAGTTTATTTAATTTATTATTAAGTTCCATGGTGAAGAATGAAAATCTAGTCTTTAACAATCCTCTTCTGAAAATATATTCTGTATCATACTGTATCGTATAACCTCAATTTCCCTGCAAGCATACCTGACAATTATATTGTCTATTTACTCAGACAACTTAAAAGCAATGTGCAATCAAGCCCCACCTGGATTTGCTATGTCTGCTGCTCAGTGGCGGTTCTAGACCATTTCAACTGGGGGGGCCAGACTGGGGTCTGTTGTTCTGTTGGAGGGTCCAGATGCATCTGTCCTCCAAGTATTACTTACACTAGATTGCCAGCATTAAGAAGCAAAAGACAATTTTGAAAACCATAGTGCATAGTTATTTATGCAATACCTTGCAGTCACATTTTACAGTTTGTACAAATATGTACCTGTCTCTGATTTCATGTTTACTGTCTTGCTTCCACAAGCTTAACTATTTTTTTTTCTGTCGCTAACTTCACTTTTCACCGACTCGACCACCCGCCGCACCCGCCTTGAGAATCCGTCAAGAAAATGTGCTTCCGATTGTGTTTCTCCTGTTCCCAGGGCACAAAATTCTAGCCCACATATATAAATGTAAATATTAGTAATAATAGTAATAAGAATACATTTATTTCAGACTCAAGTAGCATACATATTTAGGGGGGGCACAGGGGGT
>JAAGVU020000008.1:15522432-15551300 GCA_011763525.2 Mormyrus iriodes
AACCTGGGCGGAGACACGAACCCTGATCCCAGAGGTGTGAGGCAACAGTGCTAACCACTGCACCACCGTGCCGCCCCCACAGCCAGATCCTTACATCTAAAGTAAGCACAATACTAATGCACAGAAAGAGGACACCACCTGTCAGTGTCCCTATAACAACGTAAGAACACTCATGATGTAAACTCCAGAGCCCTTTAAAGCCAGGGTGCTCATCTACAAGCAACACCCCACTACCATTCATGTATGGAAGCTCTCTTTTGTTCAGCTTTAGACAATTGTAATGAATGCTTAATCTCAAAATAATGCTGTATCATAATCTCTCTTTTGTGAAAAACAGTAACATCTATAAGCTGTAATTAGTAACTACAATGCATTTTTCAGGAACACATAATATTTTAATAAGATCGTTATGATGCACTGCCCTTTTTGGGTTGATTATATGAACAGTGTAGAAGAAAACTTGCCTACAGAGCAGTCTAAATTCATTGAGGGATGGATTCAACAAGGTGCTGGAAACTTCCCTTTTGGTGTTCGGTCCTTGACATTTTTGCAGTCTTCCTGTTGACTTTACAAGCTTGGCCATTACCCTGTAACTGCTCTCATTAGCAAGGTGATTTCAGCCTCAGAACTGCCAATGACTGGATCATTTTTGCTTATTGTACCAACCCCGTTAATGGGGACCTATTCTGCTTTATTGGTTTTTCCCTTTCCTGTAATATGTTATGTAGTATGCATAAAAATGGTCTGCAAACTATTAAGGCCCAAAGTACATGCCAAAGAGAGTAACTCTCACCACGGAAACACCTCGTATGAATTCCTTCCCTTACTTCCATGACATGGTGAGGTCACTTTGTAACACAATCGTTATTGGCCGGCTACCTGGAAGGATCTTTCTGCAGACTGCAAGACAGGGGCAGAATGTGTAGGGCAAGCTGACCAATCCAAGTACACTCAGCTGCAGTCTGGGTAATGGGGCAAGGCTACACATGGGGCAGGGCTAAATCAAACTTATGTAATGAGAGCTACTTTAGACAAGCCATTTTATTATTGAACTGTAGTAGGACTGTAGCGGGGCTGTCACAGGGGTTATAGCTAATCAAAGTTTTTTATTCATTATATCAGACAACCATTTGAAGACACCATCATGTCATGTTGTCACCAAAAACAGTATATCTGACATCCAACTTGTCTACATCAAAACACTTCGGTATGACATCTACATGCTCATGCGTTTGGCCACACGTGTAGCTGCACCTCCATGTTGAGAAGTTGACCATGTTTGTGAAGTCATTACAGCCATTACGTCTATGTGCTCATGGGTTTGGCTACACTTGTAGTGTTGTCCCATGTGTATCCCCGCCTCATTCTCCAGTCTGCAGCCAGCACCTTCTCGACCAGTCTGGCAAGCTGACCAATCAGAGCACACTGGTCTCCTTTGGGGCAGAGAGTGAATACAAATTTACAGTATGAGAAAAATAATATGTTTTTGGAACAATTAAGCATGTAAATATATTCTATTGACCACAAAAATAAAATTATGTACAGTAAAAACAAGCATAATAGGGCCCCTTTAAACTCTTGACCAGTACAGTATGAAAATCACAGGATGGTGGCTGTTATTGAGATGCTAGAACCACCACATCTGGCCACAACAGTCATAACACATTCAATATGGCTTAGATGATGTGTATTGACCATTGTAAAGCTCTGTCAAACTGAACCTCTTGACCCTATTTAGCCCCCTCTGGGACCATCCACAGCATTCCAGCTTCCCTCCCACGTAATAACCTACGCATTGTGACCCACTACAGATGTTATTGACAACTGTTCTGGTTTCCCAAGGGACTCAGCATAATTGTAGCTAAGAGAGGCTGCTCCAGGTCTCCCCAAAGATGGAGAATGCGGTTGATTAAGAGGAGTGATGATGGCCCTGTTTCTAAGAGCAGTGCCACTGACTGGCACCCTGTGGGATTCTGGTCAGCTCTTAATGAAAAGCAGTGCCTCTGAATTCCTGCCTTTATTCGGGATACAGCCACGGGCCTCTGCTTTTAGACATGCAATAGGTTACAGGAATACTAAGTGACACATTCCAAGAGTTAAATAGTGACAAGAGATTATGTGGTATGACATAATGCTTCCTGACAAGCAAGGGTACTTTATTTAAATGCTATTTCCACCATGAGATGAGCGAGCGCGTAAAATCCCACTGCAAACAACGACCCACACTAGAAAAGGAGCTGAATGTCATCCTGGCCAAACGTCAAACCTCATGTGTTTCTCCGCATCGTCTGTGGCTCTGTTGTTTGTCTAACCTTCACATCTTCTCTCCTGGGCAGAAAGCCTCCCGAGGGGGAGTGTGAAAATAGAGCTGGATCCACAGGTCACACATCTCAGCGCTGGGTATTTGTTCACTTCTCTCTGGCTTGTTTGCATGGAGCAATCCCAGGAAAATTATGGTCCACACATAAAAAAACGACCCCTTCCTGCCTTGTGCTGTCAAATATCTTTGTGTATCTGTTGCCTGCACTTGCACAGACACATACACACACATGCACACACACCATTACTTCCCAGATTTCCCTTTTTGGCCTGCTTTTTAGCTGTAAGCTGTATGTATATGCATAAACACAATCACAGGAAATTTCCATGAAATTAAATTCTCCGTAAGGTACCTTTGTTTAACAGTTATTCTCAAAAACCATTGTCATCTTTCTATTATTGCCAGATATAATATATTGTTTGTTTGAAGAATGATCCAGAAACCTGCAGAAAAAAGTGCATGACATCCCAGTTCCACTAGGCTCCGGGTACTTGGCCAGTGAACATTTGCATGGCCGACTCTCCAGGAGTGACACTCTGCAGACCTGGGGTCCCATATTCCTAGAAACACAAAAGTCATATAGTAGCAGCACTGCCCCCCCCGTCAGATCGCTACCTTTCTGAAGAGACAGAGTGGAGAGGGGGCCACCCCAGCCAGCACGCTGCCATTGTCTGCCTATTACATGACTGTTATCTCCACAAAAGGCACAAAGAGAGCTTAAGGCATCCAGCAGTATATCAGGGGTGACCTCCATCCCCTACCTTCACACTCCTCGAAAGACATCCGGACAAAGGCCCTACACTCTCTCTTTGTGTGGGTTTGAGGGTTTGTGTGCGTATGTGAGTTTGTGTGTGAAAGGGACTGAGTAGGGGTGGTGGGGGGTGGGGGGTGCAGAACCAAAAACATCCTGGGAGGATGGGTGGAGCTGGAAGGCTTTCCAGCACCAGAAGCTGGCTGGCAGCCCATGGGGGTTGGGGACCCGCCAGAGGGACGTAATTGAAGCCCACATGTTTGCATGGCCAGAAACAGCTGCGAAACATATTGCCACATGGTTAATTCTCGCGCCACCCCAAGTGGCAGCTTTTGTCTGGTCAGTGGGAGGCGTGTCACATGATATAGAGCACCTGATGGTGGGAGCCTTTCGCTTGCTGTGCCCCTCCCTCAGGAGGAAAGCCTGGGACCACCCTGTCACACAACCACTTTGTCACATGACATCGTGGGCAAGGCTGACATAGATGCTTCCTGTGCCCGTGCCATGAGCACAAGCAAATCATCAGTGGTGTAAAACAGTGCAAAGCAAAACCTGTGACTGTTCACAGAAACGTACAGAAAAAGCAAACACGCAAAGGCGCTTCTGATCACAAATATCTGCCTTTACACAGTCATCTAAAATTACAACCTGACAGAAGATGTTTTCATTTGTTAATAACATTCCACAATGTCTATACTTACAACAAGGCACAGAATGACTTGGATTTATAATGCAGATCAATACATTTAATTACACCATGGATGACTGGTTTGTAGTTAGTAACATACGGCATCTGGAACATCCATTAGACTGCCAAACCAAGTCTCAGAAGGAGTCCGGCTCTATTACCCCAGAGTACAGCACTTAACCTAGATAGCCACAGTAAAACATAGTGCTGCAAAACTAGGAATTAAACATGACGTTTGCTAGCAACAAATCCTGAGTGCTGATATTTCCTTAGTACCGCCATCCATCCAGTTTCAGACTGCTTCTCCTGGTCTAGGTCATGGTGTCAGGAAAACATGAGAAGGCAAATACTTCACCAAGGCATTGACCATTACGCCCATCCGTTTGTAAAAGACACTGTGAAATTTGAGGACCCGGCCTTTACGGGACACAGAGGAACAGAGATGTATCTGTTGTATGACGATACTCCTATGTCGGAGTTTACAGCCAATTATATCTTTATAGTTATTCCTTCAGTTTGAACACATTCACAAGCATCTTTGTAGGGATGGGCTCATTGAATGGTAATACTAGAAAGATCTAGTTTTTGTGTGTACTTGGTAGACCATTCACAGGGAGGGAGGGAAAAGAAAATGACTTAAAGGAAGAAATGAAGAGGAGTGTGATGGAAATGCGAGGGGAAGGTCGTGGAGTCATGTCGACATGTACTTTGGCCGGGAGCGTGGCGTTCCGATAAACTCTGCTCCTGCAGACTGTTATGGCTCCTCATTGTTCATTTAGTCTAAGTCTGCGCATGTTTAGGGAAGTCCAGTTTAGTCATCATGCAGAGAGCACACCAAAAAATGTGAAAGGTCTGTGAGTGTAAAGTCCCCCTATTCAGAGGTCTTTGTAAAAAATCATGAACTGCATTTTCAGATTTTAATTCTGAATCACTGACTTTGTTCATCATGGAAGGCAGCTGCCTAATTATTATTTTACATCCTTCTGTAGGAGCTGTATTACCCAGCATTTTTTCTAAAGCTGTAATATATATTAACTTCACCTTTCACTGTACATGTATCTACTCTTTTTTGTTAGAAGCCTACTAACAATAAGTTTAAGGGTATGAAAGCCACCCTCAGTAGGATATGATGATCCTGTTCCCTTATTATTCAACGTCATATGATATAAAGCCTGATATCGTGACATTTTTGTGACAGTAACCTGAAGGCATGAGCCATTATCCAGGCAAAGAAAACCTTACAGAAGCCTGAAAGATTAAAACCATAATGCAGTACTAGCTGTCTTAATTTTCCTGCCCCACAAGGATGCGATAGCTTTAAGTGTAGATACTGGAGGGTTATTTAGTCTATGCAAGAAGCTGTTGATTAATCTATGAGTGTTACAAGGCAAAGCCTTCTGGCATTTATAACTGAACTAAGTCACTTCTGAGCTCTAATGCTTCATCTTCAGCAGAGGGTAATTCTTGATGTTCACCCTGCTACATTTCTCTGCTTGAGCACCAAAGGCAAACTCACTGATCCCAATGTCAGTGATCCTCAGACAAAGCTGACTTATGTAATAATGGTAGTTTTGGGGTTTGAACCTAAACACTTCCATCTTATACTGAAAGATTTACTCCTAACACAGGAAGAAATATCCCAAACCCCCCTGCTGTTTAATGGCCGGTTTTATTACCTGCTCTAGAAATGAACTCCTGCTGGTGTATGAAATCACAATTTCCACCCATAATATTCTACTGAACTTTAGCCACATTGAGTTATGCACTCAATTATACCAGTCCATACATTCTACCAGCTCATTGGCTGGTTTAGTTACACAAACACAAAACACTGTTTTAGAATATAGTGACGGAAGCTCGTCCTCTTTCTGGTCCTGCAGAAATCTGCTATCTCAGGCCTGAAAGGCTTCATTGCCACTGATAGGTACTTGGCCCCTGCATTTGATCTCATGTATATTCAGATGCTATGATAATCTTCTCTTTCTCTTCCCTTTCCACACAAAGAAATGTGGATCTGATTTGGTCTGGATCAAGAGCAGCCAATATTAGAGTCATCATTGGCCTATATCACCAGCTGCCAGAGCAGCGACCAGGTGAAATGCAATGGGAACGATGGGATCATTCACTCATGGCCAGTAGTACTGGCTTCCCACCAGTAGCATGGGGGCATTTCTGGATCCGATTATGCTAGTCGCACGTGCTGCTTCAATTTCTATGCCCAGGGCTGCGTCCTCTCATAGACATGGAGCTAATTCTGCATGGCTAGGGTTGTCAGGGTAATCTTCTTTATAGCAAACACTCACAATAGTCCCAGCTGCCATTTCACACATGGCTCTGTCTCAAAAGCCTTCGCTCGTATTCATGACTTTATTAGAGACTGATGGAGCTTGAAAGGGACAGGCGTGTACCAAGGATTTATTTCCAGGATGGCATGACTGGGATATGCGGCGTTAGCAGACACTTTTATCCAGAGTGACATACGATTGAGAAAGTAGCCAGTTTCTGGTGCAATTGGGGTTAAGGGCCTTGCTCAAGGGCCCAATATTGACATCACTCTTCCAGCCACAAGATTTGAACCAGGGACCTTCTGATTAATGTATCCTAACCTATTGAACCACATACCTCTTAAATAATTATTATGCTGGCTATAAGCAGGGCTGGCTCTACGTTTTTAGGGGTCGTAGGCAAAGCTTTACTTGGGCAGCCCCCCTACCAAGAAAATTAATGCTCATTTCACTTCTTTCACAACCCAGGTAATTTGCGGGCCCTACGCAACTGCCTATTTTGCCAATGCCTGAATCCAGCTCTGGCTATAAGTAATAAGGATAACTAGAACTGAGTAATTCTAGCCACTGGAAGTGTTGGTGAGAATGTCTATCTTGATTCTAAGCAGAACTTTATGGCTTGGGGGCCTACTCAGCAACATACAAAGGCCCATGGATACACCAAGTCAACCAGCTCCCAGAGTCACTGCTATAAGCTCATATTTGCACATCATATTTGCACTACTGCTCTTGACACATCCAGAACGCTCATCGATCACAGCCTCACAATTTCCATGTTGGTTTTTCTGGTTTGGTGGGAGTCATGACCCATGTTGTACATTCACACCACGTCAACATGCATTTATGCTATTCTGTACAGTACACAAAGCAATAATTACAAGGTAAAGCCCAAGGCAAACTGTTGCTGCCTTTTCAATAACGATGAATGACATGAAGACTTCACAACAGACGTTTCTGTGGTACGAATCAAAAGCATTTCTTTCTTCTTTGTAATGTTAAATAAGCAGGTCTCTTGATAAACCACTGAAACAGCACATTCAGCTGTAGAAAAAGGGAGAATGTGAATAGTTTATAAGACATTTTGTAAAAGACTTCTCACCTAATAAAACTGAAAATGTACATTTTTATCGGTATCACATATGTTTTCACATTGCTAGTCAAATTAAAGGAAAGATCTAGCTCAGACACAACATGATAAAATGTGTCTTAAATTATAGTAGTTAAACAGATTTGAAATGACCTGAGACAAAAATCCGGTTTAGTCTGAGAGGTAGATATTTTGGGGAAGGCTATGATAAGGTATTCTCTTGGCACCAGCCACAGTCAGTCGCTCTAGGTTAAGGAAACAACAGACAGAGGGGGCTGTAATAATTATAATTTAAAATCAACAGACATCAAAATTATGCAACAAATATGGCCTTCACGGAAGGGCAGCAGGATGAGACGGAAGCAAAAAGCCATCTGACATGCCGTGAAGATCAGGGAGGCTTTGAAGACCGAGGGAAAGGTGCCTTTTATTTAAAGTAAAGCCAAATCTTGGAGAAAATCCAGTGTGCTAAAGATCTGGGGCTGGGGAGAAGGTTCACATTTCAGCAGAACAATGACTCTCAGCACAAAGCAGAAGCAACAGCACATTGGCCCAGCAAGAAGAAAGTATCTGTCTGAGTGTTTGAGAACACAGTCAAAGCCCAGACCTGAATCCATTAGAAAAGCTGTGGGAAGATGCAGACTATAGCCTACAGATTATCCCTAGCTAACTCGTACAAGCATGAGCTGTTTTGCACAGAGAAATATGCTAAGTATTCTGTGTAGAGCTGATACATACTTACCCAAAATGATTCAGCTGCAACCTCAAGGGCTGTGAAGACTTGCAGTCAAGTCTCTGTTTTGTTTTGTATTCTGTTCATATATCACTGACAAATTTTAGATGTTGAAAATGCGGTTCAATTGCCAAGGTGCATGTAATTTCAATTAGGATTAATTTCTTTAGATATTTAGTTGTTATGTATGTATATGTAGCAGTATTTTTTTCCCAGAGAGCCAAATTCCAATCAGTGACACAAGCCAACGTCCAATGCTCCAGGCCAAGAAGGGTTAGGGGGTCCTGATGGTAAAATTTCCCATGCAGAAGGATGGGGGACCCCAACGATAAAATTTGCCAAGCAAGAGGAGGGTCCCTTACTGCTGAGTACCCCTGATATAGAGTATACAGTAATTAGTAAATGAATGGACAAGGGAGGTGTAAAAGTGCCCTAATATTCCAAAGCTAAGTTTGTAGTATTTCCCAAAGCTTTCACTGAATTTGATCATATTTTTTTCAACATTAAATGTAAACATTAGTAAACACTACTCTACCTGATGAATAATGGAAGATTTGCATGACTGCAGCAACAATGGAACTATGGGAAGAAAGAGCTATCAATAGCCACAGTCCATTTGGTATCAGCAAAATACCTAAGAATCCCCTGCATAACACAGCTGCGTACTGCTCAAGGTCTAAGATGCCACTTGAACACCTGGACAGGAGTCCTGCCCAGCACAGGCAGACACAAACACACACAATGGACAATTTAAAGACACTATTTCACTTAAATACATGCATTTAGATTGCAGGAGGAATACAAGTTATGTAAAGATATAGAACAGTGTTTCCCAATCCAGAAGGGAGCTGGAAAGGAACAAAAACATGGACTGACTGTGGCTCCCCGGGGACCAGGTTGGGAAAGACTGCTATAGAACACAGCAGATTCATATACAGCAGGCGTGGAATTCAAACACCCAACAGAGGAGACATGAGGCAACAGTGCTACCCACTGAGTCACCCCACTTGAAAATACAAATAAAACAGATTAGTGGTTGAAGAACCAAATGCTAACAGGTTCCAGCCCAAATATCTAGGAATCAAAACAAGTGTAACCTGAACTCTTAAAAATATATACACATATATACGGGTCAGGTGCTGTGAGACCAATGAATAACAAAACAAGTAATCTGTCAATATCATGACTCACTTTGGGTTAAAATAACAAAATATTTTCAAGCTCATACCAACCGGTAGGAGACACGAGTAATGCGTTATTTAGCTGCACGTGGAAAACAGGAAATGCCGTTACAGTGGGCATCCTGCAAAATGCCCAGTGTGATTACACTTCTTAAAACCCTTGTTTTCATAATGTGACAAATGAAACAGAGCAAAAGAAGGGTACAGTTACGCCTGCTTAAGAGTTCAGCAGCTACCATTTTTGCTTCCCCCCAATTTTATGCCAAACTGTAATGGCAATTAGGCCTAATGCCATCAACTCCACACGAACTCTGGTGAGGTTAAGATTAGCACACAGCATCGTTCTTTTATCTGCTCTCAACTCTATACACTGCAGGCTTCATCGAGCAAAGTTACATGCTTGAAGGAGTGCGCAAGTCACCCGGCTCCGCCCACAGCCATGAAGGCGGTCGGCCAACAGTACATTCAGAAGAAGGAAAAAGGCTAATTTGGCTTCTCTGGGCCTTCTTGTCACAGATGGGATGGAACCTGCATCTGAGTGCTGGTTTGGGCCTTACTTTGACCCGGAATTGACTGGGGAGTGACACGATTAATAGGATGGCAGCAACCCTGTTACTGAGTTGAATAAATATTATCAGTGTCTATCGAGCCATACATTTTCCATCCCACATTCCTAGTAGAGGAAGAGGAACACAGGAACCTGGAAACACCTCTGCATACATTTAAATAACATTCATTTTTTTGGAGACAGAAGGTATAAAGGTATTCGAGTTTCAACCAATTATCTTAAGAGAATTATTAGATTGGTTTTGGGCAAATATGCATTGACCAAAATCAGCAGGATTCATCTACACAAGGATCCATTTTAACTTGAATTTGACTCCAAGATGATATCAGGTTAATTTTGTATAATTCAGGGCATCAATATTATTCTTATCTCAATATCGTAACCAACCACAGGTATTCAAAACATGCTGTAAAATGTGAGGTGCCATCAACCTGACAAGATAACACTATGAGATGCCGTGTTTTGTTATTTAGAGACATGGAATGAGCAATATTAGGTGTGGATTCCTACCACAGGCCACAATTACTTTAAGGAAGAAAATACGAGCCTTGGGAATTTCTGCGCTTATTCTCTTTAAAGGAACATAATGGTATCATGATCCTTACTCAGATCAAATTGAGTCAGTAGCATTCTCAGGTTCACTATGACTGCCCTAAGCTCACTTCTTTGTAAATTAAGGCAGAAAGAATCATAACCGGAAAATAATTCAGAGATATTCCTAATTTGCTGTACATACTTTGGGCAGCTATTTTAGACAGTATGTAATGTTATACCTGTTTTTGTGCAATCATAATTTGATAACTACACACAAACTGAATGTATAGTTAGGTCATTCTTCTCATGTCATAGATATTTTTGAAAACCAGACTTCACTAAAATAACAAAACATTTCATTTATATATAACAGGAATGACAAGACAAAACAGGACAGGTAGGTCTCCAACTGTTTTCTTTTCTCTTAAGCAACTTAGGATGGTTTGGGGTCAAAAGCAATTATGCATTAGTATCACAGGGAAACTTCAGGGAAATTTACTTGCTTAAAAAAAATCCATCCCTCAAGGCTCGATACACTTTGAAGAGCTTTGATGCTTCCTGTCTGCTGCTCTAAGCATTCAATATTAGTTAAAGGGGTGTGGGTGATGAGGGAACTTTGATTTATATCCACCCCCCAAAGTCATTGAATTTACCTGCCTGTCTTAATGTGGGAGCTGTCAGGTTTTTGCACAGTCCCATTGGCCAGCTGACATTTAATTCTTTTAACTAGCATTCAACACAAGAGCAAACAGCAGGCCAGAAACAGGAGTAAACACTGAGGTGTGTCTAGCTGCCTAAGAATATGAGCCTTGCTGGTGACATCAGTAAAACAAGGTCAAGTTGCAGCCCAGGATCTCCTGGTTGGGGTCAGCTTCCCAGCACAGGGAGCTACTCTCGAAAATGCTATGGGCTGCTGCATTTTAACTGTGGCCTCTTCGCATAGCTGGTCTTCCAGAATATTGAACATTTTTAATACTAATCTAAAACGAGTTATTAAAAGTAAACTTGAATTTCTTCACCTTTTAATAAATTATTATAAGTCTACTTAGCCCCCCTTATAGTAGGAAAAAGATTTAATTTCAGGGTGATTTATGTCTTGTTGCGTGACTGGGAAAATACGAGGTAAAAGGAACCTTATAAAGTCTAAGCCTGTTTCAGGACTGGCTTTTGTTCATAGGCAATTTTGAGGCGCCAGTTAAACTAACTGCATAACTTTAGCATGAGGGAGGAAGCCCAAGCGATGCTGCGAGACCATGCAGACCCTACCTGCACACAGCAAGGGCGGAATCCAAAACCTCAACCCTGAAGGTGTGAGGCAACACTGCTTCCACTGTGCTGCTATTACACATATTTGCAACTGGATTCCAGTGTAATTCTGAAGCATATCTTTAACAAAAGGAATTTTAGCGGTGGAAAATAAGGTGGTTCGGCAGCAAGATGAGAAATATTAGGCAGTATTAGGTGATAATGACAGTATGATTAAAACAAAGGCTGATGCATAAAGAGTTTTGACTGACAAAGATTCAGCAATTCAAACCCAGGCAACAATCAAGACTTGCCTGAAATTATTTGACAACAAAATTATCGCTAATGTATGGTGGTTCATTTGCACAGTGCTCCTGGTTTTTTCATTCCAAGCTTTTTAAATTGACCACGATGCTAGGCTGCCACTAATATACCAACCCAGCCCTGCCTGTCAAGCGAGCAAAAAGTCATATTATTGACCGATTTGTATGATTGCATTACATGACTGGCTACAGCTACAGCCACTATTGGGGATTGCAGTGCACATTCAGGGGCTGTCAACGGGCGCACTGGTCTTCCTCTTAATGATCCATTAGTGTAGGGCCCAGCATGTGCTGGAATGTGGGCTACAGATCCCCCTTCATCGTAATGACTGGCCTCGTGTCTCAGGATCAAAGACACTATGCAGAAATGGGGTGGGCCGGGACACACTCCCAAACACATCTCCAAAACCAGCGGTGTACTGGAAGCATTCTCCTCCTACACTCCCCAACTATAAGGTCACGGCTCTTTATGGATTTGTAGCATTCCGAGCCTGGAACCACTCAATCATGGTGTTAAATAAAGAGCTTACATACTGAGCAATAAGCACATTGTGCAGTGTAAATTGGAAAATGGAAGAAAGATTCCAAAATACCAGAATTCATTCCTACATGGGGGTACAGTTCTGTTCACTTGCATTATCAGACTATTTCAGTATTGCCACAGTATTCTGAGGAATAACATCGTTAAGTTAATAAGAGCATTCAACATCCTAGCACTAATCAATCTAGATGCACGTTACCACCACGTCGGTAGCAAAAAATTGGGTTTTGAATATACTATATACCTGGGACTATGTTTATTTACCATAACTCATATTTTTAAAAGTCCAAAACATATAATAAAAGGTCACGTATTATGCATGTTTTAATAAATAAAATTTTACTAGTCAGCCACAAAGAGCCTTAAATCCACAGAACCAGATCCAACTTTCAGATATTTCATGTTAGAGATCTCTAAGGGGTCAGTCTAGTCAAGTTATGTCAAGTCAAGTGGGCTTTATTTTAATTTATATAGAGATATACAATGGCACAGGATAATGTTCCCCCAGGACAATAGTGCAAAATACAAACGGCAATTGACAAGGGGAGGGTTTTTACAGTAAAGAGCGCAAAACATATATATATATAACACAAGGGTTTATACATGGTACAAAGCACCCATAAGTAGAAGAAAACATACTTTTAAACTAGTATATACTATTCACAGGTTGCAATGCCTCTGGAAAGACTAGGGATGACAATGATGTCACTTAAGAGAGCAATGCACAGAGGTACATTATGCAGAACTGGCAAGGCTGCCTAAAGGTCACTGTTCTGTTCTGGTCTTTATTTTCAGGCCCAAATCTCTCGCTAGAACCCGGCATTAGGCCAGCAGGAAAAGGGAAGGGTGGCATCTGCTTCCTCAGATTTACGAGCCATGGGTCATGGACCTGAAAAAAATGAGCTTACAGGACATCTGAAAAAAAAAAAGTTAGTCTCACAACTATATTTTTAGATATCAATCCCCAAAGCCCTGCCAGATGTGTGAATGTGTTTCTCCCAGGGTTGCACTAAAATGCTCAAAAGCCCAGTTCAGTCTAATGTTTGTTATTCCCCTAACACCATTACAGCATGAAATGGTTTATTTCCATCATGTTGATTAGTGGCTAATGTTTTCAGAGGTTTGTCATGGGTTGCAGTCTTCTCTACCGTAGAGCAGCCTCCATAGTTTATTGCTGTGTAGGATTATGTTCCTGGATCATGTAACATCAGGCAAGTAGCCACGTGGTAAAATAGTACAAGTTTCAACAATTGGCAAATTCTACCAATTCTGCCACCTCCCCCACGGCCAGCGAAATAAACCAAGGGACCCTGGGTATGCAGAGCATTTCCTAGTACAGTGAGAAATGACAAGAAATGTCAAAGCATATGATGAATAGAAGACAGCCGAAGCGCCAGTGATTGCAGTGTGGATTGCTTCACTGTTTCATATTTTTTAATGTTGTTTCACTGATACCTCTTCCATAACCATATATGTTGGGTACAGTGTCAGAATGAGTCTGCAGCCTATCCCAGGAAGCATAGGGGACAAGGTGGTGGGAAAACAGATACATACACACACGCACGCACGCACACATCCCTGTATGCATATCTTTATGGGGACTCTCCATTCATTTCTATGGGGTAAAACCCTAATGCCAACAATGACACCCTTAACCCCTACTCAGCCCTAACCTTAACCATAAGTAGCCAAGCAAAATACAAGACCTTTGGTTAGTTTTTTGATTGCATTCACAGATTTTTCATAAAATTCAGGTTGATATTACGGGCACCAGAAAAATGCCTCCGCAAGGTAAAAAGTTATGGGGAAATCTGGTACCCTAATGTAGTAATTACAAAAACACATGTGTGCACGCACACACATATACACACACCCCAGATGCAATGCCAGTCCATCAGAGGGGAGGGCACATGCACACAATCACACACAAGATCCAAGTTGCCTAAGTGCAAGTGGAAACCCACAGAAAACACATGGATAACCTGCAAACTCAACACACATACAGCAGGATGTGGTTCGTGGACTTCCAACCCTGGAGGTGTGAGACAACAGCACTACCCAATCAGCAACACCACAGTCACATTAAGTCAAGAGGACATTTCTGTCATACCATTTATATAGAGGTATACAGTGGCACAGAATAACGTTTCCCCAGGACTACGGTGCGACATACAAACAGCAAGTGACAAGGGGAGGGTTTTCACAGCACTTAGTGCTGAAAACAAGGCAGTGTGAAACAGGGGGGTGGATTTATATACTTGATATTGCCTCTACTGCATATATGCAATAATTAATCATATCAACATATATATGATAGCCAGAGCTTACTAAATGGATAAGTCATGCTCCACCAATTAGGTTCCAGTTTAAACCTTGATGATTCAATGCTATTATTTTGAAGAACACATTAGGGCCACAGTCAAGGTTTATTCCTGACTCTTAATCACTTACAAATCCAAATATATATTTTTAAAATGAGTATTAGTATAATCTAGACCATTCTGACAGGCTGAGAAGCACTTTGCCCCTGAAGTAATGAACAGGGGTGAATGTAAATGAGTTCATATTTTGGTTTTACAGCTCTGTGCGATTCCTGCAGTGGCCTTATGGTCAACAAAACAATGAATTTAAATATTGAACTGATTTACTTCAATTGATTTGAAAATCCCCTGTGATTAAATAATTGCATTCACCAAATTTATAACATGAATCAGTAGGTGCACAGAGTGATGAATTAATTGAAGCTAGTTATACATTTCCATTTAATCTTTAGTAAACTGAATTGCTAAATTTGCTATATTTTTAGAGGTCTTTGAGATGATTTTCCTCTAAACTTAGCAACACTGTGCTCTCTTATTAGGGTGACTGTCTCATATCCCGGTCTCTGGCATTTAAGTCTGAATAATGCAGCTGAAAAACACTGTCTTTAATTATTCGTTTGGTGCTAAAAGGGGATCAAGGAGTTAATAAGCTTTTCCACACTGAACATTCTCAAATTAAGACAATTCAAGTAAGTATATTTAATTTTCATGACAATAGCAGTGAAAGCTGGGGTTTCTGCACCATCATTTTGGCAGGTGGATACCAATATATAACCAGACAGGTTTTTCCATAATTGTTACCATATGAAAATAGTTTTTCATTTGGCTGAAGTTCCGTTTCAGCCTTCCATCACCCTGTTTTGTCCACAGAAATTAATCTTTCAGGTACAAAGTGTTCCATGCCTTGACTGGCACAAGGGCTGTTGACTGATAACTGAATTTTCAAACATTTGACTTTTGATAGCGGCTCAGTCGACAGAAAAATGACATCGTAATGAGTGCACCTTTATTCAGCAGGCATTCCTCTAACAGATACAGTTAAATCGATAAGGCAGCATTACAAATTAACAGAACATGCAACTTCGCATAAAATGCCGGTTATTATACCTGCAAAAAATGATTTGAATAATACAGCATTTTAACAGAAATAGCAATGCCCGCAACACTTGTCCTGATATTACTTGCCGCACTGAAATAATGACTCCCATTCGACAGGCTGCTCTTACTTATTAATAGCATGAGCATCTGGCATTCATATTAAGCAATGTCTGCTTTATTAATATTGGGCTGGCTAAAGGCACATAATGTAATGAGCAGGACACATTATCATTATATAAAGCGATGAAACTGGGCTGATATGCGCTGAAGTGGAAAGGCAGCAGATGACAGAAGGAGATGTGTAGATGGAGGGGTTTATTCCATTAGCTGCCTGCACACTGCAGATTCAGCACCCATGATAGAAGTATGTACGGTACCATTCCTCCTAAGTGTCTACCTGCCTTCCCACTGCAAATCCGACAATCAACCTTCTATAGCTGCTTATCCAGTATAGGGTCTCAGTGAACCTGGAACCTGTTCCAGGAAGCATAGGGCAGGAGAAATCTCCAGACAGGATGCTGGTCTATGGCGAGGCACACCCTCACACACACACACACACACATACACACACATCTATGGGCAATTCAATCATCAATTCAACTGACCACATGTTTTGGAGGAAACCCATAGAAATTTGATGAGAACTTCATACACAGAAAACCAGTCTCACTTTCAAAATAAAATAAAATTAAATAAAACAGAGAATGAAAGAGCACAATGTCCGAAACAGCTACACACCAGTTTACATTCTCCCATAGGTGGGTGTATCAGCAACACACTCAACTTTTCTTATCAACCCGACAAGGAGAACCAGAGCTACTCTCATGGAAAGCTATCTGGAAACGCAGATCGGGCCAGGGACAACACTTGGAAAGTTCTGCCCAGATAAAAAGCTTTCAGGTTTCACTTTCCCACACTGCATCTCACATTACAACAGTGTAATTAATTCCTGTAATAACTGTGGTATGTTTATTCCCTGGGAAGATCTACCATATTTCTATCTGGGGGTGTGGCACAGAACTTGGTAGAATTTTGTAATATTGACTCCCAACACCTTGGTTTTGTTGTAATAAAACATGCTGAATTTTTGCTGTAAAAGCATGCCAGTGAAAAGGGCTGTACTGCATTCACAATTTGCTTGTTTCAGGTAAATCTCAGAACCCAAAGGCTATAACCGCAAATGACTTTGTGCTTTTACAATCCGTTAAGCTTTTAAAAGAAAATTATATTTTATAGTAGAATTTTCTGAAAGGAATCTGTTTTGAAAACTTATCTGCATTTCTGATCCTGTTCCAGGTGTTCTGAAAGCACGCATTCCTTCAAAATCTATACGCAAAATTAATTAAGGGTGTTTGAATTTCTAATATACTCACTTAAAATACTTTATCTCGGTCACAATGTAACACTGAAAGAAAATTTCAAAGAAACTCAAAGAAAATATGTGGTTTATGTTTTAGTACTAGGTTAAATGACTGGCTTTAAATCAAATTAATCAAAAAATGTCTGGAAAAAACATTAATCATTAATTCTATTAGGTGCTCCTGAAGTGAATAGCTTACTCATAAACATTTTTAACTGGATAATCATAACTTTAAAACAAATAAATATATATAAATAAAAACAGCACCAGTCAAAAGTCTGAACACACCTGCTTTTGATACATTTGTCACTATTTTAGCTACAGTATGTTATTCACCTTATAGCAAAAGGCACTGAGGAAATGATGTAATACATATCAAATATTGCAACGACAAAGAGAAGTGTTCAACATCTCAAAATTTTCTCAGGTTTTACACCCATTTTGCGTCAATGGCAGCATTGCAAACTCTTGGCATTCTTTCAACCAGCTTCCAGATGTAGCCACCTGGAATGTGTCTTCAACAGTCCTGAAGGAGTTTCTACATGGTCTGGGCACACTACCTTGATCTTCAATCCAGGACATCCGAAACCAACAAGAACAACTGTGGTTTAGGTTAGGGGATTGTAGGGGCCAGGTCATCTGTCATAGCACTCCATCTCTTTCCTTGTTCACAAGATACTACTTACTACATAACCTTTACGTGTGCTTAGGGTCATTATCTTGTTGAAAAATTAATGATTTTCAATATCTGAGCCCATAATTTTGACTGGCAGTGTATAGTCCTAAATGAAATTAAGGAATCTGCCAAATGTGTTTTTGAATTAAACTGAATCAAAAATGCTTTTGAAGTGCAGCACTATGGCTGAAAAATATCCAGACGTTGTTTTATGGGGACACAGTCACTTCCTGCCAGATGTTTCCATGCTCCATCAGCAGGTGCCATTTCTCCTCATCAACTGGAGTCCCACAGGTTCCACTTGTGGACACAACTGCTGTCTCTCGATCACACGTGCCATATTTACAGATTTTCTGGCTGCAGAATGTAAAATTGATCCCCATGTGGGCAATGATCTTCGTTTACACAATTTCATCTTCCCCTTCCCACCTCCCTACATTTGTACAAGACATACTGTGCAGACAGAATAGAATACAAACACTAAATTGTTTCTTTAAATTTATATATACTAAACTTCTATATTTTATATGAATTATAAAAATCTTGACCATGATTAGAATATACAACAATTACAGAAAACTGCTTGTTTCACATATTTTCATTGCTATCAGTCAACGATCTGTCCAAACTTCCACTACAAGCAGGCTCTGCTCAGCTGAGCCATGTGAAGCGACAGTCTCTTGACGCAGTTGAAAGAATCAAGTGTTCAGAGCAAAAGCTATAAAGCGCATATAAAAGGTACATGTTCCGATCCTGCGTTACCCGGTGCCATAATGATGCAGCCAAGTCACATGGCACGTGCACGTGGGAAATGCCCATCTGAGAGTTCTTATGATGACCTGATCGACCTCAGCCATATCCCAGGATACACATATCTTCAGGGGAACAGCACCCGTCTGCCTTCCCGTTATTAAATATAACTTTTCCAGCTTAGCCCTTCCTTTGTTCCAGCCTCTCATAAGGTGCAATTTCCCGGTTCCCTCTGCAGTGGCATTGGCATCTCCCCCATATCGCACTGGAAAGCGCAGTTCTGTGCTCTGTTTCCGGCAGCTGCTAAAATGCTTTTAACTTCATACTTGGTGTCAAATACAGTGCGTACTGCTAGATATTCAGAGTCATACCCTAACTTTAATTTTCTTCAGATTTTTTTTTACTTAAAACACTGGTTATTTCATAGGAAGCTGAACATGACTGAATTTTGACATTGGTCATGCAGCCATTCCAGTAGAGCAGATATAAGGCTGTTTATGAACAATGTAGATGGAACCAAAGTAAGTTCCAGGAGAGTCCATGCTGTTGCATCCATTAATGTGTACAATACTCACCCATAGTTTCTCAGCTAATGTATCTAGTAATATATGCATGCAACACTGAGGTCTACTGTATAAAAATGTAATTTAATTTCCAAAAAGAGTCCTTGCTACCAAAGGAGGATTAACCCTTGTGTATTTTACTTCTTCTGTTCTAAATTCTAGATTCTATAGAACTCATTTTGAAAACGGACTGGGGTCACTTCAACCCCAAAAATAACAAAATAACAGGGGTTAAGCACTTACTTTAATATCTTTTGTCAAGTCAGGCACCTTTGACACTATAGATGAAATATTGTCATGTAATTCAGATCACAGGAGTCACCATAAATATGCTGCCAAATATCCTTGTGGGATATAACAGAAGGAATTTGAAAAAAGGTCAGCCATCTTTAAGAAACAGCTTGCAAACCTTGGGCCAATTCATATGGCTATATATGGCAAGATTAATTACTTACTTATTTCACTAGTAAAGAATCCCAACTTATGAGCTATGTGGAGATTTTCTTACTATGGAATATATGATAAAATACAGTAATATGAAAAATTCACATTAAAGTTTTTAGGCACACAATATTCTAATTCTAACAAAAGTATACGTGCTGGTTTAATCTGATATGCAAACAAAGATGGGACTATATACTTGTGGGTGAATGACTTAACTTGTGCACAGTATATGGTTAACAAACTCCCATAAACGGGTTTTAAAAAGCAAAAACGCATTTTAGTACAACTACTGTAGTCAATCACAATCACAAAATGATTAAATGCTCTAGAGAAGCTTTTAATATTTGCCAAAATTATAAAAACTTTAAAAAATGAAATGTAACTATACCCTGACGATTTTGAAAACGCATATTGATATTTTAATAACACTTATATAAACCATTCTGTGGAATATTCAATATTGACGTCACACCATTCTAAATTGTCCGGAATGGCACAAATTGGAGACGGTTTTGAAAAAATAGATCTTGAAATGTGACATTACGCTACAAAAAAGTTACATAATGTACTGGATTTAATGGTACATCAAAAAACAATTAAAACCAGAAAACAATTTGATATTTCACACTTCACTTCTGTTACGACCGTGAAGAGAAGCAGGCGCAAATAATGATAAATGATTATCTATGCATCTTACACCCATCGACCGGCATTAACGGAGCCCGATTAAAATTCAAAATTCACACAATTTTGCAGACGCGTGAATGCAAACACTTGCACGCTTAAACCACTTTAATATCTCTTTCTCCAGCCGTTTGGAAAAACAAAGCACACCCCATGACTCGCTGCTGCTTACTGCACTTTTCAGATAATCATCATCATTCCCCTTGTTCTACATCAGTGTTTCCCAATCCGGTCCTTGGGGACCCGCAGCAGTCCGTGTTTTTGCATATATGGACGGTCTGGCAGGGAGCTGGGAGTAAGAAAAAACGTGGACCGTCTGTAGGTCCCTGAAGAGCAGGTTGGGAAGCAATGTTCTGGACACATCCAAAGCAACTTTAGTACGGTTATTTTCAATTAACACTTTCAAGTGGTGAAATCAAGAGCATATTATTTATTGCGACAGATAGGTGGTACATTAGTAACTAAAGCGCTGACAGATTAAAATTTCTAACGTTGTAGTACATTCTGGAATCAAATGTATCAGTTTCTCTTTTGAGTTTTACAGTGATGATTTTTCAGATTTACCTTTAATAACCATAACGTGGATGTAGCTTGTAATCAAATTAATAAATTACTCATTTTGTATGAACAAGGTGAATTTTACTATTATTTAACAGTGCGGTTTCCTGAGTTCATCGTGCAATCGTCCACAGTTCTAAAAATCAATCAGACAAGCGACTCGCAGACAGGCGCATTGTCCGAGTCTTGGCTATGCATGGAGCTGAGCCCCGTGTCCGAGTCCTCGTCGTTAGTGTCACAGGTCTTTGAGAGCCCCCTGGCCTGTTCCACCCACTCGCAGTCCCTCTCTAAGGAAGGCGACCCCATATTCTCAGTCACCACGGAGGTATTTTCTTTCTCGTCCTCCGACTGTTTTGCCGCTTCCTCTGTATCCAAAGCGTTAACTTTCTCGAGCAGACTCCTCAGTTCTTTATCTTTCGCATCCCATAACTCCTGGCTCAGGTTCAGATCACCCTTAACAGCCTCCAAGTCCGTGTTCAAACGTAGCCCAATATATAAGCTCGTGTCCAGCTGTGTTTTAATCCTCTCCTCTTCCAAAAGTAACTCGTTATCGGGTGAAATTTCAGTCTCTGCTGATGCACTCACTGTGAGCACAGGGGCTGCAGTCTTCACGCCATCAGACGCCTCCTGCAAGATGCTCTCTGGGTCCTTGCTGGTGAGCTCCTTCTGCCGTCGCTTCATCCACCTTTGGTTCAGCTCTTCTTGCATTTCTGTAGTAATACTGTCCATCAGTGCTTCTTGCTCGGCCAGCTTCTCCTGCAGAATGAGAACTTCTTCGCATCTCTTGGCATACTCCTCAAACTGGGAAAAAGTCTCGGCGGGACACGGCTTGTCGCTTTCCTCAACACAATCCATCTCAGGTTTCGAGTCCACCAGGTACGTGTCCTGCACATAATTGATCCCATGTCTTTTCATCCTGTCGAAGTGAATTTTCGCTTCGTACATGTCAATCTCTCTGTCAAGTTCCCTAATCCTTTGAATCTGCTGGCGAATAGTATGATCTTGTGATATTACTAGGTGTACTAAAGTTTCCATTTTCTCAACAGAGGATGTATCCTTGGATAGAGCTTCTGCCCTCTTTTTATTAATTTTATCCAGCTTTCTGAAAGCCTTTCTAACAATTCTTCGCTGTTTTTCTGGGGAGAAAGCCATTGTTACCCGTGCGGTACCCTTATAAATGCATGGACTCTCTTTGCTGAGTACAACGCGCGCCTCAGCGCTTCGTGGTCCGGTGTTGGGTAAAGACGCCTCATTTTTGACCAGGACAAATCTTATGTTTTCCTGCTCTTCTCCCCATGCGTTCCACAGGCGAAGTATTTTTGTTTTGTTTGGCAGAATCCTTTCAAATCCTCTCCATTTTTCCACAATACAGTAGGACTGCGGAGACCCCGACAGCATAGTCGTGCCTTGGTGTAAATTCTGATCTTCAAGAAGAACTTTGACAACGTCGGCGCAGGTAGTCCGCCTCGACAACCCGGAGACCAGCTTCTCCTCTCGGCAAACCCACACAGATATTTTGCATTCCTCTGCATCCATTTCTATATTTCTAAAATTAGTCCAATACAGTACTATAGCTCCAAAATGTCACTTGTTTGCCGGTGTAGATTCAAAAAGCATGAAACTTCTCAGTCTTCCAAACAGTGTCAAGTGTATTGGTTCCGCATTTCTAAATCCAACATTTCATTACAGTTACAAGCGAAAGTACCCTAAAAGAAACAGTGTATCAGTACGGTTAAGAAAACCCTATCCTAAAGTTAGAACGCACAGACTGCGTGCGCTGCAACTTCACAGCGCGGAATGGTGCGCTCAGGCACGGAGCACCGCACAGCCGCTCAGTCGCGCGCACTAGCCCAGGTCCCCGGGCTTCCCTACTTTTTGTGATCACATGACAAGTTTAACACTAAGTTCACGTAAAACAGGACGCGTGACTCCACCCATTTTTTTTCTCAGCACAAGAAGGGTTGTACGATCGAAAAGTCATTTTGACCCATGATGCCGTGCTGGTCCAATTAACACTGATACATCAGTCAGTAATTTAATTATCATAATTAAATAAAATGTAAAGAGTAGATAATACATTCAACGTATAGGCCCATTTACGTGTGTTTATGCGTGACACATTACTGCTCACCGCACCAAAACTCCTAAGATTTAGATCTTTTAGAAAATGAAAAACAGGAGTTCCTCATTGAGGCATGAAACACTTGAAACACGTGTCAATTCTTTTCAAGGATTTTATAAAGACTTCCCTGTTTCTTGAAGGGGTAGGCTGCCCTCCCCAAGGATTTTAAAAGCTAGCTATGCAATTGTAGAAGTGGGTACCTAAATGAGCTTTAATGCCACTCTGTTTGTATAAAACATATTGTTGCTTGCTTGCCAACTTCACCACAGTTTGTTATATAAACTTGTTAAACATGAGAAATAAAATTTCTAGATATACACACACAGGAATATATTCTATGTATGATATTACTTTATTTAAATATTTATGTCACTAGAGAATAACTCCAAATTTGCTTTTGCACCATTAATCCAAGGCTGTTTAACTCGAGCCAAATGAACTTTCCTGTGCTTTGAGGACACAGAGGCAAATTAAGCTTCCTCAGTTTGGCTTTGTTTATTCTTTGTGCCAAGCATAAAGACAAGTTTGCCTGCTTCAGTAAGAAAGGAAAGGCTTCAGAGTTTCAGTAGGCTATATAAGGGTTTGATTAACCCAGACTCTACACTCAGACTGAGGAAAAAAAAATGGATGAAGGGTCTCATTCACTGGATTACCCATAATCCTACCGAGATGCTGAAACATAATAAACAGTAGCAGGGAGAGTCTGTGAGAATGAGATTATACAAATACGGATACAGAATATACTCTCCTATGCTTCTCTTCTTTGTTGGCAAGTCCAGACCTGGTAATATATTCCTGTGTTGTGTATCTGTTCATAGATAACAGCTAATGAACAGATATTTTTGGATGATATTTTAATCAATCTTATTTTAGATATATGGTGGACAGAAAGTCAAAAGTGTTGAAAAAATCGCAAACAAATCCTTCACTTGCAGCTTATGTTAATTATGGGGTGTGCTACAGAGGGCACACACAGAATGTCATTCCTACAGCAGCATGTTTTTCAAACTCTCATTCCCAGTTTCTTTCTGCCCCTCAAAAACAGAGGGGAAAAAGTTTAATTCAGCAAATATGCTGACACGCCTCTAGTCCTTCTTAATGCAGTTGCCCCTTAAACCAAATAATGCAATTACTTTAATAGCCAAATAATGACATCTTTGATATAATGAATCTCAACATTCTAGGCTATTAAAGATAGTTATAATAAACTATTGCATGCTGCTTAAGCTTGGATTTCATTACAACACATTAGATTGCACATTAAGTTTTACATCTAATAGCTGCCTTTGTAATCTTGTACAAATCACAAAGTAAAATATCAGTTTACCACTCCCATGACAAGGTGTTCTTTCCCCAAATTACAGGCTGATAAACCAGGGTGAAGCATCTAGGGGAACTTTCAACTTTGCCCCTTGAAGTAGCAGAGTGCTCCACCCAAACCCAAACATCACACTGCTTATGACCCTGCCGCGATAGCATAACCAGGTGCCTGTCAGAGCTGTGGGATGTAAATTTCAAATTCAAAATCTACTCAAATACACTCACAGGTACAGCAAAACCTGCTTTAAAGTACAACAAATAAAAACAGGAGTGTTTTAAGAACCATTCAAAGCGTAATTTGTGGATATTTAATGATAAATTAGGGTTTTTTCTCGGTCCCTGCGAGTAGTGATATACTTAGACAATGATGAATGTATAGGGAAAACGACAATCATGAGTGGGACAAGATACGGGTTACAGTTTTTTTTTTGTTTTTTTTTTAAATACGCTTTACGTAAATCCCGCTGTAATATATTTGACTATTGCTCCCTCTTGTGCTCAATGAAGAGAATACTACGGTGGTAGA
The DNA here is from genome assembly GCA_011763525.2 of Mormyrus iriodes. Taxonomy (NCBI): domain Eukaryota; kingdom Metazoa; phylum Chordata; class Actinopteri; order Osteoglossiformes; family Mormyridae; genus Mormyrus; species Mormyrus iriodes. The sequence continues at coordinate 15,547,111 of JAAGVU020000008.1, forward strand.
TTTTTAATTCACATTTGTCTGCGTAAATTCACACAACAATAATCCATCTTGATGTTTTTAATTTTCCTCAAGTGACTTAAAATCTTATGCAAAATTGAAATCAATCTGCGAAACAAAAGAAACTTCGCACTTGAAGCGCAGCTTGCATTAGGTTTTGAGAAGTCGCTTATTAATAATCAACTGGCATTATAATTAAGTGCATTAATTAAAAGTCTTTTGCTTTCTTATTCAATTCTAATATTCGGTTAAAACTGCTAGACGTATGTATATATTCATCTTGTAAACATCTTTAAATTTGATCCAGTCCAAAAGAAACGCAAAATACCTGAAAAGCAAGCGAAAGAGGCTACAGCAAATACACTTTCAAAGAACTATGTTTGCGGTCATGAACCTGGACTGTAACATATTGTTACGCAGTGAAGACAGATCTCTTAATAGGTCTTGCCATGTAAGACCACATTTAAAAACAATATTTACCTTATTCCTGCGCCCACTGCGGAATGTGTGTCGTCGGCCGTCGCTGAAGTGATCGTAACCTGTTGCTGAAAACTAAGGAAAATAACTCGTGTTGCCACGGGATAGTATATTGTGTACTTTACTGTATACTTTATGTGCCTTACTAGCATTCGTGTTTTCTTACGTGAATCAGATTTCATATTTTAGATACATGATTAGTAGTAGAATTCACACAGTCTGAAACTAATAGCCTCGTAAAAGAGAGCTAATGACAAGGTCCCAGTCTTAAGATTCATTTTTATTCAGAGCTACATAAATAGACTTCCGCTTTAGAAATGTAATTACTTCTAAACGTGTAGTTGGCAGCCTTACCGCTCCTGGACGCGAAGCAAGCCGCGGTTACTGACAGTTTATCGTGGGCGTTTAGTGTGATTTAAAAATGCTTTCACACTATGCCTACGTTTTCATCCTGATGTATATATGATGTATATATTTTCGTATTATTTTACAGTTTAATAAGCACCTTATTAAAGTAGGTTATCAGTCAATTATAAAACTTCCTTTTATACGTCTGAATTCACAGGTTTTTGCCCTTAATGTTTCACGAACAATAGCACCCTGCTGCCCGATTAATGCAGTAGGCCTATATTTTAAAACGAAACTTAATTTAACTGAATTCCTTGTACTGATAAGTACCGTTTTTGCCTGTAAGAAAATCTTCGTTGTTTTGATGTAGGGCAGAATTTGCATAAACAGTGACTAGGATGCGTTTACTAAAGCATACTCAAGGGCTGGGAGGTATTTCATTTGTAACTTAATGAAATAATTATGCAGCACATTTATACACGCAAACACAGATGCCTTAACCCTTGTGTATTTTACTTGTTCCGTTCTAAATTCTAGAATCTATGGAATTTAACCTCATTTTGAAAATGGACTGGAGTAACTTCGACCCCAAAAATAACACAGGGGGTAACGTAATCAAACACGAGAGGACACTGTTTTATTATTTATTTTCATTTGATATTATCTGCATACAAATTTTCTAGAAAGCTACAAAATATCTACCACTTTATCAAGAAGGCAGCAAAATGTTACGGAGCAAAGACGAGACCATTTGCAGTAATGAACACACACACACACACTAAGCAATGTTTCCACTTTTCTTGCCCCTCCGCTTACCCTTGTTATGGATAGTAAAGGTTGCACACAATTTTGTGCACAGATAAGCCAGGATACATGATTTTTCTTTATACAAAGCACCTTTAAAATCTGCACACAAACCCAATAGTTTTCATGATACTATCTGAGCTTAAGAAGTTCACTTTAAAGCCAACATTGAAAATGGTAATAAACAAAAGGTACCAGTACCTACAAACAGACAAATACAAACAAGACAAGAGCTAAACTGCTGATATGTTTGTGTCAAATTTCCCGTAGACATCCTCATGTAGTGTCCATATTATTAAAACACCATCTAAACATTCATTATGTAAAAGGTAATAAAATTGTATGTCCACTTAAAGGAGAGGCATCCCAAGAGGTTTCTAAATGGAACTGACTTGCCAAATGTACCAGCAGTGCAGCAGTAACAGTATAACCACTGACTTAAGTCCAGAGAATAATGAAGTCATCACAAAAAACTGTTGCATACATGTAGCACAATAAAACAGGAACTGAGTTTACCTCATTAAGTTATTCATAAAGTACACAGGGCAAGACAGCTGTCATACACCAAAAAGGAGGTTAAACAAAGTCTATTTGATTGTAAATAATACAAAACTCCATAGTCTACTTCAGGCACATGGCGACATGCCGCGCTAACATAGTTTGGATTCGTTTTCCTCTATTGAGTTAGGTTGCTCTGAAACCATTGCAATTGTGTGAGACCACTGATGACATTCTAAATCTCTAAAACTGAGGAATTGACATGCCAGCCAAACACTTGTATAGCTGAACAAGAACAGAAAAAAATAAGGACAGGGGTTTATTCTGGCACCTAGGAAAACAAAATTCATTATTTCAGAAGTGATTAACTAGCAGCTCGGGAATCAATGTCCATTCTGTCAGTTGCATGTAAGTTAGTGTGTATTTCTAACAGTCACGTAACATTCACCTTGGTGTCTACCCCCTGAAGATCTCCATTTCAGCACTGCAACACAGAACTCATCCAGGCCAAATGTGGTTGGCTATTCTATTTTTTTAAAATAAGAATATAAAAACTTTATCTGTAGTGTTCAATGTTGGGTAACAACCCTTAACAGCAGTGTCTACTCAATCAAGTTATGCATCAAGTGCAGTTTTAACCCAAAACAGCTGATTCTTGTGAGTTCACTATTTTTCCCATTTATTTTAGAGGGACAATTAATAGGTCCAAGGCAATTAATACTAATTAAACCAATAATCACTGTACTTGTTATAGTTCAGAAAATGATTTCAGCAGCACAGGTTAAAAAAATTCTGCTAAATTGTTTTCCTGCTTATGAACGCAGCTCGAAGGAGCCATCACTGTAATATACATACATGGTTTCCATTTTAATGTATACCGAATTGTCGCTGTAATAAATCATCTTTCCATCTCCATTGAAACACATTTCTTAATTTATTACAAAACCTAAAAAGGCAATGTGGTGATCCGTTTTTTCCATATACTTTTTCCTCTTTTTTGGTTTTGCTACAATTAGTGATACTTAAGTTTCTTTTCTAAGCTGGAGATTCCAAACCAAAGGCACCTTCATGCTACAGTGCAGGAAATTATCTGAGATCTAGGAAATCTCTATACATTTTTGGTCTTTTAGAGCAGGAAAGGCAAAAATCAGTATTGTATATATTGTTTTACTCTGAAAAATAAATCCCATGAACGTCATTTTATGATTAGATGTTGAAAAAGTTCAGATATATTTTTTTACTTAAAGATACTTCTGATAAAGTATGGTTACGGTTGGCATCTACATTCAAAAGAAAAGTATGTTTCTTATTCACAAAAGCTGATCTTGTTTCAGAAATGAAAAGATGTATTCCGACAGAGAAATGACGTTTCGTGTTACAACATACACTAAGGCACTGTATACTTTTATACTTTGGCAGTTCTGTACTGTAAAAAGTCCCACATGCTATGATAACAAGAAAGTCTTCCAGCTTAGGAAAGAGCTCACAGCTTTAATGGCATCTTTTGGAATTCACACCACCACGTTTAAGGCTCAGAGTTGTAGAAAACTAATAATGTAGGCCACAGATTTTATAGGATTTGAGTATGTAAAGGCAGCAACCAACTGACACTGGATAGGATTTCTTATATAGCAAAAAATGAAAAAAATCAGTGGCCAAAGACATAGCTTGTTCCGGAATTACACAAAATATGACAGCCACTAAAATCACATGGTTTCCCATTTTCCTGCTACTTCTAGAGATGTAAGCCCCTGTCTCCTGACACATACAATTCTTTTGTCTATATTCTAAAAGGCAAAAACAACAGCTAACCTCAGTAAGGCATGTCCTACCAGAAAACCCAAGTGCTTAGGACAAGGTGACATTCAACTCCAAAGCAGTGCTCTTGTCTCTCGCGTTATATGCTCTTAAAGACCTTCTTTTTGTTTCCTGTTCACGTGTGTGTGTGTGTGTGTGTGGGGGGGGGGGGGGGGGGGGGAAAATGAACTTGTGCACGACACAAAATAATTTAAGGGGGAAAGTTTAAGTGGTTTTTTTTTGCAATGCATAGGTTTTCGGGGGTGGGG
>JAAGVU020000008.1:15551400-15567401 GCA_011763525.2 Mormyrus iriodes
TGTGTTTCTTGTTGGCTTGTGTTTCGGTGTGCGTTTGGGGGGGGGGTGGGGGGGGGGGGGGGGGGGGGGGGGGGGTGGCGCGGATCATGAACATTTGCACAGCACAAGATAATTTAAAGGGGTAAGTTCAATGAGTTTCTTATTGCAATGCAAGGGTTGTCCAGGTTTGGGCCGAGACAGACAAGTTTATGCCATAAATATATAGTTATCACAGTGCATTCACTCTTCTGTATGTATGTCACCTGACTCAGTGGTGTGGAGCATTTTACTTTACTTTTCTGGGGTCTCAACTCCCTGAACGCTACAAATGTTGTGTAGTGTCCTTGTTGTGATAAGTATTCACAATCTTTCATTCTAAATAGCTTTCATTTGTAAATGTACTTATCGAAAAAATTATATATTTCAAATACTTTTCTTTGGAAAATGTATGTGTGTGTGTATGTATATACATATATACAAACACACAAGCAACCACACAAATACACACTCGAAATACATATAATGTAGTTTACATAACCCATGAAAACAAAGCTACTATTCTTTGTTATTTTTTTCTCTTAATTGACATTACAATATAAAAACTAAAGGAAAATTATTTTGTTGCCCAAATTCAATCCAACAGAGAACTCTGTCTTCCGTTATGCACTGCCACTGGTATATATACATCTTCCTACAAACATTGAATAGTCATCCATTAAAATGATCTTTTGTATCAAAACATAATACAACTGTACCGCAATTCACAGCTGCAGTCATACACATATACACTAAGTCAAATAATAATAGTAATAATAATAATAATAATAATAATAATAATAGTAATAATAATAATAATAATAATAGGCTTCACCCAAATGTGACCGAAAAAGCAATCTGGGTCTGATTTCGATTTAGAGGCACTGCCACTGTTGGTGAGGTTTTCAGTCTGTGTGAGTAGGTGTTTCTGCGAAAGGCCGTGCGTCTCTCATTCCTTCACCAGTCGGTAGATGTGATGCTGGGCCCCGTGCTCGCTGTTCGACACCTCGAACACACACGCCATGCACAGCAGTGTCTCCTGCGTGTCTCTGTTAGTCACCACCTGTGGTGGGGGGGGGAGGGGACAGGGAGCCAAGTTATGCACCGTTCACTGCCGGCGCACATGCGGAGGGATGTGGGGGTCATGGCACAACAAGCCAGTTTCTTTCCCTCACAGGCAGCACCGATATTTAACACCACTGAAACCACGCATTTCATTTATGTGCTGCCCCCTGTTGGCCACAAACAGTCACTAGACTAAGCATTATATAAACGCATTCCTTATTTAGGAGATGCTGCAGCAGCATCTTCTGCTAACCAATTATGATCTTCTGAGTCTATTCGCTAGCTATCCTTATTTATTTAATTTTTGGCACAGGTCGGGGGGGGCAAATTGAATTTTTGAATGGGGCCCAAAAAACAACAAATCTGTCCCTGCTTACAGAACCACTTTCTCCTCATTTGAGGTCCTGTTCTACTATATCTGCACAGATGCAATGTAAGTAATAGGTCCCTTACATATCGTAGCAGCAGTGAATGTTGGGTAACTGCATATGTACAGTCACCTGTCTGTCTGATATAGGAAAAGGGCTTGGACCAGTGCCATTTCTGTACAGTTAGGCCTGCTTTCTCAGGCCTATGCCAGACAGACGCAAAGCAGCAGGCAGTACAGTGGTTAAGGCAGTAGTAACCTGTAGGGTATTGGTTCAAGTGACCAGAGGAATGCTGTTGTATTCCTAATGGAGTACCGACACTACTCACTCCAGAGAGTGTGTTACACTTTTTGATAACAGTTCTACATGGCTAACTAATGATAAGTCATATACCTGTAACTAGTCCATCACCAAGACAGTGATTGCTTACCAGCAGTATGGTGAAGTTCTCCAGAACACTATTCATCATGTACTTTTCTGGCAGATGTTTCAGCTTGTGGATGAAATTGATCATGTATTCACACATGGGCGACCGGCTTATTCTATAGACGAAGCGCCCATTCTCAAACCGTGCATACTCAGTCTGGGGAGAGGTGTCAAGCAAAACAAAAGCATTCACGTTCATCGTGGACTCTCAAAATGCCATTGGATAAGCTAAATAATTACTTATATCTTTTAGAGATGCATTTCTACGTTATAATGTAATGTGCAATAATCTGAAAAATTTCCCAAAAAAACAACAAGATATCTCAGTCAAGTCAACTATCTACGTTATAGCAATTATAGAAGTTTTCATAAAAATTTTCATAGAGCGTAGAATATTTTTCCAAAAATTAAAAGGGTTCCCAAGCACATAACCCTAACAGCCATACACCAAGATCAGTACAGCACTGATATGTTTAGACATTTCCTTGCCTAATTAGTAAACATTGCGGTTACTGTACGTGCTAAGAGTGCGTTTCATTCAGCTACTCACCTCCACCTTTTCCACTACTTGCTTGCCAAAAGAGCACACCTTTGTGGAACAGGTGATTGTCATGTTCTCGGAACTCTCATACTGGCTTGTCACCCCGTAAAAGGCCCCTGTGTCATCCTGGATATTACAGTTCAAGTCGGCCTGTAGGCACATAGAAATGACAGCACCCAACACATGGAGCTTTTTAACAAATTAGCTTAAATGTGCAGTTCTTCTCCAGTAAATATTACTACCAAAGGGATCTGAAGCTACAGCCATGCCATCTTTAAAAGGTTTGCTGAGGGTCGGAAAATGTTCTGATTAAATGCACCCTCTAGAGGCAACTTTTAAAACATCAATATACACAAAGCTAGAAATAACAGAAGTCCCAGTGGATGTTCCACAAAACAAGATTTCTCAGTTGGCTGGGGTAACTTAAGCTAGAAGCCATGATTGTCCAATAGGAATGCTCATTACCTAAGCTCTTATTGGACAAACATGAGTTAACCCAGTTAACTCAGATATCTTGCTTTATAGAACACCCCCCCAGTCAGAATTTTAGTACTTAAATAATTAGTTCCTGAAGAAAACTGGCTTAACAGAACATTGTTGCTGAGTTGCTGCGTCTTGTGTAATTTAAGTGCAACAGCTTTCAAATCTCCTCTTGACACAATACAGGAAACTTTTAAACTCTTTTGATTCCGGAGATTAAATTCATCCTGATATAAAAAGGCAGGTGGTTACACATTTCCCAGCCACACTCGAATGGCTAAGATAATATAACTGAGAACAAAATAAAGAAATCTACAAGGAAAGGGTGAGTGTCATTTTGCTAAAAGGTGATTTTGTACTTGCTAAGAAAGATACTTGTATTAGGAACCTCCTGGACCATGTACATGGTGTTCATTATCTGAATAAAAGAGCAAATATCAGTGTCCAGCATTCTGCTCCTTCATTAAGACAGCCAGTTATATTCTGATATAATATTCTGTGGGGTATTATTGTGCAGATTCTGCATTTCATTTGAAATTCAGATCCGCTCGGCACTTCAAAAGAATTTGAAAAGGCTTGTTCTGGCTGTGATGAAGCCTACTTTGTCGGCTGCTGTTGGCTAGCATTTTGCATTTCGGTAAACGGATGTGATGTTTAAACAGCCATTAGCAGTCCGCTGGGTCACTCCATTGTTTTGAAATATTGAGCAGAATTGGCAGGGGCTTTGATCACGAGTTCTCATGCGCTCCAATATCAAACATGGCAGCATGCAATTTATAGGCACAAATTAAACAGCACTGAGCATTCTTAGATGTCCTGCTTAAAAACAAGCTCGTTATGACAAAATTTAGGGTCTGTGTGTGTATGTGTTACATGAAACTGCTAACTTTATTAGGAAATAAAATACAAAACAATGCTTTGCGTTAATGTAAAAATTATTATAAAAAAAGTTTTTTTTGTCATTCTGTCTTTTGTTTAGATGATTTACAGTATTATCCCCTCAGGCTGAAGCAGTAATTTTAGTCTTAGATAACTTTTCCAACATTCCTTAAATTTAAAAATGCTTTAGAAAGTGTTCTTCCAAAGGAATTACCCATCTACTGAAAAAAGAACGCCTGAATGTACATCTGAAAAGCCTTTGGACAACATTATTCCACTGCAGAGTACAGTGAATATTCAAACCCTGAGAGGAACAAAGGTACTAACAGCGCTGTGTGTCTCCATCAGCAGAGGGCAATAGGCGCTCCCTCCCTCCCATAATCCCTTGCACCTTTCAGACAGCAGGCAGGTGTTCAAACAAAGCCTCAATAAAGCCTGAACGGCTCAAAGAGCCAAGCCCACTGAGGCCTGGGCTGGGGCCTTCCAGGCCTGTCTCTACAACATCCACACACACACACGCACACACACACACCCAGCAGCTAGTCAAACTGGTCTAACAATTACATACAATCTGTGTGTGCGCGTGTGTCCGAACAGTTTAAAAAAAAGAACGAGTTAGTTGGTAGATGAATGCGGTGCCTTTGCGGTGTTAGAACTCACCCAAAACTTTACAAGGAAAAAGGAATTCTGTGGACCTTTGCCAAAGAGCTCCTTCAGCCCCCCCTTCTTTTCGGGGAATTTATCATAAATCTGACGAATATCCACCGACTCCAGCAAGGCATCATTGTAGGAGTGATTCGTCTGTCCGATGTGCACAAAGAGATGCTTGTTGTACTGGACAGGAAAAGGAAATTGCGTTAGAATCAAGCCCACTCGACGTGCAGCGACTGAGCAAAGTCTTTCTGAGGGCTACAGGAACCAAGGCATCTGTCTGACTTCATTATTAGCGTTGATTCAGAGCCACTGTCACGCCTGCGCTCAGTAACGCCATCCTGCGCGGCAGCAGTGGCTTAGCTTTCACAAGACGTGACCATTACAGATATTCGGCACAATGTAAGACAAATGACTCTTGTCATGTAATATCAATAGACAGATAAAATCACTTAGGAATGTAGACAAACCATGACAGATAAGCCCTGTCCAGGGCAAATAATAAAATATGTATAACAATTTTCGAAAAATAAGTTCAGGGTCGCTGATATATGAGGCTTTTTTGTGCCAGTGAAGGTTTTCTGACTTTCTTTGTATATGTAAAAGATTTAGAGTGATGGCTCAAACAGAGATGAATGCAACAGAAACAGTAAGTGAAACACCACTGAAAGATTGACTCTTTGTATGGCTCTGTGTCTTGGAGGAAGCCCTCTGGATGTTGATCAAGAGCCAGGTTTACATTCTACACAACAGACTCGGGCATTTTTTTTTTTGCCCGGTGCTGTAGATGGGGGAGTGGGAACTCACGGAGTCCGGGTCCCGTTGCTGTTCCAGGAAGGCGGAGAACTCCACCAGCCGGAGCTTGGAGGTGCCGATGGAGCGGCCCTGCCAGGCCGGGACAGTGGGGGCCGGGGCAGTGGGGGGCTCGTACCCTGCAGTTTGAAAACACCAATAAGGACTCTGCTTACACCGACGCAGACGCATTATTAAAATAACCCTCAGCACTATACATGTAATTGTATCTACTGTGTTACTGAAGGTGCTCCTTTATTTATACTTTGTACCTTAATCTGTACTGCTGATCTGTGTTTCTGTGCTTAACGATAGGAGTAAGACTTAAGTAAGACTTTCACTGCATAGTGGAGTTGACTGTTCACTGTGTACATGACAAACTCTTGAATGCAATTTTTTTTAAATGAAAGAGGAAGTTGAAACCAACAGCGGAACACCAATATATTTAATTTTATTAAACACAGGGAGCATAGATGATTTTAATACTGTAAGTAGGACATGACAATCACCTGTTCCACAAAGGTGTGCTCTTTTGGCAAGCAAACGACCATAAAATGTGGATGAATATATATCTACAAATGACCCCATTACCTGAAATGGGCGTTGTTACAGCTGGTTGTATTGGGTAAGCTTGTTGGGCAAATGGTTTAATGCTGGGTAAAGGAAACAAGAAAAAAAAATAATTAAAAGTAGTTTAAAAGGTCACACTGAAAATATTGCTAGGGACAGTACACCAGAAATGAAGAGAAAGCAGATTCAACGTATTTTTTTATTGCATCCCTTCTTTATCTCTTAATAAAACACAAATTCAATCCAACAGAGGGATAAAAGACTGGCATGTGAGACAGAGGGACAAGAAAGGGGAGGGGGGACGTGTAGCAAAGCGTATTCCAAAAATCCTACAGTACTCACTCTTGTGACGATCCCGGCTGGCTTGTCGATATCATTCCCTGCCAAAACTAGAGGAGAGACAAATTAATGGATGAGCAAAACAAGCTCACCCGCATCCACAGTCCACTGCTACCTTTAAAGGTCTGCCATGGGAGTCCATAAATAACTGTCAAAGTGACAAAAAGCACACAGGCAAGCGCCCACAACACCATTATCTCGCCTAGCATTCGTGTTCTCCGCGTGCCTGTCGAATATGAGCCGTCTCAGAGCCTTCCTCTGTGCATAACAGGATTTAGACCCTCAACACGGCTGGTGACGGCAGGCCCCTTACCCCAGGGGCCCCGGGAAAGGCAGGACGCGGGATGCCTGGCAGGCCCAGCTTGTTGTGGATGGCGGTGGCGGAGACTATCTGGGCTGACGACATGGAGGCCATGCTCTGCAGGGCCTTGTCCTTTACCGTCGGGTCCTTCAACAGGTTTCACACAAGGCTCAGCATTGATGAAGGCGATGGGGGAGGGTGGATGGAAAGTATTGCAAGCACACAACTGAGAGCAGCCACATATAGGGGAGGGAAGCCTTCCGCCCAGCCAACCACGCGCACTAAGCTACAGCGGCGGAACATGCCATGTAAAGCCTTGGCGCTTCCAGTGGAGTACAGCCCTGGCAATTTCTGTATAACTATGTGTGTGTCTGTGTGTGTGTGTGTGTATGCATGCGCGCATATATGGGGTTTTTAGAGTTAAACAAATTTCTTATTTTGGGCATTCTTTTGGTTATATATTAAGACTATAAAGTTCAGGGTGTTTTTCTAAGCCATCTAATCAGCCTGCTTTGAGCCCTAAAGGTGGACTATCAATCAAAGCAAGCATGAAATTTACAAAGTCTTAAACAGATTTTTAAAATTCCCTTTAAGGAAATTTATATTTAATATGATCCTTGAATTAGAAGTCTAAATGAAGAGACCATATTCCAATTCCTTTAAGCTCAAAAATCAACGCAATTTTCAAATATGGTAAACATAACTGTTTTTAATTGGTAGAAAAGTTTGTGGAGGTTAGTCTCCGTTGGAGCACCATCAGGTTCCCGGCACCACCTTGCATTAGTGCTGCAGTGAAGCACAAAGAGACCCCAAGAAGTCTCTTCGTCCAGCACGGGGAAGAGCAGGCAGAGAGTCTTAAATGCTCTATAAACATTTAAGTGAGGTGTCAGCACGCCACAATTACAAAGACCAGCTGCCGAGCAATTGGGGGGGGGGGGGGAGGAGCAAATGGACAGGTTCATGACAAAGCAAACACTTGAGGCGAGCATGCTGGCAAGGGGCTTCGCACAGAGGCGGGGACATGAGGCACTTGAGGCGGCAGCAGGCCCAATGAGAAGCGAGATGCTTAAGGGGGCGGAGCCGCAGAGGTATTGGCAGTCTAGCTGACAGACAGGGCCTGGAGCACAGCTGAGAGTGATACTTACCATGCTCGTGACCTGAGTACAGACAAACAAGGTTCACTGTAATTCCACAATCCCGACGCTCCGAGGGCAACACAGATAATCACAAAGACCCGAAACACCGAACGCGAATCACAGAGAAACCGTGAAGACCCCAGAAGCTGGCTTCCGTTGAAGGGGACACCCCATAGGTACTCAGAAATGTATCCTTGAGATGCACAGATACTTACCCCAGATTGCTTCAGAGCATACCCACATGTATACAAGGGCAGCGTGGGAAACCAGCTGCCCTGACTCTGGGCGGCTGCCAGACTATTAAATTCTGACCCCTCCCTCACCTCCGCAGAACACATACATCTCAAATATCAATGGCAGCCACTTCCACTACACAAGCACCTTACATATAGATACAGTAAAATACATTCACACATGCTATAGGTATTGTAACATACAGATACACTGAAATATATTTATACATGCTACTGGCATTTTTAGACTGCAGCTGACAAAATAATAAAAACTGTCGAATCAGTGATTCATTGTAGGAAATACTAAGCTTTGCAGAAGATTTTCGATAAAAACATTTTCTTGTACTTAGGGCATTTGACCGTATTCCAGACAAAGTCATTTGCAGTTGGATTAACGCCAGAAAGACCCTCAGGATTCAACTCTTTTCGACGAATACGTTTATAAAAGGATAACGATTTACTGTAGTCTATTTTAATCACCACTACATTCACAGAAACCATACGTACATAAGATCTGTGAAATAATTGTCCCACAACATCAGATTACTGAATTTATTACACTGTGATGATTGTAATGGGCGCCTTACTTGTTACTCTTGGGTCTTATACTGGTAACCCAATATATACAAAAACGATTTCTCTCACTGTACCACATTTGTTATTGTTATACCCTGCATGCAATCAGTGGAAAATCAATTCATTTTTCATAAAACGCTCCATCCCAAGACTCCTGTGTTGTCATTCCTTTTAGAAGTAAGGACTGAAATTGAATTATGTACGGTTGGCACTTTTCAGGTAGCAGGTAATTGATTGAACATGGTGGCAGTTTTTTTACATTAAGGCGACCAGACAGGCTGCACTGTTAGCTGACGGGACCCAACGTGTACACGGGCGCGGGCCCTATCTCCGGCGTAATCAGGGTTTATCACAGCGCTCAGTGCCCGGGATACGCTACATTGTTCTACAAGTTGCAGCAGGGCTGCCAGAGGAAGCCGTCATTTAGGAGCATATAGAATATGGACCCATAATGGCTGTCATTTCACTTAACACGCGGAAGATGAGAAAAGGAAGCGGGTGGAGGTACAATGGGCCGAGCACAAATGGAGGGCCAGGGTCTGAAGCCTCCCCCCCGATCTTTCTAATTTGCCTCAGATGAGGGTAGACGGTAACCTATACAAAAGGCGGGTGTTTTACTCAGTCGGCCACCAACCTTCCTGAAAGACCAGGCATTCACAGCTGGTAGCACACGGGCTAATGAACAGCCAGTGATCCATCAGGCTTAAGTAGTAAAAGTGGGAAAGTGTGCCGGGTACTAAAGGGCTGGTCGCCTCCTGCAAACACGTGGAGAGAAATAAGGCAGTGCGTCTCTGAGCGGGTCTACACGGGCCAACACGGGCCTCCTTGCCATGGAGCGATTCAAAAGGAACCTGCACCTTTGCACAATGACATTCATTTTGGTACGAAAGCAACACATTTTGCAAATTTCATTGTATAAATGAGAGCTGGTTATATTCAGAGAAAGCCAGTACGAAACTCGATTTTCTTTTTTTTTTCTTTTTCCCCCAAAAGAGTAGCACAAGGAAAGTGATGGACAGAAAGTAGAAGGGATGTACCAAAGAGGAAGGCGCATTAGCCTTGCACAGCCTCATGATTAATATCTAACACGCCCTACACCAAGAATATGAGTGGAAGCTGTTACTGGATTAAAATAAAGTGCAGACTAAGTAACAGAGGAGTCATACTCTCTAACAAACTGAGTCCAAAGTCTTTATGCACAGCGAGAGGGGGTTGGTGTATCTGAATGTAAGCTGTATATACGTGACCTCTAACAGATGACCTTTGACCTTAGCACTCAGCCACTCACCAACAGCCAATGCATCTTGCCAGCATGCGGCCCCATTTACACGCAGCCCTCTTCAGTGTGTGCCGAGTTTGTTATTAACACATTCTTTGTCACATCATGCTTATTACCACTGAAGCAAGACATTCAACATGACTGTTAATTGTTTAAGTGCCATTTGTTTTAAATCCGTTTTTGAATGTGTCTGCATGGTTTAAATGCATTTTTACTACTCTTACAATTCTCAGTAGAAAGGACTTGAAGAGGTAAAAAGATAAAAGAAAGCCACAAAACTTTAAAATTACTATTAATAAAAATTGATATTTAGGAATTTATAGAAGTTATGTGAAATATACATCTGATTAGATCTGCCAATGTAGATTATACTTCCATATTACTGTTTACAGTTAAGACAATTAAAATCTAGAATTAAGTCTGATAATGCTAAAAGCCCAAAGAATCAACGAAACCCAAAACAAATGCACTTAACAGACAGGAAGTAAAAAAAAAAGAGGACAGAAAATTAAATTGGGGGTATATGTGCTTTGGGAAGGACGTAGTTATGGATGCTGGCGTGTAGTTTTATGAATGCTAAACAGTCACATGCACGGAAACTAGGATACAGGAATTATTGCACCAGGCATTCATTCCATCACCAAGGGAAACAGGAAGTGAAATGCATGGCAACCACAAGCCCAAAAGCAGAAAAGCGCATACCTTTAGCTTGGAATGAAACTCACGAGATTTCCTTCTGGCAAGAACCTGAATGTGACTAGACACCTGCAGAGTAGGGGAAGGGAGGAAAACAAAGGAACAGCCTGTAACCATGGCGATGAAAAGCCCCCCTGCAACTGGGCAAAGCTAGACGTACCTTGATGGCAGCTTGGATTTCACGAACTTTCTTTCTTGCTAAGACCTGTATGTGACTAGACACCTCCATTTTTTTTTCAAAATCATAAAAGAAATGACAAAAAAAAACAAAACAAGAAAAAAAAAAAAAAACAAGAAAACCAAAACGTGGTAAGAATCACACACTGAAGACACTTTAGGAGATGGGTGTTTTTTTTTTTAGGCAGCAGAGAGAGATGCACTTCAGCCACACACCAAGCGCCGAGCAACCCAAGCGCTACCTTAGTTATACTCATCATTTAAGTGAACTGATTAAGGAGCATGCATGGTCCTTGGCCATGCTGGCATGGACGCGTGCCCTATCACACCATGACGCTCCAGTATCCTTCAAGGGGTCCTGCCCAGATCCAGCCGAATGTCGAGACATTCTCCTCCTTAAATTGTGGTTAATAATAAACGTGTGGAGACATGGGCCTCTGTGCCCAGGCAGGGCGGCTTTGAGGGACGGTACATTACATCTCATTCAACCTCACTCTCTCCTACATTTAATCAGGCCAATCACGCACAAGTGGCTGTTGAAGCGACTCATGCAGGGTGGATGGGCATTTGAGAGTAACGTGTTAATGGAAGCCCGAGGTGGTTACACGCCTGCTACTCACTCTCCCCATGTAAGGCCCAGAACGATTCCATACCTCCTGATGGGTGATTCACTTTAAATATTACTACACACCTTACATGCTTTAATGATTTAACAATGGCTTTAACTGTTCCACATATTATAATTATTTTAACAAAAATGCATACTGCAAGCATTAATGTTAGACACATCGTGCGTTTTCAAACTAACAATCTTGGAAGATTTACAGCAGGCGAGGTGTTTTAAAACAATTCTCTTGTCATAGCAGGCATACTAACAACTAGAAGGCAACCAATAGATCCCATTGACCTATAAAAGAATGAATTACAGAGTAACTCTGAACATGTGACCTTTTCCCCGCAAGCTAATCAATTCAGAGGCTTCTTTGAGTGTTGCTCTTGACATGTAGGCATTCATCATGAACCCTGGAGCCAACGGTCATAAGAACGACTTCAGCTTGGAGAGCATCACAGCAGCCTCACAGGCCTCTCTCTTCGTTTTTCAAGTCTAATATGCACTTACAGTTTTAATGCTAAGTGACAGGTCATATAAATGTGTCTGATGTCGGCCTAACTTGAGATTTAAACATAATCACTGATAAACCTGCAAAGTAAATCTAAGTTCATTAAGTTTTCATTTGGTCCTGATTTAAGCGGTTGTGGGCAATTTGTATGCAAATCTTACCTTTTGTATTTTTTTAATGGGCCTATTAATTTAGAAGGCATTAAAAACTATTTCTTTTCTTAACAACTTGTGACAGGTTGGATGTTACTAGTGATCTGTTGACAATCAAAGCAAAACAGGGCAGTATGAACTAAACAATTATATTGGTATACTCCAGACGCATTTAAAATATATTTAAGCAGCATAATCAATTTGGTGCACTTATACTTATGCCTGTGTAGACATTTGAATTTGCGTGGACAGATTCTTGAAATAATGTCCCCATAAACTTAGGGAATTCCTGAATTCGGTGTTTTGTTTGAATTGGTCTTGTATTACAATTAACTAACCACAATAAAGTAAAGAGTCAACAGGGCATCTCGATAAAGATAAATGAATGCAAGCATCTGCATGTGTGTGGCAAAATTTCGGCTCGGTGGGCTATGCGCAATTAGAGTGCAGGCGGGTGGGGGGCGGCGAGGCCAAGCGTGCAGCACTCTGGCTGCCATGCTGCGCACATGTGATGCGCAGGGACAGGCTGGCCAACTAGGCGGACACACAGCTCTCGCATGCTTGCGGGCATCATGCTAAGGCTGTGGGGCCCAGGCCTGTATGTATACCTCTCAAGGCAGCTTGCCCCATCCAAAGCACTGTTAGTCAGCCAGATGCTAAGCGGCTTGCATCACAAAGCATGCAGGCATCCTCCCCGGCCCGTCTTACCTGCTTTCTCGTCCTTGTCTTCCCCGTTCGTAGTTTGATGTATCTAGCTATCAACTCATTTCTCCCTGCGCGGAGAGAAGGAGGGAAAAACAAAATAAAACACGTAATATTACAAGGTCATAACTGAGAAGCACTTGAATTCGGTCAATGATATTTTCCAGACACTTTATTGGTAAACATATAGTACACAAAGAATGACAGAAAAGAGTCTAGGAAGCATTGGGTATGTCTATGAGATCAAAAGTACTGCATTTAAACAAAAAAGCAACAAGTGGTATTACCATGAAAAAGGCCTTGTGTACAGCCTTTTACGTCAAAGCTAATTTAATCGCAATTTCTTCAAAGTTCCACTCAGTGAAAGGGAACGGATTCCGACCTTCATACTGTTACAGGGACAGAATAGTGACGGAAATGTATTCATTTAATACGCACTAAAATATAATTAAACCATAGTTTTGTAGTGATTTTCAATTAGTGGCAGCCAGAAACATTCTTCTGTCCTCAGCTTTCTCCTAATTATTGAAGCGTTGCACAATGACCCCTGCTTAGCCTTTTCATATGTTAATAACACACAGCCACCCAAAACTATTACGCAAATTATAGGTAAAGACGCCTTCTAATTACATGCCCAGCTGTAGGCTGTGGTTGCTATAGAGCCTTGTGTTCTTCTTGGGTGTAATGTAACAATCCTGAACCAAGCAGGCGTATATGTATGAGTGAATGGTGTGGACTCTAATGCAGTGTCTCTCAAATCTGGTGCTCGGGGACCCCCAGACTGCCCACGTCTTTGCTCCCTCCCAGCAAACTGTCTGACAGGGAGCTGGGACGGAGCAAAAATGCGAACCATCAGGGGGTCCCCGAGGACAGGGATGGGAAACACTGCTCTAATGCACACATATAGCTCTGATTTAAAAGGTAGTGCCTAATTTCCATGCGAGGAGCAAAACTTTCAAGTCTTCTTATGACACCACGCTGTCCTCAAACATTATCCCTGGTAAATCAGGTAATAAAACTTCTTCTTATACATATAGGTGTCGTAATTTAAATTGGGTTAATATTAAAAAATGGCTGCTATGCATTTTTTTGTTTCATTACAGGAGTAAACAGAAAGAAAGTCTAATCACTAAGGGGCCTTATGACTTCTGGATGACCGTTTCTTAGACATTGTGTCTAGCCAGGGCACCGCAGCATGGCTTCAGAGAGCCAGGATGTCAGCGGCTGCTAACAGTTAGCGCTCTGTGCAGGCAGGCACTAGATCAGCGAGGTCAGCTTGAGGAACACCTGCCGTGCACCGAGGGCATTGCCTCCGGACAGGTGCATCACATAAAAGGCACGCCCCATGGCAAGCCCCGCCCACCCGTCTGACGCTATCCTGCACGGATAGTTTACCCTGAAGTGCTCCTCCACACTCCAGGAATGACAGGAGTGTTTCTGCTAGCTCCTGTAGAGATCCTTCAGGACTCATTTTACAGCTACATAAATTATACTGTGTTTACCTCTGGTGGATTTCTTCATATAAGAAAAGGAAACTTCTTTTGCTATCCCATACACACTCGCATATGTACGTACACACACGCACGGCGACATAAAACAGCATCCACTCCCTGCCAGATGCTCCGCCCAGCCCGAAACTCCGCCCAGCCCCTGAAAAGGGGCCCACACTGAAGGCCAGGTCCTTGCTTTCTTACTGGGGAGCATTTGGTTAAGGCCATGGCAACGCCGGGATATCATGTGACCTCGGCCAAACAAACAGCATCTGGGGATTTTCAATTACAGCCTTTTCCCCCAGCATGCCTGCACTGTAATCTCTAACAGATGAGGCTGGGGCCTTGCTATTTTCAATCATTCACACACTGTGTACACATAACATGACAATAAGGGCATTCATGCAGACGCCTGACTCTAACATCAAAGCTCACAAATGGCCAGCTGTAAGCACGCTTACTGCTGAATAATTCATTCTTTTCACCGGCTTAAAAAAATGCTCAGCGGGACCTTGGCAAATGTGCTTTCTTTCCTATGTGCCCAGCAAAACCAGGGGCCCACCACGTTTAGGACGTTAAATACTCAAAACAAAACAAAACAAAACAAAAAAAATAAGCCAATTATAGAGCAACTCATATTGGCAATACAAAACATCCCTGATCACAGCTGTTTAATCAGAGTAGGAGCCATGAACAGCTGAAAAACAGCACAATTCCACTCAGATGTCATCCAGGTATCAAACACAGATTAAAAAAGCCAGATAACACCAGTGTCATTGCGTACCTCAGGTAACAAGCGGTTGCACTCTAACGTCAGAAGAAACCCGTCTCTAATTTCATTGCCGGAACGGGTTCCGAGTAAAGTTTAATAAGCAAAATTTCATCAATGAAAATGTATCGCTCTTCCTCCACGTCAGTGTGCATTACAGGCGTCTATCAAAGCGTGTTACGACACGGCGACTCAGCCAGCGAGAAAAGTACTATGGTGTAAAAGGCACTCCGTCATATTGCCTCCACACGCGCACTTTAAATAGCTCGCTCCCAGCTCTGCTATCGCACAGGAATATTTAACTTGGTGGGAGGTAAGTGGGCCCCGGGCAGGCAGCAGTTGTTAATCTTGTTTGCGAGACCAGCAACTGACAATAAATTATTGCCCCTCGAGACACCGATGCTGCCCCCCAGTGACCTTTTCAGTCCCCTTGTTTTATTCCTCCGTCTGTCAACACTTCACTGGCGGCTTCCCGCTGAGAGAGGCTGGCCAGATAAGCAGGAGGCGGAGCCCGGAGGCAGAGGCACTAGTCCCTCCTATGCCTCGCACCCAGCTCAATGCCTCCTCCTCCGTTTTGAAACGGTCACGCGAGGAGGGGCCCCCGTCACAGCAGATGACGGCCTTGGCTGGCAGAGCCAGAAGGGCTGAGTCACGGAGCCCTGGAATAGCAGCAGGAGGTGGTAATGGAGACTCCTGCCAGAGAGACAGCACGGAGCTCGCGCTCCCCCCCGGACCCCCACGGCAGACAGGCCGGCGAGGACGGGTCGACCTCCCCGCAGGACATTCCTGCTCCTCTTTAGTGGCTCTGTGTGAGCAAAATGAAAGCACTGGATGCAGGACAAGCTTCCACTGCAGCCCCCCGCCAGATTAAAAGAGTGCACAACACAAGAGACAACTGGAAAACAACAGGGAAAAACATCTTCAATGCCACCCCCCCCCCAAGTTTTTTTTCCCATTCTTCTCCTGAGCTCACGTACGTTCTCAGGATATTTCGCAGAAACTCAGGCCCTGGCGTCTCGGAAAGCGCTTTCAGGCAGCATCAAACGATCCGTTCTGCGCTGATGTAGTTTGGCCTCAGTGGTGTTTGCAAAAAATAAAAAGAAAAAAAAAACAACGTGGCAAACATAGCGTGTTGGTGCGTACAGGCGCGTACATGCATGTATATATATACGCCTGTGCATTTCAGGGAGCGGGTGTTGAGAGCCAGTCGGGGGGGGGGGGGGGGGGCTTTTTAAAGAAATGG
>JAAGVU020000008.1:15567411-15581314 GCA_011763525.2 Mormyrus iriodes
TGTGGCGAACAGGCTATAAGTTTGTTTTTTAGGTATGGGGGGGGGTTTGGGGGGGGGGTGGGGTGGGGGGGGGGGGGGGGGGGGGGGGGGGGACTTTTTAAAGAATTGTTTTGTTGTCACTCAAAGCAGCAGGAAAAGGATTAGATATTTATGGCCTGACCCCCAGAGTAGACGCATGCTGCTCTGAGACTGAGAGCCTGTGCTCGCCCCCCCAAACCCCTCACCCCCATTCGGTAAGAATGGCTCCCCCTGCATCTTAATGACCCTGAGAGGTCCGGGGCATATCAATAGCACTCCAACGACTGGCCACAAAGGGCCCGCAGGCCCGGTTTCCCCGGGATTGTCCCGCGGCGGCCCAATTCCTCATACAATTAGAAATCCAATTTGGCCATCCACGTCGCATCTCACTGGAGAGGGACCATAACATCCCCACCCTTCCACAGCTGCGTGCCTCAAAGGCGCTGCTTCACAGGCTGCCAGGCCTGCACACAGACACCCTGAGAGGGTTCTTTTCACCCACCCTTTCGTGGCCTTTCAACGTGGCTAAATGGAAATGGATTTGTGCTCTGTTCAAGAGCATTAATGTTCGGCCCCAAGATGCTTAATTGCAGCCAGCGCGCCGTCACCGAGCCGAAGACGGGGCCCTGCTGTTTGTTCCCTTGCGCCCAAGTGTGGTGGCACCTAGCTCGCATTCTTACCGGGGGTCAGGGGGGATTGAAATCAGGCATCTTTCTAAGCCTGTGGAGTGATATGGGTTGGGCCCAGGCTGAGTCTAAGCCAGATCCAAATGCTGGGGCTGCACAGGCTACAAGGCCCACCGCAGGTTCTCCCCAAACCTTCCGCCATGTTCTCCTGGTGCTCTTGTGGTGCTACAGTAACATTTGTAATTACTTGTATACACTATTTCTCTTGGCCCATCCCATAAGCAAATTTCAGTTTAGCTTCTTCAAGCTACATTAGAACTACTAGTCAGAGTTTTAATCCCTCATTTGAGGTGATTTCCTCTTAATTTTACAGTTTCATTCCTTTCGTTTTTTTTTTTTGAAGTTTCCCAAACCACTACATGCAAAAGCCTCGAGTCATAATGCCGAGACCATTTGCAATGCAGTGTAATATAAATGTTACAATAGTGGTCAAAAGGGGCAAGGAAAAAAAGTCAACTTTTAGATGGGAAAAACAGCGTAGTCCAAGTCACCCTGCACACACCACTGATTAAAAATCTGTATACTGCATTCCCTCTATGCCAGCAGCATTTTGCTCATGAAGGTTAAAGCACATTAATTGTTTTGATCTGCTGGGTTACATTATTTGATTAGTAATAACGGCACTTATGTACAGTTCTAAAAAAGTTCTCATTTCCTGTAACTGTATTTCTGTTTAATGCGGGAAGTGCTGTGCGCACATCTGGCCCTGCGGTCCGCAGTGATGTCAGCACGTCCCGGAGTGTGCCAGGGCCCCGGACAGCTACGCACGCGAGGCCTCGCTTCATGTGGCTTTCCCGCTCGGCGCTGCTCCCCCATCCACACATAACATCTTTCACACGCTCTTCGTCCAAACCCAGAAAAGGCAAACAGTGCCTGAAAGCAGCACTTAAGCAGGGCTCCTGAGTTCCCGCATCCATGGCGCTGCCTTTCACAAAGATTTAATCTGGAACTCCCTCAAAAGGCCGCCCTTTTTACGACAGTCCACACTGCTTGCATACAGTTGGTGTTTCTCTGCAACCCTATTGTTTTGGTTTTTTTTTGGGGGGGGGGGGGGTCCAGGGTGGCTGATAATGCCATATTTACATAGCAACAGTGACCATAATCCTTTCCGCTCTTTTCTTCTCCCATAATGCAGCAGGGCCAGGACCCGGCTCCTGAGCGGAGTAGAGAGTGGAGTGCAAGCGCTTGGCAGGCCCAGACAATAGCCTGGCTGTCCTGTCATGCGTGATGGATGACTCGAAGGTCTCCAGCTCAAATTTACATCACAATAGACAAAACCAACTATATAGGGCTTTATTGCTAGGCGGTCTCTGTTGCAGGGGTGGGGGTGCAGGAAGCCTTTTACTCGCACGAACAACGGCATCCTGGGAAATGCTGCATGCCAAGTTGGGAAGCTATTAAAAAAAAGTAGCTTCTTGGAAGTTTTACAGGTGAGATATTTAGATATAATGATTTTGCTCCAGAATGTTAGCGGCCCAGATTAAAAGTATGCAGTTCATTTTTGATGGCAAAAGCATAAATACATGTACTAATCCACAACCGTTCAGAAATAAAATTTCTGGCCGGGGAATTTCACTCTACCAAGGGCTGTAGTGCCTTCAGATCACCTTTCAGTTATATCTGATATTCACCCGGATCACCAGGTAAGCTTTGTGCATGTACTGCAACTTTTAAGACAACGGATTGAAAGTCAGCACGCCCCAGTACCACTATATGTGTTTTAACTTGGCCTTTTCATATAGACGTCTGTCAGATTAGCAATCCCATTCTTTTGCTGCAAAGATCATAAATTTTCCATGTTCAACAAGAGCATTAACGAGCAGCGCATATGATTTTGTCTTTTATCTATAATTTCATTTTTATTTTCATTTGCTTTAAATAAGATTAAAGAACAAAAATAAATTCAATAAGAGAGGCTGTATGGTAGCTTGGTGGAAAGCACAGCTGCCCCCCCCCACCTCTCAGGTTAGAGGTTCAAATCCCACCTCTGCTCTGTGCTGTGTAGGTCTTGTGGTTTCCTCCAATAGGCCAGCAATTGTGCATACATCTGTCAAGCTATAATTTTACTATACAAATTTATCAATGTAGTTTGCACACTTGAGAAAAAAAATAAAAAATTTTACAAGCATCACACCCATTTGTTTAGCTTTGTCGTTTCTAAAACAGAGGAAATGCTCAGCCTGAGAGACCGTCCCCACTCTGACACTGAAGGCAATTCTCTGCAGCGTTTTCGTGGTAAACTTTAGGGTCAGGGTGGCTGCAGTCCGGTCCTCCCTGCTAGCGAAATCCATTTAAAGAGGCGCAGGATCAGGTCTGCTGATCCCAGCATCTGACAGCCAATGTGTAATAACCGGCCGGCCAGCCAACACCCCATTGTATGTGGCTTAACTCTCCTCTCCCCCCCCCCCCCCAAACTCAGGGCTTGGGCCAATAAGACCCTTCAAGGCCAAAGGCACAGCATCTGCGACCATGACAATCGAGCCCTTGCGGGGTCTCCCCAGCATCAAAAAGCCCCACTCCATGGAGGGACACTGAAAATCCCCATGATCGTTTAATTAGCACTTTAAGAAGATGATCATTGTAGGCCTAATAGACACTTCCTGGCCTGTGTTTAAAATTATTCGTCCATGTATATCACAATGAAATTTTGTTGGCATAAAAGTGCAGGCAATTGTTTAATGGGCTAAGAAAAAGCCATGGTTAGAGACTACAGGACTCCAAACTGCAGTGAGAGCTCAGTCCATGGTGCCCATGAATGTCTTACAAAGCCACAGACCACAACAACCTGGCCCGCGTTCAACAGCAGGCACCTTGATTTTTAAAGTATTTTAAAAAAGAAAAAAAATCTGTAAATATACCAGAAAACTCATAATGGCACCAGTGCACCACCAAAACATATCAATTTATTTCCCCTCAATACGCATGCAATAACACAGCTTAAGAATGAGTCTAGCTAGTTTTAAATCTGTCGTGTTCCTAAGTACGACTGGCCGCCTGTAAGCATGGCCGCCCCGGCGCCCGAGACATCCCCGGCAGCGTGAAAAAACCAGCACAAGGCTGAAACATCACGCTGGGATATAAATCCCTCAAATGACACCCCTCACACATTTCCAGGAGTTCATAGCACAAGCAGATTTGCCAAGCTGATTACATTTTTACATGACAGAGTTTTAGCATTGCCGACAAAACCTTTTTTTACTTTAATTAAGCTAACCTAAATAAACCTTAGCTTTGTGTTGAAGACTGCACTGGCCCGACATGAGACAATCTAGCTTCCTAGATATCACTAAAAAAGTTAAAAAGCATAACATACAAAGGGCTAATCGGGGCAAAAGTGGATGATAATAAAGTATCGACTATTCATTTATTCCTTCATCAGAGTAAATTTAGTGTGATGACTAATCCGTTACAGAAATAAAACGGATTCCTGTCTTTAATTAAACTGTGCCGTACCTCAAAACTGGCTGCTCCATCTGTAATTTCTGGCTGACAAAAAATAAACCACAAAGCCCATGGAGAAAACTCTAAACAGAGTCAGGTTTTTCCCATCAGACATCAAACCCCAAGGCTAGAGAGCTTAAAGCAGAGCAGGCGGTAACAGACCATCACCCGACAATGCTGAGACCCCCACTCCAGTCACCACCCGTAGTTCACAGCCATGAGATTCCACAATGTTACAATGCTGGGGGGCGTCGAGGGTGGGGTTAATTAAAGGTTTTAGGCTACAAGAACAGTGATCCCATATGAAGATTTATGAGCTGCGAATAAGATCGATTAACACATCAAGAGTTTGTTTATGAGGCTGGATCTATTAAAAGGTCCTAATCACAGTGTATAAATTAACGAAAGCCTCTATAAATTAACTAACACCTCCTAAAAATCAATGATGTGAGTAAATTGTGAAATTAAATCAATAATATACTTTTAATGACTGTACCTGAAAGAAAGATAAAAGCTTTTCAATGACAAATCTCTCAAAACAATTGAGGTAATGTGCAGGGGGAAAAAACTGCACAAGATTAATGACCACATTATATTCTAAACAGACTATTGACATCCTGAACCTGTAGGACTTGTGAGTAACCCTCTTGAGTTGTCCTAGGAAACAGCATATTACGCAATTAACCCATTGCTACGCAACTAACAATTGCCAACACAGTAAGAGAATGCACTGGAGGTTCCTTTCATTCTGAATCTATGGCAGGCTTCTAATGTCTATTACCACAACCTGTCCTACCTGGTTGTTCTGAACAGTCTACACTCTCTGGGGGCCAATTAATACTGTGCATCACTGTCTGAGTCACTCTATTAATTACTTGTGTCTGCATCACACTTAGCGTGGCCCGCCCATTGGGCGGAGGTGCACCTTGTTGGGGTGGCCTTAGGATGACAGTGGGTGGGGAAAGGAGCCACATGGAAGCTGCTGGGATAATCGTTATGGATGGGTGGACAGACGCGGCAATGAATATGAGTCCCCTGAGGAACGACAGCCGGGCGGAGGTGATGTGAGAGCACGATGTAAGCTGTCCCACAGTCAGACACGGGGTTAAATCAATACTTTCAATTTCTCAGGATCAATCCACCATCTAAAGATGAAGAAAACTTGTTAGCAGTGACCAATATGTGTAAATGAAAAGTCAAACTTCATGACCATGCCTCCCTCTCTCTCTCACACTCCTCTCTCTCTGAGAGAGTCCTCACAGTCACTTCCTTGACAAGCTAATACTGACATTCCCTTGTGAGCCTTAGATTTTTTCCCCCACTGTTATTAACCTTTGTGGCAAACTAATCAAACGTGGAATCATTTGTCCGTTCAAATTTTTGGCAAGGTTGGTACCTTCTTTTCTTGACAAAAATGCCTCTAAAAATACAAATTTAGCACAACTACCGTTCAATCTTTTTCCTGTGGTGACCACCTCTATTATTCATCTTCCATTTTTCTGCTCTCTCGGACCATCTTTATTACCCTTTTTACATCTGTTACAAATGTGAGAGGCAGGAAAACAAGACACTGCGGGAAGTCAGTTCCTTTTGTTTTCCTATCTTGAAAGTAGCAGTTAATTAAAACGAAGTCACCAAATGGTTGTGAAGTTCCAAATTCATGCATGTTTTAGTGGCTATCTTCCTTCCAGCGTGTGGTTCACCTCTTTGCCCTTAGGATGCAGAGGTGGAACGTTCAGGTCCAAAAAGTACAAATCCAGTCCAGGAGTTTCAGCCACACCGTTGAGTACTCGGTCTTTATACTCTTTATACTGGTCAGGTGAAACAAAATCTTGGTCTGGATTTGTACTTTCTGAACCTGGACATTCCACCTCTGTGTTAGGATGTGGTTACATCCCACAAGACTGATAGGACATTGCTCTAGAGTAGAAGCATACGCATGCGCATAGACCCAGAGTTCTTTTATGCAAAACTACTGCGACCCAAGTAGGTCGTATCTGTGCTAACTTCCCACAAATTGTAGAAACTCCAGACTCACAGCAAGCACTAGGTAGATCTATGACATATGATTTATTATTTTGTTTTGAACAGAACTGTAAGTAGACCAAGCACAACAGTTAAAGCAATTAGAAAACAGCCCTGGACTGGACAGTCCATGTATCAGCCACAACAAACTGCTCTCACATTCAAGCAGACTCCCTAAATAAGACAGAAAGCAGTGTCAGATACTAGACAATTATCTTTCAATACAACAGTGAGCCCTGGACAGATGACAACAACCACCCATCCTTTGACTCATTTTGTAGTATTCTGTTCCGTGAGGTGTTCAGCTATCTAATGAAAAAAGGTAATTTTTTTTTGGGGGGGGGGGGGGTTCCTTACTCAGCAAGTTTTAAAAATCATGCTCGTGCTGCTCGAAACAATCACCATGATGAGAATGAATTCTTGTGTACAGAGGACTGTAAATCAGACATGCACGCACGGGAAAATGTCGCACTCCGCATTCTCACAACTCAATGTTCTTCGAATAACCTTTCTATATCAAATCTCTGAAGGATCTAGATGGAAAGTAGCCTTTAGAACATTTCAGTGTATGCCAGTAGTGTCACATTAAAGTCAGCTTATAACAACTGCACCTGAATCTCCTTGTTCTATGCGGAGGTGATGGAGTGGGGGGTTGGCTGCTTGGGGCAACCTGAGGAGCTGCTTAATTCAGTGAGCAGGAGGTGGGAATCTCAGACAAGTGCTGACATGCCGAGTGTGGTCACACCTCACATGCAGGGTCACTCTCTCTGTACTACAACCCCCATCTCACAGCAGACACCGACCCCCCAGTGCGTTCAAGCAGGTCCACGCGTGTCAGCACTGCAGTCCACACCCTGGGCGACTCCTTACCCTAGCTTAAAAACACTACAAACAATTAGCAAAATCTGGCACATGCTGTAGCAACCAACACCCAACAGCAACACAGAATTTACATTTTATTTATTCAGCAGATGCATTTATCCAAAGCGACATACATTTTTTTTTTGATAAAACAGGGACAGTCAGTCCCCGAGGCAATAGGGGGTTAAGGCTCTTGCTCATGAGCCCAAAGCTGAAATCACTCTTTTCCAACCACAGAACAGATAACAGCCATGTAAATAAAGAAGAAAAGCTTATAAAATGCTTATAAAAAGCATCTAATTTGGAGGAGGGTGGGTTTTGCAGCTTTAAGACCATCTCTGGTTCACAGCCCTGTCCCCACACACCCCTGGTAGACTAAACTGATGGCCAAACACACATCACTCTAATTGTTGTTGGGAAGGAAAAGCAACAGGTGCAGACAAGCATCAGCTGTACTGTCAGTCATGAGTAACCAGGAGTAACAGCACTGTAAAACCTTCCCATGTACTGTGCATGCTCCTGGGGGGGGACGGGGGACGGGGAGAATATCTCCTCCAGCTTTCGAGGCTAAAGTAACACGTTCTTCACTGACACCAAAACTGTCAGCCTCTCTCCTTCATACAAAAAAAAAAAAAAAAAAAAGAGGGAGAAACAGTTCCTGATATGAGAAGATGGAGCTCTGACCCCGGGCAGTTAAAAACGCAGAATGTGGGGAATGCAGGTCCCCGTCTCAAAGCCACCAAATGCTAATGCTTCTCTCAGATGGCTCAGAGCAGGAACGGGGAATGCAGAAAATCCGATGACGAGAGAGGCACCGCAGCGGCACGATTTAGTTAGCCCCAGATAATGTACTCATTCTGCTTCCACGCTCATTCAGAGGTCAATTTCATGGCTGCATCGAAGCCCATCTGAGCACATGCCGATTCTGCTCCTATGAAGCTCAGGGTTTGGAGTGGAGGATGGCTGGAAACCAACAGCAGCCAGCTGAGCATCAGGAGCTCGCCGAGGCTGAGCAGAGCATATTCAGATGTTCAGGAAATACGAAGGAAACTGGTTCTCCCAGAAACATCCCTCTGACAGAATTAATTTGATGTAGCATGTAGCTGCAGAAAAATAGCACAGAAAAAGACCCTCTCTGGGCTAATCCACAATGTGCAGCAATGCTGGGCCCCTGCTCATCAGATTGCCCTCACCCCCTACAGCTAATGAGTAAAGTGGTTAGTCCTGGACACCAACAGCACAGCTCCAAGGAACGGGGCAGTAAGAGAATCCCCCCGCCCCCAACCGTAAATACATAGATTTTGCTCATCAGACGGAGGGCACTCGTGTACGGCGAAAACTTAACACATTTGCAGAACCCCGTTGCTTTTCATTTCCCTCCGTGCGACAGCATGGAGATGACAGGTCTGCCTATAATCTCACGTCAGCTGTATTGAACAATGAGGATTCAGGTCATATCCTCACAGGCCCTCATACTGGAAGAGCAGCTCCGGAAACAACAGTGCGAGAAAATGGTTCATTTCAGAGCACGGAGTGACTCAGTGCTTCGAGAAGGTGAAGGGCTCAGCAGGGATGGGCGGGAAAAATGTGACAATTACCATAGCATTTAAATAGCTGCAGGTTTTATAAGGCTACTGATAATGTTCTAGTGTATTTTTAAAGAATATTGTAGATAAAACCCCATAGCATTTCTGATATTGTTAAAAATGAAGGAAAAATGAGAGATGCAAATATTAAATTGTAAGGAAAGTATATACAAGTTCAGGTATAGGTACAGGTCAGAGACAACACCTTCATTTGAACTCTTTTGAATCTTTACGGAGCTTTATGAAACAAGCCTTATAGACTAATATGCACAAACATCCCCCTACTTTGTGACAGAAGCCTCGTCCAGTCTCACTCCCCCCAGACACTCTGCGGTCCATGTAGCAGTGGTACGCAGGAGCCAGCTGACGGATACGGAAAGCCAGGCAAGGCGAGACAAGGCTCACTGATTGGGCCCCATCATCCCTTCGGCCTTCCTGCAAACCAAGTGGCTCCCTCTTCCACCCCCCACTCCCCCCACATCTGCAGCATGAAACAGCCCTTCGGTCAAAACGGTGAGCGAGCCAATGGCAAATGGTGAGGCAAATAACCGCTTCCAATCTGCTGCGAGGGCACACGTCTGTTACTAATCCCGCAATAAACACGGGGCGTGCAGCAGTTTACACTTGCTTGTCACAGTACACCATGCCCCCCATGGGCGGATGGCCCACAGGCGACCACAGGCTGGCTCCACCCAGAATAACTCTCCCAACACTCTCTGTGGCGGGGGCAGGATTTAACTACAGATACACAGAATGGGTGTTCAGGCACCAGCAGTGTAGGGAAAGGAGCACTTGCTTCTGTACTATAAACCACACAGACAGACACCTCCATGGTGTCCATGGAGATTCGGTTGACCCCAGTGAACCTGTAGATAGCAGACCTTTCCCTGTGCACATTTTCCTCATGCACTACTGTAGTTAATTATACAGGCTACTAATAAAAATTATTAATGACTAAAATATAATTAATTCTGCAAAAACCTCAAAAATTCTCAACAGCATCTTTTGTTCAAAATTTTCAATATTTAAGGTGTAAGCTATTAGTACAGATGATCAGTATTACATGTGTAGAGTGTAAATACAGTTACAAACCTCTCATATAGCCTCTCTCAGGATATCTTGTGAATAAAAAAAAAAACATATAAAACACTTTATTCTAAGAGAAGGCGCAAAAAAAATCACCAATAATAGATAAAGACACCAAAGCTGCAAAAATATAAAATCGGCGCACACAACAGGATGCCCCGCATAGAGGAGGAATGATATCAATTTGGCTATCAAATCTCTGAGAGCTGTTCATTCTGACACATATCACCAGCGCACTGCCCAGTATGAAAGGGTCGCGGTCACGTGTGCACACATACATAGTCTGGAGGGAATTTAATTACACAGAGGTAGATAAAGAACAGCAGTGCGGCAGGTGATTTATGTAAGTAATCAGTCTTGTGCTTTTTACCAGGGCGCTGCCACATCCTCCCGGCGCTCCCTTCCTCCTCTTCAGAGAGCATCGCGGCCGGGTGCTATTTACAATGCCTTCGTCGTGTTGTTTTTCATCTCCCTCACAATGAACCTCTAAGACTAGGCATGGCGCCAGCTCCAATGAGACTCAAAGCACCAAAAACCTCTTCAGGTAAACAGTATGATAAGCTAAGCTGAAAAAATTAGAAATTGTTTTGAACCGAGAGGCAGTTGCTATAGAGACTGTTGCTAATTAACTGCATTCAGCCATGGGAACAAAGGGCTTTAAGGGCACTCAGGACGCCATCTTTAGTCGCGAGCTATGTGCAGCGTCCCGCACGTTCCTGGCTCCTTCGCTGCCGAAATACCTGTGCGTGTCCACAACTTATTCGGAGACACGACATGCAGGAAACCAAGCCGGCATGCATGTGGGGGTCTGCCTCCCAGTTATCATTCGCACCTCTTAAAATGCTGACTGTGACTCTTATAACTCGCAGAACAGTGGAGTCCGGTTCTAAATTGCCTGCCCGCTTTGTCGGGACATCCTGCCAACAAGCACTTTATTATACTATAATATTCCGGCTGAATTAAATGTGATGGTGCACATAGGCAGCAAACAAAATGCTAGATACAACAGGTGTGCAATACCTCTGGGAGACAGTAATGCAAGTGTGCCTCAGCTGAGAATCTGTGTACACATGCTCAAATCCATATTCCTGAGTGCAGGCTTGTTCACACCTGCACTGTAGAAATATTTACATTATAAACTTCAAAGCTTTAGCTTAAATTTAGGCTATATCAATATGCTCCCATCTTTGGTGAGAATCCATTAAAAGATTACCAATGCATCAGGACCTGTCAAGTATATTTAATGGATAGGATCTAAAATAGGATCTAAAAATTCGAGTTTTTAGACATTCACACCCAATGTATGTTATAGAACAATGTATAACCGACATTCAGAATTTGAAGAAAACAACAAATGTAACTTTTAAAATGAAAAATACCCATGCCCACTGACATTATTTCCCCAGTTTAGAGACAGCATGAATAAAACATGGGTTGGTTTGGCAGACATTCACATTTCACGCAAAAAAAAACACTTTTCCCAATAAATATTTGAGACCAAAATTAAAGTAATCTTTTAAAACAATCCCCATCCACGTCTCCTTCTGTCAGATATTTTCAGACAGGACAGTAACCCCTCATATATAAAATTGCTCAGTTAGAATTAGATGGTGGAAACCCAGACAAAATCAATAATCAACACTGCATAATTATAAATAGGAAAAACCAGAACTATTAAATGAAAGTAAGGCCCATTGACGGTGCAAAGGAGAAAATTGAGGGCATTTCCAAGAATACCCTAATTTTGAGTGCAATTCACTGATTAGTTGGGCATATTTAAAACTGCTTAAACTTTTTTTAAACACTTAGTTTAAACAGGCATTTTAAAATTAACAGACAATTATGGATGGAATTAAGTCATCATATTAGGTCACTAAATATATACCAGGAGAACAGCATCTTCATACATACAATCAAAAGGCACTGCTCACGTAAACATTTCCCCTGCACAAGTATACATCCATAGTTTGTAAAAGTGTAATAAAAATTAAAAGTGTAATGCAGCCGAGGTTAACTGCACGACACCGGTTCCTTTCCACAAACTAATTTAAGCACATGCCACATAACATTTATATAATGCAAGGGGGGGAAAAAGGAAAGAAAAAAAAAATCTACTGGCGATTTAAAGGCACAAAGCTAAATCTTGCGCAGATGGGAAGTGGCTGACAAAAAAAATGCCCTGAATAATTCAAGCAATTCCAGCCAGCCCTGGTGGATGTTTGAGTAACAGCTCATGGTGGAACGGGTTTGGCACTAGGACCCAGTGACAGCTGGTGTGCCCGACGATAGGCCCAGCCTCCACTTGGAGTGGGCCGGACGCCGCTCCAATTTGCCCGGCTTGCCTCTCCCGCCAGCCGGGGAACCTTGTTTCAAAGGGGGGTGGGGGGGAGCTGTGCCGCCCAAATACTTCCCCTCAAAGTCCCTTTCAAACCTTTCTCTTTCTGCTGAGAGTCACACACACTGGATCCCTCTTTTTCCATGGCACAGCAAGCAGCCCCCGCCGAGGCCGCCTGGTTACATCCTATGCTTGGCTCTAAAGCAGCCTTTAGTTTTATAAACAAATCACAAAGAAAACCCAGTAATTCGCCTCACGTAAGTCCTACAGCCCCTCTTACTGCACGTTAAATATGTTGAACAGCACCGTAGTTTGCGCACTGATTACAAATTAACAGTTTATATTCACAAACAAAAAGAATGTTCATTTCAGACATTATTAGCTGCTACAAGATAAAGATCTTAAAAAAAAAAACAAAACAATTTACCGACACACGACAAAGTTTTACAAATACTAAACAAAACTGATGAATTCAGGTTTCTGTGAAATGGTCCTTTCTGCTTTACTGGGATTACAAAAACAGTTTGGTAAATCTGCAATCGGACACCCTGTGCATCTTGTAAGACTGACCCCTGACCATGGCTAATGGCCAGACAAGGGCTCAGCACAATCAAACCACAAAGGGCTGACGTCTGTCGCTTACTGCTGATAAACTTTGCTCCAGATATCTTTCCTTTAGAAATTAAATAATTGTTTCTACATCAGGTGTGTGTAAAAAAAAATATATAATACACAGACAAACCAGAATCACACTAAAAGCATTCTGCATAATGGATTCATCTCCTTGTGTTCTAATAAACCTAAGTATTTAAAACTACATAAATTATTCACTTAACTATCATTTCTCGAGAAAAACAACAAAAAAAACCTCAAAACCAATTAATTAAAAATATAATTTGAAAAATACAAAATTAAAATTTTTTAATTCCATTCCTGAGTCGCAACAGGAAGCCATTCCCACCTAAAACCAGAAATACCCGATCCACAGAAAACAAACATAACAGGCCTAACAAATAAGTGGGTAAAAAGGCATACTGGATTGAAAACAAGACCTTAAAGTAATTTCAACCATGTGCACTCTAATAACCCCTAAGGTACATTTGATAATTTTTTTTCCTCTGTTCCCTCTTTTTCTGGTCACAGGACAGTTTGCATTTGATGGCAGAAGCTCTCTCAAACACCGGCAAGGCCCTGTCCTCAAAGCCGATCACTCAAAATTCGCCAGGCGGACCAATTTGAAGTACTTCACTCCGGAGCGGGGAGCTGGCGTGCTCCTCCAGCGCCCGCGGACCGCGGGGGGAATCTGCACTCTGAAATCCCTTTGTACCGGCAGCTGAGAGGCCTCGCTGCTGCTCCCAGACTTTACATTTCATTTGGCCAGAGGGGTCACATGACAGCTGCAAATGAATGCCCCGAGGGCTCTTTGTGCTTTCATTTGACACTGACAGGCTGTGAGAGACTCCAACGCCACAGAAAGAAAATATTCCTTGTTTCCATTACATCACCCTGCCAGGAATGGGGGAGGGGCACAGCTGGTGGCAGCCGCTGTACCATCTGCTCCCGACTAATAGTTCATGCTGCTTTACTTGTAGACTCCTACTTCTCCGGAGCAAGGCATTAATGCGCCGCTCCCGCCAGTAGAGCCCCTGCCTTAGCCATGAATTCCTGATTAGCAATTTCACTAACATTACCGTCATCAACACACATACTTTGTTTTTTTCTTCAGGGTCTGTTTTTACCCATACATTGTTTCTTTCGCTAGTAGATGCAGAGATTCTTATAGCGATGTGAGCCGGGGGGGGGGGGGGGGGCAAAGCATTTTTTTCGCGGGTGTTTTCTGTCGGCGGGTTTTTTTCTCCTCTTTT
>JAAGVU020000008.1:15581414-15591537 GCA_011763525.2 Mormyrus iriodes
CTTTGTTTCCCGGTTTTTTTGTGTTTATTTTGGGTGGGGGGGGGGGGGGGGGGGGGGGGGGGGGGGGGGGGGGGGGGGGGGGCACAGCACATTTGTCCGCGCGAGTTTTCGTACGCAGGCTTATTTACACTCTTTATGCCTAAACATGCTAAATTCTTGAAGCGGATCCGCACAATCGGCCGCTCTGTGCCACACACAAGGGCATTCTCCTACTTGCGGTGATGTCACGTAGCGAGGTTAGGGAGGTGAAAAATATCCTGACTCGGAGACAAGTGCATTTACATGTGGAGGGAAGGGCATGGGGTCACAGGGGCATCTGCAGGGGCATCTGCAGGGACACTAACCCCCTCCAAACTCACCGTACATCTTGCCTTCGTCAGAGAGGATGATCTTCCTGCGTCCGCAAGGGGGGTAGATGGCCAGAGCCTCCTGGAAGCTCTGCTCGATGTCTGGGCTCCAAACCCCCTCGGCATCGTTGTCCATGGGTTTGTCCGCAGAGTCGCTCATCCTCTCGATGTCCTCGGCAGGACTCTCACTGCCGCTCCAGCTGCTGGGATCAATGGTGGCGGTTTGGTCCTCCAAGCCGCAGCCTGGAGCCGACTGGGGAGAAACCTGGATGTGACAAAAAAACAAACAAAAGCGGCCATCACCCAACAGGATGCACAGTTCTGCCTGGACAGCTGGACTGCGCTTCTGACCACTAATGGTCAGCAACATGGCGGGACAATGTACGAGAGGAGAAACTGCCATATTCAGCTGATTCTAAAGAGATTTAGCCCATTTGTAGATCTTGTCACAGGGCATTGTGGATATTTTTGCTAGCGCTACTCCTAAATCAAAAAATTAGACTTCAAAAAAACTACACAATGATTTCATTTTCCTAGAAAAGATTACATTTTTCTTCAGATGGTGATTGTTCCTGGTTGCTCTAAGGAAAAAATAAATTTGTTCTCGTGAAATTCTTGAGCCACAAGTGAGCATCTTTTCTCATCTCTAAGGAATCAGTTGCATTCTTATACTTAGTCAGAATCTTTATCATACTAAGGATTGTAAGAAATGAAGACAACAAGAGAAGGATTGACAGGTGAAAATCACATGGGAGAGAGCAAGCTGAAAACTAATGTGGCAATGGCCTTAAATCATTAATCCCAAAAAGCTGGCACCTCCAAAGCCAGCTCTATTTCTTCTCTATTACTGTAAAAGCCTTTGTCAATATGGCCGATTCCACTGCAGCCTGTCAGGGTTGTCAAACACCCTCTTAAATCTCGATGAATTCGTTGGGGGGGGGGGTTAGTTCCAACAAAGATTTATGGAGCACAATGAAACCAAGAGCCCCACGGTAAGACCTGTATCTGAATCCCATCCCATATCTGCGTTTCTTTCAAGCGCAAACAAAACTCCCCTGTTGTCCTTATCTTACTACAGAACAGTCTGCTCTGCTCAAGTCAACAGTTGTACAGATAGTCATTCTACATGAAGCATGCCTCCGATTTCTTTACACGAATGAGCCTTCAGATCCACAATCTAATGGATTAAGGTCTGCAGATAGGTTAGCAAAGCCCACTTCCACACATTCAAGAGACGGGCTGTAAATAGGAACGTCCACCAGCACTTTGTAACTGGACTGGATGTTCTCTCCCCTTGCCCCCCCCAACCCCCTTCCTCTTTAGGAAAGATCCTATTCATGCAGCACAGGCTGTTGTAAAGTGGGACCAGCAGCATATGTTTCTACTAGAATGTCAGCTCATGAGGGGGGAGGGGAGCAAGCTGTTGGAAAAAAAAAAAAACTGAGGGAAAGTGGGGGTGGTGGGGGTAACTGAATTCCGTTTTTGTGTGCTGAATGCTGACACTGCAGAACTCACTTGCACACTGATGGGGGGGGGGGGTTCATTCCAACCACTAAATAGCTTAGTCCTCTCTCCTTCCCCACCGAATAACGAACTACGCTGGTAATCACTGGTAATGACTTCCAGCTCAGCAATGCGCCGTATACAGTGTGGTCCTTTGGATGGATTCTGCATCCCGGGAACACGGTGGCCTTTTCCTTCCCTTCTGCAGCTTCACTACATCGATGGGTGTTGAGAGATGGAAAGCTAAACATGTTTATACCGGGATGTCACATTAGATCAGGCCTCTGCTGATAACTGGCCCCCGGGAAGGGTTTCCAAATGGCCGGTGCCTATTCCTGGGATTTAGCACCTCTCCTATTGTCTGGGCACATTTCCTGTGCCTGGGACCAGGTGGTTTCGATGACACCGGAGCAGATTTCTCTCTCCCACTCTCCTGAGGAACACTGACATTTCTCCACCCTTCCACAAGTGGTTTTCCCCATGACACACATAACCAGGAAATGAATGCTTAGACAGGACAGCATGCAAGGCCTTTAAACTATCACTTTCAGGCACAGGTAGGCCACATTTTCCAGCCATGGGCCATTTTCAGAGCTCTGAGGATGGGCTCATGGTTCAAATTAAAGTGCACCACATTGAAAATGACTTCTAGTTAAGGCCCAGAGATCTGAACAGGACAATTAAGTGACGTTATCATACTTCAACAAATTCAGTTTTCCCTGAGGAAACAAACAGGGGAGGTAGAATACTTTCGAGACAATGAATCATTGGGGTTTTAGTCTAATGACAATGACCTTTACAACCAGTACTATAACATCTTGCTTCAGTAATATGTAAGAAAGTAACTAGCACACTTTTAACAAAATTTTAAAGTCAGCAGCTAAGACGTTAATTACTGTACATGAGTAAATTTCCTCCTGGGTAATTTAGTCAAGCATAAATAACCTTGATCTACCTCAGGAAGCATTTTTAAGAACTCATTGAAGAGCTCTTAAAAATCAGATCAATTTTATCTAAAAACACCAACATCCATTTCCATTAACGTGTAGTACATGGGAATGTGTCCTGGCTTTTCATTCCTCATGAGCTGTTTTCAAGATTATTTCAGCAAAAACATATGCCTCAATCTCCCAATGCGAAAAAACAGATAATCTTTACAGAGGCTGTAAAGGGGCTGCTCAACTCGTCTGTGCGTCCAGATGTGTCAGAAGTAGACCTGCAGTGTCAAAATCTAAAAATAGCCATTTACTACACAGACGAAAATTACAAAACGCCAGAGTGGAAACAGAAACAAACTGCCTTAATTTCCTTGTTAACTGAACACAATCCCAAAGAAACCTCAAATAAAATGTGCGCAGCACTGAGAATAAGTAACTGAGCCAAACTCAGGAAGAATCTATGCATCACAAATACAACTGCAAAAACACATTATTAAGTAGAGTTCTAAAAGTGGCAGTAACAAACAAATTAATTTTAAAAAAATGAATGATGTGATTGGGAGGTAATTGAAGTTCTGCACAAGTACAAATGAGATCAAAGCTTCAAAAAAGAAAATATGCGAAGAGTGCACATTAAATAATGTAACCTATGTTATATCTGAATGCAATCTGAAATGTAAAGATTCCAGAAAATGCATGGATTCAGTGATAGCTTTAGGATGAATCTCTGGGTGCTCTGATATTTAGTCTCTTGTCCACGGGGTGCATAAACATGTTGGGAAAAACGCTGCGATGCACCAGCCATAACAGTCAGTATTCTGCAATGGTTTGGCATTGGGAAGAAAAAAGAGCCAAAATATTGTGATTGGTGCAATATGGCTCCAGATGACGCTGGAGTGGGGCTGTTTGTCCAGACCTAAGCAGCAGATGGGAGAGAGAGATTAGTCATGCAACAATATACTGTGGCCATGCTTAGCTCGCACTTCATCCTCAAGGCTAGGATGGCGTTCCAAACAAATGCATGACAAGGATTCAGTTCTGTGGAGGGGGGGTTGGGGGATGTGCCCACACCGGGCCGCTTTCTCGCGCGCACACAGCTCACCACCAGCTGCTGCAGATTACCTTCGCTGTTCACAGGCCTGGCGGAATGGAAACAGCAGCTCAGCGATTGGCTTGCTCTGATTAAACGCGGTGATACATACATGTCAGGATGTGCAATTAACAGGCATCGGGTGCTACGACTAGGCTGGGATCCAGGTCAAAAAACAAACGCCTGAAAAGGCCGGAGACGGGCCTCTCTCACTCGTCACTCAAGTCAAGCAAAAAGCCAAGTACCCTTGGAAATGGGTCCTCAGTCTACTTGACAAGAGTATTTTAAACGTCTGTGGGCAATGCCTGGCACAATAAAGAAAGCCTGACCACAGGCAAAGTTTCCCTACTCACAACAGGCAGAAAAACAAAGCAGCCAGACTACATGCTCAAACTTAGAGAGCTAGCCCAGTTTAACGAATGGCATGCAACCTGTGCGAGGCCAGGTGTCTCAGGAGCCCAGTTTGTTTCTTTGACAAAATAAACTGTAATAGGGTACTTTAAAAAAAAGTTAAGGCTAAACATCTCCAGCTTGTTATATCACATGATTAGAAACAAAAAAGAGAAAACAAGGACAAGAACACTGGACTGTTTTCTCATCAGATGATCTCAGAAGAGAATAGAATAGATTTTGGTTATTTTTTGATTTAATTTAGCAGACGCTTTTATCCGAAGCAACATACCTTCTGAGAAAGCAGGGGCAGACTGGGGCCTTGCTCAAAGGCCCAATGGTGAAATTATTCTAATGACTGAGGGGGTTTGAACCAGTGACCTTGCGATCCCAGGCACAGCATCCTAAGCTGCAGGGCCACACAAACCACTGTGATAATTATTGAATTAAAGATATAAGGTAAAGTTATCTACACAGTGCTGCACCGCACCTGGTTTAGGTAAGGGAGAAAAGGAAAAAAAAAAAAAAGGGGTAACTGCTGATTACAGTAAAAGTTACATATTCCAAAGTCCCAGAGGCAGGACCTCACATTTTGCTGTTGCCTGTAAGGTTTTTTTTTTTTGCTCCCAGCCAATCACATGCCTGCCATGGTGACGGCTCGGTTTTCTGGGCGGCGCCGCAAGGGCCTCATTGTGCCGCATCATGGCAGGAGGTCATCCTCCCCGACGCCAACAGGTCCCTGAGGAAAGGGGAGCGCACCGTTGATGGGCGCAAATATTCCACCATTTTTTTCCCTTTTTTGTGAAAAGAACGGGAAGGCAGACCTCATTTTGGACAAGAAAGGCCTGTTACTATTTGAAATCCATTATGAAAAT
Source organism: Mormyrus iriodes (assembly GCA_011763525.2). Classification (NCBI taxonomy): domain Eukaryota; kingdom Metazoa; phylum Chordata; class Actinopteri; order Osteoglossiformes; family Mormyridae; genus Mormyrus; species Mormyrus iriodes. The sequence goes on from JAAGVU020000008.1 coordinate 15,586,558, forward strand.
TACAATTTCAGAGACTGTCAGTAAGAACAAGCATCAGAGCAGTAATTCCAACCAATTTGTCTATATCTGCTGAAGTAAATGGGCTTGGAAATTATTTCCAAGAATATATATATTTTTTTCCGTAACAGACAATCGCTTTACCATCCATTAGTCATAATACATTGCTTGTAATCATTGATTACAAGTGGAAAAACAGGAACTTCTCCAGCAAAGACATGACATCCCTATACAGTACGGAAAGTACGAAACCCCCAAGCGGGTTAACATGCAGACAGTGCAGGTACGGGAGCGCACTCCTCGCCAGCGAAAAATTTAAGAAAAATTGACAAACTGGAAAGAGGACTTATGCTTTTAGCTGCTAATCATTCACATTTCTGAAAAAAACATTACAGTGCAAGGAGTTTACAAGCTAAATATCTCTTCAGGATACCCATTTGACAGAAGGATCTCAGCGCAATCAATTTACACTGTTCTGTTTTATACTATCGTTCATTCACACTGCATCAAATTTTACACATATGGTGCGATGCCTTCAAAATAAGTGGCATATCAGCCACCAGGTAGGGAAATATTATATATATGTGGTATCCATGCATGAATGCATGAGGCCACAAAATTTTATCGTTTCATTTCCAAATGTGTACTTGGTTAGGTTAGTGCTCTGCATTTCTTTTTCTATTATGAAGAATGAGACCTTTTATTAAGAAAACCGGCAATGGCTCTATAGGCATTTTATGTTTACACCAGTGTGCAGTCGCTTCATGCTTACAAGAACTTGCAGTGTGTTATGACAGCGATGGAGACAATTTAAGAAGTACAACTATACTGCAGAGACTGAAATGTGGACAAGGTCAAAATGTTCATGTGGAATTTCCATTTTTCCCCCTCAATAAACCATCTCACTTTGAATAGTTTACAATGGCGCATTATGCAATGTGACATCAAAAGCACACAGGGTGGTAAACAGCAGACTGCACCTCTCACCTGAGCACCACCTTCCAATGCCTTCTAACATACTTTCAGCGGCAACAAAGTTTCAGTGGAAAACAGTTCGGAGAAATCCAACAGAAATTACTATGCACGCCTAAAACAGGATGGAGGGGCGGACAGGCGATGCGTTGTCGTCGTTCTGATGTAAACCTGTTGCTCCATAATGGAGGTATGATGGAGGTTAGTGACGTACAGGGGCTGCTGCTCTTTCCTTCTTTATTCATTCACTACTTGGGGACAGGCGAGGCTGCGTGCGCCGCAGCACCGCAAACATATTTCAACATGGAGGCTTTATCATTTCAATGAACACGCGACACAAAGGTTTTTATCATTTCAAGGAAGGCACGAGACGAACATCGGCCTTTGTCTACCCCAAAAAGAGGCCCGTAACTGATTACAGAAACGCTATTCCCTGCTTTTCAGTACATTTATATTAACAGCATTAAATACTTACATGACTGTAGTCTATCACAGGGCAGAGAATTCAATTAACAATGACCTAAAAATGCGTCCTTTCAAGCCTTTCTCTGCGTGATGCTTTACATTTCAATGGCATTCATCTGAGAGAGCGCGTGCACATCTTGTACCGCAGTGACTGCGGAGCACTCCGCTATGTGGGACAGGCTTTTATTCCTTTGGAGTGGACTCTGCTGTACTGGGAATCATTATCACCCTATCAAACGGCCTGCAGTGGAACAAGCCTATTTACTTGTTAATTCATATTATTCCTCTTCCCGAGCTCATATAAGGCACGATTACCTCCCCCTGTTAGAAACCGGCAGCAAATATCGCATGCAAAGCCACGTTTTTACATTTCTGCAATTATAATAACATGGGGTACACAGCTATAAAAACAAATGTTGTTTTGGTTGACAGCTAGTATGTAGACACTGGCAATTGGCTCAATGTCCTTACTGTGTCTGCTGCATTTAAAATGTGTGGTCTCTTAACAGCCAACATTTGTCACTCAACCATCGAAAGTTGGCACTGGATACCCATAGAGAGATGAACACAACTTCAATTTTCAAACTGACTGCACCTGACAAAATTGTTATCCGTACACCAGAGGTGGACTGGTCCCCAATTACTAAAGAACTTGTTTTTTTTTTTTTTTTTACCCCAGAATGACATGTTGTCAGAGACCTAATGATTCCAGTTCAGCTTTGTTAGTTCCCCAGTTATGAGAAAATTGCTTTAAGTTGACTGATATAAAATGATCATCCCCCAAACTGTCCCGATGTCAGAACTGTCACCTGTTTAACTTGTCAGGTTTAGACATACACAAAATTTAAGGAAAACACTACTTTTGCCGTTTTGCACTATAGCTCAAATCTGCTATATAACCAAGATCCGGCCCTCTGTAAATTAACATTGAGGCATCATTATGAGAGACAGTTATTAAGAGGCAAGAAAGAGCTGTTTAATAAGTTTGCGCATTAATATTTACTTACTGAAAGCAGGAATAAGGAATAGTAATAATCTCAGCCCGTTCCTAAACTTAAATATCTGCTGATTCAGTGTTACTCCGCTATGATTTAATACCATTTTGAATGTTCTGGAAAGTTGTTGCCACTGATTTCACTGCACCTCGCTGCCATGTGAGGCCAGTCACCTTTAATCACGAGAACACCGGAACTGCAGCCAGCCTATCAGACTCATAAGAACACTAATTATCAGGGCCTGTCAGAGGTAAGAATGTCACCTGTGAGACGGTTCCAGCGGTCTTAACAGATAATTGCATTCTGCTGTTCTCTTCAGTTGGCACTATGGAAATGTTCTTATTAGTGAGGAAAAAAGCGGGGGGCGGCTGGGGGAGAGAGGCAGGCAACAAGTGAATTCCTGGATAAGAGTGGCCTGTAGCTGTGAGAGGTATAAAAGGACATGACACTTACCAACACATTACATAAACCGTTCTCATTTGTGCTGGGCTGGAATCTAGATCCTTAAATTAAGAGAACCAATTTCACCCGGCGTACAAGCCCACAGTAACAAAACAGCAGCCAAGCGAACTGAAATGTAATTTTCCATGTCTTTTTATGCAGTTCATCTCAGAATGTGCGATAATGACTTTGTGAATGTCTTTCGCAATAATGACCCGAAGTAATTCAGGCCTAGAATGCCGAGTACTATAATTGCTATATAATCACAAAACACAGTGTTCAAGGTATTCTTTAAAAGTGGACCGTCGCTCTCGGTTAATTATTTCAAAAATGCTGAAAATATTTCAATGTCTAATTGCATAGAAACAATTATGCAATTATGCATATTTACCACTGTGGAACATTACTGAAATTCCTTTCGCTGCTCGCCTCATTATAAACATCAGTTTTCAAAAACAGTCCCAGTTTTTGAATGGCATCCTTCTGAACATACAGTTTCATTTAGTCATGTTTGATTTTTTTCCCTAGGATGGTATGGACCTTGAAAAAGAAATAAAAGAATTTTTACTTTTAAAATTAATTGCTATACCATATTTATTAGACATTTTGCATTTCCTGAAAGCTTAAAATGCATCTGGATGAAACAAGAATACACTGGATGGTGCATTTATACATGCCTATAAGGCTAGCATTCATCTGCAAAATAATGACTATGTATTTATTACAAATTTTATAAAATTGAAGCCTAGCATGCATTTTCGTGACTTACAATGTGAAACTGTAATTCTCCTGCATGCAGACACACACAGGCACAGATATTAACAAATAGGCCAAATTAGTTCCTCAATATAAATATCACACTGCACAACGATGCAGCAAAGTGGACCATAAATACCCACCCCCCTCCCTTTATTGGCAAAGGCCTATCATGTTTATTTCATGCCTCTTTAAAGCAGCAGGAATGGGCACAGCGAATGTAGCTAATAATACTGAAGTCAAACCTGTGTCCAGGCGCCTTGCTCTCTTACACCAGCCCAGCGTAACTCTCCGGAATCAATTTCTGTTGACCGGTGAAAGGGATTGATTTACAGGGGCTGTCAAAGCATCCTTCCCCACCTGCCTGATGCATTAAGATAATGTCTGCCGCTAGCAGCATTTAAGCTTGATTACAGCTGGATTTCTGATGTTTCTGTGAATCACAATATCAATGTGCACTTCCAAAAAACTTCTGAGAATTAAATGCATTTCACAACAATTGACAGGACCTTAGTTTTGTATGCACACAGATATAAAACCATGTTACATACATACACAGTCTGTAAAGAGACACACCTATCTACAGTTAATATTATTTCTGGCTGTATAATTAAATTTGTAAATCAATGTCCACATAGATAAAAAAATACATGGAGCATTATATGCCAGACTTAAAAACTTACCTTAGTCACATGCTGACAGGGTCACAAAAAAATTAAGGATGAATGTTAAGCAAGAGGACCATGTAAATTTAACTCCATTAGGTGCTTTCTCACAAGTCTCTCATAATGGTCAATAAATTGTTTTTCACATGCAACCATCAGCTGCTCTCACCAGGGTGCTAATGGTCCTAAAGTCATTTCTGTGTTAGTAAAAACTATTCTGTTTGTTTCTCCTGTTCACAACATCTTCACCTCCACCTAGACACTATTGTTAAGTAAACAATTACGTCATTCTATGGGACATCCAATAAGACTATGTTAACCATGTCATGTGACATGAAGAGGGCTGATTAATCTACAGATCTTAAGACCAAAGGAAAATGGAGGGCCAGCACATATAAGTAAAATGTCACATTTACATTTAGCAGGAGCTTTTATCAAAAGTGACACGCAATTGAGAAAGCAGGGTTTGCCTGGTGAAATCACACTGCTGGTCATGGGATTTGAACCTGTGACCTTCTGATCAGGAACATAGAGTCCTAATCCACAGAGCTACACACTACCCAGATGTTATACTTACTGATAATGGGGGGGGGGGGGGGGGGGTCACCCCCCCTTGCTGGGGGCCTTTTTGGACTTGGGCCCTGCCTTGGGGTTTAAGAAATTGGAAGTTTTTTTTTTCAAAGTGGGAT
>JAAGVU020000008.1:15593758-15630046 GCA_011763525.2 Mormyrus iriodes
ATTCAGTTTCAATAATCAATATAAGTACACCTGGGTGTACGCTTTGTTCACTAATATAGAAAACCAAACAGTGCTTATTAATTAATTATTATTATTATTATTATTATTATTATTATTATTATTAACAACACTGATATCGGATCAGTATTCGGTATCAGTCGATACCAAAAGCCCAGGTATCGGTATCGGGACAGAAAAAGTGGGATCGGCGCATCCCTAATTAAAAACATTCAAAACATGCTTGCAAATCACAACCCCTGAGCAAGCTAGGTTAACAACTAAGGCAGATTTGAAGAATCAATATAAAATTATCATACTTCATATCTACATGTCCCTCAAAGATATATTTCTAAATATTTATATTTACACAAAGAGTCCTGTAACTAGAGCATTTTTACAGGGTTCTACTGTGGCTGAAGTTCAAAAGTGCAAAAGAAAATAACGAAATAAAATAAGCCGGGAGGTCTAGCGCAGTGGCCTACCACAAAATTAGCATACAAATGTAGGAGGCGTACGCGGCTGCAGTCCTGAGCAGCTCCAAAACAGCAAAGTTACGCTGCACCGGAGGAGTGTGCCTGGGATCCAGCAGCCATGCTAACAAAGCGGCAGCCTTCAGTGGCAGCACTAGCGTTTACTGCTGAGAAGGCAGACAGGATACAGTGCCCAAGAGCCAGAAGAGGTGGCGCTTGAATGCAGGCCGCAAATTATAAACAGCTCCAGCAAATGAAGTGACTGAGTGCTTTTGTCTCACAGACATACATCTTCCTATTGCGAGCAGGAAAAAAGCTGCAGTATGCTAACCGCTACTGTTGCCATGCAGCACTGGGAAAGGAAGTCATTGAAGCCTGGACTTCCTGCTTCAGGCTGCGGCCAAGAACTGGGGTTTATAGTGGTTTCAGGAACTGACTCATCTAATGATTCACGGATTAGATATTGCTTTTCATGTGTCTCTAGTCATGGGCTTGCTTGCTCAGTCTAAACAACTGTTGAGGGGGAAAAAAACACACAATATAAAATTGCGCAAAAGGGAGAAAGTAAAAAAAAGTTGCAACAATATTCCAATGCCCAAATCATTGCTTTTCTCATAAGAGGTCATTACAAATCCATTTGTATCTATATTATTTTTCACTGGGAAATGGATTGAGGCTGACATATGGTTTACATTATGAAGATGTTACATAAAAGTGCTGAAGCAGTGGTTTGTGTTACTGTAGGAGAGTCACATTGAAAACATCACAGCAAAATTTCTGAAGGCTTATGAATCATCATAGACAGATACTTAAAAAATAGAAATTTGCTCCGTCGGACTAATTTTTCGCAAAACAAACAGTTTCTTTACAGTATTAAAAGTCTAATTACTGACTACAGAAACACAAGCTGGTTCACTAAAATTTTACAAAAAGGCTCACTGAGACTAACATAAGAGTAAAACATCGCCGTAGGAAGATTGTTAACTATTTGCAACAGTCCTCTGCATAAGCAGCTTAACACGCCATCAAGTTGGCTTATAGCCACGTCTCCTTTAACAAGAAGGTAAAGGCCTTTTATATAGACCATGGGCCAATAGCCACTTTAAGTATTCAGTCAGCTGATAATGACTGTAAAAGGACCATCCATCGCTTTCAATGAGCTGACAAAGAAACGGCCAGATGCTAAATGATAAGCTATAAACAAAAATATACTATTCTCTATTGGCATTTTCTTGTAAATTAATCAGTTATCCACCCCACCCCTTCCATTTTACCATAACCGCTTATCAATGTTGATTCACGATCTAGGATACAATTATGCAAAAACAAAACTTGCATGTTGTGAAAGGAAGCCGACAGCAGGGAAGGTGAAACAAACGCGCACCTGGACAGTCTCGCCCGCGATTACGCCTCCTTTAAATAAAAGCTGCCCTCACAAAGGCAGGCGGGCAGGCGAGGCCAAAGTGCATTCGCGGCCTGGCAGCCGCCCCGTGGCTCTGGTCCGGAGGCAGATTCGCCTCAGTGACGTCAGTGGCCCCCAGCCAGCCTCCCCTTTTAGGTGGCACTCTCCGTTTGCCCGTCGGAAACCTCCCTGCAACTGCAGTGCGGCAGACCGTGCTCAAAAATTCCCTTTGTGGCACACAGTTTACTTCTGTGCACATGGGGGTCAAATAATAGATTTTTTTTTCCTGACCACTCTAAGAGTACACAGATGGCCACCCCTGTAAAAGTAAAACCTTTATTCCACAAGAATTCAGCCCATTATCCTACTATAACAAGGCCTCTCACAAATTTAATTATAAATCACTTTCGCTCGTCCCATGCTTTCTGTTGACTAAAATCCAGTATTTGTCTTGCCTCCAGATAGATACAGGAATTCTACTTAAATTCCCATGAGACATTCTTAAGGCCTTCATGAACCAGGGAGGAGAAATATTATTGATGCGCAGATAATTGTGCCTTTTATCAATTTTTACCCTCCTTCAACAGCTGTTTTTATTTCTTACAAAACACTTAAAATTAAGAGCTGGGCAAAAACGACCCCCTCAAAACAAAATGTCCCTTCAATACTCGCTGTCGCCTTAATAACTTTATTTTGCCCCGGTATTGTATTCATAGCTATGGTTAATGCACACAAGCCCTGAAGAGCTCAGCAAACATGCCATACTTTCCATAACTTTTGGGGGCCTTTTCCACTCACCCCCCCCACCCCAAAAAATAATGGCTAAATCCCAGCCACGGAAAAGATTTTCATTAAAAAAAAAACCTTCTGTGCAAAATAAAAAGGCAGCCATGCCCCTTTGTGATGGATGCATCCCCTGTGGGATATGCAAGCACACGGCCTACAGTGACCGCAAAGAGGAAGAAACCGGGCAGAGGGCTTCAGATGGTTGCAGAGGTGCCAGCGTGCGGCTTGTTCGCATCCAGCCAGGCCTAGCGGAGCTATGCCCATCTGAGGGCGCGTGGAAATTATAAACCCATCCCACATCTGCGGTCCTCCTGGCAGGAGGATGCCACGGATCGATGAAGACTGAAATCTGGGATATCTGGATACCTGCTCTATGCCACCCTCCTTCAAATTACATTTTATATTGATTAGGAAGATTTCCTTTTACCTTTCATTTTGCTTTACTCGGAACGTCCTGCATGATGACGGTGCGTATTGCTTTTATTATAATTGGGTTTCAGTTGTGCAGTAAAAATTTTATTAAAAAAGTAACTATAAAATTCCAGATGATACAACAGCTTTACCACAAGGTTGCAGCGAGCTTTTTCCACACCTCCCTCACAGTTTATTCCCTAGAGTGCTGGCTTATACCTTTTAAGCAAAAGGATCCAATTCTAGTCAATTAAATGATGACAGGTTGGCTTCATACTGCTATTTTAGCACCAAAAGTTAATGAGGAGCAGTCGTATTAAATTCCTTACAACAGATGAGAGCACAAGGGTCCCAAGTACAAGAATACAAAGAAGAGGCTATAGGGTCAAGAAATAACCAGCCCCACTGTCTGGGAAGGATGCAGTGAGTGTCTTTAAATATCAGCCTTAGAGCAACATGCCAACAACAAAGAATGAAAACTAATGGGTGATTTGGGAAACAATGCAGAACGTTTGGTTCCCGACTTCATTCCGACAAATCAGAACCACTGAATTGGTACCTTCTGACACCTCAGAAGCACCAGCGAAGTAGAACCAAAGAATGCAGTCAGTGAGAAGTTTCAGGTGAGAAAGTCGACAGCATACATTAAGGAGAACAGCAGTCTTATGACATATAGGGGTACGTGACAAAATGTGCATATATTATGGATAGCAAAGGCAACAAAACACAAAAATACTACCAGAACTGGTGTATTAATAGATCATTTAGAAGACTGATACTATGCTGATAATGGGTTGAAAATCTGCTGATGGTGTGTTAGCTGTCCATGAACCACTATTTCCCTGGACTGTATGTGAAGCATCTGTCTGGACATGCCAATACTCTGCAGCTAATGGGGACAAGGTAGGATTACTAACCGCTAAACCCGTGCTTTCGTATAGGAACAGACTGCCTTTTATAATTATTTCAAAATCAATAATGTAATTTTTAACACTGAAACTTCATTTATATAAAAAAATTAAACACAATACAATACACAAGAAAAACATAACAATGTTTTACCTAAAGGATTATGCATTTCATTTATTTAAATATTTCACACTGATGTCAGGGACAGATTGAAATCACAAGATGATTTGCCTTGAAATCTTCCTACAATAAAATGTAAAGAAATACACAGAGGGCTTCAACATTATCAATGTGTCTGAAAATAATTCTAAATGAAGTTGCTACAATTTTTTAAACTTCCTGCCTTTGCTCATTTTCTATGAGACTATGGATATTTTCGCCAATTGTATGTCAGCCTTTGCCCATTAATTCACTGGCACACAAAAATCCCCCACGTTTGCCTGAAACAAGTGAACTTTTCACAAGAGGCATGAAGACTAATCGATTATCTGCTGCATATTTTCCCAAATTTCCCTCTAAATGTATCTCGCAAGCTGTTGGGCATCACAGCCAGGGGGCAGGAAAAATCCCAACGTCACTCCATTACAAGTGAAATAAGACCGAATGGAATCCAGCAACAGCCGGAGATTCCTGCGTAGAAACAAAAAAAGCTTCAATCTCCCCCCACAATGACGCTAAAGCAGTTGGCGACTCAAATATGAAGCATATTAAAATGCTATTGATAAGCTAAATTAACAGATAGCTTATCTGAAGCATACACAAACCATATGGTGGGGCCGCCTCCGCCGCCTGTTGCAGGCATAACAATAGCCCAGCCCAGACAGGCACAGTTAGACAAACGGTCGTTAGCCTGAATTTTCAGGACAGCGAGTCGCTAGAGCAAATGCTTATATTTGCATTTTTTTCCTACAGGTGCAGAGAAAGGACTAAGCCAGATGTCAGCCTGAAAAGGGACCGTTTCCTTCTGAGATTCAGGAAACTGCACTCTCACAGCCTCAACAAGCGCAAAGACAATAAGTTTCCTTCTCCTCCCCCATTACCCCACAATTCTCCATTCCCAGAAGTAACCCAATCCACTGGGCATCCAAGCAAAATAACTTTTTTCTCATTTCATAACTAAGGTTACCACGTTCATTTTACCAACTTTTTGAACAAACAAAAAAAAAAGAAAAACTTCACTTCTTTTGATTAAACAGTGCAAACAGTAAGTCAATAAAGAAAACTTCTAAAAATAAAAAATCAGTGTTTGTTTAAAACTAACATATCAACGTGCATAAATTGTATATGATGGTGCAGTGTAAAATATCCACCACTATTACAAATGAACTGCAGATATCACCAGATAATATTAACCTTACCAATAACTCCACTAAAGAAAAAAATCAGTGCCTCAGCCACTGATAAACCACCATACAGTGCATGGAAGTATACAAAATATCGTTGTATTGTGCTGATAAAGTAATTTACCCAAATTATAACCACAGCTAGAAACTTTAACCCACTCAAAAACTTTTGCTGCAAAAACTAATTAGTTACATAAAATTTACTTTAACGGACTTAGAATAGCTTTAGAGTTCCAAGGAAGCAAACTAGAAAACCTAATTCAGAAAATGTCAGTTCTGCACATAGCAAAACAGAAGATAAAAGGTCCTGTTTTAGCCACTATTGGTTCTCTCATTAGTGATCTAAGGAAAAGGTCACAAAGGGCCCTAAGATGTGCTCAGACACGTGGTGATAACCTGTACTGGGCTTTTTATCAGGAACCTTTTTGCCCCCACATAAATATTTTGCCCAGTGAAAGGAGGATTTTCTTACACTGGTCCCGTGAGTGTGGAAGCGATCTCTGCTCTTTTGTGTGAACACTCACACAACAAAATTTAACTGTTCAAACCACACACAGACAATAATTGAGGAGGAAGGCTGAATCTAGCATAAAGACATTACTTGGAGTCTAATTTTATGCAACCTAAAAGAGATAGTAGTAATATAACTAGTAATATATATAGACACACACACACACACACACACACAATATGGGCTGCAAAAATCACGAAACAGTTTCTGGTTCTGAATATTGTGTGTACTATTGAACAAATCACAATTTTATTTGCTCTATCGGTATTTTAGACACAAATTCTGATTTAGCTTCATGATACATTTGCAATAAATTTAAAACCAGTCTTTTGGTTTCAAGCATATTAATGCTGTTCAGAATTATTTTCAAATGCAATTTCCTCATTCAAGCCCTGGAACTTTCTTGCCTTGCTTTATGTCCCACCAAGTAAAGCTTAAATACTTTGAAGGGCCCAATCTAGTGACTTTTCCAAACTAACCAAGCAACAGATACATATGCAACTAACTGCTAGCATGAAAATACACTGGCCTTCCAAAATTCACATGTAAATCTGAGACCACAATACATTTGCAAGGATGTATAAACAGGTTGGGTTACAAATGACTGCAAAAATATGCAGCATCCAAAAAGGTGCACAGAAAGAACGCTCCAACTATGCATAATGCAGAAAATTTTCAAAAAATGAATAATAAAACATGATTTAATGCCACAACTACAGGACAGGCCAGTGGCTCTGTCAATCATTATGGCCTTTGTTTTCATCTTTTCATCTTTTAATAACTCCCCTGTCACAGGAATATTTAAAGGGGGAGCCGGACTGCGGATTCGAGAAAGACAATGTCCTATTCTTGCAGCTGAAAATGCAATGCAGGCTGGGGTCCAACAGGTCCAGCGGTTGCATAAGCCCGAACAAAGCAACTATTGCTGCCCCTGGCATTTTCTCCCCCTCTGCAAACAGATTTACTTCTCGTCACCATGACATGTCAGGGGTTAAGTCTCTTAGAAGTCAATATGTTTACTGTAGTAAAAGATAATGGCCCAGTTAGGGGAATCAACAAACAACACACTGTCTCGACTGCTCCTTTCTTTAAAGGAGGCCCTAGCTGCAATCCAGCAGGTCTTCCCAAATCACACAAATCTGCTACTATGAAGAGGAATTTCTCTCAAGTTGCACAAGTTATTTATAAGACGCACAGCAAACTCAGGCAAACTTACTGCATCTCATGTTTTGATGGATGCATACGCAAAAAAACGTTTCTAAACAAAAATATAAATCATCTTCTTGGATTTGCCAATGTCCAAAGTATGCAGTAAAATGGCTGTGCACTTAAGGCCTAAAGTATTATTTTAAAAGTTACAAGAACTTCATAGCATACCAAACTGTTTCCGCACCACATAAAACTCGCTCGTTGTTTTAATATGAAAATAATTTTCCTTTGGTGAAATTTGTTGTTCTGGCTCACCCAAGGACAGCGTGGGCCTAGCGATAGACTATTTCCCCGTCGCTAATTTTCAAACCACTAATATGGGTTTAAAATAAAGCATCTTAGAAATAATCTCAAACAAATAACATGGTCGGTCTTAATATTCCCGCAGAAACAAACAGCACGGCTCTCCGCCTATACCAGCAACCGCTCCTAAAAACTGCACTTCGCTACCATCGGACTGTAATCAGGCATAGAAAATGGAATGGAAATGTGTACAGCCACAGAAAGATGAAAAGGATGGCGTGCTGGACCGGGAGCACAATTTAGGAAGACTGGGAAACAGTGATTTTAAAAGGATCCAGGATACAGCTACGCAGATTCACAAGCTTTACTATGAATAAGCAAAACAAATTTAAGATCCTGTTCAAAACTAATGAAGAAACCATGCAGATTGGGGAAAGTGTCTGTTTAAAATATTGGGAAAAAAGAAAGAGTGATCGCAAAAACAGTAAGTGGAGCAGTAAGTGGACTGGAGCAACAACTAAGTCGTTACACTTTAGATAATTATTGACAGAATCATAGGCAGTTAGGATACTTTTTTTAAAAAAAAAAAAAAAAAAAAAAAGCATCCTAGCAGCCACGGGTCCTAATAAATAATTTACAAGTTGATCCTACCAAATACGGACTTTCCCCCGTTAAAAAATAAACTCCAGAGTAATTAACTGTGAAGTTACACCGTTTATGCTCTTTACGTGACTCGACCATTTTGCGACATGCGATTCCCTACAATATTATTTCGCTTCTTCATCCGTTCGCTTTTAAGGGTGTTGAACACCATAATCGAAATTTTTCGACTTGCTTAAAAAAAGCTTGGTTTTGGAAAAAAAAAACTAAATTGAAAGAGTCGTTAAAATAAAATAAAGAATATCTTTTGTGTTAATCATAAAACTCACCGGAAAATCAGACAGCAAGGCTCAAAAATGGGACGTGATTTTACACAAAGACAATTTGCGGAATGCTAAGAATTCAACATACAGCACAAGAGCGTGTGAGGGAAAAATAACAAAATATATATGTACACTTACTTAATTAAACCGATGGGTAAGGCTGGAGAAGCGCTGGATCTCGAAGGTGCAACAAGTCTTCTTAGAAAACAATGTTTCTGCTGACTTCCGAAAAGGATCCACTCCAATCTGCGACTCCCAGCTGAAGCCACTGTGGAGAAAATAACAGAAACATTTCCAGCCGTCATTATCCCCCGCCAAAAAAAATCCAGTTTTTCCCTAAAACTGATCATATATGTGCGATCTCATCTGCCGGCTGCTTTCGGACTCTCTCACTGGTCGCGCCTGGAAAATAGCTGCAGCTAAGCCGAGTGCGAGATCGGACTTCTTTGCAGAAAAATGTGAAAAATGTCAAAGATTTTCGAGCTCATGTCAGACGAGCAGGACGCTGCGAGTCAGCGGACAAAGTGAAAGCACCCTGTTGCAACAGCGTCGAGAAAACAATGCGCCTAAGCCGCTTCAAAACCACCCTCCACCACCAGGAACGTTTCATAATATATATTTCTGACTAAATTTGTGTACAATTTGACCAGAAAAGGCGTAACATGATGAAAAGCAAAACTGCCTGGTCACCTGCGACCATTTTACATACCCTCAACTAAATGCAAACTTACCTCAAATACCTTTGTTATTGTGACTGTTTTTTATTCGCCCTTTTTGTTTTCCTTTACTGAATAGACAGAGCTTTTTTAATTTTATTAAACTATGCAAAGTTTATTTCTCGCCTTTCTGGGGCCGGCCGTGTGAAATGTGCGTGGAGTCGGCGCTGCGCGGACAGTGATGCGAAGAATGTCCGGAATGAGATGAGGAATGAAATGAACGCGAGGAGCGAGTTTGTGCCGGGGCGGAGCGACGGTGGCGTCATCCCGAAAAGCCCCACGGCCAGCCTGGGAAGGAGGGATCACATCCGCCAGCGTGACCTCACGGCGCTCCCAGCTCCGCACGGGAAGCGCATGTTCCGCAAGGGAACGTTGCGAACTAGGCCTGTTGAGTAGGCCTTAATAATAACAATAAAAAACCTTCTTAAGTATGTTTTTAGGTGGTATGAATATGCTCACAATTTAAAAACACCGGGAAAACACTGATTAAGAAGGGCTAGGAGCGCGAATACAGCTCCACAAAGACATCCATGACTTTGATTAAGCAATGCATTTGTGAATTCGTTATTATAATTACTAGGTAATGTATTAAATGTGTCTGGCGTTTCAACCTTTTGCATATTCATTATATTGTGATTATCATTATAATAATAATGAAAGAGCTTTGAGAAATTATTTTAGATACACAGAACACTGTAAAAAGTGCAAAACCAGATTTCAAAGTGTATCTTAAAATAATTAGTGTTATTTGTTTATATTTATGCTTCTATGTGCAAAGTGTCATACAATCTCAGGTCAGCCAGCAACCAGTTTCTCCAGCACAGTTAGGGTTAAGGGCCTTACTCAAGGGCCCAATGGTGATTTGATTATTCTGTCAATTATGGGATATGACCCCACAACTATAATATGATTGATGTGATTACTCTGTCATCTATGGGATATGACTCCACAACCATGATATGATTGATATCATTATTCTGTCAAGCATGTGATATGACCCCACAACTATGGTATGATTGATATGATTGCACATTAAGCTCTTTGCACTACTGTTTATTTACGAATTTTTCTATCTGTTGTACCTTGGCATTGTGTATGGACAGCAAAGTAAGAATTTCATTGCGCAGAGAAATGCACTTTGTCTGCTATACATATGACAATAAACACTTTGAATCTTGAATGATTATTCTGTCAACCATGGCATATGACCCCACAACCTTCCAGACATGGTCTCAGATCCCTAACCCCTGAGCTACAGATCACACTCTTTATTCGATTTCTTTAGTTGTTAAAAAGTTAATTATATATTGCTGCCAATGTCTGATTCAAATTATCTGGTACTAGTAACCAGTATGCTATCAGTTTAGCAGTAGGATGATGCTGTTTGCTGGCAGGCAACATTAATTAAAAGGATACATTTTCAGCAACTGTCAATGCTGAATGTGACAAATTATGGCCTGTTTAATGTGTTATTTACACAGTTTGTGATATATTATTATAAATAGAAACTGATGCATAAGGTCTTTGATGTTAATTACCAAGGGATCCTAGAATAGAAGTCATTAAACGAAAAGCATGTGGCTTCATCAGATGCCGCTCATTTTTGACTTTATAAGAAAACGGTTGTATCAGCTGTAAACTTTATACATTTATTCAGACTGTTTATTATGATATGCACAAATAAAAATATAAACAAGTACATTTCCCCCAGACACTTTGGTCAGCCTTGATATACATACACCTATGAAAAAATTATCATATACAGAGGGAGAGTTGGAAAAAGAACACTTTTATATTGGATTGAGAAGTTATTTTGAGAAATTTATATGGAATATATTTGTCATGAAATATCTCAATTTTACAGCTAATCAAGGGAGAATAACAGACCCACGTTTAATAATGTGGCTAACTAAGACTGATGACAATGCTTAGCAAAGTGGCTAACTAAAACTAACAATAACATGTAATAATTTAACTAAGACTGATGATAAGGATTAATAACGTGGCTAACGAAGACTGACAATAACGATCAATGTGGCTAAGACTGATGATATGGCTTAATAGCATGGCTAAGACTTGGCTTAATAATATGGATAACTAAGACTGCTAATAAGGCATAATTACATGGAAACTAAGACTGACACTAAGGCTGAACATAAACCTTAAACTAAACCTGAATTTGAAGCAGCTGAAAGAGTTGGGAAGTCCTTTGTGGCCAGGGCAAGAGGTGTGAGAGGGAGCATGCCACAGCATGACAAACATAACGAAAATGAAGGGCTGAAGGCTTGGTCAAAGCCTCATAGAGGACTGACTGGGGCAGCGTGTCCAATCTTGTCTGAGCAAGCCAGACATGTAGATGCATTATTTTGACAGTACCATCCCTGAATGAAAGTGGTCTACGAAGAAAAGAAGCTGACTTTTTTATTGAAGACATCAATCAGCACCGTTTGTTATGTCCAGCCGTGCACGTCAGCCATACTGAGCCCAGGCTGAAGATATTTATCCTGGTAAATTTATCTCACAGCTCTGAGTTTGCAGTGTACTTTAAAGCATTGTTTAAAACTGGTTCATCATTTTATGAATCTAGGCATAAAAGGACAAGTCTCACAAAAAACAATTATCAATAAAAAAAAATGATTTTTAAATCTTTTTAGTCCTTTAAATAAAAAGAAATAGTTCTTCCCAAAACATCCATCCAGTTTCTGTAACCACTTATCCCATATGGGGTCGCAGGGGGTCTGGAGCCTATCCCGAAGGCTGCGGGTGCAAGGCAGGGAACAACCTAGGATGGGGCACCAACCCATAACTGGGCACACTCACACACCATTCACACACAGGCAGGCAGGCAATTTGGCAACTCCAATCGGCCTCAGCATGTTTTTGGACTGTGGGGGGAAACCGGAGTACCCGGAGGAAACCCCACAATGACACCACGCAAACTCCACACACATGGAACCCGGGCGGAGACGTGAACGCTGATCCCAGAGGTGTGCGGTAACAGTACTAACCACTGCACCACCATGCCATCCCTTCCTAAAACATGTTAACCACAATATGGCATAAGATGCAAAGCACAACACAACTTCTAAAGATCTCCATATTGTATATACCTGTCTCCATGGGTGGCGTCTGTGCCTGTAATACCAAACCATTAGTGATCAAAAGGCAAACTTATCTATGCAGAGACGTCCTGGCCAGGGAGATCTGCCCTTCCTTTCACATGCACAGGAGCAGTGCTGGAGCGTTTGGGCACCGAAGCTAGCTTATTTACACGTGCAGCTCCTCAACTGATATCATTGCACAAGCCCTCGCTTAAACATTATCCCAGCATATCCAGGCAGGCCACAGGCAGGTACTTGTTTAACACAACAGTGTAAAGTGCTTCATGGCCAAACAGCTGAGACGTATTGTACGTTTGGAAGCAGCATTTGTGAAAGGGCCTTTCTTATCTTATTACCTAGGAGATGAATAACCAAGCAGATCGTATATGGTGCGTGCCATTCGAAAGCGTTTCAATGTTTATTTATACATCAGCAGGTACATTTTTTCAGGGAAACCTTATCATCCAAAATTCAGATCCACATGAATTTCTAAATATATCGAGTTACAGTCATGTCTCACTACTGTGACCTGTTTTTACTTTGTCATAAAAAAATATGCCAGAGGATTTTAATGCTAAAATACAATATAATCAGACACGTTTTTCAAATCATTGTTTGGTGAATATATCTGTTTCGTTCCAGTTGGAAGACTGAAATGAAATCACACAAAGAAAGCTTCAAGAGCTCGTCAAAGTTTTGCAGAGAAAACAGTTACTCAGGGGAGCCATAACAGATTGTCTGTTCTGAAGCTTGGAGAAAATGCATATTTACGAAATGAGGAAACAGACTTGTAATAAGAAGAGGATCGGCCCACTTCAATAGCAGAAGAATGGCCTGGGTAAATACCGGACCCATATTGAGAAAGAGGCACAGGCTGATTTTTGCCAGATGCTTGCTGGGTAAAGTGAGTTCAATTTGTACAATAAATAAATTAAATTTAATGTACACAATTGCATAAACTAATAATTAAATAAAAATAAGAATTAAAATAAGAATAGTATATACACAAATACCATTTGCATATACAGCGTGTCTAGATTTAACATAATCTGCCAAACAGCAATAAAAAGACATTATTTTGAAAGTGGTATTTACCTATAATTGTACCCTTTTCGCAAATCCAACGTTAAAATGTTTCGGATTGGAATTAATATTTCAGTAGCATGATCTGATGAAACAAATGGAAACAGCCATTATGGCGTGACTGTTTTTTTCTTTTTCTTTCCTGCGGAGTAACAAACTCCGGCAAGCCAAAACATCTGCGACTGGTAAAGACTCGCAGCTCTTCAAGTGTTTACCAAAAAACGGCCTCTCTCAGGTTTCACCTTCCGGGTCCAATTTACACCCCGGCACTTTGCTTTTAAACAGTTTTACAGCTGTGTGGGATTGTGTCCCGCCATAAGACGGTGCCTTGGGGTGTGGGAGTATCTATCTCCACCCCAGCAAAGGGTGATAAAACAGGGTGGCCTCACATCTCATATGCGAGCGTGTGTGTGTGTGTGTGTGTGTGCGTGTGTGTGGGTGGGTGGATTGGCTGGGGGGGAGGAGCAATGGACCCCATACACTTCTGTCAGCCACTTGGGGTGTGGTCCAGCACTCTTTCCAGCCTGGTGGTTTCTCTTGTATTCTTTCACCAGTGCTGATTCAATCACCCTGTATCGAAAAAAAACCTGCAGATAAAGAGGCTGACCTGCCAATGGGGAATACACATGCCCTTTAAAAAGAAAAGGTGTCCATTTTTTAAATTAGTGATCGGTTTAAAACAACACTACTCCAGAAGGTTTAAGTTCTATGTCTCATGACCAAAAATAAACATATTTTACCTGAAAACATCCGAAGAGCTTATGTGTGGATGGAGTGGTCTTCCCGGGTGCTGAGGTTTCCCTCCGGCTCTATCATCAGCTGTGTTATCTGATGGCCCTGGCTAACGTCCCACAGGCCCTCTGTGGCTGGGCTTTGAAGATTAACGCGAGTTGACCCCTCTGCTCCAGGGGGCTGGAGAGGTAAATTGGCCTGGTTTAGTTCACTTGACTGCTGCCCAGCGACCTCTCTCCTAATCCGCTGCCAGCAAGGCCAGGTGCAGGGAATCACTATCCGCCTGCTCAGCCCAGCTCACTCGACGCTTGGGTGAGATAAAGGGTAGAGGGTTCACTGCACGGCTGATGGATGAATGGAAGGATAGATGGATGGATGGATGGATGGACGGGCAGACAGACAGACAGATAGATAGATAGATAGATAGATAGATAGATAGATAGATAGATAGATAGATAGATAACAAGAAGTATGATTCTGCAGAACTACCCTCTTTGGCCTGAAGGACATAACTGCTCTGTGTTTGAGAAAAGAGAATCTTAAAATAAAACATCAACCCAACAGTTAGGTTTTTCCTGCAAAGAAGAGAACAAGCAAATGAAAACAAAGGAATTTGCCGAGCTGCGGGGAGCCAAGCCATCAGGGAAGTTTGTGAACACATGCCTTTCTACTAATTAGTTTGTGATAACCACCGATGGCAAGTTGTAATTAAACCAATTCTACTGGCAGAGCTCCTGTATTTACTTTCATCATTAATATTCCACCTAATCAACACAAAACATATCCTCATACATTCATAAAAAACTGACATATCGATAATGTGCTTTCATGATTTTCAGTAAGAGGCACAGTGGGTTACCCTGCCCTAGGCCCCCACCGCCCCCTGACCCTGTCCCAGAAAAGCAGTTGGAAGATGAATGACAGATATTTAAAATTAATTCATAACCGTCAGCACCTTTTAAAATGTTTAAGATGACACTCAGCATACAGCTCATCCAAGAACATCTGTGAGCAAACTGTTTACTGTATTTTTTTACTCTACTTCAATGGCCATATAACCTAATACATCCAAAGCTGCTTATTCAACTTTACTTCAGGAGTGGTTTTGCTGTTGAATGAACCACACTGATGGCTTAATCAGCAGGTAATAACATGTAATTGATTTGAACTACATTTAATAAAGGTGGTGGGCTCTGAGATGGAAGCCAGAAATGATGGTGGTTGCCATCTTGTGGCCATAAATGAGCAATTGATTAAGCAAAGCGGTATCACGGCGACAGTTTCACAAGGGTTCATATATGTAATCCTGGGAGGTTGGCCAGTGTGTAGGCATTCATTCTCCCTGACCACCAAGGCACTCGAAGAAACATTATTTCCTTAATCAATCTAATCTAGTTTTCTGAGGCTGTGTTTTGCTTAAAGAGGAAAAACCACACAGGACAGCTCTTCAACTGTGAATTGCATTAAACTAAGCCCTCAATGATTACCCAGTCAATACTTTGAAACTCATTTATTTGTAATCCATCCAATTTATTTTTAGTCAAGAGATGTGCTTTGACATCTTGATCAAACAAATGTATATTTTGGTAAGGACTAAAAAGAGCATCAAAATTAATTTTCAGTGAATATCCCGCATTCCATAAATATGGATATTCATAAACGTTCATTAACCATCTATAAAACAATACTACGTTCTTCTGGCCTCCTAATCATCCCCTATATCAAAATTGGTGGATTCTCTCCTGCCCCTTCACCACCTTAGGTACTGTGTGGTGAGCGTACTGGTACAGAATGGCTGCCATCGCATCATCCAGGTGGGGTGCTACACAGTGGTGGTGGTTGATGTGGCTTCCCACTGGCTCTGTAAAGTGCTTTGGGTGTCTTGAAAAGCGCTATATAAATGTAACATTCATTCTTCTTTTTAAGTGGCATTATTTCAGTCTAGTCTGCTTGGACCCTTGAAAAAAGTCAAACCATTTAATAAAAAGAAACTACTCTAGTAACTTACATTATCTTAACATTCATTTAACATTGCGTGCAAAGTTAAAGTGCAATACTAGCACAATGCACTTTCAGGAAACACAAACAGCCCAAACCTACTTATTAAAACTTTGTGGTTTGCTCACATATCTTCCATCATGAAGCCAGCACAGCATGTAACTAAGTATACAATAACAGGTCTAGTATGGCTGAAACATGAAAGTCACTATTGCATTGTTATTGCAGGCATAACATGAGACATTTTTAACTACAAAATAAGGAATTAATATACATACTGTAAACATGCTGGTAATGCTTTACACTGACATTATTGTAATCACCCGCAATAGCAATAATAATTATTATATACACTCACTGGCCACTTTATTAGGTACACCTTGCTAATACCAGGTTGGACCTAAATACCTGCCTTAATTCTCCGTGGTATAGATTCAACAAGGTGTTTGAAACATTGCTCAGAGACTTTGGTCCCTGTTCACATTTGTCAGCTGCGCCTTCATGATGCAAATCTCCCATTACACCACATCCCATCGATTCTTTATTGGATTGAGATCTGCTGACTATGGATTTGAGTGCAGTAAACTTTTCCATGTTTAACAAACCAGTCTGAGATGACGAGAGCTTTGTGACCTGGCATGTTATCCTGCTGGAAGTAGCCCTTAGAAGCCGGGTACACTGTGGTCATAAAAGTATTGACATGGTCAACAACAACACTCAGGTAGGCTGTGGCCCATAAACGATGCTCAGATGGTACTAAGGGGCCCAAAGTATGCCAAGAAAATGTCCCCCACACCATTACACCACCACCACTAGCCTGAATTGTTAGTACAAGGCAGGATCACTCCATGCTTTCATGTTGTTTACACCAAATTCTGATCCTACCATCTGAATGTTGCAGCCCAGATCAAGACTCATCTACCAGGCAACATTTTTCCAATCTTGGCGAGCTAGTGCCCACCGTAGCCTCAGTTTCCTGTTCATAGCTGACAGGAGTGGCACCCAGTGTGACCTTCTGCTGCTGTAGCCCATCTGCTTCAAAGTTTGCCTTCTTGTACGTTCAGAGATGCTCTTCTGCATACCTTGGTTGTAACAAGTGGCTGTTTGAGTCACTGTTGCCTTTCTATCAGCTTGAACCAGTCTGGCTATTCTTGTTTGATCTTTGCCATCAACAAGGGATTTTTGCCCAGAGAACCACTGCTTACTCAATGTTTTTTTCCTTTTCAGCCCATTCTCTGTAAAACCTAGAGATGGTTGTGCATAAAAGTCCCAGTAGATCAGCAGTTTTAATCATACCAGTAATAATCATACCAGCCCTTCTGGCACTAACATCCATGCCACATTCAAAGTCATTGTTCTTCCCCGTTCTGGTGATAGATGTAAGCATTAGCTAAAGCTCCTGACCTGTATCTGCATGCTCTTAAATATTGTCCTGCTGCCATATGATTAGTTGATTAGATAGTTGCTTCAACGAGCATTTGAACAGGTGTACATAATAAGGCGTGCAGTGAGTGTAATAATGGATGGGTGGAATAATGAGTATGATTATACAACCTTCCGAAAAAATACTTCCACTCTGTACACATATCAATAGGTATGACATTCCCACAGGACATTTCAGCTTTGATGTCACACTTAGCATTTGTCATGTGACATTTACCTTTTACCTTCCACTTTATCTCTAGCTAGCAATAGTCCAGTCTGAATTTAACATTCTACTGACAGCCCACAACAATGTAGCCCACCTTCAGGGTTTACGGCTGGAATGCTGCCCCCACTCTTTGTCTGTCGAGTTTGCATGTTTTTCCACAGTCTATAAACACACAATTAAGCAAGTATGTGTTTGCCCTGTGATGTACTGGCATCTTGTCTGTCCTATGTCCTTCCAGGATCTCCATGACCCCATATTGGATAAGTGGCTGCATGATAGATGGAAGAATTCATAAGAATTTCTTAGTAATGGGAAATATTAAACAAGAGCATGTATGAGTGGATGTGTTTTTTTATCAACAGACAATGTGTCATGCATATCTTTCTCAATAGCACTGCAAGTTACCCACTGATATGCATGCATGTACACATTTTATTCAAAGGGGAATGCAAGTCAAGGTAACAAATGGTGTTTTAATATATAAAATGGTTACTTGTCTGAAAGTCTCCACACATCACTTCTTTGAAGTTACGGATCAACTGCTTCTTCCATTTGATGTTTACCAAGACTTTTTGTAGCATCTTGCAGTGAAAATGCCACACGCAGAGCAACGGCACCTGATCACATGATGCTCAAGAAAAGGCTGTACAGGGCAATCAGAAGATTATCAATTACAAGCAAGCTCAGTGTAAGCAGCTACCCAGCCTTGATGCCAGTTTCTAAACAGATGTGTTAGCGATAAATTCTGCTGCTCATAAGCACATATAGAGATTTGCACGCTACTGAATTGAACATCACCAAAACATCCAGTAAACCAGTAACAATCATTTATACAAATGCCTTTAAGGTACTTAAATACAGGCGTCTTATACATGCACTTTTCCATACAGGATCTAATTCTCCTAAACATCTTACATTCAGCATAATCGATGAGACTTTTGTTCTGATGTGCTTAGCAAATTTCCCAAGGTGAAAAAAGCCAAAGTACAGATAGTTTTCTCTGTTATGTGCGGATGCAAAAAATAAAAAAAAAACGAGGCTGGATGTGTTACTGTCAGTAGCAGGCTGGTACTGCTTTATAAGAAGACTACACTTATAAAGGGTTTATGAAAGTTTTATAATCAGGTTATTAATTAAGTTGCAACACTTTGTAAATCATTAATAGACAATTATAAACAATTTATAACAGTTTTCCTTTTTTTTAATGAGTTACTAACATTTATAAGTGGCAAAAGGAATCCTTACTGTAAAGTGGTACCAGCATGTTTAATAAAAAAGGATCATTAGCAAGTCTTGTAGACCAAAGCATTTTATCTAGATATACTGAGCTAAAATTACGTACTTTCAAATTCATGTGTGCGCGCAACAAGCCCAGACATTCCACAAGTATAACTGTGCATTTAAAAAAAGAACAAACAAACAAGAAGTAGTATAGATTAAGATATTAATCTTAATATATATATACACCTTATATATATATATATATAGTGCCAGAAAATATTGTTATCCCTAAATTTGTAGAGAATTACACATAATAATCACAAAGTAATTATATAAAGACTTCAGTTAAGACAACACAGGCAAGCTATTGCAGAGACATGAAGGTTCTGTAATATAACACGGAAGCTTGCTTTGACAAAGAGAATGTGTTTCAGAAAGTATGGTTCTTGGGCAGGAAACCAAGTAAGAATTTGCACCACTTGTATAAAAAGGAACAATCTGTCTACAAAAAGATTATTGGCCAATCCGGGAAAAGATTCTTCTACAAATACTACAAATGTTTTGGATATATGATTAAGCCAATTTTGGTATTTTAAGCCCATTAATAACTGTAAATACGATAACTTCTGATTAATGGATACTGCTGGTTGGAGTTTTTGGAATATTTTTTCAACACCAAAGGTATGATTTTAACTGAACAGCCATACTGTGATTTTCAACGAGTAAGCATTCACTGCCTGGCCATATTCTAGGGGAATTTAGGCTATAAAATAAAATGTAGCATTCTTATTTGTGATGTAATTGAAGAGAAATGCACCTTTAAAAGGAGAACATTCCAGAATATACAATGTATCTGCTTCAATTCAGAAGTGTTTGGACATCAGCTGTACGGCCTTTATATCAAAATCTATTTCAGAGTGAGAATAGTGAGAAATTGTTGCTGGGAGCAGGGAAAAAACACAAATGGAATACTGGCTTGTGCAACACACACAGCTGCAGAACAAAGAATGTCGAAACACCCAGAATCTTCAAAACAGACCCTTGGATCACATCCTCAGGATTATTTCTTAATTGAGACAATACTGAGTTGTTAAATTGCTGTTTATAATTTATAACAAAAGAAATAAGTAATACTGACTGAAAGAGCCCAAGAGGTGACAGGAGAAATTTATTTCTCTAGCCAGCAATTCAT
The DNA here is from genome assembly GCA_011763525.2 of Mormyrus iriodes. NCBI lineage: Eukaryota > Metazoa > Chordata > Actinopteri > Osteoglossiformes > Mormyridae > Mormyrus > Mormyrus iriodes. The sequence continues at coordinate 15,613,660 of JAAGVU020000008.1, forward strand.
ACCGACATTTTTATTTCATTCAGTTTTACATAAAACATCACATATGATAAATTTTTATTTTAAATTCTTAAATTTTTCTGAGAATTCTAATGTAAAATCTTAGAATTTTCTAGGCACATATCAGACATGCGTAAGCTATCAGGCATCACAAATGTTCACAGCAAATTCCCCCACAATATAGCCATTAGCCATAATCACATTTATTAAATGATGAAGCTCTGAGTTGGATACACCTGTCCTAATTAGAAGCAAAATTTAAATGAACTGATTAATACTATCGGCAAGCAACTGAAACATGAGGCTGTACCTTATATAATACATCCTAAAGCAGACCAAACATATGTTAAAAGGGAAAGTGACAGCAGTAATGACAGCAGTAATGAGTGTAACGGTTAGCACTGGCATTTCAGTGGCAAAGAGGAGGAGCCTCCATTGCCACTGAAATAATATAGTTTAAGTTGATGTAAGAAAATACCTCTTACTTAAACAGCAATAGACTGAAATTAATTGCACAGGAAGTATACTTTCTATTACAGGTCATACAGGCTCAAAAAGTGCTGTAATTAGCCTTCACCTCACACTGACTTATGCACATAGGCCAAAGCATGGGGGCCCATAATACCTTTTATTCTGCACAGAAACCTATTTTATGTGATTGGCAACAAGTAGAATCCAGAATGCTTGGCTCACGTCTCAGTTACACAGGCATTTCTGTAATGTTTTACTAACACAAAGTAGGTTAAGATACTGGAACTTAATACCTAAGGTGTTTTGGTAACAGCTTGGCAGAAATGTGTGAGAAAATGGATTATTGAATGACAATTTAAGAGCACTCTTAAGTGTGTACAACTACAGAGACTTAATATCAACAGAATAAGAAAGCAGATGCTGCATAATTTTTCTGTTTTGAGTCAGACTAGCGTGACCCTGGGCATGTGTTAAGAAAGCTGTGAAGGACTGCAATTTTGACTGTTTATTTCAACAGAACACTAGTCAAACGATAAAGGACCTTTTCTTACATGTGGTGGAAATACCAGTATTCCAATACATCGCAATGAACAGATGTATTCAGACCATTCATCCATCTATCCATCTTATAAATGCTTATCCCATTTATTCAGACGTATAAAGCAGAACAACTGGAGCCCTGTGCGATGCTGAACAACTGTCATGGGTTTCATGCGTTTCTTTGGGCACTTGATGCTAAATCAACATGTCATACAAACACATTTTCAATAAGCAATTTTTAAAAGAACAGATATGAAACACTACTTGGAAAAAAAAATAAATCAATACACGTATCTAAGGCGAATCACATGCTAGCTCAGTAATTCTCCCAGTTCTGACTGTTTCAGTTGTATCTGTGGATTTTCACTCTGCACACTTAGGGCACAGAATCAATCTGTCCTGACCTTGCCATTAATGCTTTCACACTGCAGCAACAGTGCAGTCCTAACCTGCGGGTCTTTGTTACCTACTGCTGGCTGCTCAACCATGTGAAATGTGAGAACTTTCAATGCTGAGCGACTGCATTAAGATTATCTAGACCAGTGTCCTTCTTCAGCTATGAAATGGCTAGAACATTTTAACAAACCTCCAAAACGCTTAACTCGGCAACCAAACCGTAACTAACTTATGGCAGAAATTTCACATATTCTCTTCACACCATTTTTCAGTTTTAAATGCAGGTTCTCTCCCCCTCTGCAATATTCCCATCTGTGGCAAACAAATTCGAGAATTAATTTAGAAATAGTATTTGTATTATAAATGGGAGCAAGGGGACTGTAGCAAGTTGCTGGAGAACAAGGCTCTACAGACACGCGTGGCAAATCACAACCGACAAGTTGCTGCTCCGCCTTTCAGACAGAAAAATACAAGGGATCCGATTCTTTCCAAACTCCCACGCAGCATTCTTAAAACCAATAAGCTGCCATCTGCTGCACTGGTTTGAAATCACTTACCTCGTTCTTCAGTTAAAAGCCAGGCAGTTTTATTTCCAAATACCCCCCCTCTAATGACAACGGAGTTTCAATATCTGTTACATGCATCCCAGAGCAGAGTGGGAAAATCCATGAACGGCCTTAGATGGCAGAGAAAAGGGTATAATTTGCACGTTATTGTCTCATTTGTAACAGAGAAAACGTAAGATCATTATAAATGTAACAGTGGACAAATTAAAAGTTAATGCTAATGTGCTTTGAAAGTGTCTGAAATTCAGTGTGTAAAATAAAATTCTCGTAGTCAGACTCCCATCAGGGGTAAATAGACAGAGCATCAGTAAGGTCTGTGCCCCACATTCAAAGAAAATAACATTTGTATTTATACAATTTAAAATCAGATCATTACAATTTGCTCGTGAAGTGCTCTGCTTTAAAGCATACTGCTGTATCCTGTTTAGTACAGACCCAAAAAAGGGGGAAGGTCCCCATTTCCTGCTTTACATAAGATGGGTATGTAAAATTTAAATAAGATTACCAGATTGTTTGCCCCCCCCACCCTACAGCCACTTTCACTGCAGATAATTAACTACCTATTTATTCTAATTATTATAAAAGGTAACTTCCCTGATTATACGCGTTTTCCTGATTTATTTTACTGTTCAATGACGCATGCTTTTACTACAGACTTCAGCTCTAATCATACTTGGTGTTGCATTTTTCACAGAATTAAACAAAAACAATAACAAACAGCATTAAATCCAACACAGATATTTTTATGAAATGATATTTTAAAAATACATTTATGATAGCTTTGTGGATTTCATATTTGCTAAAAGGCCTGCAAAAGCGTATGCACAAAAAAATGAACATTTAATTTCTGTATAAAAAAACTGATACACATCAGTATACACTGTATAAAACAAATGAAAACCAAAGCACGAGATTTCAAATCTAAAAATGCTGTGCAACAGTGCTGCTTTTATTGCCAAATGGGTACTTTGATGCTTGTACACCAGTCTAGCATGGTAGTGTAATTTTTAAACCGTAAATGTGCCTTAGTGATACAGGGGAAATGGACTTGCTGTTAGTTTAAGTGTCATACAAGCGCTTTCATTGTTTTAACACTTACACTTCATTCATTATAAACATTATCACAGTACTGTAGCAATGGTTAACAGTCGTCAAGAGGAGCTAGTTGTGTAATAATACATGCAAGTTACCCGTTACAGCTCTGGAGAGATTACCAAGTGTAAAGGCTATGTGCTAACAGAAAAAACTGTGTACAACTGAGAGTGTTCAAAAAGGTCCTCCACTGATTACAAAATGACTATATAGTTTATATAGCTTCACCTATTTACATTATTCTGCTATTTACCTAAATAATGTACTTGTGTAATTTATAAAACATTGTCTCAATGGCTACTTTCACCATTTTGGAAATATGATAAAAAATTGTGATAAAGCAATTTTTATCATCATATTGTTCCCTTGCTGTACCACCCCTCACGAACCAATATTTAAAAAAAATACATTTATATGGATACAAATTTAAGTTGGATCATTATCATCTGCCCAAGAAATTCTATGTTTTAAAGCACACTGCTGTACCATGTTTAGTACAGAATCACTAATGGGGGAGGGGGTCCCCCCTTTTCTGCATTACATAAGCTGGGTGTGTAAAATTGAAATAATATTACCAGAAAGTTTGCCCCCCCACCCCCCAACTGCTACACAACAGTGCAGGATCTAAGTGAACTCACCCAAGACCGATGGATGCTAACCGCTAACCGGTTGATAACCCTCTATGCGTGCCGTCAGTGAGAATAGAAACAGTGAGGCCTATAGAAGCAGCTGAGTGACAATGTCCGTTGCCCTGGCAACGTTGGGCACGCCATATTGTGTGGCGCTTACTCCACGTTCCGGTATTTAGTGAAGAGGTTGTACAGCACTCTCAGCGTGGACTTCAAATCACAGTTCACGATATCTGCACGGAAACATCTCGTTAATCATGTTAACTTGGCCGGCAGAGAGATATACAGGAGACAGTTCGGTAAATCCAGCGCTGGTACAGAAGCTATTAATGAAGCCACTCTTTTAATTTAGTGCTTTCCCTGAACAGTAAAAATACATTAGTGTAAAGCTCAAGGGAGTTTTACTTACACAAAAATGTTCTGAGGGCATTACGAAAAATGATTAGTTCAGAAAGATAACCAATTAGAGAAAGCAGGACCCACCAATCAGATGTCTCTGTCTCACCTCCTCTAGTTGCATGGACACACCTCCTCTACAATCTGAACCAATCATTTTTCATTCTGCCCTCAGAACATTTTTGTGTGCGTAACTGAGATACGCTCATTTGTCAAGGGTGGTTTTTATGGCATATCCCAATTCAGAAAGCATGCAATTTAAAAAAATTATAATGCCACTCTATTCTTCAGGTCAACTGAGAAAAGTCTGCAAAGTACATTTGCTGATGGACATCACTGTTCCTGCTTGTATTCCTCTGAAAGCTGTTCCACACAAAAACGAAAAAGAGGGATTAATTATTTGGTCAACAGATACGTACCCTCAGGCCTGGGCTTGGGCCTCTCCAGACCCCCGTCCTGCATGAGCTCAAAGGAGAACGACACATTGTGCACCTGCATTGGAAAACAAATGGGACTCGCATGAGGGGGTGGGGGGTAGCACTGGCCAGACAAAGACAAAAAAGAAGGAACTGAATAAAACATTAAGCAAGCTTTTAGTGTAGAGCTGTCACGATTACTCGATTAAACTTGATTACTAAAAGGCATCGAATAAAATGTGCCATCTTGATTATTCTGCAACATGGCAGAAGGGAGACAGCACATAGGGCATGAAGGTGAAAATAAAGAGCAAAAACCATCAGTTGTGTGGAAGCACTTCATATTATAAGTGAATAAAAATGCAGTTGTCCATCAGTATTGCAAAGCATAACTTAAACATTACCAATAGCTCGACTGCAATACAAGTATCTTAAATAAGATTGCCAGGTTTGTCGGACACCTTTAAAAAGTTTCTAACTTACTATATAGCCAAACAGAAGTAATCTATCAACGGTGTCTGTCAAATAAGTTGGTGGTATTGTCCTTAGTTGTGCCAACAGACACAGAGCAGTGCCAACAATCACTTGCCTTTGCTCAATATTGTCTCTGACAAATACAAAATATTTCCATACAGCAGAAGATGAATGTCTTATCACCAGTTATAGTTCGCTTTTCTCCTCTTTGCTCGTTTTAATTTCTCATGAACGTGCCGCACGGTCTCTGACTAAATCAAAAAGGAAGGACGAGAATGATTATGATGGTCTCAGAGCACATGCAGAGCTCCTGAAAAAGCAGTAAACTTTAGACTTGTTTTTTTTTTTACATGTACTAGATAATAATAAAGGCCATCGTTAGAATAGCAAAGCTTGCTAAATTTTCTTTCCTTTGACTGACCTTAAATGTTTTAACGCAGCGTATTGATGGTTTGAACCCAGCAGACTATTGCAGCCCTTGCGATGTGCATAAAATGCCATGTCAATATTAACATCGCACATTGTACAAGCCTATTAGGGCGGCACAGCGGTGCAGTGCGTAGCGCTGTCTCTGCACACCTCCGCTTTGTGCGGGTGGAGTGTGCATGTTTAGCCCGTGTGCGCGCTTACCGGCTTTTTGATGGTCTTCGGTTCCCTTCTACTGTCCAGAAACATGTAACTTTAAAGGAATTGGAGCCTAAACTGACCGTATGTGTGACCCTGCAATGGTTGGTTGGTTCCTGCGTCAGACCAAATGCAACGTACGTAACATAAAGCATAATTAATATAATATAATGATATAATATAAAACGATTTCTCAATGAATCGTCAGATTAAACTGGAAGATTCCTCGATTATTGATATAATCTATAGTGACAGCCCTATTTTAGTACATCAATAGCACATATTACAGGGAAGTATTACAAAACACAGTACCGTATAACCACCTGTGAAAATATGAATGGGAGGCAGGCTACACTGCATTTTAACACAGGGCAGGTAAAGCTACAATTATACTGATATAAACATGAATCGGGGGAATCGCCGCTGAACTGCGTATGCAGCAGGCTTAGCTGTGTTGTGCCGGTCCCCTATGGAGCCCCGGTCTGCTTCTGAAGAACTCGAGATGGCTGCTCTCGGCATCTCCAAAGTCTCGTCCCGAGCACACAGACAAACTGCCCGGTCGAATCTATTATCAGCACTGCTCAGGTACACAAACACGCTTTTTTTAAATATGTATTGACCTCATTTTTGGTAGTGTGACACAAGAGCCCTTTCCACGGACTCCGCACTTTCAGCTCCAATAAATAGGACAACGGGCGGGTGGTGGACGGCAGAGGGAGGCGAATGGGTAGCCAGTTACGCAGAGGATGAGAGTACAGATCAGATAGTACTGGGAGCTACTCAGTAGGGCAGGGGGCGGGTATTAATAGTTGGTGTGAGTGGCAGAGGGGCAGGGATTCCTTGGGGCAGGTGGCAGGCTCTCCAGCCACGACAAGGCCTGGAAGAAACCCTTTCGCCACGCATTACTACTAATCCGCCCGCTGCTCACCACCCGCACGTCCTGTGCGGCCCGATTATGGAACCAGGCCCCCGAAGCGTGCCCACACGATTCTGCAAGGGCCAGCTGCCCTCTCCCTCCCTCACCATCACCACCTTAACACCATAACAGCACCAACTCTGAGAACGTACAAGTGGACATAAACACAGGAGAGGCTTCATGGCCCGATAGAAAATGACCTCCCAGGGTACCTAAGGATATATGCATTTATTTAGCCATCTACACCACGCAGCATAGAAGCTTTGGAAACAAGCAGCATTTTGCGTGTTTTGCATCAGCAGAACAGGTCAGCGCCAAGTACGGCCTGAAACCGTATCCATGGTGACCGCCACGCTCCCACAGCCATACCTTCTGTTCAAAGTTTTCTGGGGTAAGGAAGAAGTTGTAGAGGGGAACAAAGTAGCCCTCCAGTAATCCCATCAGCAGGACCAGGTAAACACCATCAGCAAACTGGGAAAGGGGTGTAAAAAAGCAAACAAAAGCAGATCACACCATAATCAGAATTTACTTTAAAAATAAGATGTATGATTTCAGGAAAGCCATGTAACAGATCCAAGCCTAAAAATGTCACTCAACCTTTCCAGAGTCTCTTCCAGGTTGTTTCAGGATGCTGCAGATAAAGCTTTATAAAGCAGTCGAAAGGTGCCCTACCTGTGTGTCCAATTCAGAGACTTCAAGGTTCAGCTTGTTTAAGTGCTTGTTCACAAAGGTGATCAAAGTCTACGATCACAAGGGAGAGATGAGCACAAGTCGATATTTAGAAACCACAGAACCAAAAGCACTCTGTCGACAAGTGACATTTAGGGTAAATCAGCACCTTTTTCACAACGTTGAGTTTGTCCGGGGCGTGGTCAAACAGAGTATCAAAGGCATCTCGCTCTGCAAGGAACAGCATGAATGAGTGATTACCTACAATGGCTTGCAACAAAAAAATCTGGCAATAATGTTAAAGTATAAAAGGGTAAATGAATATCCATTTGTGCTGGCATCGAGTGAGCTATGCTCAATTCATTTTACTTCAAAAAAATCAGCCATTATCAATCGATAATAATGAGTTCTGCAAAAAAAAAAAAAAAAAACAACACATACCATGTCTTCCAGATAAAGCCCTGATGGGGAAGAAACAATGTAAAAGTTTATTTGCGTGATAGAACAAATTTAATAAAAACAGACAAATTAATCACAAAACAAACAAGCATCTCATATGAGGAGTGAGCATTAGGTAAAATGCAGATGTTCTAATCAGGAGCACCAGGCAAGGAGGAAGAACAAAGAGGTTTGGGTTCAGGGCTGTGGGTTCTGTCCCAGAGTGGCTCGATCAGGCGAGCTGGATCGGACCTGGGTGATGGGGCCCAAGGTTCGGGGAACATCTGCCCACAAGCCCCTTCTCTTCCCGCTCCAATCTGCCCATCCGGGCAGCATGGCTCGGCAGCTGCCGTCGGCCGCATGACAAGCGCCCAGCGACGGCCCTTATCTGGCCGGCTGGCTCATGCCCGCTGGAATACTGGCAGTCAGCTGCGGCCTCACAAAGCGACCAGGAGCTGGCAAGACCCGGGGCCCCCCCCTCGCAGCGAATGAGCTCATTAACACGGGGCTCTGTCCCTAAATGCGATTCAGCGAGGGAGGGGGTGGGGGCACTCTCAATCTGTCTCTTCATTCTCTGTGGCTCTTTGGCTGGTTTGTCACACTCAAAAACTTGTGCTAGTTTAAATGACCTTCAGGTTGGTAGAAAAGTATGACCTTATGTCTGTGTCAAATTGCATCAGCTCAGATAATTCAAAACCTCTCCTAAAACTACCCCAATGTTTGCAGCAAAAGTCCAATACACCAACGTATATTCTGACTGAACCACTACCCCTCCTTGTTTGACTAATCAATACCTCATTGACTTATTAAAAAAAATTGTTAAATAATTAATTGAACTGGTGATGATATTTAACGAACATATGTAATGGCTGGGTTACCCTGAGGAGAGGTTTGGGAACTGAAGTGGTGTTCTTTTAGTCATCCAACAAGATATCAGTAAGTTTTTGGAGAACAGACGAAATTGTTACTTTTTATTGTGTTACTGTTTTTTCTGAGCAAATATACACTTACTACCCAGATAAATATCTTAAAACATTTTCTTTGACTGCATAATACCTTTGCACAGTACAGTATATTGAAGTGAATGGACATGAACCAGCATATCAAGGATTTCTGCTTCCTGTTCTTCAAATACGTATTTAGTACCTGTGATAAAGATGAAAGGCTTAGGAGAGGAAGACATAAAATGTTTTTTTTTTTTGGTTTTAATTTTTCCCATAATTTCTGACTAGTTTTCCGTGGCCCCGTTTCTCCCACAGACATGCAGTGGATCTGAGCACGGCCTGACCGCACACAGTCACGTTCACGCACTCTGTGTTCCCAGTGATCTCCTCCTGAATCTGTCGGGACTGCAGAATTCCCTCACGTTTCTGTGGGAGAGACATAGAATGCAGCTAAGTGACTGAACAGGACAGGAAAAAGAAATTATTTAAACAGATCTGTTATTTTACATCTCTTTTGGTTCCCATGACTACCTGACTGAAATAAGACTCCAGTATCATTCCACACTGGATTTTGGACTATCAGGCTGGAAGCACAGTGTTACAGGCTTCCCTGGAGATTGTTCTAGAACTCAGGAATATTCCCATTAAAGGCTATTGGTGAAGAGGTTGACTTAAAAGAGGCCAAACCTTGGAAGAAAAATGCCTCTTGAAGCCAATGAGTAATCTATTTAACCTTGAACGCTTTAGTATGTATGTGGACCATATAAATGCATGAATGCATCAAACTGAATACTGTACAAATCTCTTTGGATAAGGCACATAAATAATGCAATAGCATTCCCTGCCATAGCAGTGGGTCAGAACTAAAAGCAACACAGAAAACAGATGAATACAGCAAAGAGTTACTACATGCAACAACCAGCGCACAGCCTACAGGATTTTAACTGCAATTAGAGCTGCGCGATTCTGTGTAAAATATGAATCGTAATGTTTCCACCCTCACAATTTTTGAGCAATATAGGTCTCTCTTTATTATGATGATCTGGCATGATATATTGTATTTATTAAGATTGAACAAACAATATGTAGAGATGGGCGATATACCACTTAACATATCGGTATTGGCCCGATATTCGTTAAAAATCAAGATATTGGCTTCAGTCTGATGTGTAAATCTTGGCCGACATCTGAACTTCATCAATACCGGCAGTCCCTGGGTCAAAAACATCCAACTTACGGACGAAGTATACTTATCAACGGACTGTCATAACGTCTATTACATTAAAAATTCAAGTGAAACACAATGGATCATAATAACGAATGCATGCACTACTTTGTGATGCTTGTGAAAACACTGACTTCAGCGGTTAATCAGTCCGACATACAATATAGTTTTTGCCTTTATTATTACTGTATAATAATTACTGTTGTGTTATTATTATGTACTATATTATTAGTATCCAATGTTATCAGCAGCAGAACTAAAGACAAAACAGCCAAAATAATGGAGATGATTGCATTGGACGATGAGCTATTTTCTGTAGTGCAGGACGAGGGACTGCGTTAGCTGATTCACCACTTATCCCAGGTCTAAAAGTATTAGCCTGCGATATGTTTATAGTTCAGTTAAATCTGGCCCGTAGATCAATCTTTCATTTCCACAGTAGAATGGAAAGAGCACACTCTTCATTTGCAAATTTAAGAAACAGTAAAACTTAAACCTCATCTCCTCTTTATGACAACACCTGTTTTTCTTCCCTCTCATTCTGTAACGTGGTATAACACAGCCTTGTCATTTGTTGATACAGCTTAGGGAGGAAAAAGGCAGTGTTTGGTCCGATGCAACTAATCTCCCTGCTAATGCGAACACTGCAGAATTGGTGTCATGCAAGACTGAGATTGCACAGGGGTATGAGCCGAATGAATTCATCATTTTAACTGCAAATCAAGCATTAATGCAAGTACCTGGACCACGACAACTTGAATGGACACATGATCCGGTAGCCTGATTGGGGCTCGAAAGTGCTGAGACAGCGCCACCAACAGGTGAAGGATAGCCACTGTGCTCTTAGCATGAATCGCTGTTGGGGATATAGGAAATAAAAGGTTAAGAGTCAAAACGTTTTTTTTTTGTTTTTTTTTAAAGAATTCTGACGATTCCTAACCAAACAAAACAGCTACAAGGATTTTTGACACAACAGTCAAATATCAGATTACTTTTTTCTAAATCTTCATATGAAACATGAGGTTTCAATGAGAAAAATGCTGCTGTGGCATTCCAGACGAATACAAAACTCTAAAGGCGGTCTTTACATAATACAAGAGAAAAGCCCATATGCAGCTTATTTTGTTATTTTGCAATCTACAAAAACCGCTTTAAAACTGGTGCCCTGTCCATACAGTACTAAACTCTTTCATCTTTCCCAAAAATACATCTACAGGGATGGACACAAAAAAAAACTAAACAAAAAGGGGATTTGTCATGGGGTCATAGGGAGAAAAATCCTATTGATTTTTTGGAGATTTCTGCGCTAATCTCTAAAGGATAAAACAGAACAGGAAATCCTGCGATTTTAAAAATTGAAGCCCAACAACCAAAACATGACGGAAAAAGAGGGGAGCGCATCTCTGGAATGAATATGGGAGAGTGAATGAAAAAGGGATCAAAATGAAAGAGGGATGTATAATCAGTTTTGTTTTCTTTACACCACCGCACCCCAACGCCGCCACTGCTCGAACCCTGAGCAGCAGAACGGGTCAGAATGTCAGAGCGACAGGCCAGGCAGCCGCTGAAGCGAATGTGACATTTCGCCCTGGAATCAGCCGACAAGCCGAGCAGCACAGGGGACAGGATTACACCTCCCGATCCCCTCCAATGTGTAAAAATGGATGCAATGAAATAAACAAGCATTCTTTAATCCCCCAAAATTGAAAAAAGTGCTCTGTGTCTGCTGCAGTCTCCTTTATCGCCTAGGCATGATTGAATGCGAATCGGCTAGGGTTAAGTGTTCTTCCATGGTTTGCGTTTATAGACAAGGATTAAACTCATTTGGTCAGAAAGTGTTCCACTCTGTCTCTGAAAAACAATCTCAATTTCACTTCAGTTTTAAGTACTTCCGCCATCCATACATCACTGCCACCTTCCATTTTGAAAGTAGTGGCTCCTATCATATCAAACAGATCTTTAGCCATTTCTAAGCACCAAAATTTAAATGCTAAAAACCTAATAAAAGCCACTACAGTTCCAATAAAGTCAGACACCTACAGTCAACATTCCATTTAATGTTTCTGGTGGAGATCTTCAGGGTGTCATTGATCTTCTCTAGAACAGTCTGCAGCTTCTGCTTCTGAGCTATCTCGGACTGCGTCACCTCCGCGACGTTCAGCTTCTCCCCCTCAAGCTTCTCTGAAAGACAGGAGGAAAGAGGACTCCATCAGTGGACCATCAATGGCTGTGTGATGGTGGAGCCAGAATGTGGAGTGTTTCTCACCAAACAGCTTCTGCAAGACCTGCCCATCATAGAGGTCCTCAGCCAGGTCCTTGACTATGATCCTTTCCCCCACCAGCACATCGTTGATCCAGTCTATAAGGACCTAACAAACACAGAAGTGCACTCATACTTAGCAACCGGAAAATGAAACAATTCGTTGTATGAGACATTTCAAATTTTCATACATTGACCAAATCATTTATGCAGTTCTATGCAAAAAATCTGTAATAGCTTTATGTCAGCTTGTTTAAAATGACCTAAGAAAACAGAATGGCTTGAAAAGGATTTTAAGGCTCAGTGCTACCAGTGGATTACACATTTAGGAAAAATCATTTTTATCAAGTTCAACATGATGCAATCTGAGAATATAATAATTCTTTGTTACTTTTAATTACAACTAAAATTGACTCAATGTTACAAACTTTCATCAGTTCCTGCAGTTTGGGGTCATTCCTGGAGTTCGGGTCAACCATGGTGCGAACTTCATTCTCCTCTAAAGCAAAGCAGAAGGAGAGAGATGCTCTGTGGGATTAATCAAGTCTGTGGGATTAATCAAGACTGTAGGGTTGGAATGAAACCAGCAGGCACTGGTATGTATGTCTGTGGGCATACCCAGCAGGGTGTCCTCGGGGTCCAACTCGAAGGGGATTGGACTCAAGGGCAGGTTGATGGCGTTCATCCCTTCCTCCTGGAGTTCAGACACTGGGGAGAGATGGAGCTCTTCAGGGGCACGTACACATAAAGGCGCAGCTCAAACCCTTTCCTACCAAACCTCACCCGCCCACACTCAGATTTCTCCTGAAATTGGCTATTCTTATGAGGTAAAGGGAACAAGCAAACGAAAAGCAAAATGAGTATCTTCTCAAACATGCAACTGAGATCACAGAAACACGAATACTTTCTAAATGTTTTTTGCAGCTGTGTCAGCACATAAATGCTTTTTATGGTCCGAATGACCAAATATTTATTTGCTCACTGTCCATGTTGTCCTTTAAAACGACTCTCTCTGGTGTTACTCATGTAATGTGGCTTCTGTGAGCTTCTTTGCTTCTTCTCCATAGCTGTGCCTTCACTCAGCCCCTGCTCAGTAATTGGAGGGGGGGGCTCACCGGTGTTTTCTCACTAGACAGCCCCAAATCGCAGGCTTGATTGTGGTACCATGGTGTGCGACACTTACACACTGTCAACGGACCACGTCTCTGCAATTCCCAGATATTATTGCACCTTCAGAACCTAACACTGCGTTTGGCTTTACACGAGAGACAGGCTGATCCTCACATCTTCCATTCTAGTATGGTTGCCAACTCTAAATCATTAACAAAACACTCCATCCATCCATCCATTTTCTGTAACCGCTTGTCCTACTCAGGGTCACAAGTCACAAAACACTGTTTTTGAAAAATTCCCCATAGCTGCCCATTAAAAGCACACTGCATACCTCATAACAGAATTGACAGGGTATTTAGACACTCCATAATAAATCATCTTAGTGAATGGTACAAATTCCTCATCGGGCAAGCAATGCAACCTCAGGGTCCCTTACGTGATATTATTTCTTTATTGATGTTCCAGTATTTAGATGTTCTTACCTTATAACTTGGCTTTTACCCTTTTGAAAAAGCACACAAACTAAATATCAGTTAAATAAAAATCTTCTGTCATAATATCAACCAGCCTTAGAATATTTTCTATGAACATCCAGGTGAGTTAAACATCATGTAAAAAAAAACTTTCAAACAGTCAGTAAAATATGTACAGACCAACTTATGAACAGAACAGACAGCTTGGCATCACCGTTTGCACTCCTGCAAGAACACTTCTTCATTTACAGATGCATAGATAATGTATAGCTGTAGCCTCATAGGAAGGCCCCAGACCACAGCGTTCAGGTTAATATTTGAGCCAGCAGTCTATGGATGTCTCTGACAGTCAGACGAGATAGATGCTATCTGACCAACATGATTCTGCACATCTGCACCAGCTTGACTATACTTTGCTGCTTTGGTATTTTCACTGGGAAATTCAATTTTCAGTCTACCGTTAAAATTTTGGACATCTCACAATTTATGAGATCAGTCACATCTGATGTCAGACATCACATCTGAGTCCAAGCTGCACTCAAGGTTCTCACCTGTGATGACTAATTCATAACAACATAACAGATTTGGCGCTGCACTAAGAACAATAACTGCTTTTGCAATGAAGAGCTCAGTCAAGCACCAATGTATGATCCCTGCATAGGTGTCACACAGAATCCCACCAAACTGAAGCTACATCTATCTTTCTAGGTAGCAGGAACTCATTAATCCAAACATAAATTCATGCTGGGTCTATAAGCATGCCGGCCCTGCCTCGATCATTTGACATGGCACATCTGAAGTCACGCAGAGCCATGCTTGTAGAAATATAAACACCTACACACATCCATTCATATGCTACACAAGCCCCCTGGCCAGTTTTGGAACCCCCTCCACAACAACTGTCGGGGGGTGGGGGGGGGTTACAGCAGAGATGATCTGTACTGCCAGTGCGTCTTCATGTGAGTATATACTCATAAGATTCTATGCTGGATTTTGCAGCCCTATGCCTGAAGTACCCCTCCCCCGAAAGGTAGACATCCTGTTAATCAACACCAGCACCTCCAGTCTTCCCACCAAAGCAGAGCTGAGACTTTCCTGCCGTGCCCCCCACCAAGCTACTCAAATTCACAGACAGGGGAAAAAAAACAACCCTGACGTAAAACATTTACTTCTTCGCAACAAAACAACAAAAAATCTAACTCTAATTCAACTGTAAAAAACAACTATTCCTACATTTATCCCCCCCTTCCCAAAATTTTAACATATAGAACAAAAAACGATGACAGTTAATGGAGGTAAATCATTCCAGGCTGTTGTTCTCACTGAAAGAGTGAGTGAAACCGTGCCATGTGACGTAATGCATGGTAACCTACACTCATTTCACAAAAATACGAGAATGGCACAGTAACATTATTTCACAATAAAAATGTTCACAGCAGAGCACAAGTATCAGTCTGTGCCCATGCACTTGTGTGTTAATGCAATGCCCCAACTCAATTCTCACTGCTACCAAAAAGCCACACATTTTCCCCATTAATCACTTCCTGTCTGATTTCACAAGGGATCAGATATCAGACTCTGCTGAGATGAGCAGTCCATAGAATGCAGCGTGTGACTCACTTTATTATCTCATCTTTGTTATTTTCCAGTGGATGTGTGCAATTATAAATCACTGTACACAAGAAGAGTTCATGATTGAAGGCTGATGGTTAAAAAATACAGTGCTCACAGAAATTCTTGGGACACTTGCCAATTTCTGTAAAAATGTTGCTAATTTAATGGCTTCATATCAGAAGTCAATTGATAAGTAATGTTTATCATATCTACAGACCTTCTGCACAGACATTTTCTTTTTATTAAATGTCATCATTTCTTTGACTGACTCATTCAGTTCTGTTTTTGCAATTTTGCTATTAATTGCAGTTGTCGTCATTGGCTGCCAAAGGATATTAAACACTAATAATGGGGTTTTATGTTATTGCAAAGGTATTTCTAATTAAAAAGCACCCAATGAGACAGCTTGTCAATGAACTTTTTAACTCCTAGCAACTAGCACTATAAATTTGGGTTTCAATTGATTACTACCTGAATGGTAGTACATGAATGTTTTACTGAAAACTACTGGTTGTTTCGAATGCAATATATATTTTTGTAAAGAAATTAATCAAGGAATGGTTTTTGTTATAAAATCAATAATTTTTCATCATTTTTACAGAACTAAGCAAGCATTCCAATACTTTGTGAGCACTGTATATTACTGACCCATTTCTACATTTGAAACATATTTAGGCTGAGATTTTAATCTGTTCATATTAATGCCGATATCATTCAGAAAGACCTCCATCATAAGGAGCATAGTAGAACTAAGAAACTTACCAATTCAAAATCAACTGAATATCTCATAGCACCATGAAGACTATAAATGTTAAAGTAAATTCAAAAAATAATAACTAACCATGGATAAGTGTATAGAGCTTATATACAGCAATTTTTACTGCTCTCCTGTAACGTGTACTTCAAGAAGCATCCCTGTATAGCTGTAATAAGTTAACGTTAAGTGCTACATAGTTGTTTTTCTAGATAGTAGTTGTCTTCCTTCTCACTCCCCTTTAATTACACTATGTAACAAATTTTTATTTTTATTTTGTTCCTGGGTACAAAGTGTACCCAGGTGCTGCTTCACAACGGAAACAACTACCCGTCTCTCCCTATGGCTCACTCTGTGCATCTCAAAGAGGACTACACCAG
>JAAGVU020000008.1:15630146-15657479 GCA_011763525.2 Mormyrus iriodes
TACTTTTACAACATAAGCAATTAAGAAATAACATGTATTGTCCAGGAACAAAATTTGTGTTACATAGTGTTATTAATAACTGTACAGGAATTTTCTGCACTGCGAATAACAAAAACTCTGCTAAATACTGTAATGTTTGGCCTGTCACGAATGTCACACTGTGAGTCCAGAAGGAACACTATTTAAGCTCCTGTAGCTCAATATATAGAGCATTGCACTTTCAATGCAAAGGTCATGGGTTCAGTCAAGGGAGCACTCATAAGTCAGAACCCATCTCTCTGCTGTAAGTTGCTTTGGACAAAAGCATAAGGAAATGCAAAATAATGTTCACTGTACACGGCTGAGATGACAATAAAGCTTTATTTGACCTGACTTTTAGCTAAGAGTAAGTACCAATAAAATACTAGTGAATATGGCAAGTGTGCAAGGATGAAAAACTTGAGTTTGTGGTGAAATATGAAAAACTAAATTGTACAAAAAAACTAAGCACTTATCTCAATCCTACAGAGAATTTGTCAAAATAATAATCTGTTAAAAGCTACTCCACATAAAACTCCCAGTGCAACTTGAGAGAGCTTGATAGTGTATGCCAAAAAAAAATCAAAAATGGGCACAAACTACAGCAAGTTGGTGGAGACTTCACCAAACCACATTACATGTTATTGCTGCCAAATTCAATCAATTCAGACATAACAGTAACTTTGTGTGTGGAAGATTATTATGATAAATGTAATAATTTCTCAACCGAATCGAATTTCCCAATGACCTATTCCGTCAACACATATAAGAAGGGAGCCTTCTATACATGTAAGCAGCTTTCCCCAGCCACACTCTGATCTTGGATAGCTCTTGGTTGGGAGTGACTTGGAAAAACTTAGTGCCGGGGCTGGGTCCCCATTTGGAGATACTCCCTCCCCGGCAAAAACAAATATAGCAAAACCTCAGGCCAGAGAAGATGACACTGTACAGGAGTGGACGCTGTCCTTTGGATGACACGTTAATCCCCAGTCATTAAGAATGCAATGGCGCTCAACGAGAAGAATACAGCGGTAACCCCAGTGTCCTGGCCGAATTCCCAGGCAGGCCCCTGTAGAAAACCCAGGCCATATAATTACCCCCAGCATATTAACAGGCATCATCACTTACTAAGTGATGAACATTTGGGTAGAGAACAGCTGTTTACATCAACTAGGTGGGTGATAAATATCTATGACAGGAGTTTAAATGCAAAAGTAAATAATAATAATAATAATAATAATAATAGACAGGCAGCATACATTATGAGTAACACAGAATAAGCCTTAGAGATATAATCATTTTTCCTATTTATAAATGCCTAACACTCAAATCATACTCTCCACATACATCTGTCCATCTCCCTAACCTTCACAGTCTTCGTTCACATCTATTCATTACTTACTAGTGGAGGAGAAGGGTCACAACTGCTATTTCTTCTGCACATCCTATAAACTCATGCTTGTTTTCTTATCTGCAACATTTCTCTTCTCCCCTGCCTCTTACTCATTTAGCCCTTCTTCTGAAAAGACGACCGCTCCGTCGCCATCCTATTTTCGAGACCGGTCCGGTATGCCACCCCACCACCTCGCTCGCGATCGCCGCGAATGGCTCAACGTTCATAATTGAATACGCTACTGTCACATGGAAGTGGAGAGGCCCTCCATCAAATCGAATCAGTCCTGCAGGCATGCCAGGCCGCCGCCATCCGCAGCACCCAGCTGCGGGGCCGCTCGCGCACGGTCCTGACTGACACTGACGCATCATAACACAGGCGCACAGAGTAGAAGCACTCATCTGATGAACGGCAGATGCATTCACGAAGCATCTAATTTTATGTATTGTACATCTCTACTAATAATCAGTATAATTTAACAAACGTTATATTCATCGGCGTTTGAACAAATATTTGTGTTTCGTGGTGTACACTTTAAAATTACAAAACTAAATTTCATTAAATCACATAATATATTTTACTTTAGATGCCAAACAGACGCCCTGAATACCCTATATGGTAAAGCTAACCTTAAACTGTCCTCAAATCGGCCCTGGGAATGCGAGGCTGTCCCTCCCTAAAGCAGACGGGCCGCCTCTTCCTTACATGGCAGCAGCAGCACAGAGCCTGGGACTGCTGTAAATACAAGGATGTTTCCGCAAAACCCGGCCTGATGCTGCCTGTTGATCAGTCCGCAGTCAGAGCCGCCATCAGCCGCAATTCAGCGCTCATCATTAACCACTGCGGAGGAAATCTGTCTATCTGAGCCGACGTGCTGGTGTCTCTGCACTGTCACCGCAGTATCACGGCACACATTGATAAGAAGGATTTTTTTTTTAAAAAAACATGGTGTCTGAGAATACTCTCATTTTGTTCACTGCAGCAATATGAATTCCACATTTCTGACCCTTCACGAGTTCGCGTAATCAAAATGTTAACATCAGCTTAAAACATAATAGGCCCAGTTTTTTTCTTTACTAGGCATTATAAAAATTCGCGTAAAATGTAACAAGGGTTGAGCCATCAATGAGCCAATAATAATATGCATGACACATTGTAATACACCATTTTTTTTACATATTAACTGTAGGAATTAAACATAGCTAAGGGATATGCATTCCACAAATATATTTGCATTTTTTCAATTCACGGAGTCATATAAGTAATGTTAACGCTTGTGGGAATCTGATATCACTAACTTTCATAACACTAAAGTGAGAGACTTGCGCTGACTTTGTATTTAGTTTATCCTAAGAAATAAATCGTATTTTAACTGGTTTTTAAAACTACAACCAAACATGGCTGCGTCGTGACGTCACGCACAGCCTAACCCAAGATGTCTGGCATTTAGGAGCCACTAAAGTTTGTAGCCAACAAAGTTTTTTTTTATTATTTTTAAAACATCCACAAGCAATTATTTGTGTTTGAAACAAAGTTAAACATTTTCCTGTCAAATAAAATGTATGAAATACTTTCTGTTACATGTAATTTAACCCGTATAAATTTATCATTAAAAATGAGCAAATCATAAAACTTAGGAGGAAAAGATATGCATTTTCTGCATAAGCTTTTTACAGATGTTAATTATATTTCAGATACCTTCCTTAGCTTTCTTTCTTCTCGCCAAAGTTCCTCCAAGTTTTCCAAGAAACGAGTCATCCTTCTTTCTGGAAGGTGGCGATTTAGGAGTCGGAGATTTGGGCGAAGACGGAGATTTCTGCGGTGAAGTAGCCATCGCCGAGGTCTACTTTGATTTGGAATATAAATAAAATGACTTGCGGGTATGTATTTTCGGATTCTGCGAAAGTTTCCTCCCTTTTAGACGGAAGCGGAATCCCAAGTATTTGCCCAGCCTTCGGATGTCAGCTTTCCGAGTTATCGCCCATGTCCCCTCCCATATTTTTCCGGCAGAGCCGTAGGTGTGTTGTACAGTGCTTTTACCGTGTTTGCGCATTGAATATCAGGGGGAAAACCTGTAAATTTTGGTGAAAATAATACAGACGCAACATTCTGCCTCGTCTGAACTTGTTTGGTTCCCGAACATTGTAAAACGCGTAACTGGACGGCCTCGCGCCGTTAAAAGGCGATGCTACTGATAATACAACTGACAAAAAAATGAATGTCCGTACAAAGAACCTTTTTTGCTAAATTACTCACCCGATGATCTTAAAATGTAATCCTACAGTATTGTATAAATAACTTTTAAAAAGGATCTTAGCTATTAAAATTTTGAGTAGACTATTATTATCATTATTATATTATGCGGTGTCTCTGTAGGTCCTGGCTAAACGGTTTGTCACACACAGTGATACACTGTGGGCAATGTGGAGATGCTAGTTAACGTAATTGCTTCTCTTTGGATTGTATAAGGAAACGTGTATAGAGGAACGCCGCACGATATTGGGGGAATCTGCAAACTCTTCTCACAGACACACACATGGAAACGGCAGGACTGAAATGCACATGGATGTCTGAGGCACCAACGGTACCCACTGGGCTATCTCACCACCTTAAAGAAATAATGCAATTTTTAAAAAGCAGGTCGCAAAAAAGTAATCACATACCACCGATAGCTGAATTTCTTTGTAAAAAAAAAGTGCCTTAAAAGTTTTATCACCATCAGCTAAAAAACAGAATGCTTATGAGAGTCAATGAAGAATTGTATGAAAACGAGTGTTTTGTAGAACATTTTAACTCTAAACTGTAATGCGAATAAGTCACACTCTCGTGCTCCCAGACTGCCTCAGTGTTGAATAGTTATTGATCTGCTCCCTGCACTTCACATGTTTGCCTTCCACCTCCCACAGTCCAGAATTGCGTCTCCGCTCCTCTGCACCGCACTCCTTACTTGCACATCCCCATAACCTCATTTAACTCTCTGCAATTACCTATACACAAATACCTTTAGAGTACGTTTGGTCGCATACTCTACAACACTCCCAATGATAATTTTTATTATATGCATCTAGATTCCTGTTTCTATATGCAACACAACCCGGAGACGAAAATCTTTGTACCTTATTGTCAATGTGCTTGGCGAATAGAAGCCATTCTGATTCTGGTGTGCTTTTAATTAAATATTTTAATTAATGCGAAAAATGTTTATCAATCCATTGCAAAGCAATTGAAATGTCACTTTCATAAAACCAATTATTATAAATAAATACAGAAATAAGCATCATCTATGATCTTACAGGGCAGTTTCCGACAGAAAGAAAGCTAAATGGTGTAAGGAACATCTGAGGAGGTAAATACTGGAAGACCTACTTCTTAAACTGGTGCCTAGTATTAATAAATGTAGCTTAGCTTGTCCTCTCTGAAAAACAGAATTCAGTGTTTAAATGGGCAGGCGGTACCATAACCGTACCATAGCTCTTCCATTTCTAGTGCAATGTACAGCAAAGGAAAGAACAGTAGGATGGTCGTCAAGTGTAGCCAGTTCCTTTGAGGTCTACTCAGAAGAAAGGTGCCAGAACCTTTGAAGCAGGCCAACTAGGGAGGTCCTGCAGGGTCATTTAGCTCCTTTTGAGTGCATTCTCTTAAACAGATATGTCAGGTACGAGCATTCTCCCATTGTTTACGGCGGTTTGGTCATGTCCGAAACATGGCGCACAGCAGAAGCTCTGGCTAGGAGATGCTAAAATGGGCAGCAGTGACAGGGACCCTCTGTGCCCATCGCCTCAAGTCCAGTGGAACTGGTGCACTATGCTCTCCAAGTCCCGGCCGTCAGTGCTCTCGCTGATCCGCTTCTCCTCCAGCAGAGCCACCAGCGCATCCCTCTTCTCCACCACCCTCATCATCTCGGCAAACATCTGTTGCTCCTCTGACAGCTCCTGGGGGCTCTTCCTGGAGTCTGTAGTGAGGACAGATGGGATTGTGGTGACATGGAACACTATGGCTGACATACTGGGATCTTCATAATCAAATAATGTTCCTGAATAACCAAATATGTGGGTCTTTTTTTTTCCAAGTATACATTTTTTTTCAAAGCAATTCAAATTGATAAATAAACAATACTTTACAGAATTGGCTCCTTTAATGAGGACATTTGCTCCTGTATCATACTAATTTTCCTAAAATCTAGGGCTTCACAATAAATAGCATCTGTTGTTTTATGTTGGATGGGTTGATGGTTGGATCGCTTGAGTTCTAATTAATTATACAAGATACAACATGCCATGTAATAATACCACTGACTATATTTCAAATCCTAAAAAAATCTAGGATCGTGTAACTACAACACAGATAAAGGCTATCGGTTGTAGCCAGTAAAGTACTGAGGTACTTCTAAAAGACAGACAACCCACTGTGAGGCATTCTTCACAATTGTTTCCATGGGTAAGGTGGAAACGGTATCGACAGACTACCTGTCTGTTATTATTTCCCAAGCCCAAAGCTTAATGACTCTTCGGATGAGAACGATTGTACAATGGCTTCTTTTAATTCCCCCGTATTGATCTGGTCATACCAAAAATTTTCAGACATAATACCTCAATGACATCACTAATAATCCATGGGAAAATTTCAGCTGTTTTCATCACTGAGAAAATACATTGAATATAATTAAAAGAAATCATCATTTCTATTCATGCCTGCTGCATTTTTCAGTCTGAAACCATTGTTACAAGCAGAAGCTACAAAGAAAGATGGTATTAAGCTCAATTGCTTTTGAGCAGAACTAGTAGCCAGATAGAAATGCAGCTAGTAATGGCTACCTAACATTTTAAAATCATTAGGTGACATAAATTGCACATGATGTGGACCGGGGTTTTAAGCAAGAGCACAAAATGAGTTGTGTATTGATGCTGGTGTTCTACCACATCCGTGCAACTGTCTGGTCTGTGTTCCCCACCTTCCACGGCCATGCTGCACCAAAGCTTCTGCTGCAGTTGACTCTGGGTGTTCTCTAGCTCCAGTTCCTGTGCACTAATGGGAAAAATAGTCAGAGGAGATCACAGGCAACATACTCAGGGCAGCTGTGTCCACATCGAACAACCTCACGTACGGAACCTAGATTCTAGGGCAAATGAATTAACGGAAAAAGGCCATTACTATGTCAACAGTAAATAAGGAGAACGACCGATTAAATGCAATAACATCCAAGTATCAATTCCTTCATCTTTCCTAACTGCTTATGTTATGGGATTGTGGTGATGCAATAAAAAAGATATTAATAGACTACTAGCTGACAGTCTACATAAAAGCAATTATAATTTAGGGATTTTTATCAATTATGCATGACTATTAATAATTAGCATGCTCTTGGTAGGTAGTATATGCCTAAACCCCGGGATATTAATAACAAAGCATTAATATATAGATGATATTCCATGTCCTTCACCATGTAATATGTCTATGAACTTAGGGAAGTCCAGTGCATTATTATTATTATCATTATTAAGCTCCTCTGTATATTCACTGTACATAATAAATCATAATATAAAATTAATTTATATATAAAAAGTGTTGAATTTTTGTGCTAAAGATATAAGACAATGACTAGTGAATAGAGAGAACTTGCTAATTTCACTGTTGTGTTGTGTCAGGTGAAATCACTGTCTTTTACTTACAAGATCATGAGCTCAGACTCATAGTTTCCCAATCTGTTCTTCTCCAACACCAGTCTGTACCAGGTTTGCAGAAGCTCGGCTTCATTGCAGGAGGAGCTGTCTGCAAGCGAGCGGAGAGGAGCAGGATTCAGAATGTGTGTATTGTGCATGGCAGGCTGTGTTTGCTGCATGACGGCGCGTGCCAGACTCTGCCCTGGTCTAAAATGCGCCGAGAGTAACCTCTGTACTCACATGGCAGTTTCTGGACATTAGTGCCCCCGTCAGGACAATTGTGTTTAGCTGACACAAAACTGCTCTATCACAATATTCATCGCAATTCATTGATTCATCTCCTAATTTATTCATAAAAACAGCACTACCAATAAATAATAATAACAAAAAAGCATTTTACATAATTTTAAGGATGTTACACCCTCCAGATTGGGTGCAACTTAAAATTCTTCATAAAAATATCCAGATGTATGAATGTATCAGTAGTGCAAACAATGTCCATTAAATGGCTTTTTCTATGATTTACGTCATTTCACCAACCCCAACCCCTTCTTCTACAGTACTGCCCCAGGAGTGCTCGTAGAAAATGTTCTGACACTTGTTTTATTTGCCTTTATTATTTTCTCTTTACCAAATGTACTATGGAATCATTTATCATCATTATTTATTTCCTTTGGGTCATAATTAATTCTTTGTTGGGATTTATCTGTTTTTTTTGTTGGTAACTGTTTTTGTAAAAAAAAATCTTACTTTATCTCTATCAGTGCACAGGAACAAGTTTTCATAGCACTATGCATAATTTATTTTCCGTCCGAAAAATATAAAAATAACAACACATTACAAGAGATGCATAAATGCATTGTTTCTTGTCAGAACATGAGGATCACTTTTAAAATTTGAATTGATCTCTGGCCTATTGTTTCCCCACCTACTCATATCTCTTCTCAAACTAGTTTGGGTTCATGAATAATGCCGGTTAACAAAGGGATCATTCATTGTGTGTCCCTTACAATCCCCCCCCACCGCACCCCACCCCACCCCCACCCACACCTCCCCATTAACGCAATTATCGGAACAAAGCTGCATAAACAGGACTCACAGTGCACACTGTCTTGCCTCAGGCTGTCATTAGAGGGAACATTTTCCATACAGTTATATGCTAAAATCTGCCATGAAGCCACACTGTACTGGAGACTCGGGGGTGGGATTCAGTCAGCGATCGGGTCACTACGTCAAAAATGAGAAGACTCATTGTCTCGCGTGGCGTTTAGCACTGAACCCGACACCCGAAACAAACATTCCTGCCCAGCATCGGGATGAGGTCTGTGCTTTAATGAAAAAGGAACATTGTGTTATAGTGTGATGCTTTTGTCTTTGGGTTTTGCGGGTAGTGCCAAACGTTATGGGCGGCACAAAACACTAAAACATGGCTCCGAGCGGGATTACACAACTGTTACATGGACGCGGTGAAATGCGGTCTGCAAATCCACAGGCGACGCCACACCAATTCAAAAGGTAAATACTGCTGAAAAGGGGCAGCCGCATTCAGCATTTTGCCATTTTTTTTCCTTTTAAAAGAACAGTTTGACTTAACAACAAGGTGCATATTCCACAGTATGCTAAAATAATGAAACATCATCATTTCCAAGGTCACACCTCCCACCTTCCTTTTCAGAAGGCCCATTACCCTGGCCATAATTTCAGAATAATTCCAACTTCAAATTGTCATTTTGTTTGAATGCAAATCATTTCAATCCGTAAACCCGTTTTTTTCCCAGAAGCCTCCAAGGGAGGAGTGAGCCTCTCTGGCCCCTTTGGTTCCGAGCCATTAAAGTAATGACAATAAATGTTCCGCCACTTTAATCATTAGTCACATAGTGATTTGGCCTCATCTCAACGGGGAATCAGAGAAGGAAAGGGGAACTCTCCCGCTCAGGGCTGACCTCCGCACTGGATTCCCGTTTATCCAGCAGATGCCCCGTGCTGTGCCATTGTGAGCCGCAAAGACAGCGGTGACGGGTGAGGGTGGAGGCGCAGGACACGTGTTCCGGCCTCAGAAATCCGACATCCCATTTGTGCCTGCTTCCCACGTCACATGACCTATATGTCAGAGCCCGGTTTGGATAAGCGGTGTAATGTGAGTTATTTTATATACCAGATGCTTTCGCTTGCCCCGTTTTGCATGTGTAAATGTCTCGCGCTTATTCATCGTGGCACGGCAGGACTTCTGCTCTTAGGAAGCATGAACTGGAGGTAATGAAATTCATCTCCGCGCTCGGTAGGTAGGATTTCATATCCGGCCGCAGAGAGACAGTGGCCCTTCATCCTTGGCGAGGCTCCTGTTTTGCTTAGTGCTCCCCCCTGGGCTGGTGTTTGATCTCTTTGATCTGAGCTTAAGGCTCCAGGGCCCTGCTGAGACCTTAGCTCTGCCGGGCACACGCACCCACTGACTTCACCCCGCCCTCCCCCAACCTCGTGCAGCCAGCCCCTCCCCCCCACTCCACACCAACTCCCATCAAGGGGTTCCACCCCGGGCCCAGATACTTGCCCAAAATAGCTCCCCCCCACCCCATGCCCCACATCAGTCAATAGGCCGCTCTTACCTCACTGTACCCTGGCCCGAGTGCGTACCCCACCCCTGGCATGGCAGATGTACAGGACGTATGGGCTGTTCACTGTATCCGCAGGGGGCACCTTGACTCTGCACTGCGATTTAGCCTGCTGCAGCTGCCTTATACTCGTGCTGACAACCACAACATATGCTATGACCTTAGCCAGAGGTAAAGGATCAACATGTCCGGCCTACTGGATGAATTGATGAAGCTCTGCAAGGGAACTGAGGTTTGAGTATACACTAGGAAGGCTGGAAGAGAGTACACTTCACCCCAAAAGAGTACATGAAGGGTTCTGCACATATTTGGACAGGGACAGGAGGGCCTAAGTAGTGACTCCCCTACCCAAGAGCACTTATTTCCCTTCAAGTTAGATTCCATCAACATTCAGATCTACGAGTACTTTGAAGTTGAACAAGAATGAAGGGATAAATCCTTTCTTGTTTCCAATGTGTTCTTGTCCCGGTGTCTTCCAATAGTTACTCAAGTGGGTAAAGGGACAATGTTACTTAAAAAGGCCACAATGATTAGGAAGTACCCCCAGTAGGTGAAGAATGGAGAAAGCAGCATTTCAGATGCGAGGATGAAGGCTCTCCCCTGTGAATCCATCCAAATCTACACAAACCCCTCCTGTGTCTTAAAACCCTGCAAAACGTCCTACCAGCTCCAATTATGCAGAACTCACCAATCTCACCCCTCAGCATTTTCTCCAAGGTAACACCGTTCTCCTCCAGAGCCCTCTGCTTCTCCTCCACCTCCTCCAGCTGCCTCTGGATGACCTGCGCACAAAATCCACCCACAGCATGCCTCACTGTTTCAGCACGCCACAGAAATGCAGCTTCCTCCGTAACCCGCACACTTGCTTTCTATAATTAAATCAGCAGGAAATAAACTTTGCGACCAGAGATCACGGCTCCATGTCAGTCACGCTGGAGCATTGTGCGTTTTGCACCTGAGCCCTGTGAAGCCGCTTCAGCTGCTCCTGTCGCGCCTTCTGCAGCACGGTCCTCTCCTGCCTCCTCTTCTGCTTCACAGAGGGGCTGTCCTGCTGGATACACCACATGACGTGTAACTCCTTACATATTGATAAACACATAAATTGAATCCAAACTGATGAAGCATTGTATTTTTCATGTATTTATTTAGCAGGCACTTTTGTCCAAAGCGACGTACATTTCAGTAAGCAGGGGCTAGAATCCCTCAAGCAATTGAGGATTAAGGGCCTTGCTCAACGGTGAAATCACCACACACCACAAGGTCTTTTTTGATCTCCAGGTCAGCTCCTGCACCATTATGCCACCTGCGCCACCCCCCCCCATGCATATAGCGACCATCACCACTATAGAATGCGTCCTTCCAGTGGCAGAGCAGTGACGCTCACTTCTGCAACCCGATCACTGAACTGTCCTTCAAGGCAAGGCAATTACACCTGACACTCCATCAGTCACACACTTAATGTCCTTTTCAGCTTAAAAGCATGTCTCTACTCATATTGACTTTGATATAAAAAGACCTGTTGGGTTTCTGTTCTCCACTTCATTAAAGTATTTTTTTATAAGTATTCTAAAAGGACCGAAAAGAAATAAGTAAGTAGAAATGGCTGTGCGTGGTAAAGGATGGGATTTTCCCATCCCTATGTAAACCTATCCGACTGGGCCATGATTTGCTCCTCTGGGCATCATGATAATCCCTCTCTAATACATTATGGATTACATGGTCCCTATTATTAATCTTTTTGTTGACTTCTTGCTGGTACAGGCCATATCTGATTGGTCAAAAGGCTTCACCTTTTGGCTGCTAACGGTGCTCTCATCTTCACTGGAGGAACTGGACTCCTGCTGCTCTTGGTTGGAGACTGTCGATCCAAGGAGGGAACAAGGTAAATGGGAGCATGAAGGTGCAGGCTGAACACTCCGTCCATCAGTGAAACGTACTTAACATAAAGAAGAGAAAAATGATTGCAAACCCTGTACTAATTAAAAAAAGAGATAGACAAGACCATGCCTATCATGTAGTTCTAAGGTCGTATGAAGTTTATGTTTCTGAGTTTCACACACTGACGTTTAACTAGAAAAATAACTGAAAAACAGGTGTTACCACTTACCGTCTGCTATTCTCCCACACATAATACAACCCTAAACAAACAGGTGTAAGTGAGAGAATTGTACTAGTACTCAAAGGCTGGAATTGGACAAATTAATTACTGTTCCCCTTATGTGAGCTACATATAATAGAGGCACCAGGGTGCCCAAACTCAACTAACTGTGAACAGTGATGCTCTGATTGAACAATTCCAGTGTGAAGAGTGAAGGCAGTGCTACAAATATGTAAAAGAGTTAACCTTTAACCTTTAAAAATTATGTGGTTAATCTGTTTTGTATTAAGACAAAACAAAATATGTTTCCTCAGCTTGGTGACCCTGCACACTACCAGAGTCTGGTTGATGGAACATGAATTATGGTCACAAATTTTTTTTAAATACATTATTTTAAAACATGACACTGTTGTTATTCTAGTGCGAGCATTACCTAATAGGTGGGGTGTGTCCTGATGCTCAAAGAAATGAGTAAAAATTGATCAAATTTCAACCCAAGTCTCCTGCTGTAAAAATTGTGTATTCTGTTTTGGTCAGTGTGCAGTTGGTCAAGTACTGCATGGGAGTTAATAGGATGTCAGTGCTCTTTTCAAACGATCCAAAGCAGGAATTCTTTGCATGCAGAGATAAAACCGAGCACCACCTGTTAGAATCGTGCAGCATTCATGCAGGATCTCACGCTCGTGTGGTCAATGTGCATAGTCACAGCTGAAATGCACACTGACATTCAGTCACATAATGAATGATTAAAAGGAAGGAAACACCTTGAGCTGAGGCTGATAGGAGGAGGCTGCACCCTACCATCCTCCAATCACTGATGGTGGATCAAATTTCACAATGTCCCATTTTAGTCGTTAATGATACATCACTAATCGCTTACATAACCATCCATTTGTCTATCGGGTCCCCTGTAGTTGGCTGTTTACCTCACTGCATGACGAGTAGCCACCGGCTTTCAGAATTGAGAGTTTTGCCTCTCCTTTGTGCCTCCTGACTCATAATAAGCAGGCCTGACACTGAAATTGAAAGCTAAGAAAATTCAATTTGACTTCATGGCATGTGGTCTTTATTTTCTATGTGTTAATTTTTTCAACTTTCACGGCAATATCATGCTTTTCATAAAGATTCCTTAATTTCATGAGTTATCGCTAGATTCCTTGATACAAATCGCATTTTATTTAACATGGTTTTCCCATGTCCCGCCATTGACGGGCAGATATTGTCCAGACAGCGCATGCAGCGACAGGTGGCCTGGATAATCCTGCATCGCTGGTCAGAGCAAATCCTGAACTCTCATGCCCCCTGTCCCCAAGCATGACATACTGCACTCACAGAACAAATAATTTAATTCCCAAACAGATAATCTTGCCAATTCGATATTTCAAACTAGGTATCTGTGCACTCCAATTGCATAAGCAGTGAGAGTGCACCAGGCTTAAATCACTCAGTGAGCTTCACTCTCTGCATAATTGGATTGAATATTGTGAGCCAGTTATTAGTTAGATTACCCCTAGGTAGCTTATCATGTAGCATCTGGCATTCGTATCTACATCAAGACATCTGGTCAGTGTAAGGGAACTGGCCACAGGGAGTCTGGTTAAAATAAACACGGAGGAAAAAACATTACAGGCAAACAGGTGAAAAAGAACCAAAGAGGCGACTAGGGAAGAATGAGCTTAAATCTCACATTGCCACAGAGAAACTTACTTAGCATCCATCACTGGCCAACAGCAACTTAAAAGGCATGCAGCTTCAAGAAAGCTAAAGGTTTGATGCTGAGGAGGTAATGGGAGATAACATGGTTAAGGCAAGGCTGTTTGTCAGCCAGTTTGGTTCCTCTCGATGACCAAGGCATGGGGAGGGAGATGGCAGATGACAAACAGACACCGATGCCTAAAGCAGGATTCAAAGCCCATGATGTCTGTTTGCTTTTGATGTTGAGTCTACATGCTACATGTGCTCACACCTAAGAATGTTTTTTTGTGGAAAAGACAGCTTAACACAGGAAACTGTAGGAGGGACATGACCTAAATTATTGTACAGAATGACCTTAAATGAAAATGCTTATTCAAGCTAACATGCAGCATTCAGTCTTCTCAAATATTTATACCAGTACCTTTCTGACTGAGGTTCGAGACCATGGACCAGATGTCATTCTCCTGACTCTCAGTCACCCTCTTTGTCATCCTGTCAGTATTCTTGACTCTCAGGGATGAGAAGAAGTTCAAGTTCCTAGGGGACAGAATGGCCATGTCGTCTTTGGAGACCCTCCCAGAATCCTCTCCCAAAGAGACATTCTCCAGTAAATTGGGCAGCTCTAAAACACTAGACACTTTCACTATTGTGTTTGGGTTCAGTGATGGGCCTGGATGCACATTCTGCTTCCCTCCCTTGGAAGTGGAATTGTGGTCCCAACCTGTCTTCCCCCACAAGAGGGAGCTAAGTTTGAAAGAGCCTTCAGAGGGAGGCCTGCTGTTCTGGGAGCTGTTCCTTCTGGTCTCATTTGAGGTGGATGAAGGTGAGGCCTGCCCAAAAGATCTCCTGAGGGCATTAGCCACCAGCTGGAATGTTGACTGTGGAGGGTCAGGCTGACTCTGGGCTGGGGTAGATGTGGGAATGTTGACAGGAGGAGCTATGGAGATCTCGCAACAGGCCTTTTGGTCACCAGAACTGAAAAGAATCCTTGCCGATTCTGCTGTGTCCTGGGTCTCTGGTTCATCAGGGCTATTCAATTCCCAGTCCAAAAGCTTCTCCTTCTCAAGCAGAGAAATTGTCAGCTTCTTCTTCCCAGAAGATGGCATCCGCTCATCTGGCTGCTCCTCGATTGGTTTTGGGCTTTTGGGTGTTACGGATGTGGGTTGACACTTGGGGGATGAAGGAACTAGGGAATGCAAGAGGGTCTCACGGAGGAACAAGCTGGGAGATCCTGGGGGAGTAAACGGGCTGTCTGGTGAGACCTGGGGAGCAGAATATTATTTGAAAAAACACAGAATTCTGTAACAGTAATAAACCTTTATTACATAACAATACAATAGTAATACAACAATCATATTATGAATCATTTATCAAAAGGCTGTTGGTAGCTGTGAATCATATGTATGTAAATCGTGATTATTCATATTAGAAATATTTCAACAGGAAAGATCGATGTGTTCTCCAATAAAAAAAAAGAAAAATACTCGATGTTCAGGTGGTAAGGAAAAATTGAGCACTGCACATACAATTTTCCGGCAGATCACACTTTACAAAAGAATAAATAACTTTAGCAATTGTGATTTCTCATTTTATCTTGCCAGAATTCTGCAGCGGATGGTACATGTGCCAGTGAATCACAAAAAACAGACGCTGACCTTCCTAAAGTCCCGAATGACTCTGCTCGCCTGGCCTTGGCCCCAGTGGTCCACACATGGGTCTGCTGCCTTCCCACATTCACCTGCGGTTACCTTGACTCTGGGAAGTGCTTGTAGAAAACACACAGGGTGAATGTTTACAAGTTGCACTCAAAGCTAAAACTACTACTGCAAGGCAGCCATAACGAGTCCAGAAAGAATCCTCCTCAGAGGACAGGACCTCCAAATGCAGCCTTTTCCCATAAATGAGGTATCCTCTGCCCATCCATAGATAAGTGAGGTATCCTCTACCCACCCATCCAAATGTCATGCAGGGTTTACAGAAAACTAGAATCTATCCTAAGACCCATGGGGTGTAAGTTGGAGAACAACCCCAGCGCATTGTAGGACACTTGCACACACACATTTATGCACACTACAGACAATTCAGAGTGGCCAGTTCACCAAAGCCCAGTGCCTCTTGACTAAGGAAGGAAGCCAGAGTACCAAAAGGAAACGCATGAAAACTCTGGTCATTCAAGCCCTGACTTCTGTTGTGCATAAAAATCTGTTTTCAGTAGCGATTAGCACCCCCTAGTGCCATTGTTATTTAATACAAGTTAGTGTTTCCTGAAATTTGAGCAGTGAAAAAGTCCGTCCATCCATCCATCCATGCATTCATCTTGGTCAGGGTCATGGAAGACAATTAAATATGTCATGTGTATTTTTATCTTGCTGTTTTCCAAACTCTATAGTCAAATTACGAAGCTGAGCTGATCACTATCAAGATGAGAAAACAACATGAAAAAAAGATCTTAGCCTATGGCTTATTTTAGCTTCAATTGGCCCTGTAGCATGTAATCCTAACAGATTTAGTTTAATTTTAGGTGCCATTAATTAACTAATGTAATAAACACATTTTGAGAAAAGTGATAGCCACAACACAAATAGTCTTGTTAAAACAATGGATTACAAATAATTTCATAAAGTTAGATTAGAATAGATCAGATTAGAACATCTGGTGCAGCTAAATAATGTTTCCCCTTGACTCTCCTCATTCCAAATTTTTTCTGAAGGGTGTAACAGAACCATGCAAAAACACATAATCACAGGTGGAGAAAGGTAAGAGAAGGACTGAATGCATTTTCATACATCTATGTACCTGCAAATGTACTCATTTATAAGTAATATCGCAACAATGAATGCAAAGTCCATTTGGCCAGTGGGTGGCATTGCAAGCCAAGTCAATTCATTGGTGCTGCTTGCAAAAGGAATAAAAAAGTAGCCAGAAGTGAACACACATTCTGCTTGATTTGCAGCTTTCATAAAGTCACAGACATGCAGCAAATTAAATTACATCACATTTGGAATGGAATTACAGCTTTAAAAAGATACTTTTGACGTTGTATGAATGTTTTACCTTGAAAGCATTATGAAAGGAGCACATGCAATGTGAATGGACACGTAGCACAATAAATGTTCCAGAATGCTTTTTGTGAATTCAAGACGTTGCTGTTTTGCTGTGACATTTCCATAATTTTCTCTAGAAATATCCATAAAGCCTGGTTAGTACCAAATCATACCTTTGAAACTCCTTATACTGGTAATGAATCTGATTGACATTCTAGGGGTGACTAACTCTTTGCATTTCATCGGCACAGATCGAAAGTGCATTTCGAGTCTTCTGAGCACGCTGGAAATGGACACCGAGAGAGGTGTCATTGATGGACGCTGACGCGGAGGGACCTTAAGATCTGGCCAGCGTGTGGAGTTTCCTGGTGCAAATGTCCAGTGTTCTGTGTGCACAACTCCCATTGGGCACACTGTAACACCGCCGCCAAGACAAACGTGTGTTTAGTGTCTCGTTCTGGTTCGGAGCCGCCCCCCCCAGACACTGCGATAACACTGATGGAGGGGAGCAGAGATTGCAAGCACATTGCAGACCCTGGCTTTAAATGACCTCTCAACAGCACTGGATATGGAAGGGAGGCAGGGAAGAGGTGGTATCTTATCAGTGAAGGGGTCTGGGCAGGGTGTAACGTCACTGGGATATAGCCTTTGACAATGTTTAGGTTGGTGTTGTCCTGGTTGCCATGGTGACGTGTGGGGAGCGAGTTTCGGGGGCTACTCACTATGGGACGCCCCCAAGGCTCCTGCATCAGGCCATGGTGATCTGCGTTGGATCCCCGGAGATGAGGAATGTGTGATGTCAGGTCCATCTAACCCTTCTGGATCAGTGCTGAGGTGAGCAGGGAAGCAGACATGTCACACCGCACATGATTTTGCACCGCTGTGCATCACCATACTCGGAACCACATGACACGGTGGTCCGGGGAGGGTGGATGCTTTTTCAAAGCTGCCCCAGCTCCACTTTATTGCTCTCGTTTCAAAGGCAGTAAGGTTTGTTTGTTCTTTGATTCTTATGTCTGTAAGCGGTTTTCATTGCGAGCAGGAAGAGCCAGAGCTTTGATCTGCAGAGGCAGGAACAGATTGTGACCCCTTCTCCATTACTGCTAAACTGGGCCCACGAACACAGGGAGCAGTAGGTGTTTGCTGACTGCTGAAATCTCGCCCAGATGGGATCGTATCCTGTGCCTGGGTACAGCTGATTACCCAGTCAAAGTCAAGGTGGAACTAATTTAGCCTTAGTCTTCCGTTCCTTTTTAGTTTTTATTAGGCTTTTTAAAAGTTATTTTTACTACCCAAATCAACTTACAAATAGTACCCTACAATTTTGCTAAATTTACCGAGACAATTTAGCTTCAAAATCTAGTAAAGTTTCTCTTTACAGCTTAATCACCTGCCGGGCCTGTGGTCTCTGCTCCATATCCTGCTTCTCACTCTCCTTTATACCAGTGTTTCCCAACCCAGTCCTCAGGAACCCCCAGACAATGTACATTTTTGTTCCCTCCCAGCTCCCAGGCAATCAAGGCCACCGAATACCCGGTATAGATGTGATGGGAGCTGGGAGAGGGCAAAATTGTGGATGGTCTGGAGGTCCCCAAGGACTGGGTTGGGAGACACTGCTTTATAACACGGATAGCCACCAGACCACAAATGAATTCAGTTAATTCAGTGCGTTAAGCTCCTTCACATCACCAGTGGGGACATACCAGCACCAGAATAAATAACCACAGCATTGATGCAGCACTTACGCTCGAGGGGCAACCTCTGTGACACATGTCTGCACAATCTCTGAGGTTGCGCTGGGGGCTGGCCAGCCCGTCTGGAGAGTACCGCTACATGTCTCTATGCCGGCCTGTGTTTCCAGTAGCTGGGGGTAGCTCTCTAAAGGATCCACACAGAGAAGCATTTCCACAACAGATTCGTCAACGGTAATTGTGCAGTTAACTGCAGACCCATCCATTTATAGTAACCACCCACTGTAGTTATTATCCTAGTTATGGAGATCAGGATCTTATCATGGAAAGTATAGGGCTCAAGGCAGAATACACAAACACACACACACATTTGTATTCTTATCTTTGTGGGGACCATCCATTCATTCCTATGAGAAAAACCCTAATCCCAACAATGGCAATCTTAACCCCTACCCATCCCTAAACCTAACCATAAGTAACCAAACAAAATACAAGACCTTAGGCATTTTTAGTTTTTTGATTGTATTCACAAATGTTTAATAAATTTGAGGTTCATATTGTGGGGCCCTGAAAAATGTCTCCACAAGCTGAAAAATGACAAATATTACCACATTGTGGGGACCATATGACCCCACAATGTGGTAAATACAATCCCCCCACACACACACACAGGATGTGTTTCACTCCTTCCTTCCCAAGGTTGGACTTTGAATCACTCTTGAGACTGACTAGATTTGAGGCTGATAAATAATGAGCAGATTAACACATTCATTTCTTTTTCATGAAGCAACTAAACAACTTACACTACAGTGAAAAAAACAGTCTAGTAGATCCAGTGAGGAGGTAGACCATCTAAAAAGTTACCTTACTACTAATACAAATATTAGAAAAATATAGCCTAGCCATCAAAATTGGAGGCCTGTGCAATGGCCATTACAATAATAATCAAGAAAGTTGTCAACAACATATTGAGATATTTTGAATACATTGATGATCTTTGATGCTAAATGCAATTAACCCACTTGACATATTCTTGGAATGCGTTGAAGACCTTCCCTATTAGCATAAAACAAGGAAATTCTGTTGAGATGGAAATAAGCAGTCAAAACATGGCATGCATAATAAGAACTGGAAAGAAGGGAACATGATAAATGAACTTTTACATTTTAATCTGCTCTTCAGCTGTAATTCACTTGCAAAGGGACACTGTAGTTTCCCTAATTGGTTTAGCTTGTTGTTGAGTGAGTTTTGTAATCCCCCAGCATTCCCATGTGCATCGATACTGTGCATATATAAATTGGGGGTGACCCCTGCTTATCATGTTGCCTTGTTTGCATTGAGAATGACTGGGCAGAACAAGCTTTGGCTCAGAAGAGACATACCAGTATGATCTAAACCAGTTTCCTATTGTTTCAGAGCTGAGTATAATGCTGTATCCTCCCTATCTCCTTTTCAGTCTGATGCTGGTTTACTCCCATCTGTCAGGGTTCTATCTCATATGGCCTGTTTCAGAAACATACAGCAATGAAGCTGCATGGAGTACACTCACATCTATTATGGGTTGTAAGCACAGCAATAAAATGGTTATGAAGTGTTTATTAGTTGTTATGACAAATTTTATGTTCCTATTAGTGACCATTGGCTCATAACATGCTCAATGACCCTGCCTATATAAAGGAAATGTGTTCTCACCATAAAGGGTAAAAATAAAAGTGCATTGGTTTTAGTGTTGAATAAATAATAAAAAATGTATTATCAAGAACCCCAGCCCCCCCCCAATGAAGATTTGATCTGGTTTGCTTATTAATTCATTTTTTAAATCAGTGCGCCACCAGATGGGGGTGGGATGCGGCTGTCCTACCTAATGCATCGCATGACATGCAGTCATGTGACTGGCACATTCATTCACTTCACCTGTACCTTATTGCCAATCATAACATGAATCTGATTGTGGTCATTTCTTATCCCAGAAAACACACAAGCGCCCGATGCAGCTTGAACCCTCATTCTGGTTCTCGAGGTCTCCCCTCCCAGTAACACTGAAACTGTCGTTCAGTTTTGATCCTTTGAAACCCATCTCCACTGTCATTCCCCAATGAAGCCCATCCCTGCATTTTATCACAAACAATCTTGTGGGGTATATTTCCAAATTTCTAGTATTTTATTCTATGTAGAGAGGAGACATTGGTTTTTGTTTTCAGGCTTTGACTACAGTGTATTGGTTTACCACCATTCCACCACTATGTCATAACAAACCTGATTAATGCTAATTGTGTGTAACCTCTTTTCATTTGCTGCTTTCCCTTCTGCCTCTCACTTTGGGCCATCTGGCCCTGAGCTACCAGATCATCAGCTGGACCCACATAGCCAGCCTCCAATGGTGTCTAGAGAATTGACCCACATGCTGGCCTGACCCAGTATATTGACACAGTTTCCACACAGTTTCATGGGTCCACTGTCAATCTCCTGCCTGGATCACAAGCTATGATGCAGTTGGATCACCAGGCTGTAATCACCCTCCCTCAGTTGCTGTCTTCCATTATGATAACATTTCCAGGAGTACTGGTTAATCATCTTCTTTGAGTGGGTTGGGGAATAATTTTCGCAATTTCTTTCCCTGGGGATCGCTCATCAAGAGCTTTGTGACAAACTTGATTGGTACATTGATTGATAGATTAATTGATGGATTGCAATCAGACAATGCTTTAAATGCATTCCTATCTTTGGTGTACTGACAGAGGGAAGAATTGGATTGAAGATAGGCCAGGGTAATGTCACACTGACTTTATCATAGTCACTAAATTTTCATGAATCAATAGTGAAACAGTTACCAGGTAAAATGTGAATGAGGCTGATATAAGCCATTATTGAGAAAAAAGCACACAGGTTAAAGGATTCTAGCTGTCTTGCTAAAGTGGATGAAACATGATTATGAGGATATAGACAGCTCATTGTCATTAGTCATACCTTTTTTAGCCACCTGTTTTGAATGTGATTCTTGGTTGGACAGTGTTTAGACTGATGGGAGGGGTGCCCCTTGTGTAAATGTTATTTCATCATTTCCACTTGCTGGAGGCAGCTGTGAAAACATCTGCTGCCCATAGCATGGTAGCAGGGAAGCGCCTCATCCCTTTATGCGGAAGTAAACGGGCCTCACCCTGTAATCAGGTGGCGGGGGATACAATTACTGCCCTGCTAATTCCCTTTGTTCCTGTTAATGAGTGGAAACGGGCTACCCACTGCGCTGGCAATGTGTATCAGGTGCACAGCAACAATGAATGTAGGAATCGTGGACCAGTTGGCGTAGCTTGCAGTTTATGGCACTATTTCTATCAAAAGGCGTGCTAGAAACTCCTGTTGCACTTTGAAGCGATGACCCCTCTTGATCTCCCTAGAGATCAAAAGCAATGATTATTACATAGTCAGTGTGATTGCATGATATTATATCATAAAAGGCATGATCTGTAATCATCTCTATAACGATGGCATCTTGTGCTGGCGCTTATGTGTCTACCTTCACCAAAGCATACAACAGTTGGAGGGGACAGAAAAAGCTGAAACAGAGGAAACCCCAGACAGGAGTACCACGGTTTGAAGAATCTTTTGCTGGTTTTAAGTACCTATGTACTGGAACCCAATGGTTCGTAGACTTCAGTAGTGGGTCTGTTGTATTAAGGCATCAAACAATAGTATGGTTAATTTCAAAATGTGACAATTGTTTTATCAAGGGCCAGATGTCGATTTTGAAATTAACCTCACATATAGAAATAAAAAATATATTGAAATTAAGGGAAATTGTTGTATTGCAGTAGCTGACCACTTTGCACAACAGAAGGAAGGAATGACTCTTGTCAGACATACAGGGCTGCTAACCATGCTTTACAAGCAAGGGGTCCGAGACTAACTGAGCTGGCTGCAGCGTTTACACTTGCATGGTAGAGACACAGAGCTCTTCCTCCTTCTAAAACCGGTCATGAGGTCATAATAAAGTTGTGCTGAGACTGAATTTGGTCCCCAGGATATTTCCACTGGGCTGTAAGAGGCTGAACAGCTTTAGGGAGGTCTCAAAGCTGCTGCCTGCCATAGCAACTGTGAGAGGCTCATGGCTGAAGCTCCTAATGCGCTGATGTTTTGCATTTAATGCAAACTTTGTCAGACACCATGACAGCGCTCACCAGTAAAAAAAAATGCCCTCCAAAAAGATGGGTCTGGTCTTCTTCAAAAGTGGCAATGCCATACTCTTAGCAAAGGCAACAGACAGACAATTTTGTATAATCATATTATTTGGATTCATTAAGAAACATCATTTTCCAAACATTCCAGTTACAGTAATGAAAAAAAAATGAAACAAGTGAGTGATGCAATCAGTTTATTTATATGTACAGTTTCAAATATGAATGAAGGAAAACATTTTTCCCCCTACTGTGCAGAACACAGGCTTGCAAATGTATTTTTAAAAATACAGTCATACATTTATAAGACAAATCCGATTATGAGTTTTGTAAAAATGTGCATTATTGCGGTCTTCTGAGGAGCAATGACCCCCAATTTGCTCAGAAGGCAAAAGAGAGAGCTCCAACATGACTTTCTGAAAAGTAAGCGGCTTCTGGAACATACAGAAAGACATGGAGATGCGATGTAGATTACTTTCAGGTGATGCGAAATGGGCGTGTTACAAGCACGCATCTCTCAGACATGCAGGCCTCTAGCACGTAGGACAGGGGTGTCAGAAGCAGATGCAAGGTCAAAACAGGCCAGTTAGTGTGACAAGCTCAAAAGTGCAGCTAAATACGTTTCGACCCCTAAAATGCGCAGGCATTGTAGATTTCTATTTTTTTCCCTAATTCAGGGGTTATGAAGGTGCAGACAATGTGGATGATAGGGTGCCGAAAAGAGTTTGCATGCTTTAATACACAAGACCCAGCATTCTCAACATGAATGGTTAATTCTGATTCATGAAGGCAGCCAATCGGAAGTAGTGCATGTGGCCATGTGACCATGCAGGTCATCACCTTCCTGCTGTCATGATTCAGCCAATCAGAGGTTGCAGCAGTGGAAACTCGAAACAAACTACAATGAATCAGGACAAAATGGAATAATGAAAATTGGAAAAGGACAGGTGGGAAAAAAAGAACAGGTAGAAATCACGGATTAGTAAGCACCACAGAAATGTCCATATAAACATGTAACCATAAGAAAGTGGGTGAAATGAAGAGTCTGGAAGGCATAGCCTGACACAGTCTGACATAGAATATTCTCAATATTCCATGAAGAATAACTGTGCTACTACTATACTCCTTTGATTATAGTATATAAGACTTTTTGGTAATGCAATCTCATAAAGTACATTCCTGCACATAGAATTGAGTAAACCATGACTGCATGATTAACAAACAAACATCATTTAGCTTCTCGCTGCGCAAGCAGTAGGTTCAGACAGTGAATCAACCACATGGTGGTTCTTTGGGGTAACCGTGTGAATATAATGCTTAATATTCACGTGAAATCATTTGGTTCTCCCAACAGAAGGTTTCTTGTGTTCCATGCAGCAGTATGATTTTATCCACGCTCCAATGGATACCAGTCACAACATACAAAAATGAATTACTCTACTGTGACTGATGTGGCAACACTTAGTTAAACGGACATAAGGCACAAAAAAAGAATGGTTTTGATAAACATAACAGCGTATCTGTTCAAGACCCTTCAGTTATGGATGTGTGATGATAAGCGTGCATACAGGCGCACGTGTACATCTGAGCCATTTTAGATGACTGCAGAAGCTTTAAGTGACATTTCAAGTCTCCCACATAGATCAAACAGACAGTCATGGCATTTGAAATGCTAGTATTCAGTTCAACATGTTAAATTCTGTCATCATGTACATGTATATCAATGCTTAATGCTTAATTAATACTTAATTCATAATTAATAATACAAAAATTTCACCAAGTATCTTAGCATAGCAGCTTTCAGTCTGCAAAACATATTGATAACAGAAAGAAACAAAGTTACGGAATACCTGTAACCTGCATTTATCAAATGAACAGTATTATAATGTACAAAGATGTACAATGTAAACTGCCACCTGCAAAGACATTACTTACTGCGATCCATTGTATTACTCCATCTTTAGACTCTTACACCGCAAAATACTGATCAGTTTCAGAAGAGGATGTAAAATACAGCAATATGCAAATTCCTGATTTTGAGTGTAAACAATATCTTATAGCCTGACAAATCTCAAAACTGTCGACAGTTGTCCAAAGCCCGATGTTTACCATAACAATGGGAATAGAAAAAAATTACAAATACAGTGCATGAAAATAATAATATTTACATTTATGGTCACAGCTAGTTTTCAGGAACCGTTTCTTTTAATAGTAAATGTTAAATGCTGCTAAAAACCATATATATTTGTCAATTATGAAATGCTTGGTAATACCTTGGGTAATAAGTCTTTGGTCAGAATGTAACGCAGTTCATAAGGCAAAGGAACACATCTGGAACGACACCATGCTCCTCGTTGTTGCGGGCGAAAGGCTATCGCCAGCTCTGTCCCACACAGAAAGTACAGCCCTATCAGCTCCTCAAATAAAGTGCTTTCAGTGAGTCGACTTTGGCTACTTTTTTAGTAAAAAAAAAAACTCCTGTAACCTGAGCTGAGCATAAAAACATATCAAGGCCGGAAGCTGACCAAGTCACATATACAAATAGTCCTTCAGTCAGTATCAGATAGCCTGGTTTAAATTGGACAGCATAACTTTACAGATGACGTAAAAGCCACCATCCCAAAGTGTACAAAACCCTCTGACATGCTAGAGGTTGTGCTTTTATTCATTCAATATAGGCTATCACAAACAGCCTCTTTAAAGAACTTGCTAGTTACCGCATGAAGCTATCAGTCGCACTTCCTCTTTGGCTGATATCCCAATATAAAAAAAGTCTACATTGTCATAACATCTACTTGAAGTCAACCAGTCAGCTTGATTCAAAATCCCAAGAATCTAAACCAGCAGAAAAGAAAGAAACAAGTGTTTGTGTACATGGTGAGAGAGCGGTCATCATTCGAACACGGGGTACCATACTGCACTGGGTTTGTTAGAGGAGCCTGACCCCAAGCTGCTGCTCTGCCCACAGCACCAGGTGGTGGGTGCAAAGGGGCCCGACCTCCTCCAGCATCTGGGCCACCACCTCGTGCAGCACGCACAGCAACGGCAGACCCAGGCTCAGCAGCTCAAACAGGAAGCTGTACTGCGCCGCATGCTCCTTCAGGTGGAGGTCGGCAGCCTGCGCAGCGCCACAGAGACGGCGGGACAGCCAGCGGGGCGCCTCCGTCAGGGCCCACGTCACGTGCAGCGGCCACATCAGGCTTCTCCTAAAGAAAGAGCTGGCAGTACCTGCTGGCTGGCTCTCCGGGCTACTGTCGGGTGAGTGGGGAGCTTTGCCATCGGGGGCCACCATCACAGAGCCCCCCTGGGTCCCCACTTCCTGATCCCCCTAAAACAAAGTCACATGACACACTGTTTAGAAGGCTTCAAATTACAAGCTTAAGTTCTGAAGACATCCAAGTCAGTTGGTTACTATCAAAATGGAAAAAGGCTTGTATTGATCATTTGCAAGCTTCTCCGGTTACCTTCTGCAGTTCGACTGTCCTCCTCCTGTGCTTGATGAGTGCTTTCCGTTGAGCAAAATGAAGCTTGCAGTAAAACTTGCCTATAAACACAGGTATCAGT
The DNA here is from genome assembly GCA_011763525.2 of Mormyrus iriodes. Taxonomy (NCBI): domain Eukaryota; kingdom Metazoa; phylum Chordata; class Actinopteri; order Osteoglossiformes; family Mormyridae; genus Mormyrus; species Mormyrus iriodes. The sequence continues at coordinate 15,656,091 of JAAGVU020000008.1, forward strand.
TACAAACGATAATGCAGGAAGAAAAGACAACGACTTACATTATCTGACGAATAACACGCTATCTCCATGGAAGCAGGAGCACAAATCGGCTAAGTTTGTGTATTGTGTATTCATATGTTTAATTGTTAAAAATACATAATTATTGTAAAGCTGTAAACTGTGGAGAAATATATCCATCTGCCAAGTGATAAAATAATAATAATAATAATAATAACAACAACAAAAACAAAAACAACAACAACAACAGCAGTAAACGTAAGACATTGCCACAGCCCCATTTTGCATGTTTTCTCTGTACCTTGGTCAGAGTCAAAAGCCTGTCCCCCCAGGCGGAGTGTGGCACTGCAGGTGTCACAGCGGAAGCACTCCCTGTGGAAGAACAGCCCCTCAGCACTGAGCCGCTCCATCACGTACACACGCTTCTGGCAGAAGTGGCACGTATCGCTGCCACCCAGGCTTGGTGGGAACTCCCTCCGCAGGGAACCCTGGGAAAATAAGGGGGGGGGGGCATAGATCCAACATCAGACTCACCGTGAAGGGCTTTGGGCCACCAGCAAAGGAGTGGTCGATAATACAGGTTTGCTGCCCTCACATGGTGACCATGACACATATCAAGAGTTTGGGCACATTGATGCGAGAATTATCAGAAGATGATCCTTATAAAGCCAACTAGACCACAGGTTAAATGCTTTCCACTGCAGGTACTGTAGTCATTGTCTTCAACAGTAGCTCTCAAATTTTTTGAAGCAAGTGGCACTGCAAAACGAATCAAAGCAGCCAAGTACCGCATCACTGAAAAAAAGAATCTCAGTAACCTGGATCACAGTAACAAATTACCACGGTCTTCTCACACACCACCTGGGGTCAGGTCCAATACTACTGGTGGTACATATACCCTGGTTTGAGAATCATTGGTCTACACCTCTTCTAACATTTTCATAGTGGATTATGATTCTCGACAAGTTTGGGGTCTCAAGTGTTACTTCCTTACCTCATGACACGAAATTCAATAAAGAAGCATGTGATTTGATAGATCACAGAAATAATCAGTAGATTTACATTTTCTTCAGCCTTAGAAGAAATTCCGCAGACGTATTTCAAGAAATATATCTTTTTTTGATATTTCATGTATACTTTAAAATAGTAAGACATCTAGCCATCTTCAGAATGACTTTTAGGCCAAGTGAAGATGTGTACCAGCCAAGAGCAAGAGTGCTCACCCCATGAAATAAAGGTTTCTCCCGTGGAAGCTAATAAAAATCACCCAAATGCTACTAAAACCATCAACTTCTCCTACTTTAAGGGTACTGTTCCACTGCATCAGGTACCGTACTTTTGGTACTTCAAGGTGTTGCTTTTCCTCTGGCGTAAACACTGATATAGATGCTG
>JAAGVU020000008.1:15657579-15705918 GCA_011763525.2 Mormyrus iriodes
TCCTTTTCAAGATTGTATAGTATACGTTTAAAAAATCAGTGTAAAGTTTACCGCCGCTGCTGTCGCATGAGCGCTGCGTGCGACCTCCCACCATTTTCATCCCTGCAGTTTAAATCACTCAATGATGGATTTTGTTTTAGAAATATCCCAATATTGATTACAACAAAATCACATTGCAATATTTTTTCCCAATATCGTGCAGCCCTTGTAAAATGTAGAAAATACTTAATTTCTGGTCATGCCATCCAGATCATCTTCTAGTTCTTCCGATCAGGTCGCAGTTAAAGCTTAGGTCTCTTCATTTGTCCACACATACATTATTATTACTATTATTTTATCACTATTATTATTATTATTATTATTATTATTATTCATCTGTTTGTCATTGTTTTCTGAGTTCATAACTTTTTTCAAGACAATGATTGCATTGTGTTTCAGAGACAGGCTATTTGCTTAATAACCAAATCGATACTGTACACGTTTTCAAGTCCCACCCCAAAGTACCGAAGTACCAAAGTATAACCCCAGCTGCTTTGGTACTTTTGGTACTGGTACTCGACTCGAACCCAAGGCAAAAGGGAAAGTACTGAAAGCACAAAACTGATGGTGTGGTGGAAAAGCGCCCGAAGGCTCTCTGTTTTTTAGCGCTACAACGGACTCAGAAAACCATACTCTCCCGGCACAAAGATGCACTTCTTAAATCAGAAATGCAGCTCCAAAATGGATTGACTAGTGACCAATCAGAACTAGAACGGATCGAGATTCATCTCCTGTGAGTCTTCTGCTGAGTTATAAAATGACTGAGTATTCCTCTGCTATTCTCCTATGCTACAGGACCCAGCAGAAGGCATCTGGTATAAGCTTCCATCAACTGAAATACCGTACATGCTGGACATTTGTTGGACATGTTTATTGGCAGCCCATGCACCATGTATTTAAACAGTTTTATATTCCAAGTGAAGTGCTGCTTCAGGAGACACGGACTGCTGGCTTCCCCACTCCAGTGGTACTGCTTACCAGCAAGGCGGGTGGGCGTGTGGCGTGAGGCCTGTGATCGGTCTCATAGAGGGTGGCTAACGTTTCAGCCATCGTGCCTATGACCAGGGACACCTTCCCCACGGTCCGCTGACAGAGCGAAGTGGAGACAGGGAGAGAGAGGGAGGACAGGGGTGTGAGAGGGACAAGGGGACAGGGCCCAGCTCTGAGGAAAGAGGCAAGGTGGAGAGAAAGAGAAAGCAAGAGAGAGAAAGAGGTAACAAGAAAACAGATGAAAGCTTTCTGAGCTCTAAGAGGGCAAACGGCGGCCCATGAGATTTGGACAAGGGGTGTTTCCCAATATGCATACTTGACTGTACTTGTGTTCTCGCATACCCATTATACGTTATCTTTCATTGCCGAAGACCAGTTCTAATACTAAGAAGAGAAGTACAGAGAATTGTAAAAATCCCAGGATATCGTTCTTGCCCCGCCCGAAATATCAAGGATACACTGAATGCATCCTTGCTAAACGAGAAAAATCCTATGATTCATGGCACCCCAAGTGTGTTCTAGCAAGTTAGCAAGACCGCTCTTGCCAAGAAGACAAGTACAATCTCTACATTCTTGATACTAAGAAACACCCATGGACTGAGAAAGCATCTAAGACCTGCTGTGGCATCCTAGAGTTTAGTTCTTAATCTGAATATGCAGCTTTATAAGATACATGCAACTGCTTTTGAGAATTACGGTAGACACCCTTAGAAACACTGACACAGTAGATCAATACCCAAAAGGGAAACAAACATCCAAACTATGTACATCTCAAGGGAGATCCGGGAGTCTCCACAAATTCACAGCAGCTCCCTCACACCCGTGAATGTTGTGCAATGTCCCAAAAATCTGTCATCCCACTATTCAGTGGCAGTAAAACTGGCAAGCAAGAAGTTTGATTGCTACAACCCTGCCCCAAACAATATACAAATTTTACCCCCCTCCACCCAGTCAGCACAAGACTTGGTTAGTATCTAGTTCTTAATACCGTCATACCTTTCAGACATTATACTGCAGTATACAGTATTTTGATGGGAGCATTAAAAGCATAACTTGCTCGGGGGGGTTGGGGATGACCAAAATACCGTCCAAGCCACTAAGTCAGTATACACCCCCCACCCTCAGATGTCCATCATTGACATTGCCTCCCTGAAATCAATAAGCCTAAGGTGGGATGTCTGAAACTGCTATGATACATTTAATGGCAATCTGCCGTTTCAATAGGCAACATTTTCTGCCTGCTAACAATGATTTGCTTTCTTCCAGTTCCAATGAGAAATGAAGATAAAGTGGGTTGCTAATCAAGTGGAGCTACAGGAATACTTTTTCATAGCAATCAGCAAAGTTCCCCTCATGTGCTCATGTGTGACCCAGTCCACAAGCGTGGGGGGGGGGGAGTGGGGGAGCAATCCCAGAAAGCATAATGAGTAAATGGTTCTTGTTGTTTTAAGTAGTGAATTAGTGGTTCTGTTTAAAAAAGGCCAAATACACCAGCTGTTTTTCTTCATGCATAATAACTCGATGTAATTTTGTTAAAGATGATTATAACTGAACAAAAATACTGCAAAACAGGCAGGCAATCCACGCAGGCATATACCCCACAGGCAGCTCTGTACCTGCTTTGAAGACTTGGCGTTTTGAGGCTGATTAGCTTGCGGCATTTCTGCAGCTTTTGGTAAAATCACGTGTGAGCTGCTATTACCACTGCACTATGGCCAGAGGAAAGAACGGGGTTAAAGGACAGAGGATGCGGCATCCCGCAGACAGGGCGAGCACACCTCAGAGGGTCTCTCGCTTTGTCAACTGACATATTACTATATAAATAACAAGATTATACCTCAAGCACACCCGCAGAGCTCAGGCGTCTATGATTATAGCTGTAATTACTTTAGAGCACTAATTCATAACCAAAACCCTTCATTAACACACTCTGACGTGTTCCACTGACGGATGATGTGAATGAAGGGTGATTACATGAACTGGGGCTGGATTGGCCAGTGTCCAGGAGCAGGAAGCGACATTCGCCACCACGTCCCCCTGCCTCTGGAGTGTTTTTTCTTCATTTCCCCTTTTTTCACTCAGACACAGGAGCGCAGGATCACGCAGTGAGTGGCAGCAGTGGACTTGAGGCACGAATGACAAACCGGAATGAAATGCAGCAACATCCTTCCGTGTGTCTGACTAACGCCCCCCCCCCCGGGAATGGGCCAGCCTGTGGTGATCTACAAACAGCACTGCAATCCCCCATGCACAGCTGTGCGTGTCTGCGGGCCCCAGCTGCCACCTATCCACGCCATTACGAGGAGAGAGGCTGGTGGGGGGGAGGGGGGGTTTACCTGCTGTCTTTGGCCAGGAGGAGATGGGACCAAGACGGGAGAGGAATAAGACAGAGTGGAGGATTCTGGGGGAGGCTGGTTGGTGGAGGTTTTGGGCCTGGCAGCGGGCAGATGGGTCTGTACAGAGCAGACGGGCCAGTTGGAAAAGGAGAATTCCCAAAAACAAGGCAGGGGCAAAATGGAGGCAGGCGGGCACGGGTGGGGGTGGAGGACGGTGAGGTCAACCATCAGGACTAAGTCAGCAGGGAGCGGGCTTTTGCTTTTACTGCAGCCTGCGTGTTCGGCGGTTAGCAAACAGATAGCAAGCTTCACGTTTAGAGGGAGATAAAGTGCTTGGCGGCAGCTGAAAGCATCTGGCTGCACCAGGACAGGGCGAGATCATCTAATCGCGGAGAATTATCATCTGGTGTGAAAGCACTATGAATGCCCTGCAGCCAACCTCCTGCTCTCTTTGGCCAGTATGTCTGCCTTTAAAGTTCAGAAACACATAGAACAAGAATTGTAGCAACACCCTCTTTTGACACTGGTTCAATACATGCTCCGAAAGCCCCCCAAAAGACGCTCAATGCTCAGAACAGCTTTATCAGCATCATTTGAATAAACATACCCCTGGATTAACCAGACATCCTCTCAGAAACACAACGCTAATCAGGATCCAATGTTTACAAATACATTTCAGCTCAACAGCTATCCGGCATCAGAGAAGCAGTTGGAAGACAGAGAGATGAATGACAGCGGTTTTGCAAAATCGGCACATTATTTACTGTGGTTAGTTATAAGAGTTTTAGTAACAGAGGTATTTTTTGCTAATAAAAGGCACTAATAATAAAAAGCATTATAAATACTTAATAACTGCGCATGGGCATGATGGTAGCAGTTAATACCACAGTATGTGCAGAGGGGGGCGCTGTGGAGAAGCAAGGCTAGCGTAGCACAGCAGCAGGAGAGAGTCACCTGGGTCGGGTCAGAGAACAGGGAGCTCAGGTGGACGGCCTTCTCTTTAATATTCTTTTTCTGAAACTCCCTAGCTTTCTGCGTCTGAGCTTTCTTCTGCGTCGTCCCGACAGGCGAGGGGGAGGAAAAGCAAACCGTGAACGAGGGGCACCTCCAGATGAGCCCAGCACTTACCCAACTAGCTATTTAGCACGCACTAAATCTTGCTGGGGCTTTTCCATTTGCTGTCAGCTGGTATGAAAAGTTGGGTAACACTTTACTTAAGGCCAAGTTTTTAGTAATTTCTAAACACATTCATAACGCATTATAATGCATTCATAAAGCATTATAAATATGGCTATGCGTTATGACTTCCTTATGAAGTTCTCATCTATAATGCACTATAGATACTTTTATAATGCAGTACAAAGCACCCTTAATTCTTATACTAACCATTATAATGCATCATGAAGGTATCTATAGTGCATTATAGATGAGAGCATCATAAAGCAGTCATAATGCATAATAAATCTGGCTATAATGTGTTATGCCTTTTGATAAATATTTATAGGCATGTTTACGATGTTTTATGGATGCATTATAGTGCATTATGAATGTGTTTAGAAATGACTAAAAACTTGGCCTTAAGTAAAGTGTAACTAAAAGTTGTTTTGACATCAAGAGAGGAAGCAGTTTGGTACCTGCTGAAGAATGGCAACAGTTTGCATAGAGGTGAAACAGAAATCTCCTGAAATTACGCCAATTCTGCCTTTGGTAAGTGCAGCAGTAAATTTTACCAGCGATAGTAAAGTATAGTAAATATTTTATTGGGAAATACACTAGGAGGGCCAGTGAATGGTGGTGTACAGGCCTGGGTTTTAGCAGGAGCACTACTATCATATTGTTGAGTGCTTAACACTAATTCTTGAAGTTAATCTCCACTGGAATTAATGAGTAAATGCACAGAATGTGTAGTACTGTAGGCTGCCAGGGAGAAAAGGCAAACAAATGAAACCAAAGCAGATTCCCAGCAGGCCAGACGCAGGCAGCCAGGGCAGCTGTTCACCTCGCTGATCTGATCCTCCAAGCGTCGGAGGCGCCGGAGCATTCCGGACATGGCCAGCACCGCAGAGTGGCAAGACGCCGAAGACTCTGGGTAATCTGAGTGGGCGGAGCTGTCGGCCTCAGGCCGGCCGTGCATTTGTCGGGGCTCCCTGGGAATGTACGGAGGGGGGCTAGGCAGGGGCGCGGCGCCGCATTCCATCGCGCATTTTGCAAGGGGGGCTAGCTGGAACGGGAAACAGAGTGTGCGTGTGATGAGGGGCTCTGGTCTCTAGGCTGCCCGCAGGTGACCTCGGCGTGAGGACAGTAAACACATCCCGACAGCAAGAAGAAGGACTTACGGAAGGGATTTAACTGGCTCATATTTATTTATTCTGCAGATGCTTTTATCCAAAGTGATACATTTTTCTGAAATCTAGTCCCAGGAGCAATTGGGGTCAAGGGCATCTGCTAACGCTGGGATTTGAACCACAACCTCCAAATCACAGACACATTGTCACACACCACCCCCGACTCAGTGCCTGCGCGTATCTAGTCACTTAAAATCCAGTGTTGGTTTCATTTGGGGTTTTCCCACGTGTGGTGTCGGCCCGTGTGGCTCGCGTCCAGAGCAGCAGTCCATACCTGCCTTTTTGATGGGGGGGGAGGCGGGGCTTGGTCCTTCGGCCTGGCAAAGCGTGGGTTCTCGACAAGGTCGAGAGAGCGAGACCGCTGGAGCTTCGCCGTGGCCGAATCAGACTCGGTCTTTAGGTTTTAGAGGCCGTCACACACGTTAGGAGTGGTGAAGTTTTGCAGAAGGGTTTAGCAGGAAAGGAAAGGAAAGAAAAGGAAAGGAAAGGAAAGGAAAGGAAAATTCACTTACAAGAACTCTTACGCAATAAATAACTGCATAAGATATAAAAGCCGAGAGCTACTTTGCAGCGTTACCAGTTGATGTACACATTATATACCAAACATACAGGATCCTAAATGAGTGACGGGTTTATGTCGTATTTACTAAAGCAGATTCATTTAGGAATAGTGCAGCTTTGCTCAAAGCAATGTCTTATGTATACACTACTTCATCTGCTTGCATAAACAATCAAATAAAGTCTGACATATTTGTCTATGTACAGAAAGCCAATGTCTTACTTTGTACCCCTTAGATGTTGCTTCCTATGGAATGCGACGCAAATGAACGGGAGACGGCGATAAACAGAGGTACAGCACTGCCGTTAGCAAATACACCAGATTTTTTGCAAATATTACCTGACTTATAAACACATGGTCTTTATGCGTACGAAAGGAACACTGCAGCATCGGTCACGTCAATCTCGGTGACACTGCTTTCAGCGCTCCTGGGAATGGGCAGATTTGCGATAGTTTTCTACAGTAGGTGTTGAGAAAGGACCTTTCCTAGAAGCCTGATAAAGAATATCTTTCTTGGGATAACAGTTTCTGAATAACAAAGCAGCCCGAGTAATAATCTGTTCCCTGTAGAAAAAACCCTCACAGAGAGTGGTCAGATCAGCTGTTCAACTTTATGTTTCCCAATTTGAGTTTAATCATTCAGGTTCAATTGAGCCAATATTCTACATTGACTACTGGCATAGATTCAGATCCAGACTGCTATAACACGGAGGTTCCAGCTCTCCTGGTAGTACAAAATAAACAAACATATATCTAATTATAAGAAAAGTGCAATAGCTCCAGGGTGTAACCTGCCCTGTGCCCTATGCTTCCATAAATGATTATGGAAAACAGAATGCCAATACCTGCTCTAGTATTCCAAGTTGAATATAATCAATTATAGTTACTACACAGAAAATCAAATAGAATTCAACAGAATTATTTGAACATCTGTATTAGTGCAACGGCCATGTTTTGGTTGGACTCATTAACTCTATAATTCACATGCATTCCTAATGTAGCAGAAACTCATGTCGTGCTTCTGTTGTAAGTTTGATCGAGCATAAGGGCTTGATTCTTCAGTAAGACCCTAAAGCCTCATATATAGGCCCAAATGTAACAGTTAAAACAAATAAAAAAAACAGTTTCAAAGTTGAGCACTGCTGAGTAGTTTTGTGGTCTATGTAGGACATAATTGCAGCAACTGAACTCCAGTAAGAGGCGATCCTCCTTTGAGGAGAGCTTATGGGACAAAGATCATGGGGCGCCTGACCTGCCTGCGGAGACCGCAGCTGGGGGCATTCTCCTCAAACTTTGCTTGCAGCTTGGTGGCCATGAATTTGACCTTATTCTCCTTCAGATCTGTGTCCTCGCCCACAGAGTTGGCAGTCTGACTGGGGAAGTTGGTGGCCTATAAAAAAAAAAAAAAAAAAAAACAGGAAGTACCAAGACTGTAATGAGATACCTCAGGGACAGGGGACCCAAACGCAGAGCAAATAGGAAACCAAAATCAGAGACGAGAGTTATAATCAGGAACAAAAGCAAAGGTCAGGAAACTGGAATCAAACACACAGGAAAAAGCAGGGCATGTGCTCGGTAAACTGACATAGGGCAACGACTCCTCACATGGGGAAAACTAACCAGGCCGGTTAAATAGCCTAGACATTTAGGAGAATCAGGTACAGCTGTCAATACACCAGTGAGGACAAGTGGTAACGGGGGCGTGGCTGTGGTGCAGACGATGAAACCAGATCAAGCCTTACAAGGACTTTAAGGTCAATTCAGCCAACAGGGAGCAGAATGTTTGGTAGACCAAGATTCTGCATGCTCTAAAAGTCTGCAAAAGGACCCCTGAGAATTGTACTTTGGCTAAACTACTGCAACTAGCTAAACAAATGATACTGAGGTCATTAATGGGCATAACTGGATGCCAAAATCCACGAATTCATACCTACCTCTTCCAAATAATTGCTGTACTTTCTTCGCCTTTTGCTTATCGTGTCCTTATCATCAGACTTCTGCTCACCCTGAAAGAAATGAACAAATAAATCAATTTCCTCCCATGATTTGCTATAAAAATGAATGGTTTTTCCATCCTTGTCATCTAACCCCAGTTTATTCAAAAGTATTGTCCTGTCCTCACATACAGGGCTCCATTTTTCTTGATTTCTTAATATGTTGTTCAGACAAAGCCATCCCAGGCTTGTTCTAACTTCTGCCCTGCATAAGTTGCCACAAGAAAATATTTCAGCAACATATTTAGCAACATAAAAATGTATGAGCACTACCTTTGGTATCCGTTTTCTTGGCAGTGATAAGTTCTTTAAATTGGAAATGGAGTTGGCGATCTTTCCAGAATAATCTTCATTTTGATCAGTTTCCCTTTTGAAGCCTGGGACAGACCATAATAATATTTACATACAAATACTGAAATATGTTTCATTCAAAGTATTGATGTGAATCAGATTTATGGAACATAACAATGTATGCATAATGCTCTAGAAAGCAAGTATCCATAAAATCACACGCGGAAGATACATGTAATTAAATTGTCCAGGATTAACACACCAAAGAATATCTTGTACCTTAGATGTTTCTGTGCTGATATTAACTCCCAAACCTGATTCTCAAAAAAGCAAATTACATTTGAAAATAGTTAAGCTTGCTAGGATAAATAATTTCTGTCATTCCTTTCCCAGTGGAGATAATGTCATACTCTTAGTTCACTTTGGGGTATAATACCATAAAGTCAGCCTCCATGAAAGAAATTAAATCAAATGATCAGGATTTGCTGTTTTTTGTTTACTTTTTCATTTCAAACATAATTGGCTCAGAGCACCAACCAATCCAAAGGGAGAGTCAAAGCACTCAGTTAAGGTCACCTGATGCAGGAACAGGGTCACCACGGAACATCTCGTAGAACTTGGAGAGGTACATGACCATGTTGAGCTTGTCCGGATCCCTGTCGGATGCCATCTCCTTTCCAGTGGTGACAGGCGGGATGCCAAACTCACGCTCGGCAATATCGAAGGCCATTTGGTTATTCTTGGCACTTTCCTCCTCACTGAGCGAATCAAAATCACTAAGGAGACAACAGAGACCACACATCAATAAAGACACATGGAGGAAATGCTAATAGAACGGTGTGTTACCCAAGGTCCTCTTTATAGCTCATGGATGTCAGAAGAATTATAGCTCACTGTAACGATACCCACATATTTCTCTAGCAGAGCTGCTCATATGGTCAAATAATAGAAGGAGCTCAGGATGCTCTGTGGTGTCGCACCCACCTGTGAAGGAACGGCTAGTGGAATTCACAGGCCAATGTGACATTTGCTTTCACGCAGAGGCTAGTTATGAGGGTGAGATTCATGGCGTATGATAGACAGAAACAAAAGCGTAAAAATTTCACTGCCAGAAGTGACAGTCTCCTTGAAAAGAAGCACTACAGTATCGCAGTTTCAAATCACAAGCTTGCGCACAATAACAAATAAACAAACTGTACACTGTTGGCAGTCAAACGGCTTTCATGCTAAAAGACGAAATAAAGCTTTAAAATTGTGCACCTGTGCTAAAAATAGAACAGGGCACTAGACCTATGAACAGTGGCATGTACCACCACTCAAACGGCATACTCGCCTGGGGTCCCTGAGGTTTGGGGGCTCTGCGGGTCACACACATTTACTACACTAGAGGGGTGGGGAGGGCACCACTACATGACCATGACCATTCAGGGCTTTAACTGCAATGTGCATTAATTATTAAGTCATAATTGCATTCACAGGCAGGGGCGGGTTTGTTGTATCTGGGTCCCCAAAATGACTTAACAAACTTGCCCCTGCCTATGAATACAATTACTAAGGCTTAGTAATTAATTCACATTACTGTTAATGCCCTGAATGCTCAATAATGAAATTTAAGTGCAAGAGAGCTAAATTTGACATGTAACTTTAGACATGACATAGATGTCTTACAGAATGCTGCTGAGGTCATACGTGACCAGCACTAGACAACAAAGAAGAGCCACATGTGTATAGCTTGTTGTTGATCTGTAATCTCATATGACCTCACTAAGTTGTTTAAATAATTTGAGAAGCAGATATAAAATGCATGACCATACAACCTCAACAGCGTTCCACTAACATTGGCTGTGATGGATTACTTGAAGTCTAATTAATTGGACTCAAGGCCTGGGCGCTGGTGAGCCTCAGAATAAATCTGAAAATATCACACATATGCCTTGCGACAGCATTTCTATGAGCAAACTGTTAGTATGTCGACAACAGCCAATAGAAACGGATGTTTACATCACCATCGACATGGTGACCAAGGAACAGCTGCGAGCCAGATGGAGTCCGAATTTTCCAGACAGTGAAAATGATTTCATATTAGCATGTTAGCAAAGACATTTGATAAATAGAAAGCTACTCAGTCCCTCCTTGATGTGCAGAGTGTCTTGTAATCAGCGCGGCCGCCGCGGTAATGTCTTACATGAGGTCAGCCCTGAAGTTGTGGATGAGGGCGCACAACGCCAGGCCATTCTTCCAGGAGGAAGTGAGGTCAGACACGCACACATTCCTGTAGCCCTCCGTATGCCTCTGACACCACGTCAGCAGCCGACTGGGCCGGATCTCAGACTCTGTGGGCCAGATCCAGCACAGTGAGACCATGAGAACGACTCAACCACCCAAAATTGGAAGAAACGAGCAGAATTCTGGAACACCGCAGGCTGTTATATAATGAGGTCATAGTTGGAACTATCATTAGAATTCCTCTTAAAGCTAAACACATAGATGCAGAGAGTCTTCGAGGACTACACAGCCGTATGTTTTCGTCAAGACATGTCGCACTGTTTAACATGGAATGTTAAATTCTTCTTGTAAGGTCCACCTATGCATTTCTGAGAATAAAGTGAATTTAGTGGATATTATCTTTGTGTTTAGATGACATTCACAAGCAGATCCACGGTTTTCACAAGTCAAGGGTAAAAGGGAGGTGCTGCTTTGAATTATAAGCTGTTATTGCACACCTAGGACCTTAATGACTGCACTAGCTGAATGAAGTCATTGAAAGTGTGATAAGCCAGATATTCACAGCGAGCCAAAACATGTTAAAATATAATATATGTCACATCATGGCATATGTTACAGTGTTTTTAGGAGGATGGGGTATCACTACTAAACAAAATGTTCCCTGCAGTATTTACTTGGAAATACCTACTGTCTGACGCTAACTGACACATTTTTAGCTTGCCAGGAATGTATTGCTCAGGTGCAGAAAGGTGTGAAGATAATTTTATTATTACTTTATAAGGCTGTTCTGTGCACGTCGTTGATTTGTTGGTTATGTATCAGGACCTACACTGAACCACCGTCACCTACACAGTAATGTGCATAAGTCTGATCTTCATATTGGCGTTAAACTATGATACTTGGTCTGCCACAGTGTGTCAGTTTAGCCAAAATCTCTTGTAAAATCACCCCAGTGTTTACAGCAACGGCTCAGACTATCAGTTATTTTTGGCGAATAGAACAAATTCTTGTTTATTTTTTAATGTGTTGTTGTTAATATTCATGTGTTCTAATGTTAAATTGTGTTTTTTTTTCTGAGAAAATATACACTTAATACTAAACTAAAAAATACTAAAAAAATAGTCTTAAACACCTTCTTTGATTGTCTACGAATGTGCACAGTACTGTATATGGCTGACTAAACTCTACTGGAGATGGACACCAACTGATCCCATATATACAGCAGACCACAGGCAGAGAGAATGGTCAGTGCAGGACTGATGACCACAGATGATGTAATGGCCCACAGAAGTCGATCCATAGAAAAGATACTAGATACAGGGTTGGGCAGTCAGTTGAACTTGAGAAGTCCTGTCTCTTATCAAACTATGACTTTTGTTTCCTCTCCTCTGTTGTCTTCTGGCTCTTATTCACTATCTAATTATTGTTACTCTGTGGTGTGTTAATAATTGCTTCTGCTGCTTGACTCTGTGGTAAACGTCGAACTGAATTAAAGTAAGGATTGCAGCTGCTGCTGGAACTCCCTTGCCCTTGCTGCTAATAAACTGTGTCAACTGTCAAGCTAATTGAGAGAGACACTTCCATTTGTTACGAGTTTGCATCACCAGCGGTAATACACACACCCATGGGTACGAAACACCAGTGTTCACATGACAACATCGCCTGGTCTACCCGAGTGTAAACACACTGCCAGATTTTGTCTGCGGATGAGCTGTTTGGTTTTGTTATTTACAAGCCCCAGCTCGCAGGGGACCGGGACCTGGGGGTGGGGGTTCCACGGTCCCAGGAACCCAGCGACCCCGCGTTCACTCACCCCGTCGGGCCAGATTAACAGGTCGTCTGACCGAAGCAGCGCGCTCCAGGGAGCCGGGCTGCAATTCCCCCGTTATGTGCAGGTGGCGCACCTGAGACAAGGGAGAAGGGAAAGAGGATCATAGGGAGCGGTTAGGGCACACTCAGTGTCACATGTTGCTCATAAAGTGGTGGTGCAAAGGGGGCGGAGCTTGAAGGAAAAACGAGGAAGCCATGTACCTCTTACCAAACAGGTTGAGAAAAAAGCTCACAGCCGAACTGTGGATGCTTCTATCATGTTACTGAACACGCTTAATTAGATATAAAACCGATTGTAGAACACGATGGGGTTGTGTTTCCCAATGGCTCGTCATCCGATACAAGCTTACCTGGTGTGGCCTGACACAGCTGGAGTTGAGGTTGGGGTAGCGGGTTGATGGATCAATAGTGTACTGTTCAAAGTTCTTGGTGATGTTTTCGGGGGTCGTCTGAGGCAGCAGTCTGTAGAGGCTTTCTCTACATGCAGACATGACAATAAAGCAGTTATTATTCTCATGCTCTGTCACGCACACGCAAGCGCACATCCAGATGCACATGGGTGGCTATTTTCCTGATTATGAATTCAGTAAAGGTTTCGTGAACTGGAATTCACTTCAGTGACATTCGAATACGATTCCCTTACTTTTTACAGGGACAATGGCGATGATATATAAGAACCCACAAATTGAGTTTAAACAGCTAGTTGTCCCTGAAGGAAAACACCTGGCCCTATTATGAGATTTTAAGAATTCTACGGTAGCCCAGCAGGGTCACACAGCACCAGGCCGCCATCTCACTGACCTCTCTGCCAGGATCTCCAGGGGAGACCTGCCCTGAGCCCAACTCTTCATCATCCATGCCGTGTCAAAGGCCGCCAGGAAGCCCCGAGCACACCCAGTGCCCATGGGCCAAAAAGGCTGCCAACAGACAGAGGGGTGAATGGTCCAGGAGCTACACCTTTAAGGCTGCATATTGTTTATTTACTTAGCAGATAATTCTTATCAATGACAGAGATTAGAAGCTTATGTGTATGATGTGATTTTATAGTTTGCCTATTTATACACCTCGAATGAACCAAGCCCAAGGGTTCCACAGAAGTGCTAACGTGACGTACAAAAATTAAATGAGAGGACCAGTCAGAAATTGAACACTGGTGAACATTTCCTGGAGGACACTAGGAGGCGCATGCTCACCTCCAGCAGGCTGTCCCCCACTAGCGCCACCAGCAGGCGGTGGCCAAAGCGCTCCCGTACCAGCGCGGCGTTCTCCGAGGCATACATGCAGGTAAAGTCAAACATAGCGACGTCCGGCTGCCCGTAGTGGTTCATGGCATAATCCAGCGAGGGCAGCTGGTAGTTGGTGGCAAAGTCGGCAGCCTCGCGGGCATAGGAGAGCAGCGCCTCCTGCTGCACGTTCTCGCCGCTGAGCAGCATCTCTGTGTCGGCATAGTCCTGTCAGCGACGGGTGCAGGAGAGTGGCATCATTAACTCACCTGACACGTGGCACAGTTTGACCCGCGGGGTGCATTCAGCAGCTGACCAGGACGTATTAATCTATGCTAAGCTAAGGCTTCTTCTACTTAACACACACTAACACTACCATGGAAGCAAGTAATCAGGTGGTGTAAATATTCTCTAAACAATGCAGCCAAAGACTGGCCAAGAACTTTCACTATTATTAGTATTGTTATAGTCTCATTAGAGACTTTACATGGTTATTTGATTTTCAAAGGAGTACAGATAAGACCAGTAGCAGTCTATTCATGACAGCAAGACCATTAGAGGACCCCACAGGGCATAAATGAAAGTCACCTTCCAATTTAACAGAGTCAAACAGTGGGATGTTCACATTTAAATACCAAACACCAGTGGGCATATGACAGCCAAAAAAGTTGATGCCATCCCAGGTCCTTGCTGGGGAAAGGTGATCTGCCTCATAAATTTGTTTTAGAATTAATTTTAACACTTCCTTTAAGCAAGCTGGATGTTGGTATGATAAATGACCTCAATCCTTAAATCTAAACTTAAATTTAATCACCATGCCAGCCATTAATCGTTTTTTCTTCGCTCATCTTTGTTTGGCATACGGAAGCATAGATATTTTTGCAGCAACGGAGGCCATTTAGATGTAAAGGCACTTAATCCTTTTTTCACGACTTTGCTGAAAGACACTGCGTTCCACTGCATTTTTATGAATCAAGTCATATAGTGACGTGCCCAGACATTGCAGTCAGCGATGACAGATATGATTGTGAGTAAAGCATCCACACCATCTCAATATGAGGGATATTTTCTTATCTTTGAGATGTTTGTATGTCAACCGAGCCATAGCAAAAGGGGGGGGGGCATTTAAACAGTACATGGTCACACAAAGCCTCGAAATGCCGCCCCTCACATGGACGATGACTCCCTTGTCCAGAAGGCTCTGCTTCTTCGCGGTCATGACGAAGTAATGGGTGTTGTCCTTGTAGTACACAATGTTCTCCAGGTCGACACCTGCAAAACCAAGTGAGACTGTCAAATCAACGAATCAGGATACATGCTCCCTTCTGGCAATATGGCCGACGGCTGCGGGAATTTAATTAAAATTGGATGTCGGAGGGGGGGAGAGAAAACATTTTCATATAATGAGAAATCCATTCTGGCAGAGGGACCAGAAACCACCCCCCCTTCTTGCTGACTTCAGGAGCAGCTGGCTAACATGCCATGAACTTTGAATGGCATGAGTCTTATCGCAATGAACAGAATTCACGCCCGCAGAGATAGATATGGCAACTGGATTCAGAACTATCCCGCTACACTAAACAGTGGATTCAGAGAATGCCTTCTAAAGCCTGGGAGACAAATCTACCATCTGAACTAGAGATATACCAGCTATCTGTCTATCTCTTCACTTGCGCTCTTTCATTTTTCGTTTCATTTTTTTATTTGTTTAGAAAATACACAGATTAATGTATTACTTCTTCCCAGGGATTTGAAGGCGTAATAATATATTTACAACGCCGGCTTCATGTCTCCTGCCAATTCTGTCACATGGAGGGAATTTGTGAGCCCACCTGTCTCTTCCTTCAGCTCAAGGAAAAACTTCTGGTTGAAGATGAAGGCCACGCCGCTGATCTCCTCCACCTTGGCCTCGGCCGTCGTGTTCCTGTTGATGAAGTTGGCGGTGATGGCGATGGCCAGTTTCCCACGGAACTCCTTTCTTCTGAAACCTGGAAAAAACAAGCTGTTATTGCAAAAAGCAAATGAGGAAAAGCAAGCTCAATTACAGCCTTCCAGCGCTATGGAATAGGCATAATTAACCAGCAAGGCAAGAGTATTTATGTAAAAGAATGAGACTCTCATTGCATTGGTGTTTCCCTGTAAGGAAATCTCATGAAAACATGTGACTAGCTAAAAATCATCAAAAACACATCCTGAGATCTTTTCCATTTTCGACTCGGGGGGGTTGCATTACTCTTTTAAAAATATATGCTCCACATCTATGCAACTTTTTAATTTCGATCTGTTGTACCATGGCCAAAGTGAACTTTGACCTTGAGTTTAAGGCATCATAACTTACCAGAAGAAGCACAAATAAGTGACTTATTAACTTTGCTCTCACTTTTCATGCATGTGTCTTTGTAATAATCATTTAAATGAATCATTCTGCATTCACTGCTGATTATAGATCAAACAGAGCGCATATCAGGCATATAAACTAAAATGCACCCAGTCCCTTTGGTTCTCTGGTATAACTGAAAGCCTCACTTTCTCACACAAATGCTGCTATCCACATAAATGCGAACTGTGGTCATTTTTTGTTTTTTTAAAAGTCCAACTTTAGTGGCAGGATGACAGCACACATGAGGGCGTTATTTTCTGCCATGACTATAAAACTGCACAACGCCAGATGACACAGATGGTCCAGGGTCTGCTGAAGTCCTCAGACACTGATGCAGCCCACAAGTTGTGGAGGTCGGACATGATTCAAAGGTTCCATTTCCCCGCATTAAAATTTTAAAAAATCTTCTGAATAAGGTTCTGATCTTTGGCCTTGGTCTGAAGCAATCTCAGTCTGAATCAGTTATCTGTCATGGTTATGCTACAACATCTGGGACCACAGGAAGGAAGATGGCTGGAAAGGTGAAGCCCAGGGTTCTGTTTACCACGAACAGTTTATTAGATTATCAAAAAACCTTCTGATGGACCAGAAAGGATGCAAAAAAGGACATTTTCCATATCACATCACTCTTTCCAGTGGGGCCTGTGCCCAATTAACGGTCTAACAGGGCGAGATATTTTTAACACCACCATCATCCACCTACATACTCATTAGATGGCGTGGCAGGATTTTTCACCTTTTATGGCAATAAAATAAATGAGTAACGTTTTACTGCGTCAAGACAAAGTCTCCTTTAAATTATGATTAAGACACGGAAATGCTTGAAGGAGTTGGGCGGAATAAATGCAGGGGCGTGCTCGTCTGGCTCACACCGGCGGGCCCGTGGTTTTCGCATATTCCTGACAGCCTGGTGATCGATTCTCCCAAGTCGTGTTTCCCGGGGAGGAGGTGACATCATGCTGGAGAGCCTTCCAAATTATAAGTGGAAAGGGATTACGGAGGCAAATTTGTAGCTTTATAGCTTTTTAAAAGTAGACTCGGTGGGACAAAGTGGCTGAGGATATGGAAAACTCATGGGCCCAGGGCACCAACAAAGATTTCCTTGAGGAACTCTGCGATGCAGAAGCTACGTTAGCTGAAGTCTCCGGCATCTGGGAAAAGCCTTCAAGGATTCATCCCGGCTGGTTCCAAACCAGCAAACCTCAACTCCTTCACTATCTAGAAACATCCTTGGAGACCAATTTTGCAGATGCAGTCCCCGCTCCATGTTCTCACCTTCCAGGGTGTTTCTCCGCCCATCTGCTCCAACCACAACATCAAAGTCAAAGTCGGAGATGGAGTGATCTGAAGGGCAGATCTCAGCTCTCCACCCAGGACCTGGCATGGCATTAAAGCAGACAGTGGTTTACAAGCAGATAAGTCCATGTCACACTATAAACCTATCTTCTGCCCTTGCAATATTTTGCCATACAAAATGCATTTTGTTACCACTGCAACGTCTGAGCAATTGAGGGTTTTCCATCATGGTCTGAGAGGAAAATAGGATTCAGATTCGGTCTTAAAGCCACACATCCAACAGCTGAACCACAGAAACAGGATCTTCTCTCAAGCTTAAAAATATCACTTTAATAAAGTTTAATGAATTTTAATGACAGACCCATGGAATTTGAAATCACCCCTGTAAAGTTATAGCCATAACTGAGAATACCGGATTAATATGTTCTGCTCTCAGGTGTTTCAAGATTGGGAAACTAATGCTTCCTAGCTAGGCCAATGTTACGCAACTCTGTAGGGTGTCATGTGAACAAACTATGCAACTGAACTTCAAAACACATAGCTCGTCACTCCTAATTTAGGATACACTCCCGTTGACATCGACCCTCTAGTGGCCTTCACACAAGAGTCGCTCATTTTCCGAGCCCAGGACCCCCGACTGCCCACGGAAAATCATGACCTCTGCAGAGGTTTGCCGATAACAGGCTGTAAACGGTTTATGGAGTAATACTGGCAAGCATAAAACGCTTCTCCCAATTTAGTTTGCTAAATTTAGCAAGCCGATCACCCTTAAACATTATTTTGTGTGAAATCTTAAAAACCTTGGTCCGCATCAAAAAAAATAAAATAATAATACACATATAAAGCTAGTAAATCATCGGCCAGGAATGCAGAGGTGCAATGAACCCTTAAAAGAAGCTTTTTACTTTTCAAAATCCACTGTGAAAATAAACGAGGCCGAGTTCTGCTGCGGTGTATGACTGGTTGTCTGGGACACACATACACAAAGAAGAGGCTGGAAGCCCTGTACTGTGCTGGACCTGATGCTTCTTTCTGTGATACTAGGTGGAGGTAAAAACAAACAGTGGTGCTGGAAAATGAGCAGCCTCTCAGGCCAAGAGCCACGAAAATATTACATCGTCATCGCTACTCCAGCATTAACACAATGCTGCTGAAATGTTCTAAGCTCCAGCCTCTTCAGACGATCCCTCTTATCCATCATCTTCTATGCTTGCCTAGTTTTCATCTTTTAACTAATTTTAAAAATACATGACGTGGGAAAGGAGAGGTAGAAAAGAGGGGCTTTATTTAGGGATGGGAGTAAAGACAGTTTTGACAAGGAACAAAAACAATTCCCATTTTTGCATCTGCACTTTTTCCCAGGAACACGTGAGAGGCATTCGGTCGGGGAAAGACCTGGAGGCATTAGGGTCAGGGCATATTTCCTAGGTTAAGAGAAAACCTGAACATAATAACGCTCGAGTAAAGTCAATGAATGTGTTTGTCACCTGACTTCAGCCGGCCTGCGACTTTCAAATCACCCCCCCACCATCTCGCGCACTTTTAATCATGCAAGGAAGGGCCTTTGATAGTTAATGTTAGCAATCACCTTCATTCTCTTGGTCCTCTGGTGGCTCCAGGAGCTTGACAAACTCCACATTGACGTGGAACTCCACAGCTAAGATCAGGGAGACCTTCAGCAGCATGAGCTGGAGCTGGCGGATACCTGAGAGAGCAGAACCAGGACAAGAACCATATGTCCTTGATGGCACACTCCCCTTCCTCAGGACTTCACACCACGTCTTTTTGGGCCGAGCGTACACATGCGACACAGGCAACTCTAGGAGAACTGTGAGCTTTTTGATATCTGGGAGATGCTCATCAGCCTTTGTGATATTGTCCCTGATCCTGAAAGGAAGCTTTTAAATGGCACCGCGGCAAGGTATGGGAGCAGGGTGACAACTTAATCCATGTCGGGGGGGGGGGACACTATGAGCTACTTCAGGTTTTACAAACTACTTTAAAACCAAAAGGCTCCTGTGCTTGGCTAATTAGGTCAATTCTTCTTGTGCTTTTACTGGTTTGTTTCCATGATTGAAAGACTTATCCAGCTGTTTCACATTAACATTAGTGACACGTGCATGACTACAGGTAAATGACACAGTAAATTTAGTGCTAAAGTGAAATCCAGACCTTGTTAAGTGAAATGCATTGTTAATTGCAAACCCAGTCCTAGCTCATAGTGGCCCCCCGACACAGATTTGGTGGTCACCCTAGATGGGAGGTGAACCATGTGTCAGCAGCATCAGACATGGACATCACGGGTGACAAGTCACTGCATATCAAGGGAACTTCCCAGATCTGTGCTAAAGTCATTCTAAGCCGCAAAAAGAACAGAAATGCTTATTTAAAAAATAGTTATTGCATACAAATACCTTTGGCCAGACAGATGTCTCGTATGTAGGGCAGTGTCACACAATATACATTCCTCAGAGATGGATGTGTTGGAAAAAACTACCAGAGGTATTCTGACACTCTAATTTAATTATATGATAAATAAAACACTCCACCAAGAGAAATATTATTATTATCCCATGAAAACACGCGGCACCATTAATCTTTCTCAGCATGTCTTCTAAAGAGGTTAGGCTGTTCTCTTCTGTTCTCCTGCAGAAGTTAGTAGATATCCATGTCCTTCTCTGATCTGTGAGGTAGGTCAGTGAGAACATACTGAACTAAATGAAAGGGGAAGCGAGAGCCGTGTAGTGACCTTCCCTCCCCCAACCACACAAACGCACACACGCAAAAGATAACGTGCATGTGGATACTCACTGATGTGGTCTATAGATCCGGCGCAGAATTTGCCATAGAACTTCTTGGCACCCAGGCCACGCAAGTCATGGATCGTGTATGGCCACAGGTGCAGAACATTGTTCCTGGAGAAGGTGTCCCTCTTCTCTATCACCACTACCTTGGCCCCCAGGAGGGCCAACTCTATGGCTGTCCGCAGGCCACAGGGGCCCCCACCAATGATGAGACACTAGGAAGAAAATAAAGAAGATCACATAATCAAAACATTCACCAATCAGAGAGCAGAATGCCTACCAACCTCAGCTGCCGTAATGCTTTATTGTTTAGTGACTATATCCCCAAATAGAAGTTGCTGGAGTGTAAATTTCAGAATATGAACAAGATTTTAATAAAATATACTTTACACCACATATGAGACCTTGAGTTCTGTGAACGCCTACTACCTGTATTGCATTGTGGTGGGATTTAAGCACGTAAGTAATGGAAGACTTTAACATCAGCTTAGCCAAAGTATTAATTACTCTCCTTATACCAAATACACCGTTACTAAAACATGAACTCCCGCAGGCTCTTTTGATTTCAGGCCTGCCTGAAAATATGTGGGTTGGGCATGACCTCATGCACGCAATTTCGGGGTGAGAGGCGGGGCTGTACTTAGCACTGTCTTCAAAACTGTTATCGCACTTGTGAACCATGCTTGAGTCACACTGCTACCCCACAGTGCTGTAACGGGTCCAACGATGCTGAATGCAGCCATGAAGTCCTGTTTCGACTCTCATTATCACCCTGCCTTTTTATTGGCTTTTCTTTTGCTTTTTTATCAAGCGACGTTCAGTTTTATTAATTTAATTTTGCAGGACATTCAATGAAATTCAGCATGATTCAATTGTAGGATTCCCCCTAAAAGCTAAAACCACTGGCTTCTGGTTACAAGTCAAGTTTCTTGAACACTGCACCAGTCACTGGTTAAATCCCAGGCCAGCCAAACCAGATGATCTCCATTTCCTATTTAACAGATCAAATGTGGCCACATTTGACCTTTGCACCCATCCAATAAAAACATCATACAATTTCCCTTCCCAACAGACCGGTTCTACAAATGGGAGGCGGTGCCGTGGGGGGGGGGCGTATTATGTGGCCAAACTAACCACAGAGTACCATAGTATCACAGAGTATCATACGCATGCCTGACAAAGCCTTAGCCGTTGGACAGTCTTCCTGTCATAATGCATGTGGGCACAGAATCACAATGGTGATCTTCCAGGTAGAGATACTTTATATAACATTGGGGGGGGGGTGCGACATTTAGGGCTTCCAGGTTCAGGACTTTGTCATGTTTATGCAGTCCAGGGACAGATCGTGTTGCTCCTAACTGGGTCATTAGGAGATGCAAGGCCTCATGGATCCCTGTCCATAAGAGATTAAGCTTTGCTCACTTCTATTCCTATTACATCTTGTTTATTGGGCGTCATCACTCTGGAGTGGAGGTGGGAATGACATCAATAAGTCTGGCAGAATGCAGGAGACTGACTTTGTAGCAGGCCCTGAGGCACCTGTTTGGACGGCAGATCTCTTACAGCTGGTCCGACGGGCACCTTTCATCAACTCAGACAATGACACTGGGCTTGAGAGCTGGTCCAGAAGGGCCAGGTGTGCCGAGGCCATGCCTACTCAAAACTGCCTCTTTTTATACAGAGCACACACCTGCATGGGGCCATTTTAATTAGCCTAACAGGGGAACAAAGCAGACCTCAGCAGATTCCTCTGGTATCTCTTTGTAGTCAGCTGACAAT
The DNA here is from genome assembly GCA_011763525.2 of Mormyrus iriodes. Lineage (NCBI taxonomy): Eukaryota > Metazoa > Chordata > Actinopteri > Osteoglossiformes > Mormyridae > Mormyrus > Mormyrus iriodes. The sequence goes on from JAAGVU020000008.1 coordinate 15,679,672, forward strand.
CCATGATGTGTTTTGATTATGTCCACCAATAGAAATCTTTGTCGTAAACTAGCTGTCATCTAAATGTTTAAGCAGGATTAAACGGGCATGTTCCCATGCAGGCTCAAAATTCCTGGCTACTCGAGGACTTGATATGCTAGATAAGGTCTGGTATCCGTTAAGCACTGACATCCATAGCTTCCATTCCAGGGAATCTCAGTGATATCTGTGCCTTCTGCTCATCACTGTGGATGTGATGACACCATACAGCACAGCAGCCAATCACAAGTACACTGAGGATAACCCCGTCCCCTGTACATACAGCCTTTCGCCTTTCATCATGTTCACATCAGAAATTCATCAAAACTACAGTGAAATGCAGCACCACTGATTAGGTGGAATGTCTGAATCAGACGGATTACTAAACCATTGCAAAGACTATGAGAATGCAGATTGGTTGAGTCAGACACTGTACTAGGCTGCATTTACCAACTGTAGCAATTCAAGTGGGTATATGAATTCATTGCTGGAGCCTAAAGTAATCATATTCTTCTTTTAAAGAATGATAGAAAACAATAATAAAGACAAACCTGTCACACACTCTGGAAAGTACTTTTAAATATACATTCCTAAAGATTATTGAAGATTAAATAGAGCTAAGAAAAAGGCTTAGCAATGTACAGCACTGTCACATTCATATAGTCAATGCTTTCAGACCATATTGTTCAAATAACAGTATTTGGGACATTACATTCAAGAGTTACTGCATACATTCCTTCCCACATTTTTAGTCAAAATATTTTCTCTACAGTGAATTTTTCTCTGCACTAAATATATAATTCACAAGAATAAGGTAAAAAGTTCATGGTATACGCTAGATATTTTCCTTCATCTTATTTTTATATACGTGAATACAACTTTAGGTAAGCTATTATTCTGTGCAGTTATTTTTAAAATAAGCATGCAATCAAGAGACACAAACACATCATTATGTTAATTATCTGTGCAGCAGGGCAATTGATTCCCTAATGTGGAATGCATCAATGCAGTTGCGCCAGAATGTTAAAATACACTTAAGATTTTTAACTTTTACATATCCTACATCCTTCAAAGAATAAAAATTCCTGCAGTGTACACACACACATACACACACACACAAAGGGATCAAATTTCAGCTGGCCATCCAGTAAACTGCAAAGCAGAAAAGCTCCAAACCAGAGTCTGCTGAAGAGTTTACATTTCCGTCCGCAGGATACACAACACACACCCCTAAAGGTTCACATGCACACCTGATTAAAAACAGTGAAAAATAAATGTATATGCTGTGTAATTTCTATAACGAGATGTCATTGTGAAAGGGGCATACAAACTTTCACACGATAAACAGATCTGAGTAGAAAGCTGTACCAGGAAAACACAACAGAAAAAGACTAGCAGAGCTGATTTTAAATGTACTAGAGCAATGATGTGGCATTCGGTGCTCTACATCATTCTGAGCGTTCAGGCTCAGAAGGCAGGCCAGCTAGCTTCTCAACATGCTGGGTTAAGGGCTTTGTTAAGGTCATATAATTAATCTGCCAGCCATGGGATTCAAACCAGCAACCTTCTGGACACAGACTGCTCACCCACAAAACAGTAAAAAGGCAATTTTCTTTCCTAAAATAGTTGCAAATAATAATAAAAATACACCTGAAAAGGTATCGTCTTACAATCTGCTGTTCATTGCAACTTGAGAAGCACCAAGATGACAACCTATGTTTGAATTACACATCATATCGATATCCTGAGCTGCATGTACATTTACCAAGCCCCCCACTTCAGGCAGTTTTGGGAGAGCTTTTTTATATGATGTCATTACCAAATATGGTAATTGTGTGTATTTAACAATGGCCTAGTTTGTTTTTAAAATTAACATCAACCAACAGGTGAAACATTTTCATTGCTTTTAGCAGGACTAAAGTATTAATGGAACAAAGTTTAGTACCCAAAAGTGCACCATTTACCTACCATCTTTAAATAGCAAAACTCAGGAGAACAGGGCAAATTTCTCCCCAGTTATTTGCATACGCTAGTCAAATTATTTTCTAATTTACATTGCAAGGCTAAACTCAGCAACAAAATCCGACGAAAACAAAAGAAGGAACACCTTTTGAGTTTGTTGTGTTTCTCACAAAAACATTTATAAAATCCGTCATCGGTCTATATAAATATAACTCAAATCATAAGAAAATTTGACCCAGTTGTCCAGTTTGAATCTAATGATAAAAAATAAAGGGCCAATTTGGAGATCTTGATTCTTATTCCCTTTCAAAAATTATTTAACTGACAGAGTTTTCCTAGCTTCCTTATTTTTACTGTTTTGCACATGGCAAGGTATCAGCCAGTGTGAATGAATTCTGCCATTCGTCGTGCTTCCCCACCTTGGTGCCCGCACATGCTTTGCCCTTCTTGTACTCCTTTTGGCTGGCTCTCTTGTCCAGCTTGCTCCAAAGTCCCTTAGCCTTCCAGGATGTGACCTTGGCCTTCAGTCTGCTGTAGAAGTTCTTGTGGTCCAGGGGATCCAGCTCCGACTGGCGGCAGAGGATACTGAATGCCTGCAGGGTGCCCTTGCAGGTCGAAGCCTGGACGAAGTTCTCAAAGAGCTGCCCGGCCTGGGAGCACTTCTCATCCTCAGTTTCGCCCATCTTCTCCAGGGCTCACTTGCTCTCTCCCCGACTCCCTGGTTCCTTTTTCCCTTTTCCACGATTCAGCAGCTACACCCACGGTCTGGCGGCCCCTGGCATGCCTAACCTGCGCTGGTAAAAGAAACCACATTGTGTCTGATGTCATCCACAGTCAGAAGAAAGCATGGGATTCCAAACAGATGTAGCACAAAACACACATAATGGATATATATATAGTTTGATTTAAACGATAATGAGTTTATTTCAGAGCAAATGGCTATTACATCACATCGTTATTATAAACCCCATTATGTGCACTTAGCCGTTTGTTGCCTATCCTCGTAAAGGGTCCCCAAGATGGTTCAGTTCTGATGAAGGTTTCATTATAATGTCTGAGGTCATGAAGCTAATGTGTTCTATCTTGGGAAAAAAAACAATAAACGGACTGTACGTAACTCCAAAAGCATTCCGAGGGCGAAACTCAGTAAAATCGTGTGCCAAATCACCAGATATTCTTGAACATCGCGCCCATGAACACGAACTGGAGAGCTTGCAGGCTCTTATTTTACGCTGCAGGCGATGTGTTTGAGCTTGAATACATGTGCTACATGATGAGAGAAGATCGCCGTGTTCTTCCAGAGGTGAAACAAAGGCATTTTTGTTCAATTACATTGGTGACTAAACTGTACAGGTGTGCATTAGAAGGCAGCAGTGCAAGCTGCAGAGGTAATAGGACTGTCGGCGTGGTTTTTAAAGCTGGAGGAGTTCCAGCGAGTTTATCACCACCATGGCCAACAATCTGACAGACCTGACACAAACTCAATCACGACAGACAGTTCTGCTTAGCATTTTGCACCCCTTTTGCATTTCCTCACCGATATTGCATGCTTTAGCAGCTGCGTGAGCTGACCGGTTTTGGCAGTGCAAGCTGAAATAAGGTCCTGACTAAAGGTGCGTTTCTTTTTGAAAACCAGGACAACCTGGAAACAGTCATATGAATGCACCAGTACCGCGATTTATTTTACAGTTTTGATCTGAGACACCTCTTCCTTGAAATGCTTTCAAATTTAATATGCAAAAAATGGTTCATGTGTACGTGATAACGCCGATGTCACGTAGCATGTATTGCGCCATTAAGTTTAGACCTATTTGTCTCTTTAATAACAACACCTGGATCCTGCTAAAAGTGACATGTTCCAGCAAGTGCTTATCTACTCATAGTGAATACTTTCCAAGCTATCAATCCACGAATACATGCACTGAATACCGCTGCAAAACACCAGAAAATCTAAAAATATCACTGGCGCGTGAATAAAGCACAAATCTCTTCCTCCTGGCTAGCCATGTGCCCCCGCATACTCCAGTATCAAATCCAATTATTGGAGGAGCAATCAGCAGCTAGCGGTACGAAAGCAGCTGGCTTATATTTTGTGTAATGCGGCGGAGACATTCTCGGTATATATGGTTACTATGGCATGTATAGCAGGAGCCTTTTGAAATTCAAATCAGTCCATAAGTGTGTCAAGCGAGTGAGAGAGAAGCGAGGATCTGTTGTTGGCCCTGTCCTGGGGAGTCAAGTATGATTTCACAAGTATGAATAGGCCGCTGGGAGTACCAGCTGTCGTGAGCATAACCGAGCTTCACACTCCACTACAACTTCTCAGCCTGCATTGAGCAGCAGATACTGATGGACAGATGTGCTGGCTGATCCAGAAAAAAGCACCTGTTATCCACCCTCTCCAATAGGCTGGGGGGGCGGTTTCATATCACATACAAATCTGCAGGTTTCTAATGGTAACTCAGATCTAAAATATAGCATGTAGACATGAATTAGTTCTACACTGTACACAGAATAAATGTGAATTCCTCTATCTGACTATATTTAACAATATATTAAATTTCAATATGCAAGCACTATATCAGACTGCAATCAGTCAATTTTTAGTCAGACTCAACTAAACCATTGTTTCGTTTTCACCTATAGTTTTATTTTTGGTTTATGACATAGTATTATTACCTGAAAGTATAAGCTAGTTTCTGATTTGCTAACAAAGTACAGAAAACTTCACCTAAAGAACTCTGATCAACCAACCGTTAGTATGACAATTTTATTTTCTTCTAACAAAAATTATGCCCACAGTTGTTTTGTCCACTCTTAATAAAGAAACTGTGGTGTAAATGGTGTTCTGCTAACATTAATGCCATCACCTCACAAAGAACAACTTGATATAGTTTTGGTAGGAAATCAATAGTGGGGAAAAAATTAAACAAATACACTACATGCAATATATCTTCATCTTTTTCTTGCTATATGGAACTTTTTTTTATCTTATAGGACACCTGAGCTGTCACCGAACATGTGCCCCTCCGACAGCCTGTCAGTGCTACAAAACCAACTTCCACACGTATTCAATAACAAGTTCTGCTCCTATCCTGGCTAGAACGCTCGCATCAGCTCATTCTCCGCAGGCCCCAAATAAACCCTGCCAGTCCCAATGGAAATATTTAAGCCCTGGCCTCGGCAGGGGAAAAAGACATGTTCCTAGGCCAGATATCTGACATGGTTGTACATGACACAATTAGCAGTATGTTCGGCCCGGTCCATCATATAGTCTAGCATGCATGGAATGGTTACCTTACTACACCCCAAGGGGCTTACACACGTCACAAGGGCAAAAAACCAGCACAAATGTGTAACTCAACCTAATGGCAACGGGTGCAAACCGGATCCTGAAGTTTGGTTCCTCAATAGCACCCTATCCGAAATCAGTCAATATTCAACCGGCTTCCCCTACGACTGCCTGACGCAATGTAGCAATAAACGGGAAGAATGAGTTTCAGTTTACTTGAGTGGCTTCTGCTTTTTACGTAGAGTGAAGATGAAGTCTTATATTCCTTTTCATAATGACAAAAGTCTGCCTATTCCACACAGGTCACAATAAATATACAGAAATCAAGGCATTGCAAGAATACAGTCTACATTTTAAGTTTGGTTGACCTAAGTAATTGTACGTTTAATTAAACTCAACCCAGCTGCATTTGGTACACAAACAACTGCTTACTTAGTGTGTAGATGATGGGTTCCCTAAGCAATCATGAGTTTTGAACTCCCTGGTTAAAATAAAATAGCAACTAGCAGTGAGAGCCATCTGCTTAGGGAATGATTACTGGGGTAAAGAAAAGGCCAGAGGTAGATTTTCGCAGATGGAATACCAACATTTCACTGTAGGAAAGAGAAGAAACAAAAGATCCTGCAAAGGCACGCGCCGGGGAGGGGATTCAGAGCGTGTGCAGGCCTGTGCCTGTCCAGAGCGATATCCCTGTACTGTGTCCCAGAAAAATGTTCTCTGCTAGTCACATTCCATACAGTTAGGCCAGTTTACAGAGTCATGTGACCTGTAGCGCAAGTTCTCTGAAAAGAACACGCAGAATACCACAGCTATCAAGCAGCATCTCAGCCATCAACCGTTTTTTTTTTTTTTTTACCCCAAAGGCTAAGAATGATGTTGAGGCTGGCGGCTAGTAAGCACATGTAAATGTGAATGTAAATGGAGAGAAACAAGGAAGCTATGCACAGATGGGCATAGAAGGGATTTGTGGAAGATTAAAGTGCACTTGGTGTACAAAGTCCCAAGAACAAGAAAAGACTTTGGAAGGAAGTGGTAACATAAGGAAGCGGCAGTACAGACTTTTACTTCATCGCGGCATTTAGCCATGAAGTAAACGGCAAAATTAAATTACACGGGTCTTTTTTCAGATGCAAACCAAATGGGCTGGGTCTAGGCATAGGCAAACTAGGCAGCTACCTAGGGCCCAATCAGCAGAAGGAGACCCAGATTGACAGAAGGGGGCACTGGCAAGATCAACCAAAGGGAACCGGTTAGGCTGCCTTGGGGCCCCTGACAATGCAGATGCAGACATGTAAACCAATGCATGTCAATAACTTACTGAGCATAACAGAACTTCATTTTAGCCCAACATGTCATGGCATTTGTTGTATATCCCCTGGCTCTGAACTTCCCTTTTCTGCAAAAATACCTCTTCTGTACTATAGCAAAGCAAATAGCCACCAGCAAAACAGCCACTGCTTTGTATACAAAGTTATACTGCAGCTACTGAACAACGGAGTGGGTGTATATGACTAACCCTGCACCCAGGGGCTGCCCACGCTAGTTTAGCCTGCTGAGATTATTATATTTATTATTTTATTACATTAGTGTTTCCTGGTGCCAAGAACATGCTGCAGTGGAATCTGACATGTAAAAGGTGTCTCTTGCATGACTGGACAGCACAATTCTGACCAAGAGGGAGATGAGGAGGCAGGCAAACAAGCTAGAAAGATCATAAAAGCTTAGAAACCATGCAGGAATATCCAAAATCATGAGCAAATGTCTATTTTTGTCCTGCAAGTGAAACTAAATTACGAACATTGCACAGTATGAAATGAATGGAGAATGTTTGAAAAATGAAAAAAAAAATTCTTTTTGGAAAAAATCCGTAAGTTAATTCCAAGGCATCTGGACCTTTGTTTGGACAACATATAAGCCCTTTTCCTAGAATGCAGAATTGTTACACACTTCAAGCTTATTGAAGAGGTATTTAAGTCCCTCCTATACCCTACAGGCTACAATATAATAAGATCTCTAGAGTCTTTTTGTGGGCAGATTTGGTCTAGTGACTCAGAGTTGGGCTACACCCAGTCATAGTGTTGTGTGACCTGTAATCCTGATGCCAAATTATGCACACACACATATAAACCATGCACAGGCCATGTTAGCCTGGACCAGGGGAAGCGACCAAGGACAAACAGCAAGAGGCAGTGGATGAGAGCCGAAGAGTGCCAATGAGCTAACCAGACAAAAGGAAGTTGGTTCCAGGACACAGGAGATGGGGAGGATGTCCAGAGAAGGCTGGGCGCTGTATGCAATGGCAGCAATCAGTCGAGAGTGTGAAGAAAACCCGGATGCTCTCACTGCCTGATAAGGAAGCATTACACTTCCCGCTCAGAGCTGGACGCCACTTTGTGAAAACAATGTGTTCAGGCACCCACAGGACCCCAAGCTTTCCATAACGTTTAAAGGTTACATTCTGTTTCCCACAATCCCCACTAAAACTGGCCACTTCTGTGGGGATCTGAGCCAAAACAAATGAACGTTGTCTGGGAGAAGAGAAACAGAACCATTTTTTCGAGCCATTGCCTTTTTTATTTTACACTGGATTTTACTTGTCTGGATCTCACTTGTCAATCATTGTTTGTGAAAAAAAAGCTGTTAAGCCACATAGCAGCCAATAGTGCAGTTATGTACACTACACAGGGATATGAAGAAGGTTGGGAGAAGTTCAGGCTGGGAAAATCTCGCAAAAACATTCTCCTGTTTTCATAGCAAATCTGGTGGTGAGTCTGTATCGGTCCACCCTGCCAAGAATCTTGACTATAATGTCTCTCCTCCCAAGAACAATTCATTTCTAGGCATTTCAGATGAGAAACACAACCCATCACTGGCGCTAAAATCCACTCCTGACACTTTTCCAGTTCACCAAACTCATAACACTCAATTATGCATTTTTTTTAAAAGAGCAATCGTTATTCACTCCAAATTACCTCAACTGACCTTGTGCAAATATGCAGTATGAAAGAAATCTGGATTTACGAGACAGTTTGCTGCATGGTTTAGCTGTACAGTTGTATAAAGTTGTACCAAAGGATTAGCAATTACGCTGGAGCAAATCCACTGACACTTACGTAGCTTAAAATTTTCCCCAGAAACCCATGTGCCAGAAAGCTAACTTGCTGGCCTGGACTGCAGTCATCGGCAGTTCTGCTTGCTCTGCTTTTTGGTTCCTAGGCGTGCCGGTGTGCATTACTGTGGGTCAGATGTGACGGGGCTAGGAGGGTGACGTTTCAGGGAAGAGCTGCTCAGAATAGACAGGTGTCTTGTTACAGGCTAGGCACACGCATGATCCCATAGAGCCAGCCGATCTCCAACAGAGGGATTCCTGACTCTCTGAGAAGTGCTCCAGCTGAGAACATCCTTCTCCGTTTCTCAGGAAGGCATTGCAGGTTGAAGATATAAGGAAATAGGTCAGCCAGGCCTGTGTCACTATTGTTGGCACAGAAGGCTTCAGTTCTGATCTAAAATCACAAGTTTTGCCTGGTTGGATGTATCCTGATTCACAGATGGGGATGTTTAACACAAACATCAACTCTAACAGGGTTATTCTGATAACAGCTACGGAGAAAAGCCAACTTCCGTTTGCAAAAGGTGACCCTCCTTAAAAATTCCAGCACATCCAATAAACTGAAAGCTGTCCAGTTCCTTCAGGACTCTCCAGTTTTACTCCCCCATTTCAAAGAGCAGGGAAGCAGCAGAAGGAACAGGTTCAGCTTTACTGAGAAGGATCAGACCATAGGAAAGCTCCTTTGCCCCTTAATAACAGAGCCCGTAAACCCTGATGTGAGTCCACCTACACCTACGGCAGACGCTCCTGCCATTTCCCGGGGGGACATTCCCCCATACTGTGGCAGTACTTTGGGGGCGGGGCCTTGCTGGCACAACACCATGTCATGAGCAATCCACAGTCAGGTTTCCACAGTCACCCACTGTTCCTTCCGTCCCACACATCCCCACCTTGGAAACACCAGCTCATTTCCAGTAAGTTTAACTAAAAAGAATGGCACCTCAAAGAGGAAGGAAAACGCTTTAGAGGCCCGACCCAGAGCATTAGGGATGCACCGGTAGGGCTGCCCTGTCCCAAAGACAGGCCCGGCTGCACATTAATAATGGATGATTGCCTAATACCACTGAAATGTGGAAGAGGGATGAAACTGATTCTCCAAGTATCTATAGCTGGCATCCTCTCCCTTTTTGGGTGCTCGATCTAGAAAGACCCCAGTTCTTGGCTTGCAGCCCTTCTGGAGGCAACTGAAGCTATGTTGCCTCCATCACTCAAGTGAAAAAGCAGTTTCTCCTTCTCTTGCTCCCAAACAGTTTAGTGCCCATGCGGTGCTGGGTCCCCCGCAGACAGTACATTTAACCTGATAAAATTTCTCATTTTATCCAGCATTAATGAACAATAAGACAGGTCAATAGGGCACCTTTGGTCATAATTTCCGAACATATTAACACATTCTCCAGAGCCTTACAAAGACCACAAGCAGCAGCACATTTGTCACTTACATACTGATATTGTTAATGTTCTACCAGCCAAATAGTGTTGGGTTTATTATGTCCAAATGTCTTTAGATATACAAACACCAGCAATAAGTAAATCAGTTAAAGAACAACAAAATAATTTATAAACAGCTGAATTTCGTCTTGTGAATCGTGGCAGTACAAAAGTCAGCCAGGAAAGTGCAAAAAAACAAAAAACATCAAAGACGGAAGACAAATATGTAATTTATCTTCTATTTTGGGAAAAATGCTATTTAAAGTAAATTGCTATATGAGCTGTGGATTCACAGGTCTGTCCTCCTTGCCTGCTTTTTGCCCTCGCACTCATGATTTAAGGGCACATTTACTGTATATTTTTGTTCTCATACAAAGTGGATAGATTGAGGGCTTGACCCTTTCATTGTGTAACCACCTCCATCTTCAGCCTGGGACGCACATCAATGCCAAGGTGAGGTTTTCCTGTGGTATAATGATCAGTTTATTCTTAGAGAAGATGATTCCTGATATATCCTCTGTGTCTATAAATTTTTATCTGAATCTGTGTGGCCAAACATTTCCAAGTCCATACTTTTTGAATTCATATTTTACATTTTAAAAGCATACTGTTATAGCGAAAGATTCTTCTTAAAAGATTCTTCCATTGACATCCAATGATGTCCGAGCAGTTTCAAATGGGAACATCAAGAATTAAGCCAACTTGTAGTATCTCAGTATTAGCATGGACCTAAAACACAGTTAACCAGCAAATACCCCTTCCTCTTCTAATATTCAATCCATGCAAGAACCATTAGACATCTGGACCCATGGGGTACTTCATTTTGCAAGTACCAATAATAAACCCCATGCAAACAGCTAATGAACTAGGAGCTGCATCTTCCCTTGTTCAACAGAGCAGCAAAACTTCAGTGTTCTTGAAGAGGCACTCAGGACTCCAATGATAGCTGTGGGATGTCAGACAGGCGATAACAGCCAATGACAGATGTCGTATGTACAGCAATGATAGCTGTCAGTCAGGCAATAACAGCCAATGGTAGGTGTCAATCAAATACTATGGAAGTCCGACACATCATCTGCAGAAAATGACTCTTACTGCAGCAATATTTAAAATAGATAATGCACTGGTTTGTTGTGTTGACAACATAAGTCACAGGATGTGGCCAAATAGGATCATTTATAATGGCATATAGCATCATAATGAGTGAACTAATGACTCCACACCCAGTTTGAGATGTTGTCTTTCAACGTAATGGTTAAGGTCCTTGAGGTTTAAAATCCAGCCTATCTATTCAGTTTTCAAGGCCTTTCCAGCACATAGATATCCGGGAGAGTGTAACGTATTCAAGAGGACAGAACAAAAACAAGTAACAAAAACAGCTTGCATAGAAACCGACTTGTTCTGCAGGTTCCATTCGTTACATAAGAACCCTAAAGCATCCTAACTGTGATCACTTCTGGTTTTATTTGACCTGCTTATTCAAACGACGATACATTTATTTATTTAGGTGTACAGGAATTTTGTGTCGGTTGAAAGGATTAAAAAGCAAAAGCCACAAAATCGCAGTAAGAATTTTTGTTCTTTCATCCTTTCATCCATCTTTTCATCCTTTTTGTTTTTTTTACATTCAGCAGGAACCTTAAAGTTGGGAATATTGAACTGAAAATGATTCATATAAAAGCCATTAATCAAACTTACAAAAACAAACACAGAAGCCAAAACAACAACTTTAGTGTTATACGTCACATGCTTCAGTCACCACCCCCTCCCCTCTCTTCCTCCTGCTCTCTCTTGATTTCTGTCTCTCTGTGGTTGAGCTGGCAGGCATTCATATGACACCTCTCATATTATATTTTCGTCCTTCCCCTTCAGCATAGTGATGACTAGCCCTGCAACTACGTACATAATAGCAGCCCGTAAAAATCTTACTGTTCAGCCACAAAAGCAACAGCCAAAGACTGTGAAATGAAGGAGGGTAAGGATGCTTAATTAAAAGCTCATGCTGTGAAGCGTCTCATTTAGATCACAAAAGAGATCATAACCCATTACCACATATCTGTCCAATAGCTTCTTAAAACACTTACCACTTTTTAACGTTACACTTTTCAACAAGTAAGCTGGCACAGAGGACTGTAAAGGTGGTTCCCCAAAGGTAACTCGATGCGGGTATAAACTAATTTCTGTCAGTGTAAGTTCATCCATATCCTCTAACCACTAATCCAATACAGGGTCACAGAGAAACTGGAGTCCTTCCAAGGAAGAACAGGGCAGGAGGCAGCTTACTATGCGATACCAGTCCAACTCAGTGTGAGCATACACACACACACACACACACACACACACACACATATGCACGCACAAACACACACATACACACACCTGTATTCATATCTTTGTGGGCACTGTCCATTCATTTCTATGGGCAAAACCATAATCCCAACAATGACAACCTTAACACCTACCTAGCCCTAAACTCACCCATAAGTAACAAGTCTTTTGACGTTTTTAGTTTTTTTATTGCATTCACAGATTATTATAAAATTGATTTTCCCCTTGTGGGGCTGAAATAATGGTCCCCACAACATCAAAATAACAGGTTGTTATCACATTGTGGGGACATTTGGTCCCCACAATGTAAGGTATACCTGGACCAGATACACACACACCCAATATGGGATTTTTTTTTTTTTGAATGGAGCATCCTGAAACACTGGAAAAAATAAAATGTTGGAAATGTTGAATCGACTTAAAATATTTGAAGTAATCAATCACATGAAACAGTCGGAGTTGCCTCAGAGCAAATACCTTATTCAGATAATCTGTAAAAACATAAATAAGAAAGTTACGTTTCAATGAACAAACTAATCATTTTCACCTATTGAAATGAGAAGAAACACAACAGGAACAACAGCTTTGTTTTATTTTTTTCTGTGTACCTGGAGGAAATCCAGGGAAACGGGGAGAAACTCCACACACAAACCAAGGTGGGATCCAAAGAACCCAGCCCTGGCAGTGTGAAGTTACAGTGCTGCCCACTAAATCATTTCATCTTGGCATGACTGCTCAAACAAAAGCCTACAATGCCAACCTGGACCAAAGCTCGTTAGTATGACCATAATCTTAAGCCATATTCCTCCTAACCAAAGCGGGCAAAAGTCTCCACTTGTCTCTAAGCTATTTTACAAATTGTCACGCTTCCAAGAACAAAGGTTATCCAGGTTTTCAAACGAGTATTTAAAGTTCCACACAAAAACATCCTGAAGCAGATGGGTAACTGAAGAGCAATTTGCGGTGACTGGCCAGTAACCTTCTAGTAAACCGTTCCCAAGTAATTGGCTATGTTTCTTTAAACGCTTATCACTACAGCACTGTGGATAACGGCTTCAGACTCTTCCGCATCCTTTAAGGAAAATAAAACTATACCTTACAACAACAGTACTCCCAATAAAAGTCGATAATAATTCTCGAATCATCACCCTACCATCACTCCAACACGGTTGAGGTACAATGAAAAGAATACAGTTAGAATGGCCTCTCTTTTGGGGAAATAACTTTTTCACTTCCATTAATGACATAATATCAAATAAGCCTTTTGATTCACCGCTGTGAAGTGTGATAAACTCGATTTGCTCTACAGCAGTCGTGATTATATAGGAAAATGTACGCTCATTAAAACAACTGAAACGATGTGATATAATTACAAAATCATTCATTATTAACAATTAAAATAAATATAAGCAGCAGTGCCCTATAAGTATCCCAATCACTGTTTGCTAAACAGTAAAACACAGTATTCAAACGTCACCATCCATCAATGATATAACTGTGCGAAATAAAACGGAACCACTGCAAAGTATTTCATAATTCATATCGATTTAATAATAATTCTGAGCAAAAAGGCTTTTAGGCTGCTTTGCAAAAGTACACCAGCTATTAATAGCAACCGGATGAACTTGTTAATACAAATAAAACAAAAAGTAAATTTAAACTAATGCATCTTTATCAAGGCAACGCTTGTATATTAAGTAAACACACTGCCGTAAATTACGCAACAGCGCCGGAAAACAATGTGTCTGATTCATTTATAAAGCTCGCTGCTGTTCGAACAGCGGTCCGTCCGATCAGCAAATGCGATCCCGGCACGGCGAATCCCGCGAAGGTTCGCATGGCAGGCAGACATATATTCTAATACAGCTAGCTAGCCTATTGCTGCTCTCTTTTAGTGTTCAAATTTTACTCATCAGAGTTCCAGTTAAAGTTTTCATAAATATATAAGTGATGTTACACGGAAAACTGCGGCTTACACTACCGTGTCGCCTAGGTAATGACATCACGGCTGTAAATGATTAATTATTGCAGCTAGCTACTTTTAATAACTAGCTGTCAGTGGTACTGTTGCCTGTAAGTAGACTATGGAAGCTACCTTAAGCATTGCAGTCTAGGCTGCCGTTATGAAATCAAACTTTTAATGATTGTATAGATTAATAAAATGTATTTTTTAGCGTCTTAAGGTGTTCCACTTTATTTAGCCTACCTAAGTTAGAAAATAAACGTTAAGTCACAGCGCTTAACCACACGGACCATATTCATTGAACTTACATGGATCTTCAGTGTGAATATAAAAGGTCAGAACAGCATGTGCAGTAATCCAGTTTTCTTCACGTGGAGACTCAGTTTTGGCAGTTTCTAGCTTGCGGGACTTAATCGCGTTTGCACAGGTGAAGCAGTCTGTCTGCATTAAAACCAAGCCGCTCAATTCAGCGCCCCGTACTGTACGTGTCCACATTGAAGCCCGGCTATTACTACCACCGCCGAGGCGGTGCTTTGCTGTCAACATGTCCAATGGGAAGTTTGCCGAAAGACCGAATGACAATCTCGATCTCGAGAAACAGTCACGTCATTAATTTTATTTTCCTATTTTCTTTATGACTTTCAAGTCTCGTCTGCGATTCTGTAACGCAAATCAAATGATTTGAACGACTTGATTCAGCTACTTCCCCAGGTTACCTTTGATTAATTAAATCTCTTAGTGTTTTAGAGTGTAGTTTTACATATTTTATGGAACTCTAACGTGCCGGCCACTTTTCAAATTAGTTTTCATAGGAGTCCTGAACCAGATAGTTTTTTGTCCTTTCGTCAATTTTATTGACGTGCCTATTAAAATAATTTCTTTAGTTCGGCCAACATAAGTAATTTTAGCGATGGAGCACTGCACTTGTCATTAAAACTAATTTTAAATACCAAACCATAAAAGCAAGGTGTATTTTAACGTAGCTTATTAATGGAACAAGGTGCTCCAAAGCAGTTATTTGCAAAAGAGGAAGCCACTCACTCTCCAACAAGGGCGTGTAAATATAACCGCAGCTACTAAATAAATCAGCTTAGAATCATCTTTAAAAGGAGAATGTCTAAGACTCTCATAAGCAACCGTCCTGCCAATAAATATCCTCGGTGAATTAAGGAACTAAACCAAAATTGCTACTGTCACCTTACACTACAGTGTCATTGGTGTCATTTGTCAAGCGCTATTAACTAGTTACTGACATTGATTTCAATAATTGTCTGTGGTAGTGTCATCAAAATATGATCATCATGCAGTAATCATTACATGCTGCTACTTAATAAAATCGTCATTGAATTAAAGTAGCTGAGTCAGAAGGGGACGGAAAAATCTAAATATTTATTACAGCTTGTGCCCCCGCCGCCGGACACAGAGAACACAGTCATCCCCATAGCTCACTTGTCAGAAGCGCCGTCAAATTATTATCCATTTACGCATTTTCTCACGTATCAACTTACAGGCTGTTCTATTTGGAATCGAAGTGCTGAACCGGAGGTTTCTGTAAATGGACTGATTAAGTCTGCATGTGCATCCTTGTTTTAAATTTGGTGACAGAGCCACCTTAAGGACTGAATGAGTAACAGCAATGGCTTTAAGGAAATTATCTGTTACTGTCAATGAGCCGTGTTAAGTATTAGGACCAAGCTCCAAAAGTGACACAGGCGACACATACGGATTTTTTGGCAAACATAATTTATTGTAAAAATTTCCTTTTAATTTTATTCATGTAAATAAGTTGTTACTAAGACCATAATACATGCTTTGTTATTTTGCGTAGCCTGACACTTAACAGTGGGAAAACGATGGTGACGAGGCCCAGGGTTTAAATCGAATCTTCCGGGAGCAAAACTCTGCTCCTTCACACTTTAGTGTTTTTTTTCTTCATCTCCCAAAACTTTTGTTGAAGTGAATGGTTTAATTAAAGGTCAGTTTTGCGCTAAAATTATGTTTTTTCATCAGCTTTAATGTTAATTTTCATTAGTAGCTCTGATCAGACATTCAATGCTCGAGTGGATGAGATATTCTTACATGACACAATGATTTCTGTGTCGTGTTTCTGTTGGACTTATTTCACTTACCTTACTGCTCCCAAAACTCAATTTACTAGCTAGACTGCTAGCTGTAAGGCATGTGGAAGAGGCAATTAGTGAATAACTTGATATTTTAATGTATTTTCACGGATTACAAATGAAAATGCCAGAATATTACTTAGTTTAGGCCTATCTTGTATCTATTTAACATGGAAACACAATGTCAACAAACGAAACATACTGCATCCTTAAAACTCTGATCATAAATACATATCAGGTAAGGTCAGGTTGGGGAGTATGCAGTGGTACGGCGCATTGCCGCACCCACCACACAATAAGACACCTCAGGATCCTGGTTGATGACCCCCCCAGGCAGACACGCGGTCCAGTCCCACCCTCCGGAAATGGCTGTCTCTTTGCCGCACCCAGTTACATGTTACATGGGCGTCCCCTTGGCCTGGTCCAGCCGCTCTGGTCCTGCAATAAGGATACCGTGAGCCGGATCACCCTCAGGGAAATGCACCACATGGCCATAGTGCTGTAACTGATGCTCCCTCCAATTCAGGTAATGTGCTTCATCCGGGTCTTCTCGGACAATCGCTCATTCAACCCAAAGTCAAACCAGCAGTACTCAAGGATTCTCTGCAGGGACACAGTACCAAAGGAGTCCAGTCTGATAATTAATGCATATGCTAAGTAATAAGTTAAAGTACAGAGCAGCCTATTCAGGACCCCCCCCCCCCCACATGACAGGGCTTCCCCTCCTCTCTGATTGTGATTTAGCCCCATATGATGATGATGACAAAAAGTACTTATATATATCTGTATGTTTTTAACTGAACCGAACAACAGGAACATTTCCAGCTAGTGAAAAAAATCGGGGGCTAAGTCAGGTTTACCTGAGGCTTGACTTTATTTCTTTTTGAAGGAAGACTGGCATCGGGGCTACAATACTCAGGGCTAGGCTTAAAATATTCGGGGCTATAGCCCCGAGTGATCAGACCTAACGACGAACATGTCAGACAACACAATAGTGATGATGCTTGAACACAGCTAAATGATTGGAGAGGCTGTGACAGTCAATATTGAGATATAAACACCCTCCATAGGACACCAGTTAACCTAACTTCAGGTCTTCGGATTGGAGGGAAGAAGCCTGCACGACACAGTAAGATGATGCTAACTTCAAACGCAGAGGAAAGTGGTAGGATTCAACACCTGTGGAAGAAATAAATTAGCCTCTCCAGCTATACTGGATACATATGGATACATATAGATATATGGTTAATCATTTGAGCTACCATATAACATACTGCATGTAGAATATTGCAATCGCATTCTGGATCTACAACATTCTGTGCACTCCCTTGAGCATTAGCCTCCCTCCCCTAGCCTACCAATTTTCTTTCCACACTCTACCCAGCCCCCACACACAAACATACATACAGCCACTGTGCTGTGCTGTGGGGTTGAGAAAACAAAAGCACACAAAGAATTTACTGCTTTCGAATAAAATGAACTAAGTAACTTCCTAGCTATACAAAAGAAGAATTGCATTGGATGTACAATAAATTACATATTGTTTGATGTGACCTCTCAGTTGAATTATTTTCTGTGGACACTTTACATCCTCGTTTTTGACCTTTATTCCAGAAATAGCCCTGGTTCATAATAGCATCAAACCAAAATTAAATGAGGTCATGTACAACTAGGGAAGACACTACCCAAAAAATTAAGCTAGGAGGCAGATGATGTGACATACGTTCTAACATGTCAGACCTTTATCTATGAAGGCATCCTACAATTGGCAACAATAAAAGCAAAGTTTACTAAGTTTGACTAATTCATAAAAGCAGGCCTATAGATGCAGTTATATGTTTAACGACTGACACTGCTACCTTCCTCTAAACTCCATACTCGAAAGTACTACAGCGAAAAAACGATGGATAGCATTTTACTGAAAAGTAAAAAATTTGTATCACAGTTTAGATAACGGACAGTGTTTTTAGAGAATAAAATCGTGTTTTTTTAGTAGACTAAATTATGCGCCGTTTGAAAAACATTTTTTTAGAAAAGTGGTTTAATTGTAATTAATTGATAATATCGAAATATAATCATACGTCTGAAAGAGGAAGATGGCAACGGCAGGATTCGTTGAATATGCTAGGCATATTTAAATACTAGACATTTGACAGATGATGGGATGAATAACAATGCGAATATGTTTAGCCACACGAGGGCGAGCGTAGATTAGAAAGCAGTCATCATCCGCGACGCATCCATCCTTTTTGAAGCCGCTTTTTAACTTCATGCAATCTCCACTTTAAGGTTAGCGCTACTGTTTCACAGCTATAGGGACCAGGGTTCAAGTCTCTGCCTTGGCTACTTACCAGCTCCGCATTGGAAATCATGGTCCCAAAGCCGTGAAACAGCAGTGCTAATCACTGCACCAACGCGCCTTTCCCTCTTGGCGATCACTGTAGAATTTTATACGTTATACAAAGTCACATAAGCTAAAATAAATGCGCCAAGTTCAGTAATTTCCCTTGAAATGTCTAAAGTAAACTGGAGTAGCCGTATCTCCTTTATTCACAATCAAACAAATAACATTAAGCATTGAGCTTTGTGTTAAAGGGGTATGCTTATATTAAATACATATTTCGTGGGTGAGTTTAAAAAAATACAATTACAAAAGGCTTTCAAGGCAGCAGAAATACTAGACACGCAGTTGACAGGTAAGGACCAGAGAAACTGCGCAGAAATGCAGACATTACCTCAGTGGCAGTAGGTCGGCCGACTGCGCTGATCCGCATCTCTCATTGGTCGACTCCGCTGCGTACTGCGCATTTCATTGGACCTCTTTTCCTAGCTGGCTCATTTTGCGTAAATAAAGTAAGGTTACTAAAAGCATCTTTGGATACATAATTTGCAGAAGCGGACGGAATAAAACGTCGTCACTTCATAGCAGAAAATCAGAAGCACAGGTACAGATTGTATTTGAACTATGTATTCCTTTTGGTGCGTCACCATATGAGGTACAATGTACAGTGACTGAAAATTTGTTGGTATATTAGGTATGTGTATTTGCTTTCTTTGAAGAAAAAAATGTATGTGAATGATGATATTAGAATTTTTTCTTACACGTTTCTTATCCACGTCAAAGAGCCTCTTCTAAGGCGCAGACCGCAGGCTGGATGACGCCTGCTCCTACAGCAAGGATGATGCAGTTCGCGGCGCTTCTCCTGTGTGTTTCTCAACTCCATGGCGTTGCTCCTCAAACCACTGCTTCGCCGGAGCCGGACGCGACCCGCCCCGTAGATGCGAATCTGCCTGAGGGACACACGACCTTGAACGACATGTTCCGGGAGGTAGAGAAATTAATGGAGGACACGCAACATAAACTGGAGGAGGCGGTCTATAAGGTATGGCTAAAAGCAGTTCTCCTGTTCTCTACAGTGCAATTATAATTTCCACTGGGACGATGCACTTTTTCCTTAACTGTGTTTTTACTCTCCTATAAATCACACAGTTAAACTGTCCCCCAGATTGTAAGTTACTGACAAATAACATTCGGAGATAGTTTAATTACTATTATTGTTAGAGTTTACTGTTGAGATCATTGGTCTCATCTTTGCATATTAACTCATAATTGTCTCCAGTAAATTGTGCTGTGCATTGAAATTATGGATCTTCTGCGCGGAAATACTCAAGTTCAGCGTTGATAAACATCTTGCAGTTTATATTATACAAGGTGAACAGGGCAGGGGTAAATACAGCTCCCTGTGACTTATTGATTTTGTGTATACACTGGGGATTTGGTTCTGCAATTTCCCCTCTTATAGATGGATAATGAAAGTGCTAAATCGATGCTGTATGTGCATGACCTTCCGTCTAATTACCAAGAGGAAAGCAGCACAGAGCGTACAGCTGGAAATCAGTCCATCCGTACTGGAGAGGTGATGGGTGAGGTAAGGTGGCGGCTCATTGCACACTCCACTTATCAAAGACACTGTCCATTATCAGCTCATTATTAGTGTGCATAGGTATGAAAAAGGGACAGAGGATGAATTGACGATTGAATTCAATGAGCAATATTATATATATATATATATATATATATATATGTATGTGTGTGTGTGTGTGTGTGTGTGTGTGTGTGTGTGTGTATATGAACAATAATGGGGTTCGTGACTGAGTAAACCTGGGCCTGTGTGGTTCCTGAGCTGCGATTAGCTGTTTTTTTCCGTACGTGTTTATGCCTGTTGCCTTTTTCTCTAGGTAACGGACAACAGTACGGGGCCAACCCACTTCTCCAGAAGCCTGATCCAGCCAGATGGGCGAAAGAATGAGATCGATCGGGTAAGTGATGTCTCTTGCCAAGATCATCTTGTACCGGAGTTCATTGACAGCGTGAGGTCTGTGAAATGATGACCTCCCACTGCAGTCTAGAGCTACAGAAGCGTCCTTAGTATAGATTCTTCGCTGACTCGTCTTACTCGTTATCAGATTCTCAGGCGGATGTGGGGATTTCTGTGGCAGAGCTCTGGCCGTCCTCATTATTGTCATGGCAGCCGGATCAACAGGCCACTCTGTGGTAGCTGTCATACCACGGTTCTTTGTTACTTAGGGGATTTTTTTTTCAGGCTTATCCAAACAACCTGGTATAACAGCATTGAACTAATCGTGTTGATGCATTGCAGATGTGTTACTGGGGTAAAATGTTTTGTTAAAAAAATATTTGACATCCAGCAATGAGTCTGTAATTGCTGTAAAGATGACCATGTTTATAATTATAGTCTGGGGGAATAAAACCTCTTTTAGGAAAATTGAGCCTTAATCAAGGACAGTGTTCTTCTTTGTTGTTGCCTGTTAGTCACTACCCTTGAAGTTTAAGAAAAAGAGGGATCTTCACTGATTAGCATTTCAGACTATCTGGATTTTTCTAGTTTAGGGTACTATGTATGTATCTGTCTTTATGTGTTACAAAATGTGAGCTTTTAGCTGTTATAAGAGGGCTGTAAATGCTTTTATCCAGGCGAATGCCTTACCACAGGACGCCAGTGAGAAGTTCATAACAGCATTAGCAGGGAGCCCCCCTGAGGTAACATTACTGAAAGCCTTTGCAATAAAGCACCTGGAGCCGATGAATGGAAAGTGAGCTGTTGGAAGGGGTTGTGTGAGCTCGACACACCTCAGACGCTCAGCACTGACGTGGCACGCTGCTGTTTTCCTGCTCGATTACAAGTGAAACTTTTTCCACTTCAGATTTCCTAGTTTCTCATCAGCATAGCAGATATTATAACAAAATTCACTGCCTCTGGGCACTTAACAGATCCCTCCGCCTTTCCCAGTTAGGTGACTCACCTCTTGTTTTGAGAGGTGCTCCATGAAATAAAACAGCAAATAAACAAAGGGCTGTACCAAAGTGATGGTACCGCCCAGAGATGCCGGCCTCTGCCCCCTCCCAGACGGGGACCACGTCGGCTCGTCTGGCCCAGCACTTTCCGTAGCCTATTAAACCGCGGCTTAAGTTACCACATCTGGTGGAATGGAAAAGCCACTCAGACGCTCTGCAGTTTTACTTCATTTATTATGTTTTACTCCTTGGGAAAGAATAGGCCAATATAAGCACAAAGTCGGAGAGGAAACGCCGGGGTGCGGGGGAGTAACTGATGACTCACTGGGGAGCCGCGCCAATTTGTCCTCGTCGTCTGAGTGTTTAGGGCCAGAGGACTTGAGTGGGTGACTATGAATGGATGCAGTAGGCCATCTCAGTACGGGGCTATTACACAAAATAAAACAGTGATACTCTTTGCACTATACCATGGCCACAAACACTCAGGGAAAAATTGAAAATTCCACCTAGGCTTTCAGTGACTGCACCAAGATTATACTATGAGAACAAAACGATACGTTTACACGATAGCTGTATAACCACTGTTTCACAGTGGCTCCACAGTGTTTCCTTCTATATGCGCCAGTATTTTGCAGAGAAAGATTAATTACCAAGAGGCAGTGGGCCTACAGCGCATACACACATGCACATGTGCTATCAAAGTCACTTTTTTTTCCTTCTCTGAGCAGGAAATGTTTTGAAAGTGAATCTATTACTGAAATGCAAGATGATATATGTTACTGTGCCATTACTATTACTACCAGTAAAAAAAAAGCTTTTTTCAGTTTTTTCAGTAATAAAAAAACAACTACTTGAAACCACTTCATTAAAATACCAGAGCATGATTTCCCCAGACTGGTGCACTGGTACAACCTTTCCTTCCTCCCTATAAAGTAAGAGAATGTTACAATCCAAGAGAATAGGTGCTTGATATCTTACTGAAGTAAGCAAGGAGTTTCAAGACACTCCCTGATTTCTAATCATGAGAGTTTCTGGATTTCCACCAGAAACACTCAGAATCAGAATTTGCAGATCAAAGAATGTCTCCATTTGAAATTGGCATACAAAATTAGACAGATTGCATATGTCCAAATACACAACTAAGTACTACTGAGAACTGTTTTTATGTCATTTTGATAGAGGATCATAACTTGGAAAATAGCAAGATACATTGGTTGAATTCTGGAAAAGAGGTCACTTTCCCAGTTTATTTCCTTGTGGATCATGCCTTTACTCATAGGTGAATCTTGTTTTTTTCAGCTAGTAGGGTCTTACTACATTGATTCACACACTTTGCTTGTCACCTACTTCAATGAAACCTCATCACCCAGACAGAGAATAGATTGCATCTTTGGGCTTGAGGTGATTGATGTATTGTCTTCTTGCAGGAATGCCTCATTGATGAGGACTGCTCCATAGGCCACTATTGCCTGTATGACATCCTGCAGTCCAGGTGTCTTCCCTGCAAGGTGGTCGACACAGTAGGTACCTTCCAAGTGTACGTGAAATTCATGCCCAGAAAGCAATTTGTTCAACTTCTTGTTGATAAATGGATTACAAGGCAACCACTCCATGGCATTCCAGACATTCTCCAATCCCTGCTGAACAGCTGGCTAAATGATGCTAAAGTAGAAATGCACAGAAGACATCTAGATCATTCAACACAATTTATCGTGTATGTAGTGGTGCGCTTACAGAAATCGCAGCTGAGGTGAAATTCTTAAGGGCGCCATCACTTTATATTTAACGTGAAGCAGCCCGCTTGACAGATCTCCTGTGCTGCCCCATTGCCTCGTCATGTGGAAGATAAGGTGCGAAGAAAGAGACAAGGCACGTCACCCAGACAGACCGCACACTTTGATGGGATGGTTTTGGCCGGTAGGAATGTACAAGTACAAAGTTGCTTGTAATAGGTAGAGCACACACACTTCACAGGGCTGGTTCCCGAAAAAGACTCCGCACAGACTCTCATCGCCATGTTAGGGTATTTCTACACGAAACCCTGCTTCGTGCTACTTTCACATGCAATACTAGGAATTTCTCTTAAACTCTGGTGCCTCAACTAACAAAGAACGCTTCATTACTTGTTTCAAATCGGGTTCTTGGGTGCTATGACAGCAAACTGTGCATGTGTGTGTGTTTCAGGCCTGCACAAAGGATGAAGAATGCTGTGCAGGGCAGCTGTGTGTGTGGGGTCAGTGCTCAGAGAACAGCTCCAAAGGGGAGGCAGGTACCATCTGCCAGTACCAGAGCGAGTGCCGAGCCGACCTCTGCTGTGCTTTCCACAAAGGTACGGCTTCTGGAACCGCCGTCACTCACGTGCAAGAGAATTCCACACATTCCTGATCGTTCATAAAAGCGACCAGCTTTAGCATCCCCCCTTTTCTTCTCTAAGAGAAAAAACGTCAAGCACAGAACCAGTTTACTAACCTGGTCATTGATTTCATAAATGGTCATCTGTTTGGTTTTACTCAGCAGTTTACAGCTCTTTAGAGACCCAGCCACCCTGCAGCCAGCCAGAAGTAATACTGATACAGAATGTAAACAAGTAAAATAAATATGTATTCGTGATTGTTTTATGTGCATTGTTTAATATGTATCATTATAAAATGTCCATCCATCCATCCATCCATTTTCTATAACCGCGTATTCCATATGGGTCGCGGGGGGTCCGGAGCCTATCCCGGAAACTGCGGGCGCAAGGCAGGGAACAACCCAGGATGGGGCGCCAGCCCATCGCTAGACACATTATAAAATGTAATAATTGTATTTAGCTAAATGATGTCTGGGGACTGCGATGGGTTGCCACCCCATACTGGGTTGTTCCCTGCCTTGCACCCGTAGTGTCCGGGATAGGCTTCAGACCCCACATGACCCTGAATAGGACAAGCAGTTACAGACAATGGATGGATGGATGGATGGATGTCTTGGGGAACTGAAAGCCTGGCAGTGCTAAAACTGCAGAAATTCAGTCTTTGAAAAACAACTGATACAAAAAAGTACAAAAAAAATCACTATCATTTGTTTCATGTTATACAACCCAATTCTAACAGATTCAACTCATATTTTCTGTTGTATGGAGCCAGAAATAAAAATCAGACCTTGAGCCCCCAATGTATCTGACTGCTGCTCCCCCCCCCCCAGCTTTGCTCTTCCCAGTGTGCACTGGTAGGCCCTTGGAACGGGAGCGCTGCCACATCCCATCCAACCACCTAATGGAACTACTGTCGTGGGATATGGAAGGGGAGGGGCCTCGGGAGTACTGCCCCTGTGCTGCGGGGTTACAGTGCCAGCCGCTGGGGTAAGGGGCTTCTGTCAGATTCCCCTAGTCTACTGAATTAGCCTTCGTTTGTTAGCCTGTATTCATTTCAATCAACAATAGGCCATGTGTACATTTAACAACTTTCGCCCAGTTAATATCGTTTGTTATTCATCAACAAGTAGAGCATCGTACCAGCAGTGCTAAGGTCATGAGTTCAAATCCCAGGGAGCCACATAAATTGTAACCTTTTCCTCTGCTGCAGATCTTTTTAGATAAAGGCATCAGGTAAATGAGCTAATGTAAATTTATATGAGCAAAGAAAGGCTAAGCATCAAGTATCATCATCACACCTTTGAAGAATCACAGTTTTCCATTAGATTTCTAACCGGTTTCAATGAATATAAAATCGTATGTTAAATTCCATGACTAGAATGTTACAAGAGGGAAAATAAAAGACTAAGTATCCTCAATGCAACTTTTTACAGTAAAAACTTAGTGACACCTAGTGGACAGAATTTGAAATTCTCTTCTGTAAAAAATGCTGCAGTATATGCTATAAATGTAGGCCCGTTTAGAACTGGACTGTCATTCCTGCAGGCATAGTTCATGTGAGCTTATATTCCTGCCGATAAGCACTCAGTATATGGTAAAGGATTTGCATCTGGATTAATGTGAAGTGTATTGATGTGGCATTTTGGTAACCTACCCTCCCTCCCACTACAGAAGAGGCTCGCTGTGCCTGAGACCGCAGAATTCCTCCAGTGAAGAACTGGACGACTCACTTTATTCGGAGACGGACTACATTGTGTGAACTGTGCAGCCGAAGCCGGAAGCTTGCAGAATAAATCTGAATGATGCATCCAGCTATCTGACCAACACGTCCGAAGTTGCACCCTGGCCAGCAACTATACTCAGTTGCACTATTTATTGAGCTTCACCCATCCCTTTAAAGATGTTTTCATTAACTTCAACTGTTCATTGAATTATCTTGCAGTGTGTAAGTTGTGCTTGAGAATCAGTGCAGAAATTCTAGCCCGCGGCGCCTGAAATCTGACCAAAGCTGTAGACCTGTGTATATTTTGCCAGTGCCACGTGAGATGAAAATATGCTAATCTTCAATGTAAGCTTTTGATTGCGGAACCAACAAAGAAATGCAAATGAGGACAAGGTGGTTTATACTTCAGTGATGTAATTCAGTATTTCCGTGAATCAGGATGCTACACACGCACAGGTGTGTGCGCACACTATCGTTCAAAAGTTTGGGGTCACTTAGAAATGTCCTTGTTGGCATAAAAAAAACTTTTTTCCATTTAAAATAACGAAGTTAATATGGTGTAGACATTGATAATGTTGTAAAGCACTATTGTAGCTGGAAATGGCTTGTTTTTAATGTAATATCTACATTGGCA
>JAAGVU020000008.1:15706018-15733790 GCA_011763525.2 Mormyrus iriodes
TACTCATCAGTCTATTCTTGTTCTGAGAAATGAAGGCTGTTCCATAGGAAATTTGTAAGTGACCCCAAACTTTTGAACAGATAGTGTATATGCAGCAGCTGTGGGGTTCTATGTAGATTCAGACATGGTCAATAAGTAATAAAGGCACTTCAGAAATTTAAAGAAGTGCCCTGTAGCACTACAGAAAAATGCTGCTGGTGAAATACCTCCATTAAACTTAATATTAAAAGCTTTGGAAAAGCTGCAGTGCTGTTTATTTTCTAATCAATCATAGTAACATTAGATGATCCTGGATGTGTACTACCTACAGTGCTGAAGGTATAACAGGATAATCCAGTTACCATTTCATGGAGAAACCCCTTTAAAATCCCCGATTAAAAGGAAAATACAAATCAATGAAATGTTTTCTGAAAGACTAAGGACATTAATACTTTTCTGGAGTCGGGATCGACAGGACATAATTTATGACAGAATACCGCATTTATGAAAAAAAGCATTTTAATTAGTTCTAAAATCATTTACTATGTTCACACAAGATTTTAACTGCAAAATAAAATTTTGTATTGGCATTTTCTATGGTGAACAGCCTGCAGTGAATGTGGGCCCCCAGTTGTGGTTGCCTGCCATTCCAACGCGGGTCTCCCCCTGACTGTCTCAGTGAGCGTGAATCAGCAACGCGATGCACCACCCACCTCGCGCGCGCTCCGCAAAGGCGGTGGCCCTCCCCACAGATGCTAACGAACTATCCAAATAAGATGCAGCTTCAACTCATCGGACACACGCCAGGTCATACACGGGGGGAGGCAGGGGGTAGAGACAGTAAACACTAAATTAACATAAGGTTAAATAGTCAAAAAAAGTGCCAACTCACAAGACCTAATGCTCATTAAGTCTGAGGCAAAATAATTTACAAACAGGATTTTTTTTTTTGCTTTTTTTTTTTTAAGCCTTTGTGGTATGACAACTAATATGTACCAGTATTGCCAAATTAAAACAAAAGCTATCAGAATTATTTTTTTACTTAAAAAGCAGGTGTTTATGGGTGTAGCCATAGTGCAGTGTCATAATTGGGGGAACTGATCAGACTTATGTGCGTCTGCAGTGTGGAAGTGTGGTAACACATCAACTACAGGGTGGCCGGCCAGGACGCCACCAGAAACGCAGAGAAGCTAAAACGCTGCCAGACAAGGCCGTGAACCTCTCGAATCAGGAGGGGGATTTTAACATGAAGGTAAAAAAACCAGAAGACCAACGCCACACGTTTTTACTAGAATGAAGACATGCGGATGGAGTCAATGAGACAACAACTCAGACTGGTTTGATATTAATGCTCAGCGATCTCCCATAAGCCTTGGACGTTTGGGGGCATTTTGCCTGGTTGCTATATAGGAAACTTTGAGCATCTTAGAGGTATATGTGCCGTGTGGGAAAGGAAGGCTCTAACGTAATATGGGGGGAAAGCAGCACGAGACAGACACTGCCACACTGTTCCCGACTGTTCAACGCACGCACCCATCTCGGTAACGCTCAATTGATTTGTCTATGGTTTTTGATTTGTTGTTTTTTTTCCTTTTATTGAATAGCTTTTGCACTTCCCTTTAAACTTTACAGTATATTACACTATAGTGCACAATAGTATAGTGAACCACTCTAAACCCCCTAAACCTCAGTGTGGAGGGCGGGTCAGCCGCACAGCGCTGGTGACGTTTCCATCCCTGCCGTGGTGGGGCTTCACAGCGGCGGGGGCAAGCCAGCTAAGCCCATGGGCCACCCGGGCAATCAGTCCTGGCCCGGGTCCTTGCTGGGGCCACCGTCAAGGTAGATCTTCAGCGCCTTCTCTTTGCGGGGCGAGTAGCTGACACGCTGGCCCGTCTTCAGCAGCCGGCTGCTCTCCTTCTTCATCAGCTCATTACGCTCCTCCTCCGACAGCTCCATGGGTTCCTCCGTCTTGTCCCTGTGGGTGGCACGAGGTTGCGAGATTCATAGCTTCCCGATAGCAGCTCATGGCTGAAGTATGATGAAGTAAATCATGCAGGCCACAGAAATATCAAGTGTACTGGAGAATGATGAGTAAAGGAAACGGGGAAAGGAAACCGATGAGTAAAAAGGAAATCAGCCCAGGGAGTCTGGGAGCATATATCAAGCCAGAAAAGTTCAGTGTGTCAAAATGCAATCAAAAATTTCCATATCTCACTCTGGCCATGGGATACATTTGAGAAGATTTCTGTGAACTTAATGAGCTTTGGAAATTTAACAAAAGGTCTTTGTAGGATTACATAAGAACTGAGTGAGTTTTGGTTCCCAATATTGTAACATATGATACAAGCTAGTTCTTGAAAATATACTGGAAAAAGAACATTAGTTAAAAAACCTGGGATGATTACAAATACCAAATGTTTTTTTATAGGCTTCCCCAAAACTTCCATGTTTACATGGGAAAAAGTATTATCACCATGACTTGATCCTGTTCAGTAAACGAGACCAAGAGTAAAGCTAAAAAGCTTCTACCTGTAAAAAACTACGGCCCCATCGTCGCTGATGTAGAGAGGCCAGACGTTAAGTGTGGAAACCTTGGGATTCCAGTCCAAATCCTGATGGATCTCCAAAACTGAGATGTCACAAGGAAATGTTCCTCTACCCTGGAGAAGAAAGAAACTTATGTAGGTACTATACATTAAATACAAAACCAAGCTGACATAAAATCTAAAAATAAAAGGACAACAGTGACATACCTTAGCAAATTCTAAATTTTCGACGGCAATTCCGCTCAACTGACTGAGCTGAAAAGGATGTGAAACAGAGTAAATAATGCTTTGCATCTTCCATATCGTATAACTACATGGAGGAGTCCAGGACGTCAGGGAAGGCCTACCCACCTTCTCCTTGAGCTCATCCACACTGCTGCTCTCCAGCACCACCTCCTGGAAAGGCTCCAACTTCATGCGGGCAGGGCTCCACCGGCGGGTCAGCACCGCCAGCTGGGACATGGACTTCATCTTCTCTGGCTCTATGGAAATGAAAGGCAGTGAGGGGGCTCACAAATCACATGGTAAACAGGGAGCCCTCCCATAATATAATAACCAATTTTAAATGTTTTTTTTTTTTTTTTACAGGGGCAGCTCCTGAATATGTACCATTTAAAACTTCTAGGAAGACCTCCCAGTTACTGGAAATGTTAATATCTTCCTCATAAACATGGTAGTCCAAAAATACAGTCCCAGGGTTCTTCCAGGTCTTCTTCCTTAGACGAAACCTGAGGACAAAAAAAAACCTGTTAATGTTCCACTAATGAATCACCAACTGATTTTCAGGATTATCTAATGCTAAATGTGAACTTTGCGACTCACTCATCATGCTGCAGAAACGCACACGTCCATCCACCCACAATAAAAAAAGGGCACTTCTGCATGCCTCCACAGGGGCACTGACCTGTCGATGCTGAGGTCCAGCTTACACTGCTCTCTCAGCAGAGGAAGCAGCTCCTCTTTCGACTGCCTCACAGTCATGCCCTTGGCAAACACCGCATCCAGCAGGAACTTACAGGGCTTAGGAAGAAGGGACAGCGCTTACTGCTAAACACATTCCACAAGAAGTTTACTTTACACAAGGCCAAACATCTATACAAAATGTATTTACCTCAGGATCATTCACCAAAAGTTGGTACACCTTCACTCTGTACTCGCCTTTTTTCAATGCTCTTCCTAATCGAATTGTTATCTGTTTAGATATAAAAAAAGCACTGAAAGACAAATTTGGCATTGGAAAACACCCCAACCATGACCTATATGCTTACGTCCCTTGTGAAAGGGATTCAATAAATGAAGTAAAGAAGGCTTAAGGTTGTTTGACCTCAACAAGAGACTGACCTTGTTGTCATCAGAGAAGGAGGAGAGAGTCTCGTTCAGCCGCACACTCTCAAACTCCTGGTTGTTGGCATAGACCCGGAAGACCTTGAACTGGGAGGACAGGACCCCTACAAAGGGCTCGAGTTTTTGTTTGAAAGCAGCTAGTGTTATTCTCTTATCCACGTAGACCAGCAAACCTGAAAAACCAGGTCCACACTCTTTAATTTCACCATCCAATCACACTTTAGAAATATTTCCAAGTTACATCATTTAAAACAATGTTTCTCAACCTTGTCTTCAGGGACACCCAAACAGTCCATGTTTTTGCTCCCTCCTAGGCCCCAGCCAGATAGTCCATGTTTTTGCTCCCTCCCAGCTCCCTGCCAGACAGTCCATGTTTTTGCTCCCTCCCAGCTCCTGAGCAAAAACATGGACTGTCTGATGGCCCCTATGGACCCGCTTGAGGAACACTGATTTAAAATGCAACACACTACAACACACGATACATATTCTCTTCTAAAACAGTGAACAAAGTCAAAAGGGCACGAAGCAGATTCTTAAGCAGATTCCTGTTTGGCTTGTTCAGCTCAAGTACATCTGATGTACAGCTATATTATTATTTATTCAACTTAACAACTTATCCAGTACACAGTCACAGTGGGCCTAGAGCCTATAACCAGGCAGCATAGGGCATAATACAGGGGAACACCTGCCTTGCATGGGATGTCAATCTATCAGAGGGCGCACACACACTATGGGAAAAACAAATTCAACAGACTGCATGTCTTTGGACTGTGGGAGGAAACCACCACACCACAAAACAGCGAAAACATTCATTCATTCATTCATTCATTCATTCATACAGACAAGACAGACAAGACAGACAAGACAGACAAGACAGACACACACACACACAGACACACACAGACACACACACACACACACACACACACACAGCATCGGAGGGATCTGAACCCCAAACCCAGCAGATATGAGGCAACGGTGCCACCCAATGAGCTAGACAATTTAAAGCATAAACTATAATTAATACTATAAATTCCGCCAACTAAAAAAATAACACAAAGTGGATGATGTAAAAATAATCACATTATCATGCATTTCTGTTCAATTCTACAACACTGCAGAACAGCGGTTCCTCAAAGCGACTCCAACAGCCCCTAATGTTGCTAACGGACCATATAAACTACCAAGCAGACTCAAGCAACGCACATTTGCCGTGGCCTTCCCCAGACCCATCCTCTTGTGAGTAGGGCTCGGCCCGAAAGTACATATACTGGGCCTCGCCCTTGCTCTTGCCGCTCTCGTCGTACTCGCTGTCGGTGCCCGAGTCCTCCTCGGCCGTGTCCCACGTCTCCTTCTTGGCCTCATGGGCCTTGGAGCGTCGGCTGCTGGTGATGCTATGGCTGATAAGGCCATTAGCCAGAGGGATGGGCCCACTGTCGGCATTGCACAGCGTGTCGCTGCTGTGGCTGGAGCTCAGGATGTCACTGTCCACCGAGCTGGTGCTGCGGTCGTTGTTCACGTCAGAGTCCGAGCGCTCCTCTGACGGGAACTGGTTCTCTGGGTCAGAGGCCCCGCCACTACCACCGCCACCGACTCGGATCCGCTTGTC
The DNA here is from genome assembly GCA_011763525.2 of Mormyrus iriodes. Classification (NCBI taxonomy): domain Eukaryota; kingdom Metazoa; phylum Chordata; class Actinopteri; order Osteoglossiformes; family Mormyridae; genus Mormyrus; species Mormyrus iriodes. The sequence continues at coordinate 15,711,497 of JAAGVU020000008.1, forward strand.
CAGCTCCCGGTTGTCAGCGGCGGAGACAGAGAAGGTGGAAGACACCTCCTGGGATAAGGAGTCCACGTGTTCGACGTCGCTGGCGTTCTGACTGTCACTGTTGCTAGAGCCCTGGTGCTGCTCCTGCTGCTGCTGCTGCTGGAGAGACAGGTTCTTCAGCTTCTCCGTGCTCTCCTCCAGTATGGCCTCAACAGACTTAGTGTTGCTTTTAGCCCCCTCGAAGAGCTCCTCAGACTCAACGCCCACCTTTTGGCTACAAGTTCTACTGGCCAGTGAGCCCGGCGACTGCTCAGGTAGTGAAACAAACAAGCGGATGGTGTTTCCATGCCGGTCCAAGAGTTTCCACAAAAGTGAGTCAGTGAATGACACCTGGTGATCTAGTGAATCGGAGCTTTCCACAAAAACCTAGACGAGCAGAATTAAGAGCATGCTCACACCACTTTCAAAACACAGAAAACCAAGTTATTAGTTTCATCATCTTACTACAATTGCAATAATGTGTGCATCAAATCCTTTAACGCATAGCAAACACTAGAATGTAACTTGAAAGTAAATATTAAAATAGCCTTAGCTCTCTCTTCCTTAACACATCAGTAGGCAACAACAGAGTGCTTCCCATTACAGCCTCAAACAGCACAGGGGTATAGAGAGAGACAACAGGGAGGAAAAGAAGGGGACCTTATTACTCCTGAAGAATCCCTCTGCTTTCAGCGTCTTGTTGGGCACGTAGAGGAGCCGCAAGTCATTGTAGCAGCGTTCCAGGACAACACGCATTGTTTCCACAGAAAGGCCAGTCGCCTGCACAAGTCAACAGTTCAGTCATAAAATAAACTCCTCTTCACTCCTCATATATTTTTGTAAAATTGTTGCAATAAGCAGAATGCTGGGGGTGGGGGCTGATTATTCCTTGGATACAGGTCTCTGTGTGCTATTGCAAGGAAGTTCCCAGGACATCATACCTGGGCTATGAGCTGCTTGAACTCTGCAACGGTCTGGTTTAGGTAGGCCCTGACGCTCACGGGGGGAGAGATGGTCTCACTCTTCAGCCCAACCACGTGAACCTTCACCATCACCTCTACAAAGAACCACACTGATTAACCAGTGAAGTAAAGCTGAACATCTTTTCTAATGAAATCCATCATAAGTAGAAATGCAATCTAGTTTCAAATGCAGCAGCTACAACCCTAGAGAAGCCCATCCACCCTGAAGTCAACAGTAAGTCAAGAGTAAAGCCTAGAGTTGGATGTTTGGCCTTTCTTCAAGAGGGTTTTCAATCTACCGGCAACAAAAGCACCCACCAAGCTGAATTATATCCCCAAATTAAACTCATAGACCTAGAAAGTTCTGTAGTTAGTGGAAGAGCCCAGAAATCTCTAATCACTGTAGCCCACAGAGACAAGGGAAGATTTTTGCCCTGAAAAGCTTCATCCTCTCATCCCCAAAGACGACAAGTCTCCTCACCTCCCGGCTTATAGGTCTGGAAGACCTGGTCTGGCCGACGAGTCTCCAGCAGAAGGTCAAACATATAAGAGGATTTGACCCCGCCCAGAAGCACCCCCATCGGTGTGTCCTCCTCGCCCTCGTAGGAACGCTCCAGGTACTCATGAAACTCATCATACTTCACCAATCTGCAGCAGTGCAGAGGCAGGACCCCCTCCAAATCCATCAGCTACACAAAACAGGCAAAGACGGGCCAATCCGAGTCTGTCAGTGAGCGCAGCAAGATTATTTTTCACAGCAGACAACTCTGCAGTTTTATTTTCAGTCTAAAGATTGCTTTCAAGCACAATAGGTATAAAGGTATTCTATCTAGTCTCCTATCCGCTTATTAAAACCAATCAAGCCAGAAGCACTCAGGCACACTTTCCTGTACCTTATAGGCAATCTCCACAGCCTCTTTCAGAGTCTTGTCCTTGTGCACCTCCAGCTTGTTCTCCATCATCATCATCTTCACCGGGTGCATGCAGAGCAGCTTGATCTGTCAGACATACCGATGGGCATCACAACACAAATCCATGGACTGATCAGTAAACCAAGGCCCTCTGCTGTCACCATCATGTGCCTGTGCAGGCCTGAAAGAATACCTTGCAGGTGTTACGTTCAATTTCCCTCTGCCTCTTTTCATGCTCCTCTGCTTCCTTCTCCCTCTGGACCAGGCGCTTTATGTGGTCAGGGAAGCTCTCCACATCCAAATATTCTGGAATTACATGAGGGGTAAATGACTGCAGCCCTGTGACTATGTACATTTTTCATAGTACATCATCTGTGCAAAGATCATACAGAGGATTCTTAGTTGTCTTACTTGCATTCCTCGTGGGATCCTTCAATCTGTAGATGAGCATATATGCATTTGTAGAACTGTTGAAATAAAGCATTTGGTATGTTATGAGACTGCAGTATTACCTGAGCAACTGAAAATTTCCATCACTAGAACAGGCTCATCTCCCCAGATGCTCCAAACAAGGTCGCATCATCACGCAGTGTTACGATTATCAATGGAGCTTTGTTTATAGCGCGATAATGGCTCCCTTGTGAGATGAGAACAAACGCAGAAAAGTGGGACAAACACGAATTTGAAAAACGTGGCTGCATAATATCGCAGTTGTTTGCTCCCATTTCGTAGAAGGCGTCTGTCTTTAATGCTTTAATGCTAGAGGCTAGAGCAGGGATCTCAGCCTCTCAAAATACAATTTGAATCATTTTGCTTCAAGAAATTCTTGGAATTATTCTGTTAAATATGGTACTTATACAATATCAAATGCTATGGAAATTATAGATACAAATACTGACTACTGGGTCAATTAAGCGAGCAGAGTATTTTTGGAATGTGATTGTCATATACATGGTCCTTAGTGGATTGATTTTGAGACTTCTGGGAAAGACATGATGTAAATCACAGGGCTTTGCACTTGCCCACTGACCTGGCAAAGGCACTGGAGTAATAACCCCTGTTCCCCGAGGATCCACCATAAGTCTTCCTGATGTCTTCCTGTGTGATCTGTGGAACGACAGGGGCAGCAATACGACTCGTCATCGGGGAACAGCTGAAAACGACACCTCCCTCTCTCCCTCCCTCCCTCCCTCATGCAGATGAATCCAGGCAGACTCTGTGAGCTACCTTGCTGACGTGCTGATCATTGAAGCTGTACCACAGGCCGTCGCTGAAGGACTTGATGCAGGCGTAGTAATGTCCACCAGCGGCACTACCCGAGTGAACCATGACGGAAAACAGCTCAAAGATCAGCGAACTCTGCAAAAGCAAACGAGGGCTTATCAACTGTGACAGCACACAGACAAGTTATGTTGTTGTCATCTGGCTTGCTTTCTTTAGCTAATTTCTGTGTCTTTCCTTCTCCCTATTTTGTATTACTCTCTTAATAGCATGTAAAGCAATCATGTAATACCATGTAAAGCACTTTGAGGTGACTCCGTTGTGAAAGGCGCTATATAAAAATAAATTGAAATTATATTAAACTGATAAACAGGACTGGATTAACAGGATTATATAATATACAAAAACTTCTGTTATACATCAAAGCAGAAAGTCAAAGAAAGGATTACATTTTTTTGTTGACAGCTATGAACAAGAATGAGTTTTATTTTCAAAGTTTAAAACAGTGACAACGATACCTTTGGCTTGAGTACCCTCTCTGCGCTGTTGGCGTTGTCCAGGCAGATGCCCTCATCCACACCATCGTCGGTGGAGAAATCATTACTCATCTGGTCGCTGTGGCAACTGCCCTCATTCTCCGCCCCACTGTCAGTACAGCTCTCAGTCTGGGGAGACTTCTTTGGGTTTGGGAGAGGGAAGATGACACAAAAGAAGAGGGGTTAGGTTTGATAATGTGAGAGAAATAAGTAGTATGGTTACATAAACATCATTAAGGTCTAATCTATTTCATTGGCTATCCTTAGTTGATTTTAGAATTTGATTACATCAGAGAGTTATAGTAGCAGTAAACTTAACTCCAGTAGTGCTTAAATATTTAAACACCACGTTATATGCAACAATAGCGCAGCACAATACCAAGAAATTAAATCCGAAGTCCTAGAACAAGGCAATGCATTTGTTTAAAGTCACCATCAGAGGGCACTTGTTTGTTAGTGGTAAGCCAAAAGGGCAATAGCGATCAAAATATAAAAGATGAGCTCACATTTGATGGAACATTATGGTGTCTTTATACCTGATAGTGAACCTTACATTGGGTAAAGCTCTAAAGTAACATGGGGTAAGTAAGGTCTGACAGACTGGTGATAAGAAAACGGAGATAACGCTCTCATGCCTCATCTTCCACGTCAATGAAGGGACTCATGTCCAGCTCCTCCGGAAACGTCATGCGATCATTCAGCTTTATGCGGTGCATAGTGGTGTAGTCGAAGTCGAAGCGCTTCAGCTGAAGCGTCAGCAGGTAGGGAAAGTGCAGGAATCGCAGGCCCTGGAGGTAAAGGCGCAGACAGCGCATCAGAACAGCGGGGGCAATTTATAGCCGAGGCCACGCCTGGCTATGAAACGGAAATGAAATGAAATGAAATGAAATAAAATGATACGTTATTCGCCGTTTGTACACGTATGAGTACAGGTACATATGAATTCTTTAGTTTTTGCATATCCCATCACGCTCTCCTTTGAGACAGACATACATATACAGGTAAGAATATTTCTGGGGTCAATGTAGGGTCAACCGTCACAGTGACCAAACAGATATGGTGACCACACAGCAAACCCCAGCAATCACACTCACCTTTCGGGCATCACATTTTTTCTTGCAGCGCTCACAGAAGTATTGGTTGGGTCCATCCAGGGTTTCTGGTTGAATGAAGGCTTGGAGAGCCTCTTCCTGTTGGCACCACACAAATGAGAATAAAAATAATTAACTCAGGTAACTGACAACACTCATAAACTTGCACCACCATGCAGCCGCATTTGTGGAGAGTTATGTAAGGCATGACAATATATGTCAGCCAACACAGCTGACAATTAAATAGTTTCCCTTGGGATAATAAAATTCTGATTCCAAATTTGGGTACATTTTATTATTATATGAATGCAATTTTCAGATCTAGTACACAGTGACCTATCACTGCTCAGTCTCCACTCTGGACTGCATACATCAGGTTACCACCCTTAGTACTCGTGACAGTTATGTCAGCAGGGTTTACAGGACTTGGGGGGGGAGGGGGGACGTACCACACTCCCAAAGGCCTGGCTGGCACCGTAGGGCCGGATGACCAGAGGGATGTCCAGGTAGGTGTCGATCCTCCAACTCTCATAGCTGCACTCCAGACAACGCACATAGTCCTTCAGTTTGCCCTGGTACAGCTGGTTAATAAGGTCAGCCTAAAAGGTCACCAAGGGGTCCGAATTATCACTTAAATCCTGTGCTTTTATCCTTCACTCCCTGCATCATTGAGGAAGCAATTAAGCAACGAAAATATATACCACATATTCCATCAGTCAGCATAATCATACATGGCAAATAAGAGGTCAATAAACCCAACTAAGCCAATCCCAATACTAAACAAACAGAGCTACATTTCAAATATCATTCATCGTTAACTTATCTACAGCCACTCAGAGGTAAGTCATCAACTCCAGAAAGGGAGGAGGAGGAAGAGAAGGAGCGTCACATTCACAGACCTGTTCTGTCTGCTTCCACTTCTGCTCTAGAGCGTCAAACATGACTCTGCAGAGCTCCTGTACGTCATGCTGCTGCCAAGCTGAAAGGAAAAAGCCTCCACTTGTGAAATGCAGATGGTGTGGCAAACCGCTTATTACATTTTAACCCATCCAGGAAATGTACTCCTAAGCCTGCCGAGTTCTGGGAGTATTTCTGCATAAAACTCTGGGCAAATTTCATAAGACAACGTGAGTTAATGCCTAATAATAAATTTAATGGCATGAAGAAGTTATTAATCACAGCTAATCAACGATTTCCTCTCATAGCAACCAATGAGTATGTCGGCTTGTGGATACAGCAACATGATGCTCACCCTCGCTGCTGTCCCAGCCAAAACTCCGCGTCACGTCCGTGGTCTCGATGGCACGCTTCTTGCTAGTCTGTAGTAGGACGAAGAGCCTCTGGAGCTGATAGGGGATGCTGGTGACGGGGTCCTCCTCTCCCTCCTCGAACTCCCAGCTACTCGCACGAATGGGACAGTGAAGTTAGCACCAGCCTCTCTGGCACCATCGAGCACAGAGCAAACGCAGACAGCCCACTCACTTGTAGAGTGCGTTTCTGAACTCTGGGGTCATGAACAAGGTCTGCAGAAGGCTGTTTAGGTAACAGGTCATGGCCTGGTTCACCAAGCCTACATAACCTTTGGGGGTAGAAAAAAATGAATGAGTTTTGAACTGAATGCAGCTGCAACTTAGGAAGCCAGCACAAGAGGGCGCTAACAGCGGGTGGGCAGGCAGGCCGGCCTACCTGTCTCTGACTTGTTGAGGATTGAGGCGTAGGAGTAGTTTGGGCTGCTGTAGTCACTGCTGCAGCCCACCATACCATCCCGGGGGAGTGGCCCAATGAAGCGGTCCTGAGAGCTGTCGTCTAGGCCACTGCTATCCGCCGTGCCTGACTCATCCTGTACACAAACGCAAAAGAGAGTCACTCAGTCTACGCCAGACCATCAGCGATCAAACTACTCCAAGATGTGTCATGTTTAAGCCCATGAGCAACCATCTAAAAAAAAAAAAAAAAAGAATTATGCAGTGAGGAGCTACAATAACAGTGTTTTGAGGTTTGCGCTCTCATTCTGACAATAGGTTTCACATATTCAGCAATCAGCCATGTGTCCCCAAATGTCCCAGGAAGAAGACAGGACATCTCCTGCAGCAAAGATCAAAGCTCAAGTCACGCGAGCACTGCAGGAAGGACAACGCCAACCGAGGAACGGAACATTGTTCAGCATAAGCAGCAGTGAAGCCAGCGAGGTGCTAGTGCACCATTCAGCCAAGCTGGCCGGCGCGTGCCGATGGAGTGATGCCAGATGACTCATTGCACGACAACCCTCAGGCACCATCAGGTAGCACAGCAAATTGAAACTGCGGTCAGAGATGTAGCAACCAGCGTGTGTTTGGCACTGGCGCCATAATCACACACAGGGAGGCTTAAAAGGAAGCTTTAGCGTTCAACAAATGGTGAACATCACTGAGACCTTACACCTTCCCATAAAAAACCCAATGACGGAGGATGCAAGCTTAAAATCGGAAGGTTAGTATCCACTGATGCAGCTTAGCGTGCTGTAGTGACATTACCAGGTCATTTGTGGTTTGGGTCATTGTATAATTGGGTCATGTATAATTTCCGCTACATACCGACGCTAACTGAGGCTGTTCGCCATCTTTGTCCGTCAGCTGGAGGAAGTTCTTTTTGCCAGGTTCGAAGCCCGAGTCACTCAAGGGCATCTCACTGCTGTGGTCCAGCAGCGCCTGCAGGGGTGACAACAGGTTAAGACAGTAGAACATGAAAGTAAACCAAAGGCATGAAAGGTTGCTGTATTTCGGGTATAGTCTGAGAAGCCAGATCCTGAAAACACAACTAAAATGTCTCAGAGTTTGAATATATGTAAACAAACATTGAATATCAAGCTGATCAACAGCCAACCATTTTGTAGGTTTACCTTAGATAAACAGATAAATCATTTGTACAGCCCCATGTCCAACTTGAATAGTCATTTGGAATGATATTTCAATGCCAGTCAAAGGGTTTTCTTATAAAATCCTTAGTAAATGGAGCGGGGGGCCTCTCACCATGTCCATGGTGTTGCCCCATGCCAGGTCAAAGGTGCCGCTCACATATCCTGCCTTCTGAGCCACGTCCTCAAACAGCTTGCTGACAGAGGTGGAGGCTGGAAGGTTGAGGGTCAGCCGCTCATTGACCGTCTTAGCATTGGTGGTGTCCTGGATGATGCACAGCACTCTAGGCTCCTCTGCTGCATTCTCTATCTGTGGGACAGAGAAAGAAGCCACTGACTCCCTGCTGGACAGGTGGCGGTGTTGACCACGTTCTGGGTGAGGCCACGTGCTCTCCTGCTGCATTCCCACGCGGCCACCATGCATGCCGAAAACACCAAGATAAAATCGAATCAGCAGCAGCGCATTAATGGTAAGCCAAGCATATTAAGTTCAAAACATATACTGTTAAGAAAATCAGTAACTCAGCCATGCACATCATAGACAGAAAACAAGGCACTAGAAAGTAAAGCATAAAGCTCGCGTGATTTAGAATTCATAGGACCTCCGGTGACCTTGATGCACTAATCTGTTGTAAGCAGCAGCTTAAAAAGCTAAGCCTGGGAGTATGTGGACACAAGCTGCGAAACTGCTGTGACACTGTACATGATCACCCCAAAGCCAACACTGCTGTAACCTGCATGCTTGATAAGGATACAGATAAGATTCCCGGCGGTCTATTCCACATCCACTCTTGTCAGAAAAACATGTTTCATTCCTCTCTTACGGACGTTGACAGAAGACGAAAAATCACCCAGCCATCTGCATGAGTCTGACACTTTCAGTACTACAGGTTCTCTCCAGTCAAGCATACATTTAATTCCTGGTTCAGAAGCATCACACCATTAACCCAATTCATCGTACATATGAGCTCCGAGTACATGAGTTAAATCCTAATTTTCCAATGCTGCAATGATGTCTGGACATCGCCCTTCACCTGAGAGGCAGCGAAAATCAAGACGAGTCATGCCACTGGTTCACATGAGCTCATTAAACTTTGCTTCTTGATGTAGTTAAAAGTGTGATATTTTATAACATATACAGCAGTCATTCTCTAGTTAATATACAGCACAAGCATGCAAGGAAAAAAAAAAACTGCAAATGACATCCTGGCCAATGCCCCTTAATCTGCATACAACACAAATCGTAATACCAGATTCTACTCCCTTGAAATTAAGCTTTTAGGTAGGACATTCGAGAATCCCCTTTTTTTCCTCAGAATACTTTAATTAGGAGGACTGAATAATTGGAAAATTCATGCAGAAAATGCGGATCAGCCTATTACTAAGGATAAGGACAGTTAAGCTTTTAACAGTGGACAGTAAAAATCTGGTTGTTGTTGTCCACCCTAAACAAGAATTCCTACTCAGCTCAGGTGGAGCTGATGCCAGCAGGAAAATGGGGTATTTTAGAACTGATGGGTTAGAAAGTGAGACGCCAACAAATCACAGCATCCCAGTGGACTGTAGCATGCCATCACAGCAGTGACAAACGTGTACACACACACACACACACACACACACAGCTCCCAATTGGGAGCTACCTGAGAGAATTTCTTCTTCATCTCCTCTAAAATAGTCTGTCGACAACTCCAAAACATACCCTGTGATACATAAAAGGATTAAAACAGAAAAAAAATACACAGCTAAGTTAAAATGTCATGCATCACAGAGAAGCTCTACAAATAGCCACCTGTTTGCTTTGATGCTTTTGAAGGAAGGAAGCCCCTGTGAGGCACTAGTAACTTTCTTGCTTCATGAACTTAACTTCTGTATTCAACAGGCCATGTTAAAAACACGCCTTTCACATCACAACACAGAACTTACAGCTGTTCGCACTTAGCTGCTAAAAACCAGGAAATAAAACCAAGTCTGACCCAACAAAACGACATTAATACATCACAGCGTATTATGAGATTGGAGGTATTTTTGCCACAGGTAATAATGCTCCATGCTAACGCTGACAAGTGAGGAGAGTTTCAGTTACAAGTGTTCCTCTTCAAACCTGCGGCTCACAGGACCTAGAAGTCAGCCTGCCACGCTCACGAAGAATAATGTAAATCAAACTGCATGTTGAGCTAACAGACAAAACCAGGGTTTAACCCATTTTCAACTCACAACTTAACATCTCACAAGGCATTTCACGGGAGCACCACATCAAATTCAGAGCACTGAAAAACTGGCCTTCCACAATGGCATCAGTTACCAGAGACTGAAAAAGCAAGGTTTCTATCTAAAACACAAACATCTCAATCATGACACTATACCCTCTGCTGAATCACACAGCATCATGGAGGTAGACATTAGGGTACAATACCTGTTCTGAAGGCACAGCATGCAATGGCTTCGTGCCTTTCAAAATTGACATCCAATTTGAGAAGCATTTAAATTTTTTGAACATTTAGATATCCGCATGAACCTGCATTCAAGCACTCAAGGTGAGTGTTGACCATGTGCAGTCAAAGTACAACAATCTTTAGCCGACAAAGTCATTGGCCTGGCCACACAGCTCTCTAAAGTTAGGATTTGTGTTTATTTCTATGAAATAAATTCTGCACACTTAAAAGGACACTAAACCTTGACTGAATACAGAAAAATTACAGAAATAAAGTAAAAACTTTAGCATATTTGTTACTCTATTCCCTTTCAGCTTCGAGTGAGAAAACGAAACCACCTCTCTACTTCCTTGTTTGACTGTATTAGCTGAAGTTGCAAACACCTCCTGTGAGACAGCCAATCCAAAATCACTTCCCGTTAAGAAAAATGCACACCTATTCTGTCCCTGGTGTTTGTCTAAGAAGAGGCAAAATGGATCAATACCAAAACGTCAGAAATACAAACTGTCTCAGACATGCAAAACAGAATTAAAAACAAGACAGAGAAGGAAAAAAAAAAAAAAAAGGTAAAGGTCAATTTCTGTTCTCAAACTACTGGGGTCCTCACAGCACTCTGTATATACAGGTTTACTGGTGCAGTCCGATACAGCTCTTAATCAGGGTTAAGTAAGATGATGAATAAATCAACAGCTTTTACAGCTTTTACAGATTTCACATAGATTTCAGATTTCGGTCATATTAAACGAAAATTATTTTCAGACTCAATTGTGTTAAACCAAACTGATATTAGGAACTAGGCCTAAGAGTGAAAATCAAAATATCTTTTGCTATGCATCTGAAAAATCAATAACATTATTAATTTCATGCATTTTTAATCAATGACTACATACCTATAGCCCTTCACGGATGAATTAATTAAAACTATTGTTCTGTTAGAATTTCTAAAATGATCAAACAAAGGGAAGCATTCTACTAGCACAAATCTGGTCAATGGGATTAGAATTTAAATCAAGTGTTTAACATTCTGTTACATGATTTGAATTATGTAACACAAATTAATAAAACAGTCAAGCCTAATTAAGAGCTCAGCTTGTTTGAAAACCAGCAACTTGACTATGGATGAAAAATTAACATCTACTTTATAGCCAAGTGTTGCTAGTGACACACGTTTGTTCTACTTAACATAAAGCAAACTTTAGAAACAACATATATATTAATTAAAAAAAACCTTTATAAAAAGGCATAAATAAAAAATTACAATGTAACTATAATATAATAAAACATAACAGCAACTTTGAAAACCACTGTACCTGGCCTACTTTAAAAGCCTGTGTTATTGCCGATTTGAGACTAACCCGGCAAAAAAACAAGATCTCAATTTAAAATTACAGAAAGCCAACTACAGTATGGTCAGAATTCTTCAAAGGAGATTACAGTGGCCTAGTCATTTATAAGTAATTGCGTACTTCAAAGGTCATGGTGAGGTACATTCAAAACAATGTTTCTGCCTCTTGCCAGCTACTTATTTCTAAGATAAAACTGTTAAAACAAAAACACATGATCACAGCTGTCCACTCTCATCAGTAGTCTCAAGTAGGATTGTCACATTCAGTCACTCTTTTACAAGTATATTTATTCTGCTGACTATTTTATAAAAACAATAGCACTCAATCCCTCACTAAAAGAGAAACATAGCCATAAATGCCGATGGTGAGATTAACAAAAACCTGAGAACTCCAAAACTGGAAAAATAACCCGCAAATGGATTGTCATAGTAAGATACCTGGGAGGAATGTGCTTCTGCACACAGGAAGGACTCTGTGAATGCTGTCAAACAAGTGGAACTAGTGCAGGGCATAAAGAAGCAGGATGCAATCAAGGAAGAAAATGTAAAGGGGAAAGGAACACTACGCTCCAGAGCTTTGTCCTTATTGATGAATTATTCACACTTTTAGTATAATAGACAAGTCCAAACCCTGATCCAGCAGGAGAGGTGAAGATCAACGCTGGGTGGAATGAGAAACTATAATTATAGCTCACGCAGTGGAGTTCACAGAGAAAATGACACTAAAAAAGGGTCACACTTCATAAACACCAGACTTAAACCTGTGACAGCCTTTCAGCTTTTTGTGTCAAAATCTTCTGATTATATGAACATATCAATTGGAGATTTAAATGAAAATATGACCAATTTCATTAAAATATACTGTTAAATGATCTTAAAGGATTTCAGAATCCACTGGGTGAATATGTTGCCAACCATAAAGCACCACCAATCGAAGAAAATACCAGGTAAACTTACAGCAAGAAGACAGCTGCCACTTCATATTTGCATTAGGCTTTATACCATCCACAGTGTTACAATGGATCCCGGCATTGAACCAATAATATTAAATTGTTCATAGTAAAAAAAAAAAAAAAAAAATGTATACAGCCTTCACAAAAGTTGGGGGTGAAGTTGAAAAATCACTAAAATTCGACTTTGAAACAGGCAATTATTTTCAATTTAGACTATCAAAAATATCCCGTGGATCTAATATTTCCACAGCTTGAGCAAAGACAAAATGTACATCTTCAAAAGGCGTTTTTGTACAAACATTGACTCAGTATTATTCCCCATCTTCAACATTGATATCTTTAACACGAACAGAAATGGCATTTCAAAATGTCATGAGAGCTCAGGCTACAAGAGCCCTAGGTACTACAGCAATCTGATAAATGGGCTCAGCATGGAAATTGCAAGTATGGGATACACAATAACCTGTCATCTTCATGGGCTGGCAAATGAAACAGGAAGTCATTTTGTTTTGTGGAAGTGACAGATGCCCCTCAGCACACAGCCAATCTACTGTCATTAGCCTTTCCAGCACTCCAGTACTAAACAGTAATAACTAAAGCTTGTTTTCCTGTATTTGTTCCTGGACGTTTCAGCGGAACATGCTGCCAAATTGGCGATTTACAAACCTAAGCCCCATTTACTCTAAACGTTCCTTGAGAATGTTTGCCTGCAAGTTTAATGAATTGAACTTCATACATATAATGGGCACATTTTTCATGTTTGAAATGGGATAGGTACGTGTACTATCCTGTCAGGGAAAGAGCAATTCTGCAGTGAGTCAAAGAGTATACTCCAGCATCCCCAAGCAATAGACACTGCAAACTAGAAGGTGTCCACTGGGAAAACAGGTGAAAATATGATTGGCTTTTTAAAACTTTCTGAGTTCTGAGAATTTAAAATGTTTAACATCTTCAAAACATGTGGTTTCAGCCTATTTTCAGTCTTTATCCTAAGGCATTTAGACTGTCTAATTGGTTCTTTCCTTAAGCGTTTAAACAATAATATAGTAATTTTAATGTTGGACTGGGTGCAACAGTCTAATATACGATCAACGATTAATAATGCTATGGGACTTGACAAGATAACTTATGCTATGTTTGCTCCTGTATACCTGAGGTAACAACATTTTATATAAAATGGAATGTAAGAAATTTAACCAATTTAACGCAGCATTTTATGCAGATTAAATAATATTTAATCTGATTGCTTCTGGCCATCAAGAAACTAAAAAACTAAAGCCTTTAGCAGTTTAAACTTCACCCCTGTTATTTTTGGGGTCGAAGTTACCCCAGTGCATTTTCAAAATGAGGTTAAATTCTATAGATTCCAGAATTTAGAACGGAAGAAGTAAAATACACAAGGGTTAAAGCAACACAACCGCCACCACTGCTTAAAAAGCATTATATCCACAACAGTAACATGTAATAATGCTAGTAAAATTTAAGCAACTCAAGAGGCTTGCTTTAAAAATATACTCTTTTCATTGACAGTATGTTCATTACCCAATACTTAGCCAATACAACTACAACAACAGATACTGCAAGGAATATTAATACAGTGGTAACGTGAAAAAAATAGTCACGTTTTACGCTTTAGGAAAGGGGAAACTGTCTAAATGTTTGACAGGTCACAAGCCTGTGTGGTAAAGACTAGAAGTCTAATGTTCAAAGACAAGTGACAAGTTTTTTTTTTTTTTTAATGACAAGCCGAGTGAACACAGGAACAACATAGAAAAACCACACAAGAAGATGAATCTGAAAACCCGATGAGCCCCTGTGCCATCCAGGTAAATTTCTAAATGAAAGTATGATTCTGATATTTGCCAGGTTTGGCACCATGAATATAAGAAGTGCTTATGACACACCATTAATAGCAAACATAAGGCTCTGCAGACTTTAAAAAACATTTCATTAGCACCACATTAACACTTGAAATATCAAGTGAAGTAACTTACTGTTCAAATAACAAACGATGTCATTAATAGCTGAGGCAGACCGTAAAATCAACAGTCTTTGGCTATTAGGGACTGTATTAATACCCTGTGTTGGAATACATTTAAATTAGTGTACAGTTTCCCAGTCCTGATCCTGGTGTACAGGATGGCTGTTATTCCCAACTACTGTTTTTACTAATTAAGCATGACCAAACTGTTACAAAACACTTACCAAAACTAGTAAGAAAAAAAAGATAAATTTAAAGTGCTCATCAGAACTTGGGTAAATAGCAAATCTAATTATCAAAAACATATTTGATAGTTTGGAACAGTTACAAGGAGACTCAATTTACGAAGCAAGGCTTACTGGAGAAGCTTTATAAATAGGCAATTATCTTAGTGAATTTTCATCATTAATATTTCAAATAAACTACCAAAATCTCACAAATAATATGCTCTCAAATCAAAGTCACATAAAAGCTAAGCTAAATACAATTAAGGCCTCGGGAAAAAGAAATACACATACACACACACACACACACACACACACACACACACACGTGTATATATATACACATACATATACATATACACACACAAACCATTTTCCAGTAACAGGATTTATAAAATCAGATTTAGAAAAATCAGATGTACAGATGTATCAGATTTGAACAAACATATTATGTGTATACAAACTATAAAAATACTAGTACTATGGACCCACAAATTATTGTGCGTGGGTTTTGCTTTTGTGGTCCTGAATGACCCCCATGTGTGCTGCGTTTCATTACATCATTAATGAACTGTTAAATTGGGCCATAACTTCTGAATTTCTTATATTTGCAACGATGAAAAGAAAGCAAACAAGTTTACTTATAGAAAATGTATAAAATTTAGCTAACAATGCAGACAGTTTCTTATTTTAATAATTTAATTGAATCACTGATTTACTGCAAAAAAAGTCTGACCTCAATTTGCAATAATTAGAGGTAAAAGCAAACCAAATACAAATTATGTTTATATATCAACATAAATAAACTTTTACTGCTTTCCTAAGAATGTCCTGTAACTTGTACCCACTAATAGTGACATTTAATTCAATTTGGAAAAACCCAATCAAAATCAAATTACAAAGCTGGCTGGAACGGACTCCAGCACAAACACACCCAAGAAAAATGTTAGCCAACTAAACTCACTTGTGAAAATTACTGTAACAAGCATATAAAGCAATTATTTGCCTAGTCCTTTTGTTTTGGCTGCCAACATCTTTGTTCTCTGCCAAGACACACTGGCTTACTTTTTCAACTTCAGAATATGTGTTCACTAAACCACTTTCTTTCAACAGACGTGAGATTCCCATACCAGCCAGTGTAATTACAGAAGAAATTCAAAGCAAGAGAAAAAAAAAAAAACATTTTTAAGTTAGACTATATGTTACACTTACATAAGATTAGAAAAACATAAACTGCTTATTATAATATATTCAGGGAGTCTTTACTGTTGATCAGATGTAAGGGGTTCTAGAATAAAATCTTAGGGACTTAGGTGACCATATTCTGGAGTGTTTCACTAAAGACGAAGTTGCGGGATAATCTGGATAAATCGTTTGATAAGTTGTCAAAAATTAATTTTTTGAAACAATAACAGTAATTTTCAGCTACAGCTAAAATGTAAAGGCAAGTTAGTAGAATAAATTCTACATAATATTCAATCCCAAAATCGGATTTTATACTGCTATATAAACATTAAGCCAAAATATCCATAAAGAATGAGATAATACATAGATAATCATAATCATACTTTAAATACATTGTCACAATGAAGCCCATTTCATTTATATAGTGCGATGAATTTTAATTATATTTGCTACATAAGGCTCGTTATAACGGAACATGACAATATCATCGAGAATGTACTTATTGATTAATTATACATGTTACTTGGCTTTTGTAGAAAAAGGCTGTTTCTTAAGTGACACCTGCTTATTTTAACTTGTTATTCTGACAAGTTACTCGGGTGGCTTGGTGGATATTTAAAAGCTCCTTATATGCATCATCCACCGCCAGGACGCAAACAGGCCCCTCAGCGGCAGTCTGTCACCGCGATCCACTGAAGGCCGCAGTAGCACTTAGCTGGATAGCTGGCTAGCTACCCCGTCGCCTTTTCACTCCCCCTCCTAAAATGTTGACAGGGTACTTCGCAGTTGAACGTCTGCTGAACTGTACTCTGCGATTTCAAACACAAAAGTGGAGTCTGCACAACAAGGTGGCTCACTGGTTTTTGAATAAGCCATACATCGGAGTGTTTTCTCCCCATAACAATAAGTTGGTTTACTAGCACTTCTGCTAAGTTATTCAATGTTTCGTGAGGCTAACGATAGCTATTAGCAATGACAGGCTCGCAATCCACTATTATTCGATTTTCTCCCAAAAACAATGCCGCTACCCTTAAATGCAACAATCGTGGTTTACTTCGTTTATTCCACTGGCTGAGGGGGAAGGATAAGGGCCCGTCGGTGCTAAAAGCCCGGTCTCACCTCTTTGGGTACAAGCTGGTTCTCTTCGCTAGGCACCATTTCCATTCGTACGACACTTTAAACGAACATCTACCCGAGCTCGGCTGTCAGCGGGAGAGCTTTAAGGCAGCGCAGTCAAACATTGTTTTTGTTTTTCTCAAGCCAAAAAATAAAATATGAAGGTAAAGCACACGGGGGAAAGTTGTCACCAAAGTGACCGCAAACACTTTCTTTTCTGTTAGCTGTACCACCTAGCCAGCTAGCTAGCTAAGCACAGACAGCAATCAATGGGGGGGGGGGTGTTGGGGGGGAGTGCCGTTTCTCAGTTTCGCGAGACTTCCGGTTGATCCATGCGTCATTTCCTCCACATGCTACGCGTGTGTGTGTACGCAAGTCGTAATCCAATGACAGAGGCTAATAGGCGTATACGTGTATGCCAGGCCAGTATCTTTAATTCTTATTTTCATCGCTAGTTTATTGCTAACAGAAGTGATGGTCAAGATTGTCATTGGTTGGGGAGGAGCATATTTTAAATCTGTTTTATTGTGTTTTATACTGAGCAAAACCAAGGGCACCAAGTTAAAATTCCATGAATATATCAGTATACTTATACAATAAAGTTAATTCAGATTTGTCGCAATCACTGTTTCTGGTCAGTTGTTGTTGTCTGATATTGCTACAGTTTGTTACAGAACAGGAATGCAAAATAATAAAGGTTGAGACAACCTGTGGCCAGGGAGATTTTGAAGTTTAATTTCATCAGGAGGAAAAGGTTCAGAAATAATTGCACATCTTTAAATTTTTATGTGATATATAACTGGCAATGGCAGGTTACAAAGGACTTACTGTGTATTTTTCAAATGCCTGTAACAAGTTTCCATTCTCTATCAAAACAATAATCAAAACTTAAGATCGATAATTATTGACTGGTTGTAAGTGTAAGAAATTATTTTTTAAGTAAAAGAATTCAATGTGATATGTATGGATTTTTATTTTTTTTAACCTCATATTCATTCGCTTAATAGTTACAAGTCCAGCATCCAGAATACTTTCAGCTGAGCTGTAGAAAACCCAAACCAGGTGTTTTATGTTGTTTTTCATCTGTTTGATTACCAGCACTTGGCCATGCGGTCATGCAGCAGCTAAGGGATGAGGTATTCACAAATGTACTTTTTCAGGCTGCGGCACACCTCATCGTGCCACTTTCCCTGCGAGGCCAGAGAGAGAGTCACACAGCTCTCCCGTTTTCCTCCAGTGGGCTCCTTCCTGGAGCGGTCCCAGTTGAAGTAACTGACTGGTGCGCTGTTCACATCTACGTAATGACCCTCTCTCACAATGTCAGTCACACCAATCCAGAAATCCTTGGTTCCCGGCGAACTCCGCTTGGCATAGTCCCACATCTCATTGTTCTCAATTTTGTCCCGGGGAATTGCCAGTGTGCCCCCCTGTGCGATGCAGTCCTCGTTGGCCTCATGGTAATGCTTGGGTTCCTCGATGACCAGGTAACATTTCCTATGAGTCTTGGTGCCTCGGAGGCAAACTGAAAACAGAGTTAGACACTGATGCCTTTGCATGTTTATTCTTTTCTGGGCGATTTTATAAAAACACAGCAATGTGTTGCTATATGAGGGTGAAATATATTTTTTTTCTTTTTTACCAATGATACAGCCAGTATTAAACTGCCAATCCCAGACTAATAAGATAAATACATAGATTATTTCAGGCACTTCTTGTTTTGCCTAAAATTTCATGTTTTAAATATGAAGTTTGAGAAAATATCTAATCATTACTAGTAAAGTTATAAATGAAAACACCTAACAAATCTTCAGTGAAACTTTTAATATCTTTTCAAACATTCATCTGGAGTTTAAACAAGCAGAGCCTTTTTACTGTGGGAATGTGTTTCCAGCGTAATATATAAGGCCATTCAGAAAGCAGTGATCAGCACAGAAACCCACTGTGTGATTCTGTAAACCACATTTCGTTCCCCTCATAGAAACATTTTCTTATTTGGATCTCGACTTGTTTACTTCCAGTACATCTTGTGTAAGATGGTGCACAGTGAGTTTATCCATCCATCTTCGAGCTGCTAATCCTGGTCACGGTCACAGGGTGCCTGTCCCAGGCAGCACAGGGCACAATTCAGGCATATACCCTAGATGTGATGCCAGTTCATCCAAGGTACATACACACCAAGGATAATGCAGACATCCTAACTATCCTAAATGTAAACATTCTAATTATCCTAATTGCATGTCTTAGGGTTCTACGGGGAAACCCTTATGATGCAGTGCGAACTCATAGCGTGGTGTGAAGCAACTATACTACCCACTGAGTCACTGTGCCACCCCATAGGATGTTTGTTTATATGTATAATACTACACCAGATGCTGTCCAAAAACCTAAAAGATTCCATTATAGTACATTGAGAATCTTTGTTTCACATATGTCAGTCATACCCCTGAATAATTTTCTCAGCACTAAAACCAACTATAACCATGAGGATTTAGCAGTACATGCCTCATGTGCTTTATCAATCCATAGCTAAGAATGTGTGTGTTGTGTTTTTCCATTATCTGGGACAGTCCCTGCAGTGTCGCCAGACATGCTGCTGACCTCTGGTGGCAGCAAAAGGATGCAGATGTTGAGTAACCTTTAGTGCAGATCAATCTACCCTTATTAGGCTTAACCCTGAATTTGTACAAATGGAGGTTTCTTTGTTTAGATATAGCACATGCACGAGGGGCGGATTAATGATCAATGACTTTATTGGTCGTTTATTTGTTTGTGAGTTGGTGATTGGTTAAAACTGAATGGAGACACCAATTCTAAATATATCTTGTTTTTGGTGCTCTTTTTGATACTGTAATGTATTTTCTGGTTTGTATAGTCTATTTCCTACGTAAAATGGATTTATGAGTCTGATCGATGAATTTTCTGCCAGGAAAGCACAGAGGAAAACATTCTAATAGTAAGAACTGGTTTGATATTCTTTTGGAATCTGTCCCTCTCTGTAAAGTTTTCCATGGTTTATGCTGTCTATGGTAAATGTGTCTTGGATGCACATTGTGGATGCAGGTGACACACACTGGATCAGAGTGCAATGTTTTAAGGTTACCGTTACTGAGAGGCATTTATCCAATAGGGTCTTTGCTGAGCTCTTTCTGGTTGCTGCATATGACTGATGTGAAAGTGTAAGTTTGCCGATTTGTTGTTCATCTGGTGTTATTACTCTCGTTTGGTACAGCGTCACATTCTTTTTAAATTATGTTATAGTTACTAATATAGTAATAATAGTTTAATAGTATAACAGTTTTATATAGATTTATTTTAATGATTATTAATTCATGTTAATTATTAATTATTTTATACTAATTATTATTGCTTATTATTGTATTGTTTTGGGTAGTGGGGGCAGAAGATGGGCCTGCTGAAAATGTAGCCTAGAGCCCCCTGAACGCGTTAATCTGTCACTGACTGGCACAGTAAGCCAGTATTTCTGAATTTGCCTCTGTAGATTCCAAAGCACAGCGGGTTAAAAAAAATCTAATGAGTACTGATTCTGCCACCTAATAGTCATGTAGTTTTAATACAGGTCGTCGTCGACTTACAACCTATGCGACTTACAACTGTTCAACTTTACGACCGTTCCGAGACCGCAAATATGTGGTTACGACTGCGCCGCGTCTGGTAGCGCGAGTGTGGCCCAGTGTGTATGACAGTTTCCACCCCAACTGCTGGCAGTGGTAGCATCCCCGTAAGAAAATGTTGATAAAAGTGTTAAAAACCACCAAACATTATGACTTAAAGATGATATAATTTTATTGTACAGTATTACTATACATGTGATAATTTTTGCATGTAAAATAAAGGCCCAACTTATGGCTGGTCAGTCAGAACCAATTATGGTCTTAAGTCGACGATGGCGTAGAATATGACCTCTACAGATTTTGCCTCCTCTATGCCCTGAGACCACTTGAGAACAATGCGCCTCGTTCCCCAACTCACCCGTCTGGAGTGCTTGCATCTCCTTCAGGGAGTTCACCTCCTGCCACAGCTTGCTGATTTGAGACTTGACATCGTTTTCATCCACCGCTGAATCTCAGTTGGAAATTCGACCGGACAAAACAGCAAATTAGCATGGGGGAAAACAGCAACTAGGCAAGACTCTGCTTCATTAGTTCTGGCAGCACTAAAGTCCAGAGCTACCACTGGGAGCCATTTACCTCTCTGTCTGGCCGGAGCTTCCTTTCTGGTTCGAGAGGCCAGGCCACCTCCAGGCTGGAGCAAAGTGCCACTGATCACCAGGAGGACTGCAAGAGCAGGACGTACCATTTTTCAGTCACTGCTCTCCACAGACGCTGCTGGAATACCACCCGATGCCTCGGGTTGATGAAAAATGTCCCAAAAATGGCTCAGACAGCTGACTAAATATGGGATGGATGTTTGTGCTGGCAGAAACTCATTGGCCAATACTGTGTGTTTTTTAATTAGTCAAATACACGGGGTGGATGGGAAACAGACAGTGCCCTGTTTTAGTCCATTCATAAATATTTACCTGGGTTTGTGTGGGACTTGTTTAGGTACTCATTACTTACACAAGTTCCAGTGTGGCTTGCTGACTGGCTCACTATTATTCAAATGACCGGCCATACTTATTTTCTTCAGTACCTATAAATAAATTATGCATAGTTGTATATTCACTGCACAAAATATTTTGTTTGTTCTCAAGTACTCTCATTGTTGATCTAGCTGGTACTGGTTAGAACCCACTTTTGTCTCCAGAACTGCTTCAAAGCTAGATTCATTGTGTGTTCAGTGAAGCCATTCTGCACACCACTGTTCCTCTTGCACTTGTGGCCTTCCTGTTAGCTGTAACGAGTCTAGCTGATCTGCTCTCACCTTTCCCGTTAACAAGATGTTTTTACCCGAGAGTGTATCCTGACTGGTTGAGTTTTATTTGTTGCATTATTCACTGCAAACTCCACATCATGTAGTGCGTGAAAATTACAAGAAGGTGGCCGTTTCTGAGATGCTGGAACCACCACATGATTAAGGCACACAATTTGTCGTTTGGAATATCTGACTATCTGTGTTAACTTAAACTAGAAGTCATAATTGCCCAATAGGAATCATCCTTACTTAAACTCTTATTGGACAATCATGACATCCAGCTTAAGTTAACCCAGCTAAATGAGATATCCTGCTTTGTGGAACATCCTCCAGGTTGTTATATTTAAATAATCTATGCATATTTCTTCCTTATTTTTAATAATTTATGTTTACCATCCTTGAAGTGGTAATGAATCATTTACAAAATGAACACAGAAAACTACAATACTGTGCAAAAGTCTTAGGCAGTGAAAAGAAATGATTAAAGCCATTTATCTGGGTAGTAAATGTATATTTGCTCAGAATTAAAAATTCAATATAACATTAGAACA
>JAAGVU020000008.1:15733890-15801251 GCA_011763525.2 Mormyrus iriodes
ATAGCATAGTTTTACACCAACATAAAGATCATTTAAACATCTTCTTTGGCTGCCTAAGACTTTTGCACAGTACTGTACATGTTTTTATGTTGAAATGATCTGAGCATATATTGAGGCCTATCATTAATTTAAAACTGTACAAGTAAGCGGTAGAACACTTTTGTTTAAGCAAAATAACAGAAAAGCCACGTCAGCTGTGCAGAGGACTGCATGCTATGAATAATTTGCAAATGTAACAGATTTATAATACATAAACTTTCAGCAAATGCTAAAAACGTAAGTAAAAATGCACAGTTTCTATGTAAAAACAATGTGTCTTAAATATTGAATATATATTGCCCCAGCTGAAATGTGACACAACACTTACATCTACAATAACATCTACATCTACAAATAACACATCAGAATCAGACTAGCTTTTCACCACCTTTTGATAAATCATGAAGGCAATAGTAGCTATGAAATCTCATCATATTAAAACATTATTTATATCCTGTTCTGTTGCGCATGATTGTTAGGTTCTCGTATAAAAACGCTAATGGAAAATGGAAAGTAAACTGCAATTATGTCAGATTGTTATGCAATTCAAATGTGGAGGATATATATCTATTTTTATCATTCAGAGCCATATGTAGACACATGAGAGAAGGTTAGTGTGCAGAAACTCCTAGCAGTGGAAAGGGAAGGTGGAGCTCTGAAATTTTACAGTCAGATTCCTTTACATTACTTGGAAATCAAACAATGGATTTAATCACCGTGGTAACTTTTGACAATGTCTGCCATTGGTGGTGAAATCGGCCCATCACCTGGCTTCAGTATTGAAATGCATGAGGCTTCTGATGGAAAGAGAAGTGTAGAGTCCTTCATTTAAAGCAGGAGGCAATGAGCTTTAATCAACATTCAACCTAATTATGCGTCAAACCTTCTGACACCTACATACAGTGACTAACTGAGCAGTAGATGAAAGCTGCTGTCTGTCAGCAGGAGGACAGTTTTGTATGCTGAGTTGTCATGTGCAAGATATGAAATTTCACTTTTCTCCCATCAATATGCTTGAAATATCACTATATTAAAGAAGACAATACAGCTTCTGAGTGGAGTACAGCCCAGTGGGTTATGGCTCTACTGTATGTCTATCGTCAGAAGGTTATGGGTTTAAATTCTGAGACAGAATAGGACCAATGGGCCCTTAACCCCAACTGCTCCACAGATGCTGGCTGACCCTGTTCTCTAACCCCAAATTTTACGCACATGTGGACAAAAGTGTCTACTATATATGTAAACATACATATAATACATTTGCATACTGTTATATCCTTGTAGGATAAAATATAGTTCAGTTAGACACAGAAAGGTTTTTGTTATAATTGAGAGGTGTGGATGAGGCAGGAGGAGTCAGAGGGATACGATCCCACTGAACAGCCAGAGGACTTTAAGCAGAAGGTCT
Source organism: Mormyrus iriodes (assembly GCA_011763525.2). Taxonomy (NCBI): domain Eukaryota; kingdom Metazoa; phylum Chordata; class Actinopteri; order Osteoglossiformes; family Mormyridae; genus Mormyrus; species Mormyrus iriodes. Next base: position 15,735,338 of record JAAGVU020000008.1, read on the forward strand.
GGTGCCACTACTAATAGGAGACTGGCTGCAACGTTAAAGGCCAAAAGGTGGGTTATTTTGCAGGGCGGCATTCAGAACAGTAAAGATGTGCATATGTACCTGGTAAAGCATGCGATAAACAAATCAAGAAGTGCTCTAGTTCAACCCCCTGATCCTGTAGTTACCACTTTTCTCTCAAGTATAAATTAGCTTCAGATGGAAAACAAGTTTAATGGTAGGGTATCCATCTTGTTCTGGTTGACCTTTCAAACATGCACTTCTCTGTGCATGAAGCAGACACCTCTGGTCATCTTGCAGCTTTTATACTTTATAGAAATCAGCAGTTTTTTTTTCCTTTTTCTGCAATAGATTTTTAAAAATAAACTTTTTATTGAATTTTAGAGACAACACAGCATACACTATTAAGACATTCATATAAAGATGCCTGTTTTTTAAAAGGACCCTACCCCACTGACCCGCCCACTCATCCAGCTATGTACCCACCCATCTTCCCATATTATGCACTACGCCCACTTGCATATCTACCTTAGAGTTTCTTATGATCACTGAACTGAAAGCCAGCAGCCAGATGAAAGACAGTACAGGCTACAATTCCATACTGATGACTTTATTCAAGTAAACAGAACTGGCTTCATGGGCACAACAGAACAGAAGCACTATTAACAACAAACAGTGAAACCATATTCCCATATTATTCTAGATCCAGGCTTCAGCTGACAGGTAAGCAAATGCAGATTGTATTTTTTTAAGGCAAATTGAAAAGCCATCTAACCATGTCATACACAGATTCTGTACACTGCAGGGCAGTCCAGATGCTTTAAGTCCTACCTGCAATTTCCTTTAGTTAAAATGAACTTGTTTCCCACATCCACGCATACTTTGTGCATACACTATGTTTCTGGTCTTCCATTAAAGGTAAACGAATCACTAGGCTTCTCAAAGAGTAAGGCTTCTTAAGCAATCCGGCTCCCTTTCCCGCTGAACTCACTCGACATCTCTCAAGTCTTCAGGGTGGTGGCAGAGCTTATGATTTACCGCTCTCATCTACAGTTAAAAATGCATTTGTATAAAGTCTTATCAATCCTTATAAACCACCAGTATAACGTAACATTTTTAGCATGTTTTAGAATTTAAGGCATGTGAGACATACCTCTGACCTCAAAAGCTTGTTGTTAAACATTCACTTGGTAATTTCTAATATTTCAACACGTATAAAAAAGAAAACTAAAAACAAGGAGTATTGTGACTTAGGCTTGTCTAATATCTAATATCCCTCTGGGTGAGACCTGCGATAAAACAAGGACAAACAATTAAATAAATGACAAATTTCAGTAAAAACTTCACCCTTGTCAAATAATTGAGGTCCCTATACTGATTAATATTTCTTGCTCAAAATCACCCAGTAAATAAAATCTCCTCTCCCTGCTACTACATGAATTTCAAAATATATTTCCTAAAATGGTCACATAAATCTGACCAATAAAAAATAAAATTAATAAAAATAATATAAAATCTGGACTTCAAATATTATGTTACATTACTCATTGCCGAAAGATGAACTTCTTTATGTGTATAAAAAGAAACCAAAATGTCAAATTGATAAAGATGAAACATTGTTTCATGTCTACCACCCTTTTTTAAACAAAATTAACATTAACAGTTGCCAGAAAAATAGAAGAACCTGCAAGTTTGAAAGTAGTGAGATTCTTTAGTGAAAAGAAGATGTATGGAATAAGCAGATTTTATGCTACTTATTTAGCAAGGGAAAACAAAACAGGCTTTTGTGCAAAAACCCTGTCTGATTGCACACACTGGTATTCACACCAAATACTGATATTTTTCTAGTGAGGGTGCAAACACATTTATATTAGGGCACATCCTGTACTTTTAGTGAAAAGTTGAGATTATCAAATACTCATAAACCCCTCAATCTGCAGCCACAAGCTTGTCAGTTCATCCACAACCTTTTTATCTGATTCCCACACTGCTCCTTGCTTGTGTTCTATCATACACAATACACAGGCACTAGTAGGTAAACATAACTTTCTAGATACGAGCATTTAACACAACAAAAGGACAGAACTGAGATGAAGGAGCTGGGAAGCAGCAGAACCATAAACCACTTTTCTGTTGTGATAAGTCTTTCTATGAGGACATTATCTCTCTGGAGGTTTTATAATAGCCAAGTGGTTAGACAGAGTGAAATTTACATGCTTTATTCGTTTTTACCATAGGGACATTTTAATCAGGAGTCTTGGGATCACACAAGTCTTGCTCAGACAGAGTACAAGCAGGCAGGAGCTAAGGCCTGGCAATGGGAAGGGGAGGGTTGGGGTGAGGGAGAGACAAATGGAACCAGAGAATCACAGCTTCAAGACAGCAACCCGGCATGTCACCCCAAGACAACCACAAACATCCAAGCCCACTGCACTTCAGGTAGGAGAAAATATTTTGGAGGGTACAGAAAATCTCACCACCCAGAAATGCCATCAGAAAGCTGCCCTTCGTAGTGTCAGTATAGCATAGTGCAAGCCATGTGTTTTCAGAGAGTATTTTGGAGAGCTTGAAGAAAACAGGAGCAGCCTGCCCCGGCTGTTCTGTGACGGGATCTTTGATGGACTGCTTTCTTTTATCTGCCGGCCAAACAGGACCAGAGGAAAAATGAGGGAACAGAACACACTCACAGAGAAAAGTGGTTTTCCTTCTTTTATATATATATATATACATATATATATATACGTATATATATATATATATTTTTTTTAACTGCCATCACCAATGCTACAGCAATTTTACTCACACAAACGCTCACTCGCACGCTCAATCGTTTCCACTGAGACCAATAAATGGCAAAACGGACACCCAAGAGGCTGTAAACATGGCCAAGCATCTGGTAGCTAGAGTTTGGCTGGCAACACAAAAGTAACATTGTCTTAATACTGACTGAAAATGGCACTTAAGTTGTTCAACACTGTCAATAAGCCATGTTTTTTTTTTGTTCTTTTTTTCGGACAGATACGACAGCACACACACTGTACTACAGCTTTTTGTTTTTCACGGTGCACACAGACTCGAGGGTAAACGGTCTTCCGTTTTAATCGCACTCTCCCCCAACCCTGCCCCACCCCGCCCCATCCGCCTCCGTGGTTCAGTCAGCCAGGGGGCTCTCTGTGTCCGCCTTTACTGGATGAAGGGCATCCGCTCCTTGTTGTCGTTGTCTCCTTCATGTTCTTCCTCCTCCTCGCCCGCCTCACTGGTCTCTGTGCTGTCGTTGGCCATCTGAAAGGTAAAGACACTCACTGGACCACATCAGTGCTCTCCCGAGGTCATCTGTGTTTCATCGTAACTCGCGTTTGCCGATCACAGAGCTCTCTGAAATTCCCCGCTGCGAGCGGCTCGATTCCAAAAGCCAGAAGGCCAAGATAATGGGCATTTGGCATTAAGACAAAACTAAATTTGCCACTTCTATTTCTCGGACTGCACTGGAAAAAAAAATAACATCAGTGATGTACTTTTCATTATAAAGACAGCTGGCAGAAATTCAATAGTCTCTTATTCATAGAGAGAAGGAAACAACACCAGGAAACGAAATATCGGAATGGTAGCTTTTGCATAATATCATCTGGTGAACCCAGTGGCACAGAGCATCTTTAACAGTGATATCTGCAAAGGAGGGGGAAAAAGAGAGACCACATGAATTTTTAACTGCCTGCAAAACAGAGCTTCAGGTATATGATACCGCAGTCTAGCAGAGGGCCACCTTATCCCTATGGGTCTTCAGTAAGAAACAAATCTACATTTCTACAGGCCAGACGATGTTTTGCTGAATGATAATGATTTAATTTCATAGGTGAGAGTCTCCATGGACACGGCAAAGAAGCATGATGGGTAATTCATTCTGATTGGACATCTATCTGATAGTTTGAGAAAGGGCAATGCAGTTAGGCTGCACAGGCAGGGTTGGATCACAGTTGCAGATATTTAGACAATGTTAACATTGACTTTTGCTTCTAAATGTACTTTTGCCTTGAACAACAGTCTCCATGGAAACTAGTGATGTGAAGGTCTTCACTGCTGTGCTGCTGAAAAATATATCCTAAGTACATCAGACGTATGTATCTCATCTCATTTCAACCACTTAGAGTGATGGGAGGCTCTGAAAATAGAATTAATAAGAATTAATCATAATTTTTCAGGCTTGTTGCCAAGTTTGCCTGTAATTTTCTCTTCAGTGAGCAATACATTAGACACATTCAATAGATCACTTATGTGATCACATTAGTAATCAGATGAATCAAATTTAAAAAAAAATCTTAGCTCCACCAAGATTGTCCAGTTTAGCTATCCTAGTTTTAAAGATTTATTTCTTAGTGATGTCTGGCTTTTTTAATGGATATGTAGAAAAGTCTGAATAAATGCAGATATTGCAGTAGAAAGAGATTCTGTGATACTTATAAAGATAATAATTTGCCTACCAGTGGAATGGGCGATTTCTCCACATCCAAAATGAGTTTTCCTATGTTGCCTCTGTCATGGATTCTCTGCATAGCTTCTTTCACCTGTGTGAGGATCAAAACAGCTCCTTAATTCTTCAGAAAAAGAAACCAGAACAGCAACTTAACTGACATTAATGATGATTCAGCAAAGAAACACTCTCGGTATATAGTGCTGCGTTGGTATTAATTTGTGTTACAATTCTGAATTATAAAATGGAATAAAATGGAAAGCCCCCTACATTAACCTAGTGTGCTTATTATATCCAGAACACACTGCTACCTCTGAATACTGCTCATTGCCAAAGAATGAGGGGTCTAACCATTAACTAAATGCAGTGCTACAAATTCAGCTTTAGGTGGCAGTAGTAACAACAAAAAAGACTTATGGGAAAGAGGCAAAGCTCTCTATACAACAACAAGGCTTACATAGATCCCCTTTGATATCGCAGACAATTTTATCAGCTTTTGCAAAAACTAATCTTGCACATCCCTGCATGTACCTGATCTGTTGAACCAAAGCAGTTTTAATCCAACGACAAAAGGCATGTTCTCATTGTCTGTTCCCACCCTCTGAAATGAGTGCTGAGGTGATATCTCTCTGGCTTGTATAACTGGGCCTTGATTAAGACTGAACTATTTTACCCAGTGCATGGTATTACTCACATTAGGAAGCACAGGCTGCAGCACAATGTTAAAATATATCCATCCATTCAAAACTGTTGATCCAGTTTAGGTTTGATGGTGAGCCTGTAGCTTATCCCAGGTAGTTCAGAGCACAAGGCATAAGGCAGGAGAATTCCCTGCATGGGATGCCAGTCAGAGGGCATACACAAACATAAGCAATCTAACCCAGAGATAATTAGCATGAACACAAGGAGAGTACAAGCACACTCCACACACTTTAAAACACATTTTTTTTAAGATTAATGCCAATGCTGTGTTGAATCAAACCGGATTCATAACTATGAATGATGTTTTTCTTTTTGCTTATGATTAAACAATCCTTTTATTAGCCCCAGGGAAGCAGTAGGTGGAAATGAGAGTCCCAGCGTTTCAAAATCAGCCTGCTCATTGCAATTTAATACTTAACATGTCAGTTTTGTTTGGGTGCACACTGTGATTCTGCATATCAGCACGAGCCACATCAAACACCCAAGCGGCTGACAGCTGTCTGACGCAAGCTGAGGCTGTCGTAAGTGGCATCGCCGAGGATAGGGAGGCGGGGGGCTCCGGCTGGCCGCCACAATCAGAATTGTCTCTGCTCATGATGCTAATGGAGTATGAGTCAGAGCCAGTCTCTGGCATTGCAGAGCTACAGCTCATGCCCAGGTGACTGGGGATCCAAGGATCACGCCTCCCCCCAGGCAACCCACACAAGAAATATATATATATATATACACGTCTGGTAAACAGAGAGGACAGCAGCCAAAGGATTTTCAATCAATATTGAAATCAAATCAAAGCAGCATATTCCTGACTGTTTCATTTTCACAAGCAGAGCCTTTACAATAATTATAAATTAGGCTTTCCAAATCCAAGATGCCAGGCAAAATTAAGAAATCTACCTTCCGCATCAGTGCTGACAGTAAAGATGCCAAAGCCTTCTTAACATGATGCCTTGAAAAGATTTAGCTGCTAGTTTGAATGCATCCAGGCCTTAACTCTCTTACAAGCTTCCTTTCGGCTTTTGATGAAGAGAGCCCATGGCTACTTACCAAACCATTACTAAATTTATACCGATGGCTGCCTTTTGAACTGTAACGCCCCCTCACCGGGTCACTAATCATGTTGTTTTCACCTGTGGCTCGTTAGCTGTGTGGACATCTGAGCCCCAGAGACTCTCCCGTGGTTGCAAAGTCCGGTTTCTTGTTTTCAAGCTACGGTCTGAGCTTCAGTTCCAGGTTTTTTGTGTATGACTTTCCTTCTCTGTATGACCTACAATTACTCACCACTGTGCTGTTAGATCCTGATTGGCCACAGCCTGCCTACCAACTCAGTGTATTGGATTTGTGTTTTGGATCATAGATATAAAACTCACCAGTGTCTATATCTGTCGGAAAACTTCCACTACTATATGTGAACCAAGTGCTATATGGTGAGTGCCACAAATAATTGAAATGAATCTATTAAGGACCAAGACCTACCTATACTTCCCATTCACGAATCCATACCATAAATGTACACTGAAAGACTCAAAACAATTTCTGAACTTTGTTGGAAAAAAAAAACACTTGAGGTGAAGGGAAGAGGCACAGACAAAAACCGCTCTGTGTGTACGAGGAAGGACCCCCAACGCAGCCTGCCTTCTTCATTGCTGTCTGGTTCCTCGGGTCATTACCTCACTACCTTTTGAGCACCAGTTATTATCAATCCAAAAGGCGATAAGCCAGTGACTGATTGTATGCCGGAGATGCTCCCCCGTCCACCCCCTCTGTGAGTAGAGCTAGACGGAGCCGGGAGATTGTATCACAGAGCAGACAGGCTGGGGGGCATCCTCCCACTCTCTCTGACGGCTTAACTCCACTGATGGGTTACCTTCTGTGGAAAGAAAGGCCCGCCGCTGGTGCTGCTTTTAAAAGCTTCAGTTTCATGTTAGTTGCTGCTGGGTGAAGGGGGGGGGTGTTCAATCGGGAAAAAGGCGATTTAGTGACACAGGTCTCTGTCGCTCGATTTGGTTTCCATTTACCAAATCTCTCAGACTGTACCGTACAGGTGGTGTGAGTGCTGCTACTCTGAGCCATCACCACAGGCTTAAGCATACAGAAGGCAATCAAACCCATAATGGTCAAGTAGTTACTGGATGGTAAATAATATATTTGCAGCAATCAGGCTGTCTTAATGGCATAGAGTCACAGTGATGATCCTTTGAATTTATGGTGGAATATTAAAAGACAGGGCAATCATTCAGGGCAAACTTACAGAGCTTTCGCTAAATGACCTGAAACAGAAAAGCTTTCACTTGAGCAAAATGCACAAACTGTTTTTGGATTTAAATCGATGGGGATCTGCAGTTAGAGGACCGCAGTGTAGTACAGAGCCTGGGGAACAAAGAAACAAAGAGAAGAGCTTGAAAGGGCATTCAGAAGCACCTAAAATCGAAAAGGACTGTGATGAATTTTCATAATAGAAAAACCTCATATAACTGAAAACAGGTTCATTAAATTCTAAGGGTATTAATCTGTGCGACAGGAAATCACTTTAGGTTTATGCCTATCTTCCAGGGGATTACTGTTCCTTTACCTACATAATGTGTTTACACCATCTGTCTTTTAATAATAGCTAATCCTAAAAGTAACATTACATATTAAGTAAAAATTTTATGGAGGACATCAGCAACATTGATGAATATTTCTTTGACATTATAATGAAATACAAAATGCAAATGGTACAATTTAAAGGTACAACTTAAAGGTTCTTGCATGATTTAAAAATTGTGATCAGTTTGTTAAAAAATATAGTTTGCAAAATCCCTTACCAATTCATGCAAATGTACTCCTAGTTCTAGAGCTCCACTTATTTAATTTTAAATGCGCTCATAAACTTTTGACCCATTTTTGAATATAGAGCATAATATGTTAAAGAAACTAATGGATCAACTGTCTGCTTGCATGTAAAAGTATTTTTCTGCTTTTTATAAAATACATCTTACAAATTGAGCAGTTTTTATAAATGCTGAAAGGCATATCATCCTGGATATTAGCAGGAGATCTTAGTGTGGAAGACATAAAACTTTGTTATCCACCTGATAGGTGGCAGTTAATAAAAACTTGTGGACAAGGAGAAGAAAAATAATTCAGGGTAATATGAAGTGTCAATTCCATGGCTAATGAAGTGGTACAGGAAGTTATGCTGGCAGACAATCCATATTTTACTCTCATTAGTGTCACTGACAGAAATACTAAGGACAAGGTGAGAGTAAGTGTTAGCTTCTGTTCACAAATTTATGGTAAAAAGCAACACATCTGCTGGAGTGTCTAATGACTCAGATCTGTCGCTAAATATAACAGCGCTGAATACTTTCACTGCTTTTGGCCTATGTGGTGAAAATCCAAAAAAGCAGGCTTAAGACTTTATTTCCAAACTACTTCGAGATGTTCAAACTCTTGATAAAAATGTTAAGGAATTATATTAATCCTTTATTATTTTTCAACAAATACCTGAAGGAGTCTCAAAGATGGCAAATTTCATAACCCATCTGCATTTAAGCATCCATTTTCTAACCATTTAAGTATGTATGTATGTATGTATGTATGTATGTGTGGTGTGCCTACACACACGCACGCACATATTTTATATTATATATATATATAAAAAATGTACACACACAAACACTCACACACACACACTTGATGGTTGTTAGTAGTGATGGCACAAAATAACTTCTCCTGCTCCTGGAAGAAGACTGCTATGGAAATAAAATGCTTTTACAAATTTATTTTTGAAATTCTTGAAATTCCCAAATGGTCATTAAAGACTTTATCATTCAACTTTTCAGATGAAACCGCAACATCAGAACTCCATGGTCCACAATATGATTTAAATGGTCTCAACTTCCAAATTACTGCAGCTTCATCTAACAGCATTTGGTGGACTGGTATCTTAATATAACCCGTACCGTATTAGTGAAAATAATTTGTGGAGACTTTTCCAAAACCATCACTTCAAAGAAGACCTCCGAACACCATGATCAATTCGAGTGGTCACTGAAATATCTAGCTATTTTCTGTTCCTTGAAGCTAGCCTACCTTCCTACCAGACCCCAAATTTTAGCCAAACCAGTTATTCATTATCTTGCAAACAAAAGCACACATGCTTTTGGAAACGACATAAAATAATCTATATATCCATAGCCTCCCCTTGCATAATTATTTTCAAGATAAAAACCCTTTATATTGGGAAATTATAAAACATGATTAGGTCTTGCATAAAAACATCAATTCCTTGGCAATGGTTAAAAAAACCATGCCTCCCTTTTCTCAACTCAATTATAAAATTTTTCAGAAATTATTTGTTTCAAATCAGGTAAAAACCTCTTGAAAATAGGCTTGGAATGGGCCTTGTTATCCTAAAAACTTTCCATCTATGTCCCATCTGCTTTACCTGGCAAAAAAATAAATCTTCTTTTATTGCTTCTTTTACGGACTGCTTCCAGTTAATTGCTTGAACCCTTTCAGTTAGGCTTTCAAGGAACACAAGAAGAATTTTCCAGAGATAGTTCAAGTTAAAAATAATTTACTGTTGGTAGCTAATATTCACTATGTGGCCACCTTTTTACAACCAGCCCAGAGTGCAGCATTTGACATGATCGACACGTTATTCCACTAAAATGGTATCTTGTTGGTTTTCTGTGAAGCATTTGTCCAGCGCTCCTGCTTTTCCAATCAGTTCCTGGAACATATCCCAGAAAACATATGACACGAGGCACGGCACACCCTAGACGAAACACCTGTTCCATGCATCCCTCGCATGTACACACACAAAGTGTGACCCCAGCAACATGTTCTTGGATTGTGGCAAGGCACCAACCAAGACAGATCCCAGTGAACAAAGGGAGAACATTCAAAATCCTCAGAGAGAGTGCAGGGCCCGAATTCTCACTTGAAGCACAGAAGCTCTGAGATAACAATATACTAAGCTACACAGTTGTGATGTCATACACCAGATGTTCAAATTTTATCTCACTTAAAAAACCCAGTCTCTCAGTTACTATGCATTTCCAAGCTTTACTACCAATAAAAGCCTCAAACATGCATACAAACAAACATATCATATTTACTAATATTTATCCATCAGTCTTCCACTTACCTAGCAGAGGGTCATGGGACTCATGTTTTTTGAATTTGGAGATCTCCCATCTATAGCCCATCTGCTTTAACAAGATCAACAACTTAAAAATGACTAACCAACTTAAAGGAGTTTTCAGTGACCCAATTGGGATTATAGACAACATTACAGGAACAAGACCAAGACGTGAAGGAGGCATCATTCTGATGAACATAGTTAATGCTAGGCTGCCGCACCACTACCTCTTGCACAGGAAGCCCTAATATTTCACTGTTGGGTCTTCCAAACTTTCAGTGCATCTGAAGAAGCCAGCTGACAGCTTTCCCCCTTGGTGGTGTACTTACAAATTACTTCCGGGAGCTCCTCCACAATTACTCACCCATGCTGTACACTACAAGAAATAAATCAATAAATCTTTGCTCCTCTCCTCTTGTTTCAGGAATGCCTGTTTTATTTTTCTCAGTGTAGGACTGAAAAATGATTCACTTTTATCAAACCTCCATCACAGAACTTATTTTCCAAATTCTTTGTCAGCTAGCGATTTCAATGCAGTCAAATATCTCTAAAAATGCAACAAAGTTTAGAGAAACCCAAAAAACTACAATAGTTGTCATGCAACACAAACGAAAAACGGCCGTCTGCTTTACGGATCCAATCATTGGCCGACGTTAATAAATAATGGACCATGTACACTGTCCCCCCACCCACTCACGCTGCCAAAGAAAAACAAGAGCCTTTTTCTACCCGTTTCCAGTCTGGCAGTCCCACTTGCAGCCTCTTCCATGCATACATTGCCTGTCAAACCTTGCCGAGCCGGCAGGGTCTGGCTTGCTTGCGCCCACTTCACCATAATGAGGCCCTTCACGGGTTTTTGGTTTCAGAGAATATGCTGCATGTCGCTCGGTGCCCCCTGTGCCCCGACGGAGCCTGGACAACGGTGCTGAAGTTTCCCATGGAAAACATGGCTCGTCCAGCCAAGGCCTTTTCAGGGCTGACAAAGACAGCTCAAACAATGAGGTGCTGCTGTCTTGTGGGATGTCTACCGTGTAAAAACATGAGCTACAGCAGCCCTTTTTAAGCCACACGGAGCCAAGGTCACGTTATTCTTACCTTTACCCAAAAGCTAATCAAGTGTGAAACATTCTTACTCAAGAAAAATACAGTCATAATAACAAGATTATACTAATACAGGATCTTCATGAAAATAAAGGGATTTTTGTGATTTTTACATATCTGTATATTCTTTCATTTCAAGATTTTAGAGCTTTGGAAATTATTAATAATTTTGTGAAACCTATCCATCATCTGACTGTTTCTCCAGTACTGGGTCAGGGGGAGCCTGGAGCCTATACCAGGCAGCATAGTGCAGTAGGCAGACGAATGCCCAGGATGGGATGTCAGTCGATTGCAGAGCACACATACACGGGCAATTTAGAGCCACAAATTCACCAAACTGCATGTCTTTGGACTGTGAGAAGAATCCTGCAAGACACTGCCAGAGTGCAAACTCTGCACACACACACACACACACACACACACACACACACACACACACACACACACACACACACACACACACACACACACACAATGGGGGCGGAATGTGAAACCCCCAATCCTGGGAGTGTGTGGTACCCACTGAACTACCCTACGGAACTAATAAGGACGCAAATTGGTAACTGTCTTCACTTAGCAGAGATTCTCACCAAGCTGAGGGAAGTCTGTGTCAGAAACCTCTTGTTGGATGACAGAATATACTTTAATAATTTAAATCTTAGTTTAAAAGAGTTTTTTAAAAATATGGAAAACAAGCATGGACAGCTGGCACTTCAGGATCACTGTGCATTTCATAAACATCCTAGAGGGAAAAATGAACACAAAGTAATGGTTACAGCCTTAACCGACTTCCCAGAGTACCACTAAATGACACACCATCCAGTGTGTCTGTGCCTCTTTGATGGCCACACCAACGAAGGGAGTCATTATATACACTTTTTGCATAAAAGCTGTACTGAGAAACAGGAAAGAGTCCACATGCCACTGCTCTGGGCACTCAAACAGCAGTGGCATGAAAGTGCTGAGTGTAAACATAAAATGAGCTTCACCCAGCAACTAGTTTAATACCTAAACAATTAAAAAACCTTAAGACACAGAGGTACCATGTGAAGCAACAGTGCACTCTCCAGTGGTATCTCTGCTACTGGTGTCAAGTCCATCATTAGTCACCAGTCGGTGGGTCAATGGCCTTTGCATAATCCCAGCTGCAGTTACAATGTACACTCAGCTCCATTTTGCTCGGAAGGCAGGACAATCCATATGAGAAAAGAATACATTAACAAATTCCACGAAGGTCAACAGCGTTGAGAGGAACTTCGACTTGCAGAAATGTGAAAACGTTAGTTTTCTTTTAGCTTTTAAAAGGAATTTGAACACTGACCATCAAAATGCCTGAGATAGGGGTTTCTGGGTCACTGGATGCAAACAACAGTTATCTACGTGTGTGAGATGTGTGAGAATTTGGGCCATTCACACTGGGTGCTGCCTCTGGGCCCACAACAGCAGCATGAGGCTCACGTCATACTTGAAGCCTTCCCACATGATCTCCCCACAGCTCCCGGTCACCCACTTGGTCAGCCTCTCCATCATCTCCATGCATGATGTGGTTTCCCTGCATGACCTCTCTCCCCTTAACTCTCTTACAATTTTTCATTTCATTACGGATTCTAATATTTTAAGTCCTAAGGGTCGACTTGCTTTTAAATTACTCATACAATTACGTGGCAGTTTCAAAATGTGACCAAGGCCATTTTCTGAGGGGTCCATCCTTGAAGTGAATGAATCACCAGACTAAAGCAACTTCTTGTGGGGTCATTATCAAAGGAGGAAAGAAAATGAATGTGACTGCTGAAAAGATGAACTGCTGTTTTCTGAACAGTGAGGCAGGCAAACACTGTATTTATTGTCATTATCTTTTCTTTTACTCTGGGAACCTTTCAAAGTCACATGAAGAAATCCCCTTTGTTAGCATCCGTCATATTTTTGATAATGACAAAAACACCATGACAAAGTCTGTACTGAGAAAATGACACTGGAAGACAAAGGGCATCTCACTGGATTTCAGAAGAATATCCAGGTATTCATCTACTTTAATAGTTATACATCAATCAAAAAGTAATGCTATCACGTGACAGTGACCAGTGTGAATTCTGCATTACACAGAAACCCCTGGCAGGGTTCATTAAATAACTTCATTAAACTCATACCAAAACGTGCTGTAAAACAACCTCAGGGCTCTCCTCTCTACACACAAAGAATTTATTACAAAACCTTGCGAATTTCAGTATAATAATTCATTAAATTCCTCTTACGTGATGCAACACTTGTACAATATACAACGTTTTTTTAAGTGTAATCCTTTCTAACTGGTTCATAGTAACAAACATTAGGCCTTTTACTTAAGAAATTCATGATTTATGTTACATTTAAATATATCAGTATTAATGTGTTATTGAAAAATGCAGTATATTCAACGTTATATATATTTTTTTAAAAATGCTAAATAAAATTGCAGTACCACAAACATGTATTACCGAAAGGAAGTTAGATCTGGATACATCTCATTAAATCACATGTCAACAGAGGTCAAATTTAAGTTTGATGAGAAATTCAACGAAACTACTGCTGATGACTGAAAAACCAAGACTGTAGTAATGCTTGGAAATGGGAAACTCATCCAAACGCAGATGTGGGATGGGAAGCAGACGACAGTAGAGTGAACCATGTGGGATGGAAAATTGATAATGAAATTCGTTATGGATGACGTTGTAGTTACCAGAACCTACGTGAAAGAAGCTTGAAACCACAGCTGCACTTTTATGGGCTTGAAGATTGCTCCCATTCCTATGGTTTCCCATGTTTTCAATGCCTGATCTGGTTTTCAAAATACATCTTTGGAAAACAAAAAAAGCAGTCTGCTGAGTCATAAAAAAACATTGTGATCTTTTTTCTTCGTCATTTAAGACTCAAACACGGAAGTTAGATATTGCACTGCCACAAACATAAATTTAAGATATTTTCCAGCAGTAAGCAATGTGCAAAGCATTTTGTTTTTACATGTTTACAAACGTTTCACCCTTTCTTTGTACCTCTGACTTTCTAGGGCATAAAATTAAAATCCCTCCTGATTCACTTCCCACGTGGCCATTTTTCCCTGCTGTATGTAAACATCAGCTAACTGTACAGCTTTTAACTTCTCATAACAGCCAATACATAAGCAATGACAAGGTGAGCTAGACATGCATATCACAGGGCAGCTCAATTAGCCAATTAGGACAAAAGGTCAAGGCAGTGTGAAACGGCAGGATGGAAGGTGATTAAAATGAATAATCCATTGCTACAAAGTGCTTATCTTCACAGCTTGCATATTACTTCCTCTGTGTGATCAGCGGTTGTGTTTTATTATCACATCCTTAGACTTCCTTATAAAATGTCTTATTTTTGGTGGGTATATTTCATTCTCTGCTTTAATTATTCATCGCTGGGTAGCTGGGTTTTTAAATTCAGCACACCTGGCTATCTCCTTTCCTACAACATCCCCAAAGAATATGCTTAGAACAGATTAGTGGTTTAAATTGTCCCAGTTACTGTGTGTCCCCTACGATAGCTTATTCCTGCAGCTAGGGTGAGGAGTTCTTGCAGCTCCTTGTATTACTGTGCATCTATGTTTCCCAGATGAGTTCACAGAGAGAAGTTTGGCACTAAACAGTTTGAAAAGTAGGGGGTGGCATCCCTGTTTATAAAAATATTTCCTTTGTAAAATTCCTGCTGTCTATTAGTCTCTGCTTAACGCATTAACACGGCTTATCCTGAATTTTTCTCACTTGGCTAATTCCATGACAGCTTTGCTAGACAGCAGTTCTTCAGTTTTCAGAATAGAGGTAGACAAAGTGGCATGATTTTGTTAGGAGGACCAAGGAACTGCAACACCAAACAATAATCCATGGAAAAATGAACTTTCCCAGGAAGTTTGCAAAAGACAAAGATTCTGTATATTTTGCTTGCAAATGATTACAGAAAAACCTTTAGGAATCCAGAATATGCTTATTAAGCACGTTAGTTCCCTTGCTGAAAAGAGAAACGATGCAATTTACACGTACTGCTGTCTGGGGAAGAGCAAAACCATCTATGGCTGAGATGTAATTTTTAGCCTTCTAAACAACGGCTGGGACAGTATTATGTCAGCCACTCAATGCGTTCAGCATACAGGAGGCGTGGAATCCATACATTTTTATTTAGCTTTCATCCAAACTGGCATACAGTAGAATCTTGGAACTCGAACGCCACTTAAGTCGACCAACTCGGATGGCGAACAGGTCTGTCAAATTTTTTTCAACTTGTACTTGGAACTCAAATCTTGGAAATCTTGGAACTCAACCGTTCCTGCTAAAACTTGTATGGGTCAAGACGCATTCAACTCTACCATTTTGGACCTCAAATGGGTCGGCTGAGAAATATCTATCCGCAACTCGACCGAAAACTCAGAACATGACAAAACAAAACAGACCTGCTAAAACTTGTACGGATGGAGACACGTCTCCCCTTCCAAACCATAACTCCTCCGTCCCTCCTCCTCTCCACCTGCCACTTCCAGTGTGCCATCAGCTCACCTCTATACAGATAAAGTGCCCATAAATTGGCATTTATTTCATATTTACTGCTTTGGTCTGTGTTCTTTGTGTCATGTGTGTACAATTTTTATATTGATTGTTAATGCTCGACCAAACTGCAACTCGACCAGCCATCTGGAATGAATTAAGTTTGTGTTCCAAGGTACCACTGTACATTTTTTTGAGTATGAACAGCATCAGACAGGCCTTAGAGCAATTGGGGGTTAAGGGCCTTGCTCAGAGGCCTAATGATAACATTGCTCTACCGGTGACCTTCTGAACACGAGCACGGCGTCCTAAACCACTGAGACACACAAGTTTCCTCTGACACGGGGTTTGTCAACCACTGGACCTAAGGGCCGCAGATCTACATGAGGTAAACATGGTTTGGTCGTCGCCGGGACTTGACTGCCAGCTGGAAATCTCTTATTTAAAATCCTTGCTCTAACACATGACCATAGCTCTGTACTGTTACAGTATGACTATTGCTCTTTTAAATAAAAACAGAACACCATTACAAACAATAGCTCCTCTAATGGATGAAAAAAAAAGATTTAGCAAATGCATATGCATTCGGTGAACTTGGAGCAGTTTAATCATTTTCAAGGCATGGTCACTCGAAGGAATGACCCGTGTTCCACTCTCATAAGTAGCACTCTCATCATTCCCATAATGGCTCCCAACGGATTAAAGGCACTCATGTGGGGCCATGTGCTCACAGGGAGGCCGTCCACCTGCCAGCTAATTAATGTAACCTGTCTGGAGCTCTTTTTAAATATGTATAACTTTACAAACTCCAGTGCCTTTATGGGAACCGTTTGTGTGGAATACCTTGCTGAAGTGCAGATTTCCTGTGGCAAGAAGCTTACAAATGGAAATTAGCTTCAAAAGCTTATACTGTGACATGTCCGTGCATATTTCAAACGTCCTTTTCAGAGGAATACAACCTATTCCGGTGAGCCATGGGGAGCCAGCAGCTTTAAATGGAAATATTACATATCAGCACCATGGGTGGCTGGAACTATTGATATTTCCATTCATTTTTAACCTGTTAATATATTTCTGAAATACTGCATTCTTTCCTTTCAAGTGTTGTGGCACACTTTGTAATTTAAATGGTAATATTTAATCTGTATTTATACCTATCTACTTTCACAGTTACCTGTTACCTCCAAGTGGAACAAACATATTAATTTCCTCTATTCCTCCATCAATTACACTCCCCTTAATTGTACTGGGGACCTCATTTACTGTGCACATCCTTTCATCTGACCTGTTCTTTATTAACAGTAGATATCGCATTCTGCTTTCCTGTTGAAAATATTGGCTCAGGTGACGAGTTCTGAGCCCACACGCAGCGGTAGCTCTTTCCATGCCTGCTCTTGTTTCACACTCGTTTGCCTTTTTTGTTTTCACTCGTCTCCGCTAATTTAGTAAAACCCATCCACAAAGAAAATCTCTGTTCTTTCATCCCATCCCCCTAAATCACACAGGTCCATTCACCATCCAGCTCGGAGCAAGTCTTAAACTAACATATTGGGCAAATATGACGAAAGTAAACAGAATTGAAAGACAAAATAGCGAATGATTTCTCCTAATACTGTACAGACAGCCGGAACTGACATCACTACGGGAAGATCAGACGTTGGCCCACTCTGAAGCAGGGCACCATGGGGGGTGGTGTGTGGCTCAGTGGGTTAGTACTGGAAGGTTGCCGTTTCAAATCCTGATGCTGTCAGACTGATGCAAGGCCCTTGCTTCTAGGGTGCTGTATGCTGGCTGACCATGCACTGTGACCCCGAAGCTTGCTCTCACCACTATCAGATGGGAGGGCAAAAAGAGAATTTCCGATAAAGAGACAAAAAGAGAGAAATAGACCATTCATCTCATGGTGATGAATAAAGTATTATTACTCTATTCTATCATGGGATCAGAGAGTCTGACCCCAACCTGTTAGCAAAAAGGCCTAACTGTGGCTGTCACACCTTAAAGTATAGCACTCAACCTGATCCCCCCGTTCAAATATAAATGTGTGTGACAAGCCACTGGACTAATGAAAACAGTGATGGATGTGACAATATTATCGATCATGGACGGCGTTAGACAAATGACCCGATATTGGTGACATATCTGACAGTGACTATCCAGAGATTTTAACCTTTGTGGGAGAAGGAGGCTCAAGTTACACACAAAGCAAGAAAACAAAGATTTATGAGCTGGCTTTCAGTTCAGCCTTCTAGCCTACGTATTCAATGCAGTTTAAAAAACACACACATATTGGTATTATATCTTGGTATACAAAGGTATCTGTGCATGTAAAGATCAGTGATAACTAGGGTAAGTGAACCAATGCTTAAAATGGTTTTAAACAGTCCGTGATATGTTTTTAAATCATAATTAATTCTGATCATTTTCCACAGACATAAAAATATGATGATACGCACTGCTAATCATCTCCCCCTGGTCAGCTAGTTTTGACACCGGCTGTTTAGCGAATTTTTTGTTAGTGCCACGTGTGTGTGCTGGATGACTCAACATTATCCTGATATTTTATATTAATATATATACATTTTATACATTAAAATATAATATATAATTTTTTAGATATTGCGCAGCTCTAGTGCACAGTGCCTAATATCAAGTCATTTGCTTCTGTTTTGCTGTCGAGAAGAGCTGGCGTCCACCTGGGAGCAAGAGGCCGCAACAAACTTAATCAACGATGCGCCTAGTGACCTTTACATCAACTTTTTTATGACACTGATCGTCACAGTCAACATTTGACTGCTTGTTGGACGGTTTCATAAAGATGCAAAAAAATTGTTCCTGTTCTAGAGACTCGTAACCGTTTCGTTCCAAACCCAGGCAAACCTCGATATGCTGTTCGTAAGGAACCCCTGGCCAAAAACTCAGTCCAAACTACAAGTCATATACTGAATGGTTCATTTTATGCCAATTTATCCTCTGCCCTTTTTGAAATTATTTGCTATTTATTGTTCTTTATCGGTGTATGTTGTTCAAATCTGCAGTGAGGTGTGCAAGCATGTATTTCATTGTTCTTGTACAAATGAGAATATAGCTTTTGATTTCCTGAAGCCTAGAACATACATTTTGAAAACAAGCACCAGACTGTACAGTGGTACCTTGGAACATGAGCTTAATTCGTTCCATAAGGCTGGTCAAGTTGCGCTTTGAATGCAGTGTATGTATGTAAAGTCGAATTTCCCCATAAGAAATAATGTAAATGAATTTGACCTGTTCCAGACCCCTGAATGATTGCCTATTTAAACCTAACCAATGATAAAAAGCATTAACAATCAACATAAAACTAATACGCACATGGAAAAGCACACACACATAAAAGCAATAAACATGAAATAAATCATTTATGAGCACTTTACCTGTATACTGATGGCACACTGGAAGTGGCAGGTGGTGAGGAGGAGGGATGGAGGCTATTGTTTGGAAGGGGAGACGTGTCTCCATCCATACAAGTTTTAGCAGGTCTGTTTTGTTTTGTTATGTTCTGAGTTTTTGGTCGAGCTGCGGATAGATATTTCTCAACCGACCCATTCGAGGTCCAAAATGGTAGAGTTGAATGCATCTCGACCCATACAAATTTTAGCAGGAACGGTTGAGTTCCAAGATTTCGGTTGAAGTACAAGTAGAAAAAAATTTGACAGATCTGTTCTCCTTCCGAGTTGGTTGACTTAAGTGGCGTTCGAGTTGCAAGATTCTATATTCTCAACCTTCCCAACTGCAAGGCTCGACTGTAAACCGTTAGAAAGTGTCAATTTTGTAATTTTTGTAATTTTGCTGCAGTCCACTTTGGACCAAACCGCATTTACCTAGTGGTTGAGAAACCCTGAAGCTTTGGACTGCTGTGCTCATATGGCTGCTCTGCTTCCCTGCATATATATATCAAACAATGAGGGAGCAAATGCTGATCAGCACACTTAACCTCTGTACAGCCATTTCGGGCTTACCTAGGCGAGGGGAGTATTCTATGGAGTGAATACTGATGGAAATTCATGCCTCTTCTGCACCTCACCCTCTGTCTGAGCTCTTCCTGTTTAACACAGAGAGCTTCAGTTATCATATACTTTTGGCTACGATAGCCTGAACCCCGTCCACTACCCCTCTGGCTAATATTCAATTTTAATATCAGTACACTAATGTAACGGTGGCCTGGTGATTCATTGGGTATCACTGCTACCCACACTTCCGCGGTCGGTGATTGGAATCCTGCCCCTACGCTACGTGAGTGTGTGGGGTTTGCATGTTTTCGTCATGCCATACAAGTTTCCCCCTGCAGTCTAAAGACATGCAGTTAGGCAATCTGTGCCTCTAAAGCCATAGCCTTGCGCCTGGTGCTGTGTGGGATAAACTTCAGGTAATCCTGACCAGAATAAGCAGTTGGAAGATGGATAGATAGGCATTAATTCAATACCAAGTTTACTGTGAGGTGACAGCTTTGGCTGAAACTTTAAACTTAAAAAAGAAACTGAAAAGCTGTGAAACATCCATCACTAGCGACTGCGTAAAGCAAATGACTCTGTGGGGGCGAAGAGGGTAGAGACAGTCGGTGGAGTTTGAGACAAATTGGGCCGTGTGAATGACAGCAAGCTGTTGGGCATGATGATAAAATGATCACTGTTCTCTTGGATTCAAATTGTGCCCAGGCCCCGTACACATCGGAGGGCGGGCAGAGGTATGACGCACCCAGGAGAAAAACATTGATGCCTGTCCAGACACGGACACCATGAAGAGAGTATCAATGGTTCCCGTTGCCACTGTGACTGAAAGGTGAGTGATGATGCAGGACAGACCAGCTTCAAAAAAGTCAGCAGAGGCAGCGCCATTTTTACTGTTCAGCGAAGGCACATAAATTATACTACTTAAATATGATAATAAAGGAATCTATAACGATAAACTAATAGCTGCCTATCCGCTGACAAAAACCAATGCATTTTCCACCCAATGGGATTAATTCTTTTATGGGCAAGATTATAGCTACATAAAGAAGGCAAGTCTGCTGACTTTTGCTCTTTTACAAACATCATCATCAAGGAAGTTAAAATCAACAGATTTTCACATCAGGCCCTTAAAGGTGTTCTGAGGGGTCTAATAAACCCGTCTTGTGGAATTATTTCCTAGCAGTGAAACTTCCCCCTTGACAGGTGAGGAATAGTTTCTCTCTTTAAAGTTCTGGCCCTTCTCACAGAATTTTAGTTGGAAATAAAGTGGAAAATGGAATAAAATAAAATGTCATCACACATGTCCCCATGCATGGTGGTCCTTTGGCCCGTTAAACTATTATTTTACATATAATTTAGAATACTACATATAAACAATTTAGAGATTAGTTTAGCAAACCATTAACAGATTAATTTCCACTTTGTACGAAGTATTTGCATAGATTTTACAATTTGATGACTTTGAATGAAACTGAGATCAGTATAATCTAATATTAATTTATCTGTTTAATGGATGGATGTTCAGACATTTCTCCACCCGTTATGTGAATATGAAAATGATGCTGGGATTTTTTTAAGCAGGCATCTCATTTGTCATTTTGTCCCATACTTGCTGAATCACTTATGACTACCATCCATCCTCTGTAGCTGTTGAAACCATGGCTACCATGCAAATGGGAGGAAAATCTATCAGATTCTTGCCCAAATTCCTCCACCACCCTGGTGAACCTAGAGAGCTGACCCTTATGCAATAAATCAAGGAATATCAGAAAGTCAACAGCTCTTGCTCAGTGCTGCGTTCCTCAAGGTTACCCAACCTGTGAGACAACAGTTCAGCGCTGCCGAAAAAGGGCGGTTAAATTCCCAGAGCCCAGTTTCTGCACATTTCACGTTTACATGATAAGATCCCATTGCTGAGAATCAGCGCAAGCCTCACTTGAACACGGAGCTCAGAAGCTGTGCCGTGTGGGTTGGCCTGCCCCCGTCACCAAACACCAGGCTGTCAACCTAAAACTTTGCTTGGGTTTACACCCTCCAAAGAATCAAAGCTCCAGTAGTTACTCTGCCCAGGAAACGGCCTTCATAAAACAGCTCCCACGGCTCATGGAAGCCCAGCAGGCCCAGTACCTGTTTATAGAGCACGCATGATAAAATGTTTTCATTTCAGGAGTTTTTTTTTTAACATTAACAGCTTATGCAAAGCAAGTAAGGATGGGAACAACAGAAGAAGGGTTTTACCATACAAAAGCACAACCATAATAATAAGCACACTGGCGTTCAGGCAGAGCAGCAATCAGCAGAAATTGAACTCACAAAATTTTAAATTACCGCATAGACAAGAAAAATGCTAAGTACATAATATCAGTACAGGTGATGTACAGGTTGACTTAGAAGCTATTTCTTCATTACAGTAGGAGTAATTAGTAAAACTGACATAAAAACAAATGCAAATCAGAGAGAGAGTTTTCCATTTTCCCCCACAATATACAACAATTGCATATATGCATACTGTAGAGTATTCAGCTGTCTGTGAAATACAGGAAGGTATCTACAAACTGCCATTTCCTTCAAAACACACAAATAAAGCTGGTTTACACAATGGCTAACAGCACGGACATTGCCTTTGGCATGACTTCAGACACCTTCTGCCCATAAGCGATAATATAGAGGGTTACTGCCGACAGCAGGAGCCTGCTGGTACAGCTAAGGGAGAGCCTGATGCCAAGAGGCTACCTTCGCCTTTGGATGGCAGTTAGCCAAACACAAAAACAAAAACAGGGTCCACCGAAGGCACGAGAGGACAGAGAGAAGCACTAGCAAGCGTCGGCAGATTTTGTGAACATTTCACAAGGGGATCTGGCTTATACTGCAAACGACACCCCCCCAGGACAATACCTCGCACATATCGAGATACCTGCCTCCCGAGCCGGAGGGCAGTTTGAACAGCAGCGAGAGAGCTTCAGCCACATCCATCCTGCAGTGCCTCCACACTTACCTCTTCCAGAGCCCACAGGGAATCCACCAGAGGCTTGACCTTCTTCTGCTCATAGAGGGAAAACAGCTTCTGCACGACCGTCTTTATGAGGCCACTCCGTCCTTGTTTGAAGAGGAGGTTGAGCAGCGAGAAGCCGGCGATGACTTTATTCTCCTCGTAAAGTTTGATGGGGTTCACCTTCTCCACCTGCCACCACTGTGGGCAAGACCCACGACATGGTAACCAAAGGCTAATTAATCACTGCACCTGGCAAATAGGTAATTATACTTCCGCTAGTTGTAACGGAAAGTAAGGATATATGAAGTGTAATGCCTAAAAAAAAGAATGAAACATAAAAATGCTTTAAGACATGTTTGACAAGGGGTGCAGCAGCCACCTGTAAGATTACTATGATTAAAACAACATTCAGTGCAATCATCATCCTTCAGGATGTTACTAAGGCACATTATAGTACTCAGAATGAGTGTCCAACAGGCACTGGCCATCGCTAACTCAAACTTTACTTACAGATTTGGCAAAGCTGAAGAAACTCTTCGTCTCGCCCGTCACCATATTCGACGAGCCTGAAGATGGAGGACAGAAAAGCTCCGGTCAGACAAGCTGCCGGCATGTGAGAGCGACACGGCAGAGGCCATTAGGACAAATGAAATGCTGGAAATGCTGTTTCTGCAGCACAGTACATGGTACTGAATTCCCAACACCTCAAAACAGGCCATCATGTGCTAGATTCCGGCAGATGGTCAGTCTGGTCATCACAATTAGGAACCCTTTCTAAACTATATAACTGATCCTTTAGTTAACAAACACTTTTTTTACAGTATACAACCAATCATTTTTTTTCTCTCAATACTAGCTTTGTGAGTGCTTAATGTTAATTACAACCCAATAAAATGAAACTTGTAGACTTTCTTAACTAGGGCATTCTGGGTTTTCATCTCGCAGTAAATTATTTAGAGCACGCTGAGGGAATGTGATGTGCAAAGAGGAGCTCGTTGTTCCACTTCGCATCTAACAGGGCCTCCTGGATGAATCAGCACAAGTCCACGCACCGTACAGGATGTATGTTCCCAGGGGCTTAAGCAGACCCAAGCCTTTGCCCGTGTTCTCTCCACACAGGCAGTCCAGCACGATGTCCACCCCATCGGGGGAGATCCTGCAGGATACAGGACATTCAATTAGTGACCTGTGACCCCCTCCACTGCAGGCTGTCTCTCAGCTTCCAACTTATTTCCGGAGACACGGTAAATTAGTATACCTTATTAGAGACTGGCTCCAATCAGCCATTTTCCCATTTAAAATTCGCATTAGGAAAAGGGGACGCTGATTAATAATTTCCACACTGTACCCTTTTTCCTTTTTCTACCCTGACAGACAGAGTAGACTCGATTAACATTCTTTCTGTTAGATTTCCCAAGAGACGGCAACTTGCGTTAAAGTGCAGACATCAAAATACTCCAATCTACCAGTATGACTATTTTGTGACCTTACATTATGTTAGCAATTGTTTTTGAGCATAACAGCACATTTATTCACTTCCCCAACTACACACAGTGGGCTTGTGACAATATGAGTAACCTAACTGTCAGGAGACATGAAAAATACACAACAAAGCTTAATACAAAACAAATTATTGTGTCCAAAAATATTTTCCTGCACCCAAAAAAAGGTGTCCTAAATGTGGAGAGGAACGATAATACAGTCCCTTTTATGTTCATCAATTCCATCACTATATTTAAGCTTTGATTTACCACTGAAAGGTCCAGTCTTCGTTACAGAACAACATTAAGGACGAAGTGATCAAACGACTACCTCTGAATCATTCATATGGGCATATGTTAAGATCTAGGTATTAATATACACAGCTAGGTCAATAATATATGTATGCAAATTAATGAGTCCAGCAGTATGTGGATCAGAGTATTGTCCATAAACAGACATGATAGATCGATGCTCTTTGAAATTCTTCTAGATGGCAGTGGCTGTCTAACTCAGGGGATATAAATAGACCTTAAGATAAAATGCAGTCCAAGCAGAAGCTGAACACATCATTCCAAGCAAAAGCGGTGACACGACCCTCCCCCCATCAACAGCGGTAGTCAGTGGCAACTGGTACATGGCTTTCTAACTTTGCACAGTAAACACTAGTTAACTCAGCAAGTCACTGAGGCGTTTCTAGACTTTTTTATTTTCTGCAAGTCTAATGCTCAGTTATCAAATTATAGTTGCAGGCAACTGTCATCTAATTACTAGCGGTACAAATGAAGCCCAAACAGTACAGTGGGAAATGAATATTATTATATTCTTTGGAAAACAATAAGCTTTGAATCCTCTGTTACTTGGGAACTATGACCAGCTTGCTAGTTTGATAGGAAAGAACGGGATTTTGTGTTCAGTGAAATCAGTTTAAGTGATCCACTAAACACACTCCTGGGTGGTGGTGGTGGTCCACCACCGGTTCTGCAAAACAGCTCAACGGGTCTCGTGATGCAGTCGCCATGGCCTACTGTTCGAGGACCAAATTAAGACCATTTTAATTTGACTGTACTTATGATCCCCACTGGAATGCGAGGCCTTGAAGCATTATTAATCTCCTTTTGTTCAGAGCAGTTCTGTTTTTATTACAAACCCTTACATACACATTCATTACACCTCATGTGTTTCAGCACAGACTTTAGTGAAATGAGTCATCTTAAGTCCAAACCCAAAATACTTATTCCCAGATACTCCTTATGCAGAAGCACAATGAATATCCAACCTATTTGTGTTACCCTTTTCAGGGATCCATTTTAATACTGGATTTACTGGAGATTTGATTACATACCATAATATCTTCGTACAGACTGGTTACCCTGAGCAATAATTAATTCTGGGACTAGAATGGCTCTCGTACTTGCCCAGGACTCCTGCTTTCATTAGACACGAGTTTTGCATAACTGAAACACCACAAAAGCCTTACAAAAGAAATGTAACTTTAACGGATAAAAAATATCACAGAAAAACTAAAATCTCCTGGCCCTATTTCTAGAAAAAGATGAGGGAAAAAATGAAGCTGTAGCCAAAAGAGATCCTCAGGAATTGGTGAAACTGCAGCAGTAGTGCAGATGCTAAGCTGGGTGGGAGCAGGAAGCTACAGGTGCTTCCCCTGAATGAATCAGCTCAGCCCGCATCTGCTGTGGCCCGTGTGCTGTGTGAGATTCATCCAGAAACCCAACCATGTGCCGCTCCTCTGGCACTCCTCTCCCATAAAAGCAAGGTTGCGTGTTTCCATGGAGACCAGCCGCACACAAGGCCAGGAATGGCGATGGCTAATAAGTGTATCGCCTGATCAAATGCCGGACAGTACGTCATTCCCTCACATGTGTGTGTGTCCATTCCTTCTCTCGGTCCCTGCCTCACACCAATACAATTTCACTGGAAAGTACACAGCAGACCAGAAGAAGTCTTTTCTAAAACCATCAAGAGAATAAAAGTGAAGCATACTTCTCAATAGACAAACAGACAGATACATACTTACATACATAAAAATCAGCATAATCATGTTATTCATACATCTTCTAACCATTTATCTGGGAGATGCCAGGCTTTCGTGCAATTTAGAGATGATTAAGCTAACTACAGACTGCATGAAAAAACCTGCATGACACTGGAAGAACACAGTAACACTTTACTTGAAGCAGTCATCTACAATGCATTACTGTCATTATAAGAATTAATAAAGCATTACAGCATCTCCTGTTGACAGTCATAAGGCATTATATAGTGTTGATTATAACACTTCATAGTCTTCAATAAAGCTGTCTTTTATAATGCACTGCAGATACCTTCATAATGCATTATAATGGTCGGTATAAGAATTAAATATGCTTTGTACTGCATTATGAAGGTATGTGTAATGCATTATAGATGAGAGCGTCATAAAGCATTCATAATGCATAATAAACATGGCTATAAGGTGTTATGCTGTTTTATGATAATTCATAGACATGTTTATAATGCTTTATGAAGACATTATAATGTGTTATGAATGTATTCATAAATCCTTATAGACGTGGCATTCATAGAAAGCATTACCTAACATACAAACTCCACTCACAGAGCAGAGGCAGGATTTGAACCCAAAACCCTGGAGATATGAGGCAACAGTGATACACTTCTGAACCATAACTAAACTACTGAAACCACCCACAATCAGCTTATCCCAGCCTTAATAACTATGGAGATTGTGGTGATGATTTAGAGCAGTGCTTCCCAATCTGGTCCTTAGGGACCCCTAGACAGTCCACGTTACCGGGAGCTGGGAGGGAGCAAAAACGTGGACTGGCTGGGAGTCCCCAAGGACTGGGTTGGGAAACATTGATTCCGAGCATACTAACAAATGTGAATCACCACAAGAGAAAACTGTCAACAAAGGTATTATGATTAACCAGTAACATTCCATTCCGAAAGAACTTAAGCAGCAGTGAGTGTTTGAAGCACAGCTGGGCACCTCTCATAGCAACCATTTGGCCAGTGGTCTATGCACATGTATACGGACAGCTCACAATGAATCTCTTACTTTTTAACCTCTTGTACGTAATCAGCATTTCTGTCGAAAAGATGAGTCACCGATTCTTTGATGGCTTCGTGTTTGAAAGGGGAGGCGGTTCCAAAAATGGTAACGTTTGGTATGGTGGAGCAGAGCTGGGCTACAGCTTGTCCCTAAAACAGAAAGAAAGAATTGGGAGAATGTTCAGAATGTGTTTGTATTGTATTGGACCAAGTACAACCTATCACGGTGCCATTAAAATCACATATTAAATTTTGCTCCAGTCGTGGACATTGCCCTGAATTAGAATGAAAATAGAGGCGGAAACTTAATAACACCCAAATGATCACAGTAGGGTTAGCACACCTGCAACAATCAAACCGTAATGTCCCCAGATCTACCACTTACTTTTAATTGTGAATAACCGAGTCTGGTCTACGAAGTGTTCCGCTACATTTATCAGATTATTCACAGAAGCTGCATTTGCAGGCAGGGCTATGCTAGACTAGACTGCAGCTCTAGGGAAAAACCCATCATCCAGTCAAGTCCAGAAAAGCTGGAAGTCCAGGCATTTGTCCTTAGAATAAACAATGAAGCTGATATGACGATCCATGAGTGTTCCATTGCCTCCATATCACCATGGTGCTCTCAGTCAACAGCCAACGCAGACCATCTCAGACCTTCTAGCTAACGTAGTCATTGATGCAAAGCCTAGGCTGATGGGTGATCAGATCCATATGACACAGGAAATTCGACATATTCTTTTGATAGGGGTTACAAGAAATGAAAAGGGGTCTGAGGGGCTCAAGATACAGTTTTGGGTCTGAAACATTCATGGACTCCAGTCCAGCTTTACTGTCAAGAGAAATTGGTTACTTATTAATATAAACAGAGACCAAGAATGAAGGAACAGATGGAGAGAATCAACAGAAATGATCAGGGTACCCTGACACACCCCATTGATGTACACAACAGGCTAACCCTACCCCTACCCCCCCTCTCTCACAATCAATTATTAAGATCAATAGGTCTCATCAGTGCTCTTTGGCTTTTACCCAGGTGCTGCAGAATACTGACAGATTGGGTCTTGCATGCCCTCTGTGCACTGATGTATCCTTCACAATGACTCTGCTTCAGTGTCCCTCTATCGTAAAGCCCCACCAAAGTGTAGTGTAACGCATTATGTGTACAGGAAGTCCATCTATTCATCCTCCAACCACTTATGCTGGTCAGGGCCACAAGGAAGCCTAGAACCTGTCCCAGGCAGCACAGGGCATAAGGCTGGGGTACACCCTGGACAGGATGCAATCACATGGCACGTACACACACAGGCAACTTAGAGATGCCAGTTAACCTAACTGTGATTCTTCAGACCTTGGGAGGAAACCACTGACATGGAAAGAACATGCAAACACCACACACGCAGAGTGGAGGTAGGGTTCGAACCCCAAACCCTGGAAGTGTGAGGCAACAGTGCTACCCACTGAGTCACCATGCCACGTGGATGGGAGATACGTGAATGAAATTTAAATTTGCAACAGACCACCCATCCGTTCATCATCCGTAATTATTTATCCAGTGCTTGGCTGTGGTTAGCCTGGAATCTACTCCAGGCAACATAAGGCAGAGGGTGGGAAACACTCTGGACAGGATGCCAGTCCATCCCAGGGAATATCCATTAACATTAAGTATATAAACTATATTAACTCTGTAACATTTCTAAAAAAAAAAAAAAAGCATGACTTACCACACCCCCTCCAGCAGAGTGAACCAGTACAGACATTCCTTCGTGGAGATTGGCCACCTCGAACAGCATCATATACGCAGCCACAAAGTTCATGGGGAAGGCTGCTGCCTCAGGAAAAGTCATATCGTCAGGAATTTTATAGACAAACTCCAGTGGCGTGCACACCACTTCCGCCCAGGCATTGTAGTTCACAAAGGCCATTACACGGTCCCCTATCTGGAACAAAGGATGAGATTACTGCACAGAAGACAGGAGCACAGCCAGCCGTGGCCATCAGACAGGTATCACATTCTGGCTACACTCCATTAGCTTGACAATAAAGTGTCGTGCAGAGCTGTAGCAGAGTCCCCGCTGAATGAAAATCGATAAAACCCATTGTTTCCCAATAAAGTCAGACGGCAAAAGTTTTGCAAGCTTTAAGTACCTTTGAACAGTTTTCCCATTTTTATAGATCTACAACTAAACTAGAAGCCAGGGGAGGGTATTACAACAATGGAGTCAGCTTTCAAAATTGTCACTTTTTCAAATCTAGGGAGAATGCCCCAGCATTGCTGCTTACGATACACAATTCAAGGTCGCTTGGCTTGTTTCCCCATCTACCGGTACACCTCCAGAGTTACTGTGTAATAAAGGATGCCACAGGAAGGTCAGCAGGGTCTGCATTTCATCACCCTGACATATACGACTACTATACAGATGCAGAAAGCTCATCCGGTTTAGCGAGAATTCATATCAGCACCTGCAAAAACGATTAATAGGCAATTTTATATTTAAACAAATAGTACATACTATTGTAAAAACTACCCTTGATATGACACTTGACATAATAAAATACTTCATTTTGTAATTTCTTTGCTGATGTTTTTTTAAGCAAAGGCAATTTGCCTTCACAAACCAGGGAATAAATTAAAATCAGGTATTACTGATCAAATCAACCAATCCTGTCACAATAAGAAAAAAGTAGCATTTAAAATGTACAAATGTGGCACGTGTGCATTATACGTACATATAAAACAAAGTTATATAACTCATCTATACCACAAGCTGTCAAGAGCATGTACACCGGCGTTACTAGTGACCCTAATGATCCATATCTGAAGTTTAATCAGGCTGGCAAGGACTTTGAGCACCTGCATTACATTTACTGGAACGAAGGGGTGAAGGAGGAGATGGACAATTTGGCCATTACTGGCAACAAACAGCAAAGGTAAATCCTTGATCAGGTGATGCTGTATGGCAGCAGTCAGAAGCCCAGGAAATTAGTATGAAAATCCAATTGGATCATAAACAACTAACACAAACACAGTTCTGCTGAGTAATGGAGTAACATTATACAGTGTGACAGGTCATCCCTCGCAACATTGCTGATTAATGGACAAACACCTGTGGCAACAGCCCATGTAACTCCACATCCCAGAGGGCTTAACTCCAAAGAAAGAGAGACTGATTGGTTCATATTGATCTGTGGTTCTTTTCTTGAGGATGACAGCATTCTGCTTAGTGTGCAAATTGCAATGTTACTGTCCTGAGAAATTACTCATATCCGACGATGTAGCATTCTGCCACATGTTACGGAAAATCCGATTCACAGACCATGTTCTGGAACTAAGGCTGTCACTATTGATAGTATCAACAAATCGAGTAATCTACCGATTACACTGACAATTCATCGAGTAGTTGTTATATATATATATATATATATATATATATATATATATATATATACACACACACATACATACATACATACATACATACACACACACATATACACGCACATACACACTGCATTTGGTGTAAGGCAGGAACCAACCAACCACTGCAGGGTCACACGTACGGTCAGTTTAGGCACTCCAATTTATTCATAGTTGCATGTTTCTGGACAGTGGAAGGAAACCGAAGACCATGAAAAAGCCACTCCCACACGGAGTAAACATGCAAACTCCACCCGCACAAAGTGGAGGTGTGCAGAGACAGCGCTACACACTGCACCACTGTGCCACCCTAATAGGCTTGTACAATGTGCGATGTTAATATTGACATGGCATTTTATGCACATCGCAAGGGCCGCAATAGTCTGCTGGGTTCAAATCATCAATACGCTGCGTTAAAACATTTAAGGTCAGTCAAAGGAAAGACAATTTAGCAAGCTTTGGAATTCTTGAATTCAAACCCAGAAATATTATTTAAGATATATCTGTATTGCAGTCAAGCGGCGGTGATATTTAAGTTATGCTTTGCAATACTGATGGATGACTACATTTTCATTCACTTTTAATGTGCAGTGCTTTCCACACAACTGATGGTTTTCGCTCTTTATTTTCACCTTCATCCCCTATACACGGTCTCCCTTCTGCCATATTGCTGAGTAACTGAGAAGGAAATTTTTTAATTGATGCTATTTAGTTATTGAGTAATAGAGTTTAATCAAGTAATCATGACAACTCTATCTGGAACTGGGTGATTTAAGATCCACACAGATGTTTGTTTCCTATCCCTCTTGATCAGAAAAAGGTTATAGGTTGTGATCTTTATTAAAGCAGATCTGATGTAAAGCAAATGATTATGTGTCATTTCCGTGTGTGACATTTCAGAAGAGTAGTTCCAGACATTTTCTGACTTTCTGCCTCAGCTATTCATGCTGTTGGAGTTGTATAAAAGACCATACAGAGTAAAATCTTGAACATTCAAAGGCGGCTCCAGAACCTTCTCTTACAAAAAAAAAATAAAATAGCTGAGTTCCAAAGTTAATTTTAATACGGAGCTACATTGTGCTGTTTTGTTTTCTTGCAACAACCAGGAATTAGATATTTTAAATGTAACTTTCAGTATCCTGAAATGTAATATAAAGTAAACACAAACTTACCTCACAGGAAAGATTAAACCAGCCAAGGTAGCTGATGAGGAACTAAGGCGAAATCACATGCTTTTTAAATTGAATATACTAAATGACATTGAATTAATTCAGTTTGTCTGCCTTGAATGATGAGCTTTGGTACTTAAACTGGCGACATTAATCCATTAAATGTGAAGTCCTTCAACTGAAATCTTAATGAGCTTTACTGTCATAAATCAATTCCCACACGGAAAAAAATTGAGCAGCGGAGTTTATGTTTCCATTATTAAAGGGAAGACAAAATATGCTTTCGAAACAAAAACCTTTTCAGAATGTATATCAACTAGCATTTCAGTCATGCTTTTTTG
The DNA here is from genome assembly GCA_011763525.2 of Mormyrus iriodes. Lineage (NCBI taxonomy): Eukaryota > Metazoa > Chordata > Actinopteri > Osteoglossiformes > Mormyridae > Mormyrus > Mormyrus iriodes. The sequence goes on from JAAGVU020000008.1 coordinate 15,767,729, forward strand.
TAAGCAATATTAATTTGGCTTCACCACATGCTACTCTGTCACAGATATTTCATAGCAGTTAAAACAGCCAAAACTTTTTCCTCATATTAAGACAAATTTATTATTGTAATATGCCTGTAATTTTTATTTCAACATTTTGCTTTCGTGGTTTCATACAGATATACTCAGGGCTTGGGTATTTCTCTTTTAATTATAGTGAATTTGCCATTCAAAAAGCCACAGTTAGCTCACTTAGAGACATGGTACTGTAGGTACATAAAAGGAAAAGGGTTAATATTGGAAGAAACACACACTTTTGAGCGTATGTAACATTTATCAATTTTTAGCAATGGCTTATTTTTAAGTAATGTCATAATCATCATGTGTCCCGAAAAACATGGGTTTTAATGCAGTATATACATGGAGGAGATTCTAGTTCAACAGATGGAGAAAAAAAAAACAACAACAAAATTCACTGGGTAAGAAAAATTTAGAATCACAGATTCCCTGGGAATGTGGGACCAAATTTCACAAGGAAACCCAATTCAAGGATTAACAGACTCCAACTACACAGACACTGGACCGGATCCAAACCTGCAACCACCAAGTTTGTCTTTCTGAATGAAAGATTTCATGGACAAGACAGGCATCAGCATAATGGCTGTTTCCCCAAAGTGTGCAGTGCACCACGAGAGGCGTTTACGGAGGCACTGACCTCAAAGCCTGTGCTGTTGCCTCCCATCGCTTCCACAATTCCAGAACATTCAAATCCAGGGATAAGTGGAGTTTTTGGAGGGTTATCAATGTTACCTTGTCTCACCATCAAGTCAAGGAAGTTTAAACCACTGAAAAAAAGTGAAATTGTTATTCCAGTCATAGCAAAGAGGTTCTTAACAAGAGTTATTACATGCACACATATATGAAGTTCAGTATGTCCATAGCATCAGTTCATGTCAATCAACAGTTCTTTATTGTCTAATTCTTTCCACCATGACTCTGTTATGGCATTCAAACCATAACAGCATAAACCAGCTGAGAGAGGACAATTTTCACAAACATTCCTGACAAAAGGGTATGTAAAATATCCAAAATATCCTGTGCTTCCTATTGACAAGGTGAGATTAAATATGCACAAGTGACCTCACTGTCTATAATAAAATCATGTTACTGGTCCCTTGAATAACCTGTACATAACTGTAATTTGACAATATTTGTAATATTGACAACATACGGATAAAGCAAAAGATCATACTATGTACAGCGCAAGAGTCAATTATTCTGAACGAAATATTATTATAAATAGAAAAAATGGGAAACAAGATATAGTACTTCTATTATGTGCAACCAAGGTCCACCCACACAAAAATATTTGAGAGACGCTTGGTGGCTCAGTTCTAGTCGCAGCCGGTTAGATCATAGACGCAATCTATGTTCATACTGAAGATCAGTATATGGTATAAACTGTTTAATCCCAACCCGTCCCTCAGAGCTTCTAGACCATGATTACAACTATAGAGTGCGCCTCAAGAACTCCATCCTCGTCAAAAAATGATCAAAATCTAATATGCTTTTCAACAAGTGATTCCGCAGGTCCTTGCTGCCGTATTTATTATTCGAAATAACCGTCCTCACGCACCCTTGCTGTAAAGCGTAGAACAATACTTAAAAATGGCTCACGTATAAATTCCTGTATAGATCAAGTTTCAGATGGATCCACATCAGCCTCGAAAAAATCCATTCATTTTCATATTAAATGCGAATCACGGCGAGTAAAATATTGCGATTTTAATTCACTACAGATAAAGGCGACATAGAAGCCTCCGCTTATGCAGCGCGTTAGAGAACCTGTGGCATGATATATCAATCAAAGCAATGTCGCCCGTGTGACTTAACTCATACCCGATTCTACCTTGAACATTAACAATGAATTAAATGAATACAGTTTCAGTGTGGCCAGTTCAACCAAAATCATAGTTTCTTCTCGGATTCACGTTTCATTCTCCTCCTGAATGTGAACGAAACAATGTTTTAATTGTCAGACTGAGTGGTAAACCACGGCCGGTATTTCTGCAGCCCAAAAAAAGTGACAGGAGTGTTTTGAAGTGGGAGCGATGCCGGACACAGCTGCGTCTTTCCCAAGAGGAGCCGGGTCAGCCCAGAACCACGGACTAAAACACCACAAACCCACACTCAACCGGAGAACATATGCCCAGGCAACTAGCAACTTGAGCAAATCCCACAAAGACATAAATTTACCATGCTTTGACGCGAATCTTGACTTCTCCTTCTTGAGGCTCAGGCATCGCTTTCTTGGTCACCCGGAGTTTGTTGAGCCCCCCGAAGCCAGTCAGCACGACGGCGCGCATCTCCTTCGTGTCCCCACCCGGCATGACACTTTCTTGCTCTTTCCCGCCGTTCTTCTCTATCATGTGCTCCGTCTCCTCTGAAATCTCTGCTCCTTCCTTTGCCATATCTATAGGATTCATGGGGCAGCGGGATGATGCTGAACAGCTGGCGGCGCCTCCTCTCTCCTCTCCGTATCAGTTCTTCTGGGCTTGCGGTAGGTTACTCCCCTAAGTAGCGTAGCAGCGGGCAATGGCTGATCGATTTTTTTCACTTTCAGACGGCTCACGCTTACCGTAAAACTTACCATAAGTGTGCAGATATATTTAAATACTATCAAATCCGTGACATCCTATGCAGAATCATAATGATGCGTAAAAAACACTTACTATTAAGCATTATTAAGCATTACGATGCGTAAGAAAGTGAACTGCAAATAAAAATTCGCTGGGCGTTCCTAAGCACGCCAAACTCTTTTACAGTTTTAATTACCTGATACAAATTACCCCTGTTTTCCCCATATGTGTGTTTCCTTCCATGATAAGCCTTAGTTACAGAAATAACCCAAATTCATATAACTTAAAGAAAAACGGAGCTAATAATAAAGACAATGAAGAATTACCTATCATGTGCGGTAAGCAAAACACCCATGCTGAGAATGTGAAGAGGGCCCCATCTAAATTAGTGGAATTCAATAAAACGGCACAAAGAGAAAGCATAACGCAATATTATCCGTATTTTGCTGAGTTAGAAAGACTTTAAAAACCGTATTGTTGGTAGTATGTCTTATCTGCTACCTGCAATACGTGTTTTTCAAGTCGATACATACAAGCAGCTGGATTTTTACGAATAACTTCTGATTGGAAACAAACTAACATAATATTCCCATTTCTCGATTGTCGGGAACGAAGTACAAGCAAATCATTTTGGAACTCTTGCCCATGTAAAAGCTTATTAACAACTGCATTGAGTAAGTTTTTAAAGGTAATTTCAGTTGACGGCAAGTAGTAATACTCCATCGGGTAAATATTATAAAGTGTGAACGTATCAAATGTTAACTTGTCTATTTTAAATGGTTATCAAAGTCGAACGTACGGCATGAGAGTTTATTTTGGTAGTATGAATAACTGAGAAAAAAAATCACATTGCCTTCATTGTAACAATGTTTGCTTGTCTACGGTGGTGTTATTTTCTGTTATTTATTGGCGCCTTGTGTATGTGTTGATTTATTGTTTTGTATATATTTGCCACTATGGTCTGCATCAAGGACGAAAATAATTTCATTTCGCTATGCACCAATGACAACAATAAAGTAACTTTGCAAAATATAGAAATAATAGTTAAATTCACAGCTTCAGGTTAGTATTTTTATTGTACTAAATGCTGATAGCTATAGTACGAGTATTCGCCAGCTAAGTAAGTTTCCATGGTTACTGAGACAGGTAAATAAACAGAGGGTTAGCATATCGTCGATGTTAGCCCACAGTCTCAGAATATAGGTGCAAAATAAATTTTTGTCCTTACTAGGTTTCAGCCATCCATGTTCAGTACCTCTACTGAACAACCTCTCATCTACTTCAAAGATTAATGGACGAGCGAGAAAAAGGCAACACACAACCAACAAACATGTAAACTCTGCAAGACCTGCCAATTAAAGAAAAAAAAACTATCCTCTCCATAAATGAGATTTGGTTCCGCTTTAAACATGTCTATTGCTCTAATCAAGTTTGTTCAATCAAATGGCCAGATGAAGTGGTCTAAATAAACAGGCTATTATGAACATGCATTTAAATCGAAGTGCAGGTCTGACATAAAGCAATTCTTCAGTACTGGTATTAATTAGGCTTGTTTGGAGGTGCAGATTGAATTGCACAATTAAAATCACAGTAACCGAGTAATTTATTTTTACAGCCCTGCTATATTAAATTCAAATAAAATTATATTGTTTTCCCCAATAAGTTTCGCAAATGATTACACAATGGGAATATATTGTATCAGATACAGAAAGAAAGAAAGAAAGATAGCCGCCATTAAAAATGTATGAAGTCCACGACAACAGTAGGCTACATTTAAACTGTGTAGCGAATTAAATTAATATGTCATTTAAGCATGACTGAATTAGAGATCACCACCGGGCTATTTGACGATGGATCACTGTCACCGGAATGGCGAAACACTGGCATTATGGCAATATCTCGGCCCTGCCCAAAATGAGGTAGAATTCTTATTCAGAAAGGAATTTGCATCAGATCAGGTGAATTTAGTAATTTTAGCAAATAATTTGTAACTTTTTTTTTCTTTTTTTTAAGTAAGTAATTTGTAACTTTTTTTCGCCCATATTTTTTATGCCTATTACTTAAAATAATTTAAGCAAGACGATTAATTGCAGTATCTACATGACTGTTTTCCCTTTTTATCAGGAAAACATTGTGAGAGCACTGGGGCAGACTTCATGAAAAGTCGTTAAAAATTAAGGCTACCATAAATGTTAAGGTTTCTGCAACCATGTTTATAGTACTACAGTATTTGTAAACTTCCGCCATCTGCTGGTGAGAATATGGCATAGACTTCCGAAGTGAGAAAATCGGATCATTTTATTATCGTTCATATGATGTAATTATGTTCCTTAAGACTAGGTAATAATTATATCATTTACTATAGAAAGTACATCATAATTATTTTATACTAATTAAACAATTAATTTATTAAAGTGACATGGAGAATATACCGAGAAACAGGGCATGAGGCAGGGGAAAACTGGTACACAAGATACCGGTGACATCCATTACATCGAAATATAAATCTTAAAATGAATGGGACATTTTTTCCATGAGATAAGTAATTTGTCAAAAAAAACTGTAATATGGTAGGAGCTTTGACTATACATGACACTCTTTGAACTGGTGAGGCTATCAGTGCAGAGCTCACCCCAGACGGAAGTATATTTGAAAAGGTCTGTGTTTACATGAGTGTGGAGCTCCATGGAGTGAAAACACTGAACATTCAGAACTGCACCCAACCTGACGACTCCGCACAAACTACAATACGCTCTATGAAAGCACGTCTTCCGGATTGTCACGCCTGGGTTTGGGTGAGAAATAAATTCGTAATCCGTTTACATAGTTTAACAATCCGGGGGCACATTTTAACAGTCTGTGCACACGTGTCTCCAAACAAAGTCGCATACTTCTTTGCACATCTGCACCACTCACAGTGTTATGCTATTTTGTCTCACTGTTTTTTGATGTTTTATATTTTTATATTTAATATGTATTTTATTACATTCTTGTATCTGTACTACTCAAACATGTGGCTCGTACAAATAAATGGCTGTGTCCCTGCGACTTGTTCATCCTTCATTGTTTTAGGGTGGTATTGTAGTTTCGCATGAAAGTATGTGTGAAGTTTAACCTATTATCTTTTGGTGCCCCCCCCCCATGCTCATTTAGCATAAAGATCACAGTTCCTGTTGTGTAGTGGGAACACGACACACAAAAGTTCCTGGTCGAGACGGCCCAGAAACTCAGAACCAAGAACTAAGCTCTAGAAAGTGCACCAGCCACTACATTATCAGATCCACGTCTGTGCACAATTTTGAAATTAAAACTCTGTATAATCAAAGACCAGCACTGATTGGCAGAGGACATTTGATGAAGGAACACAAGGGGGTAATGGTCAGTATAGACTGTAATGGGGTTACAACTTCCTCCCAGATAAACTTCAAGATCCTAAAGTGCAAACAAATTGTACTCTAAGCCAAGTGATGCTTTCCAAATTTCTTTGAGAAATAGCTAAAGGGGGTGGTCCAACCCATCTTAGTGTTCTTGCAAAAGAACTGCCCAAGAAAAGGTGCCAATATCAGGAGTAGTGCATAGCAACAATTTCACAGCGTCAAAGGCTAGCTGACACTGTGGAGACCAGACAAAAACAGTTCCCTGCCGTTAAAGGTTTGTTAAGGGTAAATCTACATCGGAAACATTTTTACAGATTTTCTCAATATCATGTAAAGCACTTTGGGTGACTGTGTAAGGCGCTATACAAAAATAAATTGAATTGAATTGAATTTAACAGAAACATTGATAATAACCCGCCAAACCCCAAAACTGTCTAAGGTCCCGTTTGTTTTTGGAAGTAGGAAATGCAATAACAGCTTCAACTTTAGCCTGTACAGGTTTCACCATACCACGTCCAGCTGACTTTCTAGACAGGCTATAATACCCCTACTAAATTCACATTTTTTCCAGATTTAAACCTAAGGAAGCACAGAGTCATTTTGAAAACACAGTTCGCAGCATATTCACATGTTCATTCCAGGTATCAGAATAAACTACAATCTCATCTAAGTAAATTTCGCAAATGGGATGGCACCCAACACTTTACTCATTAAACGCTGGAATGTAACTGGTGCATTTTTGAGTCCAAATGCCATAACTGTGTACTGCATAAATCAGGGGTGGCCAATCATATGCGCAAAGGGCCTGTGCATATGCAGGTTTCCAGAATAACCTGTAGGTCAGGTGTTCAAACCCAGGTGTGACTCTTCAGCCAATCAGTCCTTTAATTAGTAATCTAATTAGGCAGTTGTAATGAAAACCCATATACACAATGGCCCTTTCTGGATAATCAGACGCTCGACACCATAAAGGCCGTCAAGGACGAACTGTCCGCAGTGAAGCAGGTGGCTTTACAAAACCGCATGGCGTTGGACCTTTTACTGGCTGAGAAAGGTGGAGTTTGTGCCATAGTGGGGAGAGAATGCTGCATGTATGTATGTACCTGATTCCTCACAGTCTGTGCAGGATCTAGAAGACGTCGTACATGACCAAATGTCTGAGATACACAGAGAGCATGGCCTATTTGGGTACAGCTGGGACAACTGGTTCTCCTCCTTGATACCAGGATTGACTGGACTGTTCAAGCCTCTGATATTTAGTATAGTGCTTTTGCTTGTAGTGTTGCTGTTACTCATATTGTTGTTTAGGTGTTGTTCTAGCATTCTGGTCTCCAGGGCGGAGACGGCCATGCCCCTTCGCACTGCTGCTTTCCCGGGGGAGGACGAGCCTTCCATCCCTGCCTGGTTCTACGACCATGAGGAAGACTACGGTGATGAAGCATCCGACCAGCTGTGAACAGCGTGGGAGGTGCGCGTGTTCAAAAGGGGGGAATGTGGAAAGTAAATTGGTAGGCCAGGGGTCGGGTGGCATATTGGGCTTGTTATGTCTTAGGCCTTAGGCAGGAAGAAATTGTTTGTATACTGTGTGTCCTTGTTTCACGGCCAGCCTGCACGTAGTCAGTCTCACAGGCCTTGAGCCCTTGGAGACGTGGCCAGCACGAGGGGGGGTGAAAACCCCTCTCAGAAAGGGATTCGATACAGTCTTGACTGGCTGAGCTCAAGGTCCAGGATGTTGTAGTGTCAGAACATAGCTGCAATATGTTATATGCATCATACTACTCATAATGGTGTAATCCATAATCACCAATGTATCTGCATTAACTATGTGATCCTTCATTGATTTGTGTGTTTATTACCCATATTATCCATAGTATTAGCCCATCAGTAGCCCCATGGGATAAGTAGGATGTTTAGAGAGTAGGGCAGACGGCGCGGATGCTGGTTATGGTTAACTCAATGCCAAAGTAGACCAATAGAAGTAGAGGGTTATGTTTGTTATATGACTGAGCTTGGTTTGTTTGTGATTTCTGACCAATTAGGGCTTAGAAGGCCTTATAGGGAACTGGACGTTAAGGTATAACAACTGGCTGTTGCTTGTGCTGGGTGTGCTAGTACCTGAGTGTGGCGAGGCGCTGTGCTGGATTGCTGAATAAAAATAAAAGGAAAAGACTTTGCTCACCATCCGTGAGTTCCAGAGCCTTGTTACTGAGTTATCTAGTTGTTAAATTTCTTCCACACCATAAACGGCATAAATGTATCAGGTGTTTAACAGGTCCAATTTACTAACATAAGCAGCCGAACCAATGTGGTCAATGCAGTCCTCCATTCACGGGGTAGGAAAAGAATCAGATTTCGTAATGGCACTTAATTTTCTGTAATCAGTGCAGAATCGGAATATGTACCATCTCGTTTTGGCACCAACACACATGGCAAACACAAAGGACTACAACCGGCTATAGCAAGACCATTGTCCTCAAGATATTTTGTTTCTTTTCTTAGCAGAACATGTTTCTGAGGAATTACACGATACAGGTGCTGTTTCATACAGGTGCATTCGCTGCTATCTGCCCATAGGAGAACATTGCAGCGTGAGGTTTGTTTGGAACTATTGAAGGCGTACATGAACCATGTGATGGCGTGGCGGTGAGATCAGTCAGTGTCGCACCTCTCTCTCAACGGTTCTGGTACGTAGAGAGAGCAAAAAACCTGAGCGGAGGAATGAGGTATTTTATGAGCTTTTCTAGCCTTTAGTAAGAGATCAGCTGTTTAAAAAAGTTAACTAAAAGGTATTGTTTGGATGCATGTGCCTCAACAAGCCAATAAAAATAAAAAAATGCAATAAAATTCCATTGTTCATTTGTGGTTATGGCTTCCGAATATACTTTTCTAAAATTAATTCAGTTTTCCTTTTCTAGGCTGGGTTTTCTGCAATTTGGCTGTAAATGCTTTCACTGGGAAATGTAGAGCTTCTATATATGGGAAATATTTCACATAACTCTTTTAAAACCATCAAATCAAAAAAAGGGTGTGCTGGCATTTGATCCATAGAATATTATTTATAAAATGAGTTAAGTTCTATATAAAATATCTGACTTTTAACTTACTGAAACCTGACAAACAACAGATACTTAAAAAACAGCACAGGACTTTCTAGTTTATAAAAGACCACATGCTAAAATAGCCAATAAAATAACAGATAATAAGATATGCATTGTACTGTGGTTAGGAAGTCTAGGCAGTCACTATCTAATTTAATCTTATACCCTACCTCTAACTGCTTATAGAGAATCTAAAATGGCTGTCAATTTCATAACATAAATTGGGTTTTCAAATTTAAATAGACTGCACTTACCAAGAAGTTTAATTTTATTACTGTGTTGATGGCTTTAATCGCATTACCCGGTATCTACACATCACAAACACTCCTCAAAACTTTGTGTGTATGCAAAACTGGATACAGCTTGTACAAGTACAGGGTTGCACGCCTCCAGCATGCATCAAGTGTGAAGTGTGTGAGACCATATGCACTTAAAAAAAATTATGTACCAAGTTCAAAAGTAAAAGTGAAATCCAGCATGCCAGTGTGTTATTCATATAGTGTGTACCCATAAACCTCCTTTCTCCTTCTTGCATTAACAACACATGAAATAACTAGCAAGACATTTTTAATTTGTGCGTATCAGATATTAAGGTCACTCTTCAGAGTAAACTTTAAACAAGAAAAATCTCACTAGCTGCATTTGTGCGCAACATTTACAATGGCAAGAAAATGTGCTGCCAGTAGTAGACAAACACATTACCTTCACAATACTTCTCACATCCCTGTCATTTTTTTCTTCATTAGATACATTGGTATAAATTCAGATGCCACTACTTAGGAATACAGACCTTTGCATATTAGCTTCATGTGTGTTCTGTCTGCAAAATGCAGCTTGTTATGCTACACCAACTTCCATCTGAGGTTTTCTCATATTGGTCAGGTGGGTCATTAGATAATGACCTCAGACTTCTTGCTTCTAATTCTTGGGAACATCTGTAAATATTCGTAGGCCATGCATGGTTTTGATCTCATCTTTAAGTGCCTGTTAAGGGAAAATAAACTTCAGTGCTGTGCAGAATTAAAATCAGCAAAGTTTGGCATACACAATTCTGTCTGAGGGTCTAGAGTTTGAGAATGAAAGTATCATTCAATTTATTTTGTGACACTCAGTTATAGGTGATACAAAGAAACTAAAAATATAAAGTATACCACAGGTGTCGTCAAATAAAATGGGACCTTTTGATCTATACACTCGTCTATGAACTTTTCTTAACTTTCATCCCAAAGCAGGATCATGGCGAGCCAGAATACAAACCTAAGAAGTACAGAGAAGGAAGCAGGGACCAGCCTGGGCAGGATGTCAGTCTAAGGTATCATTAAATCACCTGGTTGATTAGCTGATGTTGTTGAACTGTTCTTTTGCCCTTGAATTCCTCCGATTCAATGCGTATTTCATACATGGCACCACATCCACCTAGAAACCACAAAAAGTCTTGATTTAAATCTTGTCCTGTTTGCAATACTGTATGCAGTGACGCAATAATACACATAAACGTTTGCTGACTTCCACAAGTCTTCAGTAGTTTCGGTTTCAGCGTTACTCAGAAAATTAGGCGGTTGATTATACTCGCCTGAAATGTCAATAACCTTCAGTGAGGCTGCCTGCGGAAATTTCTCTTTCAGTATTTTCGCAATTCTGATTTCTCCCTCCGTCTGAGACGACAGAGCCCTTTGCATTTGACCGGCGAATGAAGCAGCCTGTGAAAGACACTAACACAACATAACGTTAAGACAAAAAACGAAATTGCACAGGCTGTGTAAAATGTCGTTTTAGTAATAAACCGTACGTTACATGAATCTAAAGTTTAGAGGACAGAGTTACAGAACTAGTAAACTAAAGTTAATGACAAATTTTCTCGATCGCTTATTAGTTCTAGTTATACAAAAAAAACGATTATGCTACTTAGTCTACACACGTACCTCTTTTCTGCGAAGAAATCTACTAAGTGCAATCATGGTGATCTTAGAATATATTTTTAGTATGTAAATGTGAAACGGACATGTAAGCGGACTATAGGCTATCCTCCTCCATTGACATGCCCTAGAAAAAGATCATTCCTGTCGCATACACATGACGTTATCGTCCAGAACACGGGGCGGTCTTCAAACTGGGTAGCTGAATTACATCTTTATCGGTCGCCCCCTATTGTTTCACCATGGAATTACATCCTTTATACACTAAAATCATTTGACCGGTTGTACTTCGATCAAGTATCCAGAAGTGCGCAGTACAGAACAACGGGTCTCAACCTTTTCCTACCATAGACCCCTTCTCAGAACAATGTTATTAAAATATCTAGATTTACTACATTGGTCACAGATATAGTGATACATATTCCTAGATCCCAAGTTATGAAGCTCTGGTCTGACTATTCGCATACACATGACACTTTCTTGTATTATCTAAAAGTCTACACTAGAAATAATAAAAAAAAATCAGTATCTTTTAGTGTGGTACTGTACCTTTGTAAAAATAACAGTTTCTCCAAAATATTTATATGATTATGTAATAGAAAAATAGGTATTTTCTTCATCCCGGTGGGCAAATGTAATCATTTTCACACAGCCCATTTTGCTCCAGAAAAATGGCTACAGAATATGAAGCTATGATTAGTCTTGTGCAGATTTCAAAAGAAATATTGTTATGGTATTTTGTAATCTTGGAAAAAACAGCATTAAGTGGATAATTTTGTTGTCAAGATTTCTAAATACCACAGTAAACCCAAGATACTGAGGTATACTGTTTTATCGTAATACCATCCAAGCCCAGCCAAGATCTCTGGGACACAGGCAGACATAGCCGCCTAGTTACACAGAAGTGCAGTAAATCCTCTTTTTATTTGTTGTTGAATGGAAACATTTTATATAACTCACCCTCCCCCCATTCTAGGACAACTAAAAATGCTGAATAATGTGTCAATATTTCATACTGTAGTAATAAGCTGGGAAACAGATAAACAACTTCCAGGTTTATTATTGCTGCAATAAATTATTCCTATTATGACCTCGCTCTTAACAAAACTAAACACATAAATAAATATTTGCACATTCCTTTTTTCCTTTACATTCCTTGTGCAAATTAAAACAATGTCGATCACCAGTCCTGTATATTGACAATACAAAGTGACGAAGATGGCTGATACTTTACATATGCCAAAACATCAATCGTTTTTACACAAATAAAAACAAATCAGATTTGGGGTTCACTACACAAATTTCCTTGTATCTCAGGGTCTTGTTTAGGCATATTACTTAATGAAACTTCACTCCCCCTTGCAACATTCACTTTGTCTTATAATCATATTCCAGCTGTTCCAACTCCAGATTTACATTTTTTTCAAGTTATTGACAAATAAAATCCAAAACATCAAATATTTGCAAGACAATTTTTTCCCACCAAAAGGAAGGGTGCTGTCATGAAATTGTCAAGAATTAAATAGAACACAAAAGGCTAAACATTTAAACAAAAAGAGAAGCAGCTTCACAGTGGTCGGAATGTCAGTTTGTGCAGCCGTTTGGATCCTGCATCCCTCTCACTTCTTGTACTTTTCTCTTCCATTCTCATTCAGGATGCAAATGTGCTGAAAAAGATCGAGAGGTTTTTTGCCTTAGTTGTGCTTTCAGAATTTGGTATTGTAAACGCACACAAAAAGCACTCGCCATATAGCTTGTGTACTTACACTGAGGTCTCTGAAATACTCATTGTAATCGAGGGCATATCCAACTAGAAATTTATCTGGAACTTCAAACCCAATGTCTGAAGGTATAGAGGTAGACCAAAGGTATTAATACAATGGATTACACAGTACATTTATTACATACAATGCACCAGATGATCCTGAAATAGCACATAAATGTTCTCATTGCTAGAAATTAAACGTGAGTCTCACAGTCTACAATTCTAATAAGGGGCTTATAATAGCACTGAGTCTATAAAGAGCTTATCAGATTTCAACCAGAATAGCAGAACATGCATGGAAAAATAAAAATAAACAACTGCATTGATCATTGAGATTTTATTGTATGAATCATAATCAATGTTGCTATAGCTGCAAGCTTATTTGATTGAAGTGTTTAGGCTCATTACTGTTAAGTCCTAGTAAAGTGTGTCACACTTTTCTATTGAGAAAAGAAACTGAACTCACAATCCGGTCTGTATCCAGAGCTTTTTTGTGTCCTTTTGACCAAGAGGCTGTAATGAAACAATGAGGCCGTTTGATCATTCACTCATCACATAATAATTGTGACTGAAGTGTATTCTATAGAAGTTTGGACAAGATTAATATGGCCACTAGGCACTTTAGATAAATGAGGAAATCACCTCTTTTAGAACTCATCTACAGGCACTCGATATTTTGAGAGGCCTTCTTGGATATGCAGTAGACCAAAAGTAACCTGTTTTATTTTATCTTCCAGCTCAAGTACCTTTGTACTATAAAAAGTGGAGTAAATTAAAAACCATACCTTACTACCTTGACAATCTTTGGATTGTGCTCATTTAATAGTGAAAGCAATGTCTGCATAGTTCTGCCAGTCTCGACAATATCCTGAAACACAGAAAGGTATTACACAAATAATGCTTTTTGCAACAGATAGGTTAAAAATATGCCTTAAGATATGCATATAATCATAATGATCTTACCTCAACAATCAGAACATTCTGTGGAGAAAAGCACAAGACTGAATAGGGTAAAAAATTAATAATAATATTCAAACAATTTTTCTTATGAGTGAAATTTCATACTCACTTTCCCTGTGAGGGCAGACAACTCATCCCCACCCATAACTTTAACATCAACAGAAGACTGATCATCCTGCAAAATAAATTAGTAACAATGACCCTTTCAGGATGCCTTTAATTGTCCATAGCAGCAAAAACAGAATAGATACAACCAATGAATTTAATATTTTGCACATCTATTCCCCCCCATAATTCCAGTGTGTCAAGGTAGAATTAGCACAACACATTAAATTAAGAAATGTGGCTTTGTACAATACCAGTTTTAAATTAACTGATAAAAGATAAGAACTCATGTCGAACTGGAAGAGTGGACTTGAAGATTCATGCAATTCAGTGCTACATCTAATTAACTGGGGCTCCAGTCTTCCACCACATTAACTTACATTTTTATGCAGTAATAGACACCCTAGGCATGCCAACACAAAATCTACACACTTAAGAATTATATTCACACTGATGCCTGATTACTACAGTGATTAAAGGCCCAGAAAGAATATCAGAGAGTTTTTAAGTGAGGAGAAACAAAGATGAATCACTCACACAGTAGCTTTTTAGTCTAATGAAATCCACAGTCAATGGAACAGATTTATCGCTGTTTTGATTAAGTGCCTTCATGTAATCTAGCAGGTCTGCAAAGAATGTATAACCACCTTTCAGAACACATAAAGCAACTATATGGCATCCTCCCATGTCTTGTACTATATTTCTGGCCAATCGTTCCGTCCTGCAGAGGGAGAAATTGGAAGTGCTCAGACAGAACAGCAAACATATGGTCAATTTTAACAGTGTAAAGCAGTGTTTTCCACCCCGCTTCTCAGGACAGTCCACATTTTTGCTCCCTCCTAGCTCCCGGTAGAGAAACAAAAACAGGGACTGGGATGGGAAACAATGGCATAAAGAGTATTTCCCTTACAGTAATCTCTATGGCAGGAATTCAAGGAAAATATACAATAGAATGATATAGTGTGCAATATACCATCAATGTACAGTGTTTTAAAGTTGCCCAAGTTGAGGAACTCCAAAGGTCCTTGGGACTTTGCTGTTATTGAGCCTACCTATCCATAATGAGCCCATGGGGAATAATGACCCGATCCAAATCGTCTTCATAGTGTTTGGGTACACAAAACAGATTCAAGTCATGGCCTTTCTCATCATCAGGAATCTTGGAAGAAGGAAGAAAATTAAAGACATCACAAGCAAAATGGAATGGCATCACCACAAGTGAGCTCATGCAGAGAAGCACTATATGCTAGATGTATGCCACCAGATAACGTCAAGTCACATGACAAGAAATTCTAATATAAGCCTGTTAGAATTATGTCATTCAAACCTGCAACCATGGAGATGGGAGATAATATTGCTCTCCCTCTTGAAATATCTTTCGTTATCCGTGGCCAACAATTAAACAAGAACTGCAAGAACTATGTCTAGCATAAAATAGAATTTCACAGCAAAACCCTTGTAATGAACTAATTTTGACATTCTGGGACACTTCTTTATCAAATCATGTAATTTTTTAAAAATTTTGCAGATTTTACAGGACTGACAAAAATTGGCCTATACGTCAGGGTCTCACTGTGGGAAACAGTGATGGGGTATTCCTCTTTGGCCTTCTGCATTAATATAAAAAACACTCCTTTCACAATAAAAAGGTACTCAAATCCGCTTAGGTATAGTAGCAAAAATGAATTGGGTCAGCACCAATAAATGGATACGGCTTTTTCTGAGCGTTTTAATCGCATGCTAAGCTACTATTATGTAGGGCAAAAGCCTTCTTACTGATAACTGCAATACTGTGAATACACACCATGTCGTGTAGTTTAATATGCGCACTATAGTACCTTATGAAAACGATAAGTTTCTACATTTATCTCCCCCACGATGTATTAATTAACGCCTCAAAACCAGGTGGTGGATCTATGATGAAAGCTCTACCTCAAGACCCAGTAGCTCGATCATTTCCGGGTTTTTAAACCCATGGGGAAAAACGATAATACATATTTTTAGAATAACTGTTTGGATTATGGCTTACAGCTGTCTCCATTTAAAGAAATTTTAGAAACTACCAAATAAGATTTCGGCAATTAGAATAATTTTCTGACTTCTGGCGTCATAGCAAAGTCATACGTTCATGAGGAAAACGAAGCTGTGCATAGTAAATGCGACACGGCTTCAGCGTCTTAGTGCCGTCCATTATTGACATTCGCACTTAACGCAGAGGCGATAATAAATAATGGGTGTCGCCTTAGCAACAGTGAGGAAGCTGCAGTGCGCTTCGTGCGACAGCCGGCACGCCATAAACACGACACGCGTGCCTCGAGCGCCGCGGGAGCCGCCCGCGTATGCACCGAATATACACAAGGCGCCGCCCTTCGTAGCCTAAAAATCCCTCTAAAACGCTATCGATCCCTGAAGCATTTAAACTGATAAAGTTAAGATAATTTCTCACCGCTAACAATCTGAATTCAGACCAAGCAAGCCGTATCCTGACGATTATATATAACAAAACCGCCCGGTCATTTTTGTAGCACAAGTCAACCTTTATTTTTGAGCTGGAAAAACATGCATCTTAAGCTTACGTCCAGCATCTCGAATCCTACGTTTAGATTGCAACCACTCTCACCTGCAAGAACGATGCCATTATTTCCAGTTCGGTGTTCTGTTTTTTTTCCCCAAGACTATAATATCTGATAGATCATTCCCACCTCCCAAAAATCCTTACTCCTGCGCGCTTCCCTACAGTCGGTAGTTATTGCGACAAAGTATATGTAACGTTCCCTGCTGGTTAAACCCTTACGTCACAATCCATTTTAACTAATAATCTGATTTACACCGCTGCACCCTGAGCTGTGGCTCACTTTCTGCGTAAGGAACGACAAATTACTGACAAGAGCTTCAGCATTAGACCGTTCTAGAAATCCGCGGAGTGCTTATTATTAAGTAAATTTCAATTTTATATATGTTGCCTAAAGACTTCTTGAAATGCTAAGTGGTTTATGTTTTTATTTTTCTAACCCTCTTACTGTAAAATGTAATTCAGTGATTTTATAATTATGCTTAATTAAAAAAACATTTTAATCTTGCAATATATTCAGTCTAAAAGCCATTGCAATATATCTAGATGAGTAGGACTGGCCGTAGACTGCGGTGACGGCTCCGTATTATTTTTGGGGTTCAGTGATTGACTTCACTCAGAGCAAATGAAAATGGGGCCCAATTAATGTAAGATCCCGAACAGTTAGGCTAAGGTTTATCTTTATCCATGTTCCTTTAGGGTAATTGCAGGTTTGGTGATTTGTAATAAACAAATGGTAAATGGTAAATCTATAATATACAAACCACAATTAAACATCAATGAACTTAATGTTTATTTATACTGATACTTAAACATACAAAAAGGTACACAGCACATTTACTATGAAGAACATTCAACAGCACAATGTTGAAAGAAAAAATCAGGGCATCGCCGAACAGCATTACATAATATTTTTGGAAAGATGGTTAATTAAACGGTTTATGAAAACAGTTGAGTAGCTTTTTGGGGAGCACTGTTACGTCACACCTCCAAGGTTAGTATTGGGATGTCTGTATTGGGAAACTGTATGTTCTCGCCATTTCATGTGGGTTTCTTCCTGCAATCTATAGACGTGCAGTTAGCAAAGTTATCCATAAAGTATGATTTTGTGTATGTACCCTGTGATGGATAGACATGATGTCAAGGACGTGCCCAACCCTTATGATGTGTGCGATAGGTGACCCCGACCAGGATAATTTTTTTGAAAATGCTTGCACAAAAACAAGTTTTCACTTTCAGTTGTTTTCATTTATGTTATTTGTTCTGCATTCACTCCATCTGTAGAAGACACTGCTTCAGACATCTGACAGTCTGTACACTTATGCTTGATATACACACTGAATGGAATATTCTGACTGCGATGTTATGTCCCTAGCTGCCTAGCTGAGGTATGAAGTGTCCGTGCATATCAATGTGCATTTCCACATCCAATGAAGCCCGAGCTATCTCTGTGAAAGTTTTGGCATCCAGCACAAGCAGGAATGCTGACACCCTTGGACTGTGCTTGATGACTGCGATCAAAACAACACCTGCAAAGAGAATGCCAAAGCATTGATATGTGAATATTAATTAATATACAAATGTATGAAAGATATGCAATATGCAATATTTTTTAATGAAGCTGATAAAAAGACACAGGCAATATTTTACTCTAAGTAGTAAGTAAAAGCTGAAGGAGACATTTCAGCAGTATTTGTCATCAAAATTATATTTACAGTTATGATGTTTCAGTAGGTTTCAGTTTCAGTAGATCTTAGGTCTCATTCTAATTTGTCGTATTTTATGCATGTACCCACCGCCATCTTCCTCCTCAGCTTTTGGTCCAGCAATGAAGACTGCCTCACCAGGCCAGCAGTTCTCCTCTGCCCACTCCAGAGACTTCTTTTCTTCAACATCAAACTTCACAACCTATTAACAGAACCCAAAATGTCTTGCATTTTACAGATCAGCTCTTCTTAAATATGTAAATACTGATGTAAATAATGAAAACAAACTGTCATAACAAGTCCTGGTAAATATTATATTGCAGTGGTACCTTTGTACTTATTGCTGACACTTCAGTACAAGTCATATACACATATCTGTGCTTTTTTCCATTGAAATCGTAGTTAATTCTGGGAAGTTCCACACCTGTTGTGGTCCAAAATACAGAATAAATACAGTATCCTGTATTTACAAGTGCAGGTGGCCAGAAATGTATTCTATCTGTTCTTTACCAAAAGAAGTGGAAGCAAAGGTGCTGACAGTATCCTTCAGACTGATCACAGAAACTGGAAAACAAGTATATGTCACACACATCCTCTTTTATAATGTATTATAAATTTAGAATGTTATTACCATCACAAAGTATTTCTGGATGGCAGAACAATCTATCCTCTTTCTCTTTTATGGCTTTGGCTGTAGTAAATGTGAGCTTCACCAAATCATCTCCAAATTTGGCCTCCTAAAGGGACAGCATATAGAAACATTTACCTCTCCCAATTAGTGAGCATCTTAGTGTTGCTTCCTGATAGCAGTGTCATCACCTCTGTCCATTGGTTACAATGTTCTTATGCTTGTTTGGATCAAAGATGATGCATGTTGTGTTTTTGTTGACTAAGTGGTACCTTGTCATTCAGCAGAGGAAGGGCAAATCGCTTGTATTGTGGTTTAGTGAGGACTTTTCCTGACATCCCAGGTTTTTCCACTTCCTGTTTCAGGTTTTTTAGATTAAACATTTCATACAGGCTGTTGTCGGCATTTGCGATGATATCGAACACCACATGACCATCCATTTCAAATGCGTTGACATGGTGATATACCACCAAAGCATCCGCAAAGAACTTTCCAGCCTCCTTACCAGTCTGTCTGTGTATCAGGTGAATCAAGGTCTGATTGTGATGCAAGAAAGATGAAAATATTAGACTCCATTTGAAAAGAGGTTATCAATTGAAAACCTTTACCCCAAAACACATAAGATTTCAAATGTCATGATTTGCACCCTCAGAATGCAGGTGACTGTAGATTCTTACATATTCCTCAGGGCAAAATTTGAGGCAGCTGGCCCAGTTGACGTGCCTCATATATGCTGTGGCCATTTTAAGGATGTCCAGCTTTAAGGGTTGTTCAACAAAGATAAAGTAGTTGTCTGTCATGCCAAAGCTGTGGTAGCAGCTGGGATTCATGAGGGAACGGCAAGGCACTGTACACAGCACCTCCAGGTTCTTCAAGGCTGGTGTAGCTGTGGGACCACCTGAGGAGAGTCTTTATATGAGCGAGACTGTGTCTCATTGACCAGCTCACAAAGATATTCCCAAAACATCCTATGGTTTCTTTTAGGTGCGTGACCAAGTTGGCAGTAGCTTAGTAGGCTGGCAGTTGTTATTTAAGTCTAGCTTTACAAGATGGAAGAATAGTCGTGGACAACCGAGCACTGTTGTACATCGCTCTGGATAAGAGCGTCTGCTAAATGCTGTATATGTAAGTGTAAATATAACTGGCACCATAAAATTAATATGAATCACACACCATCTAATGTAAATATTATTCAACATGTTGAGTGCGCATGTTTTAAAAATTTCAAAATGCTATCTACTGGTCTAAGCAGACGTTTTAAAAAATGAAGGTTTTCATGTGTGATTTAAGTGCTTGGCTTTGAGACAAAGAATAAAAGAAGTGATATAGATTAAAAGCCAGAGTTTGTGGGAGTCTTACCTTCTGCAGAAGGGGGAACTCTGAACAGTATGTACTTTGTCTTGCCCTTTTCTGCTATTGAGGTCCCCATATTATAAGCGTTTCCTTCTTTATCATAATGTGGGTGTGACGTCACAAGGTTTACAGGAAGATATTTTAGGTAGTCCACCTGAAATACACAGAAAAATGCCCAGTACATGTAAGCTTCGTTGGATCCGTTAGGTTAAAATCAGAACAGGACTGTTACACTGTAGTTACCTTGTCTTGTGTTTCCAGAGTGTTAAGGTCTATTTTGCGGATATAGTTGGTTTCTGAAGTAGCATAATAATCCATCCCATATCTTATTATATTGTTCCCACAGTTGTCAGTGAAGTCTGGGATGGTGTGGGATAGAAAGCTGATCACTCTAGAAATAGTGTTTTTTGAACAAAGAAAGAAAGTTTTTTGAACAAAGAAAATTCTATATATATATATATATACAGTCGCACCAATATATATACAGTATCTGCAGTTTCAGTAACCATTGCTTCAGTTATCTGTGGTTTACCATGGTCTGAATTTTTTTTTTTTAATTACAGGAATAAACAATTCATAAGTTTCAAACTGCACTCCAAGCGAGTACAGGCTATATGTTGGTGAGTATTGACAACAGGCTATATTTTTTTCTCATTTTCATTGAAAAATGTGTAATAGTATGTTTTTCATTGTCCCTTCATCCTATGAGAGGTATAAAAAACATAATTTTCATTGCTCCATCATCCCTTGACACATGATATTTCTTCATTGCTCTATCGTCTCTTCAGAATTAGCTTAAAATGTCACAATCTTTTTCATTCAAGAGAGAGTACAGTTCTGTACAATACTGGTATAATGATGTACAATGTAATTTATTATTACTGTTTAATGTTGGTAATGTCTTATTGTCTTACTGTGCGTAATTTTTATCCACTTATTCCACTGTCCACAGTCGGTTTTGGAATGTATTACCCATGGATACAAGGGGACTAATAAATGTTTTAATTATGTCTGATATTCATGTCACGCCGGTGGACGGAACGGCGAGGCATAGTGCCAGGCAAAAGGAAGCAGGCGGCAAACGTATGCAGGCAAACCCCGTCAGGGGGCTTTATTGTGTGCGGGAGCACAAGCAGGGAGAGGGTACACTCAGACACGCATTCACAATGACCGACAACGGAACACAGGACAGGGGAAGCTTATATCAGGAACACAGGGAGGAATGAACAAGGGGCACCTGTGAGTGATTAACACAGGGCAAACACATGAGGTAACTAGGCAACACTCAGCAGGCGTGGCTGCTACCCAGCCCCACCTGTGGGGAAACACTGGGGAAACAGACCGGGAAGGACTGGACATCACAATTCATGTTAAAGCCGTTCACACTCTATATTTATTTTCCATGTGAAGCAACATAATGCACAGTTACAGTGCTTATGGAAAATGCCAAACTGAAAACTTACTTGGACAATATATTTTTTCTTGGATCAGGGTAGGCCATTGTTCCCATTTCTGACACTACAATTCTGTTGGCTTCCATGTTTGCTTTGTAGGTATCTCCTTGGAGGTATTTACTTCTGTAGAACACATCCCCTGCAACGCCAAGAAATATCTACCAGGAGCCTTTGAAACTACACCCTTACGCAAATTAATTGGAACAAGCTGTCACACAGACACGTATGCGGTGACCTGAGACCTGCTGGTTTGCACAGCCAACAGAGCAGAGAGTGCGTTGAGTGGATGGACAGTGGAGGCGCTGTGCACACAGACTGGCAGACCTGCTCGGGTGGGGTTAGAGCTGGATGGTATGACTGTGCTTCAGCCATCCATGTATGTTTCAAGTGAATGCACTGGGATTCGGGTGCCTCCCCATGTTGTTATGAAGTTTCCACCGAGTTCTCTGGTTTCTCCCCCACAGTCCACAACCATGCTAAGGTTAATTGGAGTTACCAAATTCTTAATAGACATGTATGGTGTGCCCTGCGATGGATTGACACCCCATCCTGGGTTTTTTATTGTGCGATTCTTATCAATGCACCAGCTCCTAAATCCGGACCCAAGACAATAAGTATGAATTAATGCAACTGTGATGTCCGTCTTAACAGTGGTCAGTCTGTCTGCATATAGACACGACAGCTTGTTTTAATTAATTTGCACAAAGGTGTATGTTAAGGGATATATTGTATCAATATTCTGGGTCCAACCAAAGAATCAAGGCAAAAGGACTTTTATGTTGGCTGAGTTCTCTCCCCTTGAGTTTATCTGAACCTGCTGTACCACCTGAGAGCTTTTCCTTACCGTCTTTGAAGGTAAAGCTGTGCATCAGTGCCATCCCGTCAAACCAGTGGTTGTAGCTGGTGTCTCCCACAGTGAACATGCCTGGACCAATGCGAACAAGCGTACCCCGCAACCAATCAGGGAGGCAGCCTGTCTCAGATTAATACAAAATGAAATAAATAATATAAAAAGGGCTAGATGTAGGGTTTTATGAATGGATGTTGTGCATGTTTTCAGGGGCTGTGGGTAATAATAATAATGTAAGTAATAAGGGTATAAAACAAGTTTGTGGTGCGTAAAAAAGATGAGGGAATTCCTGAAAGATCTTGAGGATCCTAAAATAAATCACCCCCTTTGACCCTCCCTCCAATCTTTGTATCCTGTGGATTTATTCGCTGAGAGAGCTGGGTTTTTCACATAGGCTTTCTGTATTTCTGTATTATTCTTTCAGTAATCATACACACCCAGACAGAGACATTTCGTAAAAAAAAAAAAACAAAAATCCAGGCCCATTCCTACTGTTCACAAACAATGTGCTGACCTATGTTACTGATGTCATATTCCAGAAATACGGTGACTCTGTTTCTTGGATTCTACCACATCATCAGAAAAAAACATTTAAGCTGGAAAAAGTATCCAGAAGAATTAAGGAAAGATCATTTTAATTTGTTAGTTTTTGGCCGTTAATGATTTATTCTATATTTCTAGGGATTATAACTTCACAAATGTAAGGCTTTTTAATCTACATTTTGATTTTCAGAAACAGAATCTCAGGTTGACATTTCATCTAAAGGTGAACACATAGTCGCCCTCACTGTCCCAGGACATGTATAGTTTATTTTGGATCGGTGCAGGGGCGGATTAATGACCAGGCTTGTCTAGGCTGCAGCCTAGGGGTCCAGAGTGTTCGGAGGGTCCTACTGGTCATCTAGTGTTTTTTTAATTGTTATTTTTAAAGTGATCCTTTATTGGTCGTTTATTTGTTTGTGAGTTGGTGATTGGTTAAAACTGAATGGAGACACCAATTCTAAATGTATCTCGTTTTTGGTGCTCTTTTTGATACTGTAATGTATTTTCTGGTTTGTGTAGTCTATTTCCTATGTAAAATGGATTTATGAGTCTGATCGATGAATTTTCTGCCAGGAAAGCACAGAGGAAAACATTCTAATAGTAAGAACTGGTTTGATATTCTTTTGGAATCTGTCCCTCTCTGTAAAGTTTTCCATGGTTTATGCTGTCTATGGTAAATGTGTCTTGGATGCACATTGTGGATGCAGGTGACACACACTGGATCAGAGTGCAATGTTTTAAGGTTACCGTTACTGAGAGGCATTTATCCAATGGGGTCTCTGCTGAGCTCTTTCTGGTTGCTGCATATGACTGATGTGAAAGTGTAAGTTTGCCGATTTGTTGTTCATCTGGTGCTATTACTCTCGTTTGGTACAGCGTCACATTCTTTTTAAATTATGTTATAGTTACTAATATAGTAATAATAGTTTTATAGAATAAAAGTTTTGTATTGATTTATTTTAATTATTATTATCCATCCATTCATTTTATGCCAATTAACCGGGGACAGGTAGTGGGGGGTGCAGTCTAAACAGGGATGCCCTGACCTCTCTCTCATCAACCATCTCCTCCAGCTCCTCTGGGTGAATACCAAGGCGTTTCCATGCCAGCCAATAGAAATATTCTTTCCAGCATGTTCTGGGTCTGCCCCGGGTCCTCCTCCCGGTTGGACATACCCGAAACACCTCCCCAGGGAGCCATCCGGGAGGCATCCTAGACAGATGCCCGAACCACCTTAACTGGCAATGTGGAGGAGCAGTAGCTCTACTTTGAGCCCCTCCCGAATGTCTGAGCTCCTTACCCTATCTCCAAGTCTAAGCCCAGCCACCCTCATTTCAGCTGCTTGTATCCGCGATCTCATTCTTTCGGTCACTACTCAGAGCTCATGACCATAGGTGAGGGTAGGAATGTAAATCGACCGGTAAATTGAGAGCTTTGCCTTCCGGCTCAGGTCTCTCTTCACTACAACATAACGGTACAGTGTCCGCATTACTGCCGATGCTGCACCAATCCATCTGTCGATCTCCTGCTCCTTTTTTCCCTCTCTCGTGAACAAGACCCCAAGATACTTAAACACTGCTTGAGGCAGCATCTCATCCCCCACCAGGAGAGGGCAATCCACCCATTTCCGGTCAAGAGCTATGGCCTCAGACTTGGAGGTGCTGATCCTCACCCCGGCTGCCTCACACTCAGCTGCAAACCGCCCCAGTGCTTGCTACAGGTCACAGCCCTACAAAGCCAACAGGACCACATCATTCACAAATACCAAAGATGCGATCTTTAGGCCTCGGAACCAGACCTCCTTCTATGCCTAGAAATTCTGTCCATAAAAGCTGTGAACAGAATTGGTTACAAAGGGCAGCCTTGGCGGAGTACAACACTCACTGGGAACGAGTCTGACTTACTGCTGGTAATACGAACCAAACTCTCCCTTCGTTTGTACAGGGATCTGATGACCTGCAGCAACAGACCCTGTACCCCATACTGCTGGAGCACCTCCCACAGGACCCCCAGAGGGACATGGCCATATGCCTTTTCCAAGTCCACGAAACACATGTAAACTGATTGGGCAAACTCCCATGAACCCTCCAGTATCCTTGTGAGGGTGAAGAGATGGTCCAGTGTTCTGTGACCAGGATGGAATCCGCAATGTTCCTCCTGGATCCGAGGTTCGACCAACGGGCAGATCCTCCTCTCCAGTACCCTAGCATAGACCTTCCCAGAGAGACTGAGGAGTGTGATCCCCTTAAAGTTGGAACACATACTCCGGTCCCTTTTCAGATTGGGACCACCACCCCAGTCTGCCAATACAAAGGCACTGTCCCCAACGTTCATGCAGTGTTGAAGAGGCATGTCAGCCAAGACAGCCCAACAACATCAAGATCTTTGAAAAACTCAATGCAAATGTCATCCACCCCCGGAGCCCTACCACTGAGTAGTTGTTTGACTACTTCAGTGACCTTAGCCCCAGTGATGGACAAGTCCTCCTCTGAGTCTTCCAGCTCTACTTCCTGCCGAGGAAGTGGGATTTAGAAGATCCTCGAAATATTCCTTCCACCGCCCGACTAGATCCCCAGTTGAAGTCAACAGCTCTCCATTGTTGCTATAAATAGCATTGGTGAAGCCCTGCTTCCCCCTCCTGAGTCACCTGATGGTTTGCCAGAACCTTTTTGAAGATGACCAAAAGTCCTTCTCCATAGCCTCACCAAACTCCTCCCACACCCGAGTTTTTGCTTCAGCAACCGTCAGAGCCTGCTAGTGCCTGTCCGCTGCTTCTGGAGTCCCATAAACTAACCAAGCCCTGAAGGCCTCCTTCTTCAGCTTGATGACTCCCTTTATTGCTGGTGTTCACCATCAGGTTCGGGGGATTGCCACTGCGACAGGCACCAACAACTTTACAGCCATAGCTCCGCACTGCTGCCTCGGCAATGGATTCCTGAAACATGGCCTATTCAGGCTCCATGTCCCCTGACCCCCTCAGAAGAGAAGAGAAGTTCTACCAGAGGTGTGAGTTGAAGATTTCCAGGGCAGGGGCCTCTGCCAGATGATCTTCCCCCGCCATCGAATCCAACTCACCACCAGGTGGTGATCAGTTTATATCTCAACTCCTCTCTTCACCCGAGTATCCAAAACATGTGGACGTAAATCTGACGATACAATTAGTGCACTTATGAACACACTTATGTTCAAATATGGTGTTCATTATGGACAAACTGTGATTAGCAAAGAAGTCCAATAACAGATCACTGCTCAGATTACAATCAGGCAGGCCATTCCTCCCAGTCACACCCTTCCAGGTTTTACTATCATCGCCCATGTGAGCATTAAAGTCCCCCAGCAGAATAATGGAGTCCCCAGATGGACCACCTTCCAGCACTCCCTCCAAGGCCTCCAAGAAGGCCAGATACTTTGAACTGGTGCTCGGCGCAAACACACAGACAACCATCAGAGTCCGTCCCCTGACATAAAGTTGAAGAGACACGACCCTCTGATCCACCGGGGTAAACTCCAACGCACTGGCACCTAACCAGAGTGCTAAAAGTAGCCCCACCCTGCCTGGCACCTCTCACTATGGGCAACTCCAGAGTTGAATAGAGTCCAGCCCCTCTACAGGAGTTTGGTTCCAGAGTCCAAGCCATGCGTTGAGGTGAGCCTGACTATATCTAGTCGGTATCTCTCTACCTCCCACACAAGCTCAGGCTCCTTCCCCACCAGAGAGGTTACATTCCATGTACCAAGAGCCAGTTTTGGTAGCCAACGATCAGTCTGCCAAGGCCCCTGCCTTCGATTGCCACCTCATCTACATTGCACCTGGCCCCCACAGCTCCCCCTGTAGGTGGTGGGCTCGCAGGAGGGCAGACCCATGTTATTTTTTTCGGGCTATGCCCGGCCAGGCCCCATGAGTGGAGGCCCGGCCACCAGGTGCTCACCCTTCAGCTCCCGCCCAAGGCCTGGCTCCAGGGCAAGGCCCTGGTCTCCCCAATCTGGGCGGGGCGACATGGATTAATTATTATTAATTAATGTTATTTATTAAATATTTTATATTAATTATTATTGCTTATTATTGTATTGTTTTGAGTAGTGGGGGCAGAAGATGGGCCTACTGAAAATGTAGCCTAGAGGCCCCTGAACGCGTTAATCCACCACTGGGAAAGTTGCCCTCTTCTGGTTGAGTACTTGCACTTCCAGCAGTATCCAGCAGAGTTATATCTAAATCTTGCAAGTATTGATCAAGTTTAACCAACGGCATGGTAGGTGTTTTATTAGTTGTCCTCTTAGACATAATCAGAACAGCAGTACTCTTACTGTGGCACAGACCACTCAACATAGCATTAGCAACAAAGTTACAAGTATTGGTGAATATTAAAGAATCACAAGGATTACTGCTAACCAAGAGCCATCATACTAAACATAATTACAACATTTGAGCAGTACCAATCAGACCCCCAAAGTAAAATCTATCAAGGGGATTCCCCCCAATTTATTTCTGTCTAAGGGACTGGTACAAACATACAACTGCCTTAAAAGGAAGACTATCGACAGTATATAAAATAAACATTTGGCTGAAAGTAATATTTCAAAGAATCGGTATTCTTCGGGACGCTGTGATTCTCAGGCTGAACAATGATTTCTGGACAAATTAGGTCACGGTTTTATGGTTTAATTTTAGGAAATTGAGAATGTCCTATTGCTTCATAACTTAAAAAAGTCATACATCATGCATTTTGTGTGATATCATTCTGCTTATAATGCTAATGTTTACTTTGGGGTTTTTTGTAAGAGAAGAAAAATTCAAATCATACCTTCGATTGATGCCTTAATCGGATTGGGGATTTCTTCTTTATTCTTGCTATGATCGTATGGCATTGTTCGTTTTTTTCTTCTTTGTGTTATGTATTTATGGTTAGCCCAATACTGTCAGGGCTCACTCTGACAAATCTAATTCAGCTGCTGGTCTGTGCACATAATTCGCATGCATACACATATTTAAGGGAAGTCACCATGCAATGTGTGCATATCTACCGATAGTGTATCTTATCGTCCTTACTATGTTGCTTGCAGTTTATCTGTTATATAACAAGCTTAACAAACTCCACATATTAGTAAGCTACAAAGTCCACTCTTCAGTATAAAAAAATAAACATTTTACCTGAGTACCCAGAGGAAACCCCACGATGACACAGGGAGAACAGGCAAGCTACACACATGGACCTATGGCGGAGACTTGAATCCTGGTTCTCAAGTGTGAGGTGATAGTGCGAACCACTGCACCACCATGCCACCCATAGAGTAATGCATTTATATAAGTACATTTTTTTTCAAAATACTAAAAGAGAATTTCTTTTTTTTAATCTGTTATTAATCATTAATTATACGTGACCCACATAGAACTTCTGGGTAGTAAACCAACTCGTCACATAGATTATTACCAAAACGTGAGTTGCAACATCATTAAATGTATTTTGAAACAGAAACTGAAGATAAGCTCTTCATTTTATCAGTAGAATCTGATTTGATATTCAAATAATTATTCAAAAACCAAAATGATATTTTGACAGTGTGATTGATTTCATGTGTTGTCAAATGTTATGCTGGTGTGCTATACTTGTTAAATTGTAGGCACACAGTCAAATACTAAGATTACAAGTTTGAAACCCCCCGCCCCAGAATTTTGCTCTCAACCAGGCATGTAGCCAGGTAGTACAATTAGGCCTACGTGTTTGAACCTCTGCCCAAAATTTTCTCCGGCCCCTGTTGGTGAAATCTACCGAGGGGGGAGCCTTACCCTAACTCTAATACCTACCCAATCAGTGGCGAAAACCACCAAGGGGTACCTCTATCACTCCCACCCCACCCCGGCCCTTACTCCTGGGTAAGGGCCTGGTTCCAGAGATATGGAAATTGGCTTTGTTGTTCTGAATCAAATGGGAGAAGAAAAACTGAATCCCAGAAAAGCTGGCTATTCCGTATACAGTCGCCTCTCCAGAATAGTGAATTTGACATTCACAGGGATCTTCTACCCCAAACCCTTGCAAATGTGAAGGAGTTACTTTATATCGAATCGTAATCTCTGGTTTTATTTAAGTTCCAGGTAACAGTATTTCATAATCTGTGCATAATTATGTAAGAAACCGAAATAACACAATCACAAAAGGTTGTTAGCCAACATGTATTTCTTATTGTAATATGATTCAGATTCCACTGACAGTGAAATATGATAAATACCACATCCACAAATCCATCCATTGTTCCTTAAGCCACTTATCCTGGTCAAGGTTATGGGGAGATATTTCAACTACATGCTAAAATAATACAATTCAAGGTAGTGTTTTTGCTGTAATAATAATGAAATAGATAGGAGTTTACAGTAATCAGATAGAGGAGTCAGGGTTTCTTCACAAGGTAAGCTTGCACTCATCAAAAGATTCTGTCCTATGCTGTTATAGGAGGGTGTAGCTTTGGTTTCAATATTTGCAGGGACCAAATCAACCCTGAACCACCCACCTCCATAAACGCACACAGTACTCCCACAATACCAGTAGGGACTTGTCTCACCTGCCCATACCCAAATCCACGCCATTGGTGTTATGCACCTTGACAAAATGTGGTAAAATCACAACTGTTTCTTTACAGATAACATTTAACAACCCATTTACTGCCAAACAGTACAGCGATTCAGCAATGTTCTGCAAGAGCAGATATATACCTGTGGAAATCAGACCCTAGGAGAATATCCTGATCTACCCCATCATAAGCAGCAATGCATATCATCTGAAGTCCATGACAGTACCATATATATAATTAGATTATTGATATGGTACCAGATCATATTTTCTTTACTGTATTGTATAGGTAAAACTTAAGCTATAAATTCCATTATTGACTGTATTGATCAGCTTTACCGTCCTAATCTAAATTTTTTTATTACACTAGATAACAAAAGCACTATGTTTAACCAGTTTTTATTATCCATAAAGTTGCTAAGTCAGATAGAGTATCATAGAGTGTTTTTATCTGTTGAACTTTGGAGTGCTGTTTTTTATCACAGGATGCAATTTCCAGCCCAGAATTCGCTACATTAATTCCCTTCACTCCAAAATAAAGGCTTTGTTTGAAACTACTGACAATAAAAATGTCAGACTGAGTGGTATAATGGTGAGGGAATTGACGTAAGAGAAACATAACTTCATTTACGTTAAATACGCTAATTCACATTTTTTTACAGACATTTTTTCCTTAAGTAAATCAGCCAGAGCATCCACTCGCAGGCCAAATGACTGCTATACACCAAATAAACACTGCAAATATTTACGCATTCACATTCACATTACATTTGCGAGACCAAGGGCTAAGGATTAATCTGCCATATTTAAAAGGCCCATTTGAATAAACAATACTTTTGAACTAGTTCCAGAGTATCATATTTTAACAAAAAGCAGAACAAACTAAAACCAGCCCTAGCAATAAGTAAATACCATTATAAATACCAGTTTAACCAAACACTGACTAACACTACACTTAGGGTGAAGCATCAGACCCTGTTAGCGGGGAGTCCAGCTGTGGGATGAAGATGCCATGTATATCCATGTGCATGCTGTGTTCGATTGTTGCTCGGGCAACCTCTTTCATGGTTTTTGCATCCAGGACCAGCAGAAAGGGAGACTTTTTTGGATTCTGGGAGATGACAGAGGACAAAATGACCCCTGAAACAAATCATTTACACAAAGATAGATTAGTACTGAGTAAGTACAACATCATATCGTAAATGCTGGGTTTTCCCATAAATCGCTACTCTACGTATCTATTGCTTCTGCCTGGGTGCAATTAGTTTTGAATAAAGCAATTTATTTAAAACAAGAAGAAATGAGATTCTATTTATGAAAATTCTGTATTTCCTGATTCAAACCACCAATAACAAGCCCTGTGCCGATATTTAATAAATGCAGAATTCTCACCATCGTCTTCATCCATGGCATCTGGCGAGGGCACAAAGACAGGTTCTGATGGGAAGCAGTCCTCCTCAGTCCACTCTGCACATTGTCGGGTGACAATGTCTACCTTGCCAATCTATAGCGAGATAGACACTACTGTGCTGGGACTTCCCTTTCATCTGACTGCCGGTTGTATTAACTCAGTAAGGTCATCGGATAAAAGCGCTTCAAAGCTGAAAATGAACTACTTTACCTTATTTGGATGTGGCGACCACTCAACCCTTGAACCATAAACGTAACGATACATTCTGCCATTCATTTTGTAGTTAATCCTTGGCAGCTCCAGCCCTACACAGAGACAAAAACAATCAAGCCAAATGCTTTGTTAAGATTATTACAATCAAGAATACCATTATATCACTGCTTCTGAGCTAAAATCCAGGGAAGTTGGTAATACAGTGTTGTAAAATGCTGACTCATTTCAAACTCGGCAACCACCCTCATTCCTGTTCTTCTCTAAAAACTGCCATCGCAGTCTGGCCATGTGTCATTATGGTTAACCACGGTTTCAGTTATCAAACGGTTCATAAGTTTTAAACTGTACGTCACTCTGAGTAGCCTTTCCACCCCTTTGCACTTAATATGTAACACATGTCTTTGTTTCACTCTACTCATGCTGTTCTGCTTTCCTGGTAGTCAGTGAGAATGTCTGTCTCGGTATACGTGTTAGTCGCCACGGTTTCATGGTGCTCTTCGTTAAAAACACTCTAAACTTTCGTTAATAATGGCGGCAAAGCACATAAGTGACGCTGGCAGTTCTTCAAAGCCAACATTCGAGACAATAACCATATTCATATAATTTTTATTACCGTATGTTGTTATAATTGTTTTATTTTATTATTAGTTATTATCGTTGATGTCTTATTGTGTGTAATTTTAAATTAAACTTTAGAATAGGTATGCATGCACATGAAAAACTAGTTATATATGATATTCACTACTATCCGTGGTTTCGGCTATCCGCGGTACTTCTAGGAAAGTATCCCCCGCGAATATGGGGGCACTACTGTACCTTCAAATAAAATTTCGGGTATGCAGTACACTGAGCCGTCCTCTTGCTGTATGGCTGTGGCCTTGGTGCCGGCAAATTTCAGAAGGTTGGTTCCAACTGTTGCACCCTAAGATCAGTAAAACACTCCTGGTCAACTTTGATATTACAGTCCATGTTTAAACTTTATTTTGTAATGAAACCTAACAGTCTAATGATGCATTATTTGCTATGTATGCAACTGTATGCGAAATGGCATATATTTTCTTAACACCTTGAAACCTTCTGGTCTTTAACATACTGAAATCAGAAGCCATATTATACATCAGAGATCCCCTTTACCTTGTTGGGTTTGAGGGGCAAGATGAATCTCTGGCATACAGGTGGAGAGGACAGCTTATTAGTCTCAATAAACTGGTTGCTCTCTTTCATTAAGTTGTTCAGGTAGAACATGTCATATAGTTTGCTGTCTTTGTAGGCGACTATATCAAAGACAACGTGGTCATCATCTTCAAAGGCATTGATGTGGTGAAATGTCACCAGTGCATCTGCATAGAACTTTGCGGAAACGGCTTTGCCAGTCTTCCTGTCGACCAGATGGATCAATGTCTAATAAAATGACAAAAAAGATTGCTAAAGGCAATTTTTAATGTAAATGCATAGAAATTATTATGTTTGCGATTCAAAGCCTTGCAGCTTTTCTAAACGCTTACAATATCATCTTTGTCATACTTGAGGCAACTTCCCCAGGCACACCCTCTGAAATAGGCTGTAGCCAGTTTAACGATGTCCAGTTTAAATGGCTGCTCAATGAAGAGGATGTAGTTCTCTGTCAGCCCAAAGCTGTGGAAGTAGCTTGGGTAATATCTGGAGCGACAAGGCACTGAGCACACTTGTTGAATATTCTTAAGAACAGAGTTCTTGCTTGATTTACCTGCAGAAAAGGTGGCTGTGGGTATTATCTAATAACTATATATTCTTAATCTTCTCTTATTATTTAAGGAATCTTGAATTGCATTTACTCAATAAAAGAATAGGAACAGCACCAAAATACCAGCTACATTCCTTGGACCTGTTACCTGAAGCCTCAGCTGGCACCTTGAATATGACATAATTAGGTTGGCTCAGTTTAATGATGGATATCCCCATATTGTAGGTGTTTCCTTCGTCATCATAGTGAGGATGTGCTGTTGCCAGGTTCAGAGCAATATGATTCCTGTAGTTGACCTGAAATTCAAGATATTACTAAGGGAAAGGATGGCTCCTAAAAGGAAGATATCACCATATGATAATAATGAAACTTCACTTGGATTTCCTACCCGCCCTGTTGTGTTGAGGGTTTCTGGATCAATTTTATTTATGTAGTTCACTTCTGATGAGGTGTAATAGTCCTCCCCATATTTTATTATGTTTATTAAATTATTATCTGTGAAGTCAGGGATTATATTGGATAGATGGCTGAATAATCTAAAATGAAAACATTATTAAATTATTATGGTTAATATTGCAGTAGGACATTGCAACTAATTACACTATGTAACACAAATTTTGTTCCTGGACAATACATGTTATTTCTTAATTGCTTATGTTGTAAAAGTA
>JAAGVU020000008.1:15801351-15821567 GCA_011763525.2 Mormyrus iriodes
CTATTTTCTGTTTGTTTTAGGCATAACGGGTTAGGAAAACACACTTTGTACCCAGGAACAAAATAAAAATAAAATTTTGTTACATAGTGTTATTAACAAATTACAACCATATGGCTTTATTAATGTGATTTGTTTGCTTAGTCAATTATGTAGTACAAAACCACCAATAATTTGATTTACTTTATCGAACTATAATTTTCAGAGCAAGTTCAGGTTATGCATTTGCTCAAAAGAACAACAGCATGGCCATCTCACCTCTTAATCTAGGAACATTCATGTTGCATTCAAGTTCAGGTCCCTAGGTACCAAATTACCTGCTGTTCAACTTATCTATGACACGAAATACTCATGATACCAGCATGTTTGTCTTCTATATACTTCAAATATATTTTTTACCTTGAAAAAATGTTCTTACAAGGATCTGGATACACCATAGTTCCAAATTCAGAAACTACAATCCTATTGGCTGTCATGTTCTTCTTGTAGGTGTCACTGTGGAGGAATTTACTCCGGTAATAAACTTCACCTGACAAACAGAACAAGAAGAACACCACCAACATAATTCTCAGCCAGTCATTTGGTGTATTTTTGGTCTGTTGACTGTTTGTCTGATCTCACCATCTTTGAAGGTAAAGCTGTGGATCAGTGCCATCCCATCAAACCAGTGGTTGTAGCTGGTGTCTCCCACAGTGAACATGCCTGGTCCATTACGCAGCAGTGTGCCCTGCAGCCAGTCAGGGAGGCGGCCTGCAGACCACATACACACACAAGGTGAACCATAATATTTAATCAAACAACATTAAATAATTTTCTTTTTTGAGTACAAGAAATCTTATATGACTTAATTATGATTAATAATCACAAGTGATTTTTCAGTAAAGCTACATTTATATTATAAGCTATTATATTATTGTTATATATTATTAAGTGCAGCTACTGTCCAAAATTTTTAGTGAAGCAAACTGTAAGTGATGAGAACATTTAGGGGGGGGGGGGCGGTGAGAAGTGGGATCGATACCAGATATGTCAAGTGCTATATTGGTTCAGAATGGGATACAGCATTTTATTTTTCTGTACAGGATGATCATGTAAAATACAGGCCTAATGAAAACTTTAATCCTCACATTTCCCAAAACACTTAATTACACGACTGCACTGACATGTTCCTTTTCGGCAATGAAAAAGAGGACCAAAAAAGTTACATTCACGTTTGCTGTATATACATGGGATTGGCTACAATCAACAAGAACAGTAGGTCTATTTATAAATCAAAGTAGGCCTACTTTTAACTCTTAGACTTTCATGCCCATTTCATGCTGATTCCATTTCTTGATTTTATGCACCTGTGACCATGGAAGCGATTGGAACACCTGAACTCAATGATTTCAATGGGCGTTCCAATACTTTTTCAATATTGTGTATCCTGATGCGCGGTAGACCCAGGTGTTGCAGCAACAGAGACGACATTAGAAAAAACGGGTTTAAGACAGAACACCCATTTTTATTAAAACATACACGAACATACAGATACTAACATCTACACCAATCACAGGTACCATGGAAACGCAGGGAGGTCTGACGCCGGACGGTAAAGCACACACACGGTAGATAGTCATAAAATTACTACAAACACGCAAGGACCGGACAGGATTCACGCATGACAAAGGCAACAGCTCATAAAACAGTCAGAAATACAACAAGTACTTACAATAACACAACAATGGGCTATTTACACGATATCTCCCGCCTGGGCGGAAACTAGGACCATGATCTCTAGAGGTGTAAAACAATGGGGCTAACCACTGCGCCACCAGAAAGATAGGGCATTAAAGATGTCAGACTGTTCTCAAGATGTATTTATTCAACTGTTAAAAACGAGACACAATAACAATAAACAATGCTATTTCGTTTTGCACAAGTGCAAGTTATACAGTTGAAGATCTTCTCTTTTACCTGGGGGGTATTTCACGAAGCAGGATTTCTTGCTTAGCTGGTTAACTTGACAAATTTAAGGTAGTCTGAGCTAAACGTAAGGGAACAAAGACAAAGTTCATTTAGTTCAGACTACCTTAAATTCAACAAGTCATCCGGATAAGCAAGAAATCCTGCTTCATGGAATACCCCCCTGGGCCTCCCCAATAAAAAACAAATAATACGTCAAATAAACAATGCAATAGGTGACTGGGACTCCTAGGCTACCATCCGAAACATTCGTTAAAACAGTTCTTTCTGAAATTATTTACTTAATTTACTCAATTACTTCAACTTCATTCACCTAACGGTTGACGGTCCTAAGATATTACGTGACATGTACGTACATTTATACGCCTGCTACTGTGATAACACCGATACGCCTTTACAAGGCTGTCTGAAGATTGGAAGACTGGAGACTGGAACGTTGGTCACAACTGTAAAACGCTCTAATAAGCATCGGTTGAACATTGAATCTGTAAGCATTAGTGTATGTACTAAACGTAAGAAAGTCGCAATGTGATACCAACGTTATCCAGCTCAGGGTTACAGAAGGGTCTGGAACCGTGCAGGGTTTTCTCCAGGGTACAAACCTGGAGTACACCCTGGAAAGGGTGCCTGTCCATCACAGGGTACACACATGCAAACACTTGCACACGGAGGGAAACAAGGAGAAAAAAAACAAAATTCACATAAAAAGAGGTGAGGTGGGAGCAGAGCCCTGGCCGTGTGAAGCAAAAGGGTCACTCATCATTATTACTGATGCTTTATTAACATGTCCTTTTTTACCATTTACTGTAACGCTAGGCATTAATGCAAAATAAAAGTAATACAATTTTCATTTCGTCGTGAGTAGTGACCAGTTCATGGAATATATTGTAAGGGGTGTAGGAACTGGGGGAACGGGAGGATGCGTGCCCAAAATATTTAATTTGGCTTCAATCGTAACTCTGTCCCCCCTCCATTACAGACTTTTGCATTTAAGTTATGTCGTGCCCCCCTACGCCCTTGTATATCGCGAGCATTGACCACTATGACGTGATTAATCTCACTTGTCGCTCATTATGGCTTGCAGTAATACAGGAAATAATATTTTTTCTGGGTTAAAAGTATATCGGCAGTTATATCGCTGTTGCAAAAAAGCCTTACCAACGTGGAAGCAATATAAGATATACCTGAAACAGTTGCTTTTACGGGCTCGGCCGTTTCTGTTCCGTTCTTCCCGAAAATCTCTTGCATTTCTTTTCTTGCCTATGATGTCTCTCCTGACCCATATTTGACTTGCTTTTATGCGTGATTCGGGCTACGTCATTTTCTATTTTATTATGAAGGTTCCGTTATTTAAACCTAATTCGCGAAGGGTCATGTGATCAAATAAATAAGCGCCTCTGCAGGAAGTTCCCGATCATAAAACGGAATCACGCCAATTGATCTGTAGGATAAGCGCACACAGAATGATTTCAGCTAAATATATATGTACTGCACAGTAGAGAAAGCAAAGAAATATGTGTACTTAAGTCTAAGTAGCCCACTATGCGTCCATATTATAAGGAATATGACATTTTTTACTTAAAAAGGAAAAAGCGAAACTTGATGAGTGATACAGTACTAGACTGGTAAGATGTTAAGCTGACTAAATAATAATACATAAGAAATGCTATGTCTGAGCCATGTTTTCAGAATCAAGGCACAACAATATGCCACTTGTAAGCAAACTTTTAAAACGAAAACTGAATGTCATAGAATAACAGATACGAGCTAAACCAATTTAGTGTTGTTCCAGCAGTGTTATCTCCCTCATAAAGGAAATGAACTAAAAACCGATTCAATTTATGTAAGCATTATCTAATGACATTTTGTCCATTAAATTTTTCTGAGGAAGTTTAAATAAGATCACTTCACTAATGATAAGGAATCAATGGCTGTGCGACCAGCAGAAGTTTTGCTACCTTTGTCCCCTCTAGGAATAGGGAATATGTACCTGTAAAGGTTCACGTATGCTGAGGTAAATTTCAAACCATAAGTCATAAACAAGGTTAAATATACATATCTTATCTAGGGCTGGGGTATATAAACGACATATATGATATATAAAATTTAAGCGATAAGAAAATTGGAGACTTTGATAAAATGTCGATAAGGAATTTTACTTGATAATATCTGTCACATCACAGAATCGAACGTAATCAGCGTCCAGCACAGGCATGGCAAGGTTGACCGAGTTAGCGGAGCACAGCGTACGCCACTATTTTGGTAATTCACGTCATTAAAGTCATGGGAGGGGGGCTGGGCGGGGCTGGGCTGGGCTGACCTGACCTCAGATCACGCCACTGGAAGCCTGAGGTGGGGGGGAGCGCTTCTCTAACTTTGTACGGTACCAATGCAATTAGTAAAATCAGTTTTAAATTTTATAATTATTTATTATTATCATGATAAAAGATTTTGCTGTATCGCATAGGCCTAACCTTTTTTATAACAATTATTATTATTGATCGCCGTAGGGATATTCTCTTACGTCAAATATACGTATGCCCCAACTTTCTCTCCGCAGGTGAGATCAAGCTGGCCGCAAACTGCAGCCACGCATAGCGGCACCCTGGGAGCTGGGGGTTATGGGCTTTGCTAAAGGACCCGCAGATGTGCTGAGGCCGGCATTCCTATCCGAGGCACACGCTGCCGCCATTTAATGTATATTTATAAAGATGGTTAATGAAAAATACTTCACTTTTAGGTTTTTGTTTAATCAGATACCTCAATTGACATCTCAGAGTTTGAGGGCTGAATCAGATTTCATCACTCTTATTAACAGACTCTTAAAAATTGTCTGCTAATAATATAGATTGCCTTGGGCTGTTACTCTACCTCTGTATTATTTATTTTGGCGCTACAGTTTTCTCACTCCATGTTTGCTCATTCTCAGCCAAGGCCTATTGAATTGTAGTGAAATTGTTATGACGTTAGAAGAGTTCAATATTTGAATTATAACTTCCAAAACTATAAAAATTGAAGTTACTATAAGCTACTATAATTGCACAAACTAGCTAAAGTTGGTCTTTAAATTTTCTAGTTCCTTATTATAATTATTCCTTCACCAGACACCTCTCTCTGCCATTTCTCCAAGGGTTTAGGCCATCCATCTCCTAACATCCTATCCAGTACGGGGTCGCAGTAATCCCCAGAAGCCCAGGGCATTAGGCAGAGAAACAACACAGCTGGGATGCCGGTCAGTCAGAGCAGTGGCGCCCCCACCTGTACGTCAAGCACACACACTGCGAACCCTCGCGGTAGCACAAGACGGACACAGTTGAAGTTTAAGTTGCAGGCAATGGTAGTTCACAGGCTATCGGTGGTAACCGTGTGCAGTGTTCTTTTGGTGTCTGTTATCCCCTTTCGACTTTATTCTCGAATTATTTCAATTTAAAATCTCGAAATATTTCCACATTAGGCTATAACCGAAATATTACGCCTTTATTCTCGAAATCCTAGCCTATCATTTTATTTTTAGCAATGCCCTAAGACGCCATAGTATATCTAAAAACAGAAGCATACTTATAATTCAACCCGACTCAAACGCTAATATTGATAAAGACAAAATGACGCGCGACCCGCGTTATATACTTCAGTTTTATTTTAAGTGACCCGCCCACAAATTACCCTAATATTAACATATTTGTGTTTGACTCGTGACCGCGGACAAGGCCAATACAGCCTCCATTATTGCTATTACTAACACAACAGAAATAATAACAGACTATAACAAGTATAAACATAGTGCAGCTAATGTAATTACTATAAATACTAAATAATACCACCATTACACCAACAACCTGATAATTTTACTTGTGTAAATAGTGCTATTGGTAATACCTGTAATATTATAAACTGTCATCTGAATCTGTGTACCGATGGCTACGGATCAGAGGCGGTTTTCTCCTTACTGTAACAATTATAAGAGTTTTTCAATGTTTTATTTTAGTTCCATGCTTGTATTGCATGAATACATTTCAAGGCATAACTCTTGAGATATTTTGAATTATGTACTGAGCATTGTTTTATGAATATATTAATGTAGTAAACTGAAGGAAATATTTGATGTGGGGGATGGGCACCTTTATTTTACTGGTGTTTATGACCCATGGTCCTGTAACTAGGACATCTACAACAATGGAGTTAAAAATGTTAAATAAAACCTGATTGGATGAATGGTACTTAACCGAGCCCACAAAGCTTATCTCTTGCTGCAGGTGGAACAGGAATACGGTAATGGGCGCCCAATTCGGTAGCAAAGTACCCAGGTGTACGCAAATACTAAGAGTTAAAGACTTTATTGTCGTTTGCCTATAATGCCTTGGTTTGCCAGAGATAATGGATCTTCTTGAACCACACAAAACCAGCCCATCAGTCGTTCAGACCCATTGTTTGAGCTCACACATGTTGTCCCATTACTTGGAGATAGTTGATGATGTCACTGTGCTTTAAAGGGAGACCACGGGGGTGCTTGTATCAGACCTGTGAGGCAGCAAGCGGAGATGGGCACTGCCCCTGTGTTGCTGCTTTTGTCCACTATCCTGCTGTGTGCATTCTGGGCTGGTGCTGAGGAGCAGGCAGGTGGGCCTCTCTGCCCAGAGTACCAGAAGAGCTTTGATGGCTCCTGTTATGAGTTTGTCAGCCTTCAGCGTTCCTTCCTCAGTGCTCAGGGTTGGTGTGAGAGGGGTGGAGGGCATCTGGCCTTTATCCTGAACGATGAGACCCAGCAGTTCCTGCAGAGGCACCTAATGCCGGAACAGGACTGGTGGTTGGGTTTGGCACCTGCTAGACAGAACCTCACTATGGAACTCACTGCAGCTGAAGGTAGGACCCCTGCTCCATGACTCGCCTTATATTAGCATGTATTTATTATAAAGTGCTTCACTAATATATTGTGCTACAATAATTTTAGATTAATGAGTTGTATAAACACTTAGTTTGACAATGGAAACGATGGATGGTTCCCTTCTTGCTTCCAAAAATGCTTCAGCTGTTCATGTACACAAAATAAATAAACAGTTGTTATTTATAGTAAATTACTCAAAATGTAAGTGTCAGTGGAAAAGTGTGA
Source organism: Mormyrus iriodes (assembly GCA_011763525.2). Classification (NCBI taxonomy): domain Eukaryota; kingdom Metazoa; phylum Chordata; class Actinopteri; order Osteoglossiformes; family Mormyridae; genus Mormyrus; species Mormyrus iriodes. The sequence goes on from JAAGVU020000008.1 coordinate 15,808,421, forward strand.
CTGAAAGGAGGCTTTGGTAATACAATTCATCTAAAACGTAAATTCAAGAAATGGAGAACTGCTAGGTTTTAAGAAATTAAAAATCACTAAAAAAATATTGGGGTGACTTGGTGACTTCATGCCTCCAGACTTGGGGGATCAAATCCCTCCCCTGCTGTGTATGTGCAGAATTTGTATATGCTCCCATGTTTGTGTGGTTCTCCTTTGGATATTCCAGTGACCAAAAACATACAGTTATATGGAATGGAATTTCTAAATTCACCTTAGTGTGTGTGTGTGTGTGCCCTGGGTTGATTTGGCCTCTGGAGTGTTCCTCTACCCTGTACCCTATTCTGCCAGGTACAGATTCCAGGTTCACCATGATCCAGTACTAGATAAGTGGCACAGCGGGTAGATGGATAAACAAATAAGGACAAATTAAATTTGTTATACTTTAATGTATTTTCCATAGTAAGGAAAATATCATCCAGAATGAAGGTTTTCTGTAGTGGCTGGTTTCTGTGTGGAAAAAAAATGTTCCTATCAATTCCTATCAATTACAATTACTGTCTCAGAGTAGCCACATACAACTTTTGGAGAACACACAGATAGGATTCATTCACTGCTTGTTCAACAGGGCTTTGTATCTTCTCCATAGTCCACATTACCAAAGGATATGTAATATACCATTTTATAAAATTCTTGTACATTTCTAATGCACAGGGATTCCTGTATACGAATGCCATTAATAGTTGTGAAATGTAACTGAAGAAACTCACAAAAACAATGACTTGATATTTCCATGAATTTGAGCTGAATAATAACTTTTGGTTTCTTCTTTGCTGATTTTGTTGACCTCGCAGACCCGCTGTGTTGGCTGGATGGCTCTGACGTCAGCTATGCTAACTGGGCCAAGGAGCCTCTTCCAGGGGCTTCCTGTGCTCACATCCTGAGGCATTCGGCCTTTCAGTGGGAGGCTACAGACAATTGCAGCCTGGAGTTCAACTTTGTCTGTGAATTTGGTAAGTCCAGCCAGCCTCGCTGATCTTGTGCTGGATCATTAGCGTGTGGCTCTCTGCTTGCATGAGTCAGTGATTTCTCAGACTCGCTGTTGTTTCTATATCTCAGAGTCGGGTCGCTCCTTGGCATGCACAAACAACAATGCCACTCTGCAGTGTGGATCGGGTCAGGTGATCCAGGTTGACGACAGCTTCTATGGCAGGAAGACCCCACACTACTGCCAAGTGACCCCCACTCCCCCTTCCACACCGGGGTGGGAGACCACATCTGTCCTGGAGGAGTGCAGCTGGGTGGATGTAAGCCACCTAGTGGAAGGTACTGCATTGCACACAGCTTCTATGCATGTCCCCAAAGGGCCCAATGGAAGTGTCATTGAATTTAGCCTCAGTACCCTGTAATATCAAGTCATAGTGGTGCTTATCCATTTTATGGATAGTGCATATTTACAATAGACATATGACAATATGTAATGCAAAATAGTAGAGAGAGAAATATATTTCTCAAGAATCTTGATTCTGAGTAAAAAAAATGATTAATGTTTTGCCCAGAATTGTGCAGCGTTACTCCTTTTTTATGTTTCTGTTGCAGACATACTGAGGCAAAAAACACATGTAAAATTAGCCAAATAATAACAAGTCTAAATGCCAAGACTGCGCTTAGTATGTTCAGCTGCAGGTGCCCATGATAGTCTGTTTATATTCCAGCACATCTAAGCCATTACAGTGCCATGACAAAGTATTTGCTGATTCCCTGTATTTTTTCCTATTCGTAGCACTGTTTCTGTCTCCAAACAAATTTAGTGTAATACAAAAGGGTAAACACAACACACAGTTTTTGATTTATTGAAGCAAAAAAATTCACCAACACCCATGTCATTCGTGTGACAAAGTAATTGCCTCACTCAATCAACCACTGAACCAAATCTAAATGATAACGAGTTAAATAACCCTAGACACATCCAAGTTTGATTGCTGCCAGCCCTGTTGAACACAATAGAAGTAGCACACCATGCCTCGATCTAAAGAACTTCCTGAAGACCTGAGAATTTTTTTTTCAAATATATCAGTCGGGAAAGTGGTACAAAGCACTCTCTAAAACCCTTGGACTCCAGTGAACCACCATTAGAACATCATGTCCATATGGAAAAAACAGTGGCAAATCTCCCAGAGTTGTCAGTCTAGCAAAATTATTCCATAAGCATGTAGAAAGTCACTGTAGAGCCCAGATTAACATATAAGGAACTGCAAGCCTATCTCAGGTCAGTTTAATGTATGTGTTCATGATTCCATGATCTCATGACACTGGGCAAAAATGGTGTCCATGAGAGAGTTTCAAGGTGAAAACTGCTGAACAAGACACAAGACGAAAATGAAGGCTCATCTAACATTTGACAAAAAACACCTTGATTCCCCACAGCACCTTGGGAGAATGTTTTATGGGCTGATGAGTCAAAAATGGAAGTGTTTGAAAGACATAGGTCCTGCTACATCTGGCATAAAGCTAATACTGTTGCGACAGGGCATGGCAAAGCAACGGATGATCCACGTTGCGGCTTACAAAACAAGGGACTTCATTCAAAGCTGAACTCAAAACACAGGAAACAAAAAGGAACCACGAGTGGTCTAGCAAAGGCTGGAGATAAAACTACAACTAACTAAACAGGCTATAACTAACAAGAGAAAACCAACACTAAACATGTTTGTGGAAACACAGGCAGGAAAGACCCAGAGGAACCACAGTACCACAGCAACATAGGTGAAAAACAGTGACTGACAGGGAAACATAGTGAGGGTAGGCACTTAAATACACAGTTAATGAGGGCTACAGGAGGGGCAGGTGCAGACCATAAAAATTAACCAAACAAATACAAATAAATAAGTACAAAACAAGGAATCATGCAGCAACGAGAAAATTACCAAGGTATATAAAACAGGATCTAGAGTATAAAACATAAAAATATTCAACAAGTTCAAAACCATGATTTGAAGAGATGCTTAGTTAACAACCGCCCACTTAACTCATTCAGCCATACGACAGGGAAGCAGAGGAACACACTAAGAACAGAACAGACTTGGAAAACAATGGGAGATGGGATTGCAAGTGACACCTGCTGGCCATATGGGGAGATGACAGACTGAATGGGTCAAGACTGGGACCAATCCTGACAAACAGCTTTCCACACAAAGAACATCATGCCCATAATCAAGCATGGTAGAGGTACTGCAATGGTGTGGGGATGCTTCTGGGTCTGGGTGACTAGCCATAATTGAGGGACACATGAATTCATCTGTTTACCAGAGAGTACTGCAGGAGAAAGACCGGTCATCAGTCTATGATCTGAAGCTCAGGCGCAGTTGCGTTTTGTAGCAGGACAATGATCCGAAACACAAGAGCAAGTCCACTTTTGAATGCCCGAAAAAACAAAATTTAAGGTTTTGGAGTGGCCTAATCAAAGTTCTGACTTGAACTCAATTGAGATGTGGCAGGACCTTAAATGGGCAGTTCATAGTCCAAAACCGTCCAATGTGGCTGAATTAAAACAATTCTTTAGAGTAGAGTGGCATCCACAGTGATGGTAAATACTGTTCTTCTCTTACCACAAGCATTTTATTACAGTTGTTGCTACAATAGGTGGCTCATCCAAGTGTTAAATTTAGAAGGGCAATCACTTTGTCACATGGGTGATATGGGTTTTGATGATTTATTGTCTTTAAATAAATCAAATGATCATTTAAAAACTGTGTGTTGTGTTGACTCAGGCTGTCCTTTGTATTATACTAAATTTGTAGGCTGCAGGCTTCTCACATAGTAGAAAGGAACTGGATAAGAAATCCATACAGGATAGGAAACTGGAAAGAGGCTAGATTAATAATTACATTTTCAATTCACGAGCAGTAGTGAAACACAGTCACCCTTAACATGCAAATGCCTGCAAATTTATTACTTATAACTGAGGAGGAGAGAAATGTATTTAGTGCACAAACACACATTCCTGGGCTTGTTGATATTTGAAAATATTTAATGTTTTAAAGTAAATAACATTTTGCATTTAATGCTTTATTCTTTACTTGTAGGATGTTGATTATGCAGTTTTGTTCTGAATATTTATGCTCTCTACTATGTTAAGAAAGTTTATTGTGATGTTGTGGGTTTATTGTTATAGACATTAATTGAGTCAAAAGTAGTAATATATTAATAAATGTGACTTGAGATCACCTGTTTAATTATGATCTTTTGTACTTTATGGTGACTGACATCGAAATGTTTGATTAGGTAGGAAGTTACATTTAAAGTCTGTACAAACACCCTTCAATCCATCTTACAGCTGGTTACCCTGGTCAGGGTCGCTGGTTCTGTTTAAACAGATTATTGGGAAATGTGTTTGGTACAGGGCTGGCTGATACAGCTGCAGCATTAGCTGGAGTGGTATCGCTAATGATCACAGGAGGGCTTTGGTCAGATGGTCAGAATCAACAGAGGACCAGATGTACAGGCCACCAATGAAAGCCGCTTTGAAACATAATTCCACTTGCCTGCCTCTGCGTTACAAGACCGTCACAAACATGCCTTTGTACTGCAAAAAGCACAATAGCTATATCAGATCCTGAAGAACCTGTCCCATCATCAATTATAAACCACAAGGGACTCTCATTCTCTAAAACACCCTTTGACATGCTGAAAGATAAAAACATATTTAATTACATGATATCCGAAACAACTGTGTATTTGTGTTTTTATATCATGTTTCCTGGGTAGCGCAAGTACTGTTACGTGCATGAATTGCCAAAAAAATGAGTCCCTTTTAATACTGACTGTTCCCCTTTTCCAGCTAAATTGGCATTGTAGACTTCCATTTAAATGTGTAGATGGTTTGATGGCAGAGAGTTGTAATATTTTTACTGAGGTACACAGAGGTGCCTTCATTCAGCCTTGCTGCGTTCCCAGGGCACTGCCACGGATTGCAGGTGTGCCAGGTGACTGCTGACGCGGGTTTGTTTGGGGAGCCCTGCTCACGGCTGGGGAGCTACCTATCAGTGGACTATCACTGCAAAGACGGTCAGTGCTGTCGGGCATTATGAATATATTTGACGTTCACTGCTAGGAGGAATTATCATTTTGTTGGTGTAAACTTTTACATTATTTTCTTTATGTCATTTAAATATTATATTATATTATATTATATTATATTATATTATATTATATTTTTATTGCATTTGTATATTTCTCATTGTTTTCTTTTGCCTATAACTGTAGAAGCTAAATGTTAGCCTGTGACCTACCAGAACACACAAACTGTGTATAACTGAGCTTTATTTGTAACCATATGTATGTTCTGCACTGGTAGCCTGTAGAGAGTGCCCTTTGTCTTTATTCCTATTTGTTGTGACTCTCAGGCCTGCTTCTGTTGATGAGCGAGGTTGCAGCAGTTTTTGGCAACGTCACCATCACCGTAAGGTGGCTGCTTCATCCTTTCCAAGGAAATCTTACTTGTTCCCTGAGTGCAGGAGATGGACACACTATCGACCCCTACAATCCAAAGAAGTGAGTAGTTCTGTCCATCCTGATTCCCATCCTACTGCATGCACCCAGGGCAGGAGAACACCCTTCAGCCAGGCCAAGCTAGTCAATTGCAGGGCACACATTCCCGCACAATCTCATACCAAGGGTAATTTAGAGACATCAATCTGCCTGAACCCCTATCCCCTATGCTGCCCCGTGAGCCACCAACGATAAAGAGATTTTCTCTACACCTAGTTTTTATAGCTGTATAGATGATAGTTCTCCTTTTTAGAACTTTTGTTACCTTGAAACATCAGTCTAATACTTGTGCTGTGAAGCATTGATGTGTAAATGTGCGGTACTGTGTTTGAGGATATGGGTTCTTCCCCTCAGGTCAGAAAGCGTGGTTCACAGATACAATCAATCTGGTGTCTTCACTGTCAGTGTGGAGTGCACCACCAGTGAGTGGCACGTGACAGCACAGAAAGTCATCATTATCCAGGAGCCGCCAGCTGAATTTGGAGTCATTAGGTGCTACAGTTACAATCAGTCATGGGAGAGCAACAACTGCAAGGCCCTTTATGGCAGCGCACTGGAAATCCAGGTTGAGTTGGAAGCCGGTAGGAACGCACCTCCCCCCAGCATGTTTGTTTGCATCGGGCCGATGGCCTGACACCACACAGTTGTTGCAGAGGTTGCATTACATCTTTGTGAAACTAGGTATGTTTAACTCTTCCAGGAACTAACATCACGTACAGATTACAGCAAGGCGAAGTTTTGTTGGCCATGGCCATGACGATGAGAGGCATCATCCCACACAACATCACGATGGATCCCCTGGCTCAGCAGCGTCTAGGTATAGGCTGTCACCTGGTGGAGCTGTCGGCCTCCAACGATGTGATGCCGGGGGCTGTATCCGCTCCGTTGCAGGTTTGCCTTCTTGAGGCTGTGGAGGGTCTGCAGGTCTCTGTGGAGCAAGGCTATGACTGGTGCCTGAGCTCTGGTCTGCAGGTGAGCGTGTCACTGGAGCATGGGACCCCAGTGCAGCTCCACTTCCAGGTGTCAGGAGAAAGGAACAGTTATTCTGAGACAAGGGATATGCTGGATGGCAGCCTGCAGGTTTTCAGCATTACGGCCAAGATTCAAGGTGCCAATCCACCCCATTCATTCATCTGATTCCTCCTATGATTTATGCAGTGTAACCTATAGTTAGCTTTCTTTATTTAGAGATATATAAGGTTAAGAATAAGACTAATAATAAAAAATTAATATGACAGCTGTATATTTTTACTGAACAATTAGGTGTTGTCACATTTTTAAGATATCGTCACTGTCTGATGAAAAACACATATCTCCAAAAATCTATTATTTCTGGAGTGTGAAAACAAAAGATTTTTTTCAAAAACTACATCACAAAATATACCAGTAATGCTTCACTTGAGGGCTCACAAATAACTTAGTAAGTCAGTTCTCATGACCTAATATAGTTCCTGCATGAAGTATATGAACCGTCATGACTAAACACCGATGACGAACATGTGATCAGTATGTAACTAACACTTAGTTACTGGTTAATTTTTGCATTAAGTAAGCGTGTAGTACTACATTATTTGTGCCCCTCAAGTAAAGTGTTACAAATAGACCTATAACAACGTGATGAAACACCCTTAACACCACAGATAGATCTTAGCACAGCCATCAGTGAAAGGTTTAATGTTTTAAATGAACTTATGTGGATTGTTGTCAGCAAGGCAACTATGTGACTGTCAACAAGATACAAACTAAACTATTCTGACTTCATATTCAAAATTAATAAAGATTTAATAAAGGTTAGCAAGCTATTAGCTATCAACTTTAAGTTGTTAAAATTAGTGCTATAAAGTAATCCATACCAATGAACATTATGAATACAAATAGTCAAAAAGTGGATATATGAGATTTTCATCAGACAGCAACAGTATAATAATTTCCAAAAGATTCTTAGAGCTTTATTGTAATTCTCTTACCGTTGATCAATGTTAAATATATACATATACTTATAATGCTGTTAGAGGTAGATCATAGCAGTTTGGAATTTGATCCCTGTTGAAAATATTTTTTACAGGACCTGTGAGTGTAAAGGTTAATGCAACAAACAGCCTCTCTAGCATGGTTCTGGATGCTGGAAATATAACTGCAATTTGCAGTGACCCTGTGGTAAGTTTCACTCTGTCTTCCAACCTTTTTCTGGATTTTCATTACATCAGAGTTAGTATTGAGTTAGCATGTTTTCCACATTTTCCCCCACAGTCAAAAGACTTTGTATGGCAGTTTACATGAACTGGTGTCTTAAAATGTTCCCGTGTGTGTGCATGTACGCACTCATTCCATCCAGGGATAAGGAGTTATGGGACATGGATGGATGGATTTTTGCATTTAATTTACACATTTAAACAGTATGCTTTTGCTAATCCTTCTTTATGCATATGTCCTATATTTGCATTTCCATTTAAAAAAAACTTGCTTCATGTTTTTTTGTAATACTGTGAAAATTTGTCATTCATAGCCTGGTGATTCCTTGAGAGTGCCTCGTCATGATGATGGTGGATTTTCTATTAAGGTGGAACCAGATGATATATACCCTGACACGTCAATGGTCACATTACAAGCATATGGTGACGGTGATGTCCTAAAGCCTGGTGCTACCTACTCATGGTCATGCAGTAAGTGTAATAAATGAATTGAATAATACAGGAAAACATTATATTATGGAGATCACAAGTGAAATCATGCATGGCTTATAGCAGCATTGGGTTACACAATAGTTTGCTTGGTTCTTTGTCAAGTAAACCTTACATCTTTTATTAAAAAGAAAACTTTAGATTGTAGGTGCTACTTGCCATATTTTCAATATTATACCAAAATATTTGGATGAGGTTAGTGGGTAGGGTTAGTGGGAAGTATTGACACTTCTAGGATTGTGGGTTTAAATTTGATCTCTGTGGTCAGTGCATGGTCTTTGCATATACACTCACTGACCACTTTATTCGGTAAACCGGTTCAGCTGCTCGTTGAAGCAAATATCTAATCAGTCAATCATTTGTCAGCACCATAATTGTATTAAATCATGCAAATAAAGGTCAAAGGAACTTGATGTTCTCATCGAACACTAGAATGGGGAAGAAAGATGATTTAAGTGACTTTAAATGTGGCATGGTTATTGTTGCTAGATGGGCTGCTCTGAGTATTTCAGAAACTGCTGATTTGCTGGGACTTCCATGCACAACCATCTCAAGGGTTTACAGGGAATGGGCCAAAAAACATCCAGTAAGCAGCGGCTCTTTGGGCAAAAATGCTTGTTGATGGCAAAAATCATAGATGAATGGCCAGACTGGTTCAAGCTGATAGTAAGGCAGCAGTGACTCAAATAGCCACTCGTTACTATCTAATTTGTGCAGAAGAGCCTCGTTGAATATTGACCTTGAAGCACATGGGCTACAGCAGCTGAAGACCTGTGGCTACAGTGGGCACATGCTTATCAAAGCTGATCAGTGGAAGATTGGAAAAATATTGCCTAGTCAGATGGGTCTAGATTTCTGCCACAGCATTAAGATGGTCTCATTGAGAGTCAGAACTTGGCGCAAACAATAAGAAAGCAGGGATCCATCTTGCCTTTCATCAACAATTCTGGCTACTGCTGGTGGTGTAATGGTGTGAGGGATATATTTTTGGCAGACTTTTGGGCCCCTTATTACCAATTCAGCATCGGATAAATGCCACAGTACTACTTTAGTATTGTTTGTGCCATCTCACAAAGCTCATATCATCTCAGACTGGTTTCTTGAACATGACCATGAGTTCACTGTACTCAAATAGCCTCCACAGTCACCAGATCTCTATTTAATAGAGCACTTTTGGGATGTGGTGGAATGGGAGATTCACATCCTGAAAGTACAGCTGACAAATGTAAAGCGACTGCGTGATGATGTCATAGCAACATTGACCAAAGTCTCTGAGGAATGTTTCAAACATCTGGGTGAATCTATGCCACGAGGAATTAAGGTAGTACTAAAGGCAAAAGTGAATCCAACCTGGCTCTAGCAAGGTATACCTAATAAAGTGGTCAGTGAGTGTACGTTCATCAGATTTTGGAGTTTTCCTCTGTAAAATCCAAAGAAATCCTGTCATGGTGAGTTGGTTCCTCTGGCTTGTTCATAATGTATGTACATTTTAATGTTTGTGTGGGCCCTGCAATGATATGACCCCTTGTGAGGTCAAAGACTACTGTGATCTTGTAATGTATATATCCGAAGTCAGTGTTTCTTCTTACCTGGTACAATGCTTAGACTGTCAGCTGAGTTATTTGCACCTATTTATTTGCCTGTTTCAATTGTATAGGTGGGGATTGTCGTTGTGGAATCTCCAACACTAATAACAAGGCGGAAATTGAAAAGTCTTGTCTTCCTGAAATGTACAACTTTACAAAGTATACCTTGAAGGTGACAAATGCAGGCGGCAAAATTCTTACAAGCAGCAGATGTATTGTGGTTGTCCCAATGAATAATATTTTACTGAACATCAAGTAAGTATGATGTGCAATTAACATTCACACGACATGCAGGTTTTAAAGCCACAGGCACTTTTATGACATCGCATTGTAAATGTATAGGCATCAATATGGAGTTGGTCTTCCCTTTGCAGCGATAACAGCTACCACTCTTCTTTGAAGGCCTTTTGGAGTGTGTCTGTGGGATTTTTTGCGCTTCCCAGAAGAGTGGCAGAGGTTAGAGCTGCAAAGGGGGGACCAACGCCATATTGAAGCCAATTGATTTAGAATGGAATGTCATAAAAGTTCCTTTGGGTATAATGGCCCCGTGTCCCAATACTTTTGTCCATGTTTTGTCCTTTTGTCCATGTTTATTTCATGTTTATGCAAAGCAATTTAAGGTACAATTATTGAAAAATGGACACAGAATCAAGGTATAGTCATTTGTGTCTTGTGAAATAAGGATTAATGGAAACACATATCTGTATTTTTGTGTTTTGACAGATGTACAGGAGGCTGTGACACCATAAATTCAATGCAGAGTATTCAGCTAGAGGCGCATTGTGGACAGTGTGACAACTTCATGTGGTATTATGAGGACACTTCTGGCGTTCCTGTAAGTCTTTTGCTTGGCAGTGTCACCATCAGTGTAGTATATAATTTCATGTCTCATGTCGGATTCAAACAGTGCATCTTTTTTAAGAAGCCTCTGATCTAAACGTAATACTATATGCTTTTCAGTAGGTACAGTTTTATCTGTGAGTATCCACTGACAGAATAGTCAGTGTAATTGCTTCTTTTTTACCTGTGCTTTGGTGTTTGCAGGTCTAATACATTGCAAACTCTAGGTCAACTCCATTTTTTATCTTTTCAGGCAGCTTGGACCGGCTGCCCCTCTAATCAGAGGTCGATGCCTTTAACTCTTTATGCGAGGGGAAATTCATCAATCGTGATAAATGACCAAAAAATCCTGGCTATCATAAACAGAGTCGTGGTCGTAGGTGAGACTCTGATTTATGTGACGCTAACTTTATCACCATACCATATGACATGCTGAAGCAGCTAAAACATCTTCTCAAATGAAATCACAGAAACCCCATTTTTGTCACTTTTCCACAGGCTTCTCAAATGAAGGAACTTCAGGGGTGGTCAGCTACAGCCTGTACCATAACAGGTCCCCTCAAGCCATGATGGGACACAGATTGCCCTGGACCACACATTCAACCCCAACCAAAGACCATGAAGGCAAAGGGCACGGTTCTCACACCAAGCACCCAAAATTCTCTACTGAATCCCCTCATCCGCCAGTTTTCACCAAAAACCATAAAGGCAAAGGGGACAATTTTCACACCAAGCACACAAAATTCTCCACTGACTCCCCTGCTGTGTCCAGAAGTACTGTTGGTGACAAGCCTCATCCCCCAGTACTCACCCCTGCACACAATCTGAATAAGCCCACACCTGTGCCTACCGCTCCCAGCCTGAGGTGCACATTGGCACCTCCCCAAGGCACTGTCCTTACAGCTTTCACTGGCACTTGCAGTGTGACCCAACCCTTCTGCAAACATGGCTCCTGCACACTGTGCTTTAAGACTGACAAAGGTAAGGACCCCAACTCAGTGGCATCCCACTTCTACCATAGAGGCCCTTAATCATGTTATTTCTGCCTTTCTTTTCTTGGTACCAGAAGGAAACTCTTCCAAGTTTTCATACGTTCTATTGTTAGCAATTGAAACTGAATTTTTAAACTGCCACAAGATTTCCATTTGCTAATCTAACAAAAAATGGCTTCAGTTGTGAACTAAAAAATCGCAGTAAAATTTCAAAAACTGTCTCCTGTTTCAGGTCAATACCTGAGCTGTGGACATGAATTGGAGATGAAATCTCTGTTCCTCCCTTCGGGGGACAATCTCACTCTGATAGCATCTTTAAAGAACAGTGAGGGCCAGACCCTCAACATGACACTGACCACACAGGTACACAATGGACATTTAAAAAAAGTTTAACCAATGATTTTTTTTTCACCATGGTGTTTTAAAGTGTTATCATTGATAATGACCAGCGTAAAAACTGCAAAAAAACAAACAGATTTCTTGGCATGAATATGAAGAATTGTGTTGATTAGCTTAATCATTGTTCCATTATATCAATTCAGCTAAATTCTGTCATTAACACAATATGTCGGCACATGTGTAAATGAAAAGAGAGTTGAGGCTTCACCAGAACATGCGAGACGTAGGGGAACAGGGGAGGTGGAGCAAGGGAATATACATAGATTAGACATACGTTACATACATTCTACATAAATTATACATACAGTAAGTCGACCACAGCAGTTGGAGAATGTGATATAACCATATAACCATTTCTCCATATTTAAACGTGTTTCTGTTTGGTATTCACTCTCCTGATCAATTAAATGTGTACTTAGAGATTCTATGAGATGTGACATTCCTCCTCACTGTCAGGTGAAAGATGCCAGTGCTAACACCTCTGTGAAGGACCTGCAGGACCTTGTGAAAAATCAGCAGCACTTGTCTGAGGTTGAGCTGGCACAGTTGTTCCATTCTGTCTCTACCACCCTGAACAGAGCGCCTGATCAGAAAAATGAGGAGGTATGAGTGGCGCAGGAAAATAAGACAGCATAGCAGACTAATAATTTGCTGTATATTTTCGTAGGATGTACTGAGAAGGCAGGGCTACAACAGCACATACTTAGTGTCTTAGTGTCCCTGTAAATGTGTGTGGTCTATGTGTGTGTTGCTCTTATCAAACAAACATGCTGCCTGCTGGTTTTCAGGTCATTACTTTGTCCAGCACGCTGGTCACTCAGTAATACATTGGTCAAACTAACTAACAAAAATTTCATGTAAGGCACTCAGTGACTGGATCTTCAAACAGTGAAAATGATTGACCTGTATAGTTGAACAACCTTAACTTGCACCATCTGTTTTTGTAGATTGGTCTGTTGCCGCAGTAATGTAGTTTGTAGTGTTTTTATTAGCCATAGTACAGTGATCCCTTGTCTATCGCGGGGGTTGCATTCCAGAACCCCCCACGAAAGGTGAAAATCCGCAAAGTAAAAACCATATGTTTATATGGTTATTTTTGTATATTTTAAGC
>JAAGVU020000008.1:15821667-15832215 GCA_011763525.2 Mormyrus iriodes
ATTTAATACGTAAAACGTAGTTGTAAACACATTGTAATAATACATATTTTAACAAAAATAATTTTATATTTACTATACTGAGGAAGCATGTACCAGAAATAAACAGACCCATCGTCCACAGAACTCCGCGAACCAGCGAAAAATCCGCGATATATATTTAGATATGCTTGCATATAAAATCCGCGATACAGTATAGCGCGATATAGTGAGGGATCACTGCACTGCTCTAGTTAGCTACAAAGAAGATCAGACAACAAATTTTGCTCGTTTTTTAATCATATGATCAAATGTACTATATATGTTGTATGTGGCTATATTGTGTAAAATGCTTGCCATGGCATCTGTAATCCCTGATATGCATTTGCGCAAAAATGAAATCTGAAGCTTCGGGAGAAGATGTTGGGCAGCCTCTCGGCAGCTCTGCAGGAAGATCCTTGTGAAGTTCCCAGCGATGTGCAGGTGACCGCCAAGGCAGTGATGCAGATCACCCAGAAGACGAATGAGCTGACCTCATCTGCACAGGTACGTGGAGTGGGGGGCATTGGCCTGACCCCCCCATACTCTAACTTGTTATTTCCAGAAATGCCATGCAAGCAAGACATTTTAATCATTAAAATACTGCTCGCTTTTAACTACGAAGCCCCTCATTGAATGTATACCTATAAATAAACAACTAGCATAGCACAGCCTTGGAAGAATTTCAAGATGAGGCACTTTATGTTATATATGCCAAGCTAATTTTATGACAAGTGGATGAATATGGAATCCTGAGGACTGTATGCTGACCCCTTTATAGATGCAAGCAAGTTTTTTGTTGGCGAACCTCAGCCAAGCCTTGCTCGCCATGAACAGCACCGGAAGTGAGGGAACCGCCCAGGTGAAACTCGCAGCTGGTCTCATCGTCGAGGCAGCCAGCAACGTCCTCGGAGCCTGGGCAGAGTCAGGCCAGCAGGTGCGTTTTCCTTAGTAAGGTCATGTGACCACAAGCAGCTCCTTTCTCAGCTTCCTGACAGGCTGGGCCGAGGCCTATAGCTCAGATCACTGTTAGTCATTTGTTGATTGAAGCCAGAAAATAACTGGCATTGTTCCACTGTGTAAAGAACAGTTTTACGTTTGACTCGGGCAAGGGTCAGCAACCCAAATCACACCACCACAGGAGCCACAATACATGTAAGACATTTGTGTTGTTATTTCTATAGTGATAAATCTGTTTTTGATTAAGGTTTTATTACTATTTACCATCTATTTAAAGCACAAATTTTACCTGTTTAATGTGATTCCTGCATTTGTACATGTTTGGAAAGTTAATGTTCCGTTTTTTTTATGAGACAATTTAGTCTGTTAGCTGTACCAGATAGGATGGCTATAATATGTACTTTTTACTAAAAATTACAATGATTTCTCACAGCCACAAGGGGGCAGTCAAAGAGCCGCAGGTTGCCAACCCCTGACTTTTCTTGTTGGCTGTGGTGCAAGTGCCCTCTAGTGACCAGTCAGGTGCCTGCAGGTTTCTAGGCACCAGTGCCCCTTCAGCCTATGCTCGAATGTAATGCGCAGTGTTGTTTCTGGCAACCATACAATGCCCAAATCAGCTTGAAGAGTGGGATAAAATATAAGACTGAACTTTGCTTTACCACCTTTACAGGGCAAGATTGCCAGTATTCTGCTGCACACGATGGACAATGTGCAGAGCACCCTTTTGGCAGGAATGGGGACCAATCAGGATCCTGTTATTCTGTCATCTCCTGATATCAATATTTACGTAAACAGGTGGGATTAGTGTATCAACTGTTTTTTTGAGGGGATCCTTCTGAAATGCTTTACTTCAGTAATAATTTATGGATATCCTAATTTTTTGCTTTTTGATACTTTACCAAAGATTGTTACCTGATGAGCTTCAACAAAAGCCTATCAGCATGCAGAAAAATTCTACTTCCTGGTTCAGTCTTCCTCCAATAGGACCTGATATCTTGCCAGTCAAAGAGCCAGTGGATTTACGGGTGGGTAATTGATGTGTGTATGCTTATGTACCACTTTGAACCAGCTTTCAAAAAAATACAAGTTTGATGTTAGTGTGTTGTGGATTTCCCTCATGTCTGTGCCTTACTCCTGTGTCCTGCTCCTCAGATGATGAGTCTGGGCAAAAATCCTTTCCCCACGGGCTCAGGGGAGTTAATCAGTGGGGTTGTTGGTGGCCTTACCCTGACAAACCACGATGGCTCCATCATCCCAGTGAAGAACCTCAGCAGTGAGATTGAGGTCAGAGCAGCATAATTTTAGCCCATAAATGAATTGACATAGTCTTTGTGCATTTGAATTACAAACAAGTTTAGAACTTGCTTCTAATAATTTATTTCACTAAGATGCATTCTGTTTAGTATACTTATTTTTGATCAACATCCACAAAACTATCACTGATTCATTCACAGACTCATTTGTACACAGATTTCTATAACTCAGTGTGGCGTATTCTTCCTTGTCCCCAGATCTTTCTGCCACAGCCAAAAGAATCACAAATGAGCGAAACATTTCTGGACCTGGGCAACTTCAGTACAGTGGCCATCAACGTGACTGTTCCCAACATCTCATTGGTGCTGAAGCTGGACCCTTCAGAAAATTTGACTTTGCGGTTACTTCTGGGCTTCCAGAGCTATCCCAACCAGTCACATCACATTGCCATGACCAACCTACCTCACCAGGGTGCTACTCTAGGTAATGCCCCCCCACCTCCCATCTGACAGATCAAACACAACATCACATGCTTGGAGTTCAGGAAGACTTGCGTGTGAATGAATAAATAACATGCTGTTGTCTTTGGTGCAGAGGAGCAGTACACATGGGTGTTAGGTCCTGGGAACTTGAGCGGAAATTTTGGGACGTACTATCTGCTGGTGATACCTGTGGTGGCAGCAGGGGTCAGTTCCACAAATGCCACGGTGTCCGTCACCACCATAGCTTCCCAGTGTATGTATTGGGATGAGGTTACTTCCAAATGGAGCACCCATGGCTGTAGGGTATGTAGTGCAAGATAAAACACACCAATCGTGTATTTTGATTATTGTTTATGTTCAAAATTGATATCATACTAACAAAATATATTATGATGTTATACTCCAGAGCAGTGTTCCCCATCCTGGTCCTTGGGGACCCCCAGACAGTCCACGCTTTTATTCCCTTCTTGCTCCCATTGAGCAAAAATGTGGACTGTCTGGCAGGGAGTTCGGAGAGGGCAAAAATGTGGACCGCCTGGGGGTCCCTGGGGACAATGCAAATGAGTACATTTTCTATGCCATCGTTCTTTCTTCAGGTCGGGCCTCTAACCACCCCATTGGCCACCCAGTGCTTGTGTAACCACCTGACCTTCTTCGGAAGCTCTTTCTTTGTCATGCCCAATACGGTGGACGTTTCACAGACAGCTAAGCTCTTCTCCACCTTCGTCAACAACCCTGTGGTGGTGTGCTTTGTGGGCGCCATCTTCCTGGCCTACCTGATGGTGGTCCTGTGGGCGCGCAGGAAGGATATCCAGGACGTGGCCAAGGTCGGGGGGGGGGGGGGGAAACTATAGGCTGGTGTACAGCTCATCATTGTAAATAAAAAATTCTGTTAAAGCTCCTTCAGCTATGACACATTGTCATATAAGCATATGTGTTTTTAGCAACTACACTATAATTATGGCGTATTATCAAACTATCACTTAGTAGTAGTGAAGGACACATTGTTTCCTTTTTCACATTGTTTTCCTTTTGTTTTACATTTGCGTGTGTTGTGGCATAACTGTAAACTTCCTGTAGTTGCTTTGTTGTTACCTCAGGTGAAGGTTACAGTCTTGGAGGACAATGACCCTCTGGCCCAGTACCGCTACATGCTGACCATCAGCACTGGGCACCGACGCGGGGCGTCCACCTCCTCCCAGGTCAGACCTCCTGCTTAGCATAGCTGCTAAATAAAACGGCTAGAGCGACAGTTCAATTTTGTCTGTTTGTAAACACAATGCCAAGGTGATCTTATTGTTAATACTACATCAGTAGTTGAGCTTTCCATCACACTTTATTCATAGAAAGGGTTTTTCATGTGTGGTTCCCCGATGGTAGAATGAGCTGCCAAAACCCGTTTGGCCTTCAGATTCCCTCTCCTCCTTCAAGAAATGCCTTAACAGCCATCTGTTCCAGGAAATCCTCTACTAGCCCAATGCCTCTATGTTCCCTGGCTGTTTTCAATGTTGCACTTCTGGTCACTGAATACTGTTATTAGGTTCTTGCTTTTTTGGAAGATATTGTGTAGCTCATGCTCCAGTACCGCTTACACTTTTAACTGAGCATTCATTGGAATCCAATGGTGCTGTTTGCTTCGTTTTTGTTCCTGTGGACAAAAGCGTCTGCTAAATGAAAATAAATGTAAATGTCAAAAGTTATATTCTTTCTGTAAATGTGATTAATAGAGTTACAGTGGATTTTTGTCAAGTTTGTCATAGTTCCTTTTGTTTTCAATTGATTCAAATTAAAAATACATTTAGGTAAACAAAACAAACAATTCATGTTAATAAACAATTTACTAATTGTCTGAATTGTCTTTCAAGGTCACAGTAACTCTGCTCGGCTCAGATGGTGACAGTGACCCTCATCACCTGAGCGACCCTGACAAAGCGCTGTTTGAGAGAGGGGGGGTGGACATGTTCCTGCTCACCACTCCATTCTCCCTGGGGGAACTCCAGAACATCAGACTCTGGCATGACAACTCGGGGAGCCACCCTGCCTGGTGAACACGTGGCTGGAGACATCCTGCCTATAAATAAAGACTGAGATTTCAGACTTTTAAAGATATATGTGATAAAAAAAAGCTGTATCACAATAAATCTTTGTTTATTTGTTAATCCCATAACCAACAGGTACATCAATAAAGTGATGGTTCAGGACCTGGAGACAGATCAGAAATGGCATTTCTTGTGTAATTCATGGCTGGCAATAGACATGGGTGAATGTGCCCTGGACAAAGTCTTCCCCGTTGCCACAGACCTGGACCTTACACGGTTTAGGTAAGTCGAACCTATAGCATCTTTGGGGTGGTGTGTAGATCATTGTTCTAGAGGTCAGTGCCAAAATCCAGCAGATTGTGGGTTCAAATCTCATAGCTAGCAGAGTAATCATCTTACTGTCAGACCATTGAGTAAGACCCTTTATCCCACCTGCTCCAGGGATGCTGGCTGACCCTGGTTACATTAAGAGCTTATACTACAAATAGAACAAATTATCTCTGTTTGGGCAGAGGTTCCTCCATTCAGACCTGAAGCTCTATAAAATGAAAGGCGTTTCACATTTGCAATGTACAGCACGTATTAGATGACCTTTCTACAGATAGGCCTAGATCATTTTTATAATTAGCAAATGCTTTTCAGTTCAACAGCAAACAGGATAGTTAAGATACATTTTGTTTATACATTTTTGAGTATGAACCCTTTGACTGAAACACCCTAAAGCTTTTCTTCTCCATTAGTTGGATTTCCATAAAGACTGAGCATGTTGCTGTGGGACTTTTCCTTCTTTAACATGACGTTTATCTCTATGTGTTCTGGCAGTAACTTGTTCTTCATGAAGACGGCAAAAGATTTTGGCGACGGGCATATCTGGTTCTCTGTGATCAACCGGCCCCCGTCCAGTAACTTCACACGGGTGCAGCGAGTCTCCTGCTGCTTCTCACTGCTGCTCTGCACCATGCTGACCAACATCATGTTCTGGGGCATTCCACAGGATCCATCTGAGCAGAAAATGGACTTGGGTATGGCATCTTGTTGTTGACTGTGGGAGACCAGAGACAATTCTTAAATCAAATCCGGTATCTATTTAATCATTAATCTGTGTACTTTTAGCATGACATGGTTCATATGCATCAGGGCTGTTGTTAGGAGCCTAAAGCTAGCAGAAGTGGAGGAATGTATAGCTGGGATTAGTTGTGTTAGAAATCTGTTCAACATCTGACCCCATTCAATAACTGCCACAAGTCTTCTCTAACTCTCTAATTAATGTGTCTTGCATTGAACTACTGTCATTCCTATGATTAGATATAGGCAGCTATTTTTTATGCATTGACGATACTTTGATGAATTCCATATGAGAGACCAGTGCACCATCTACCTATACCCAGGTCAGATCGAGATCACCTGGCAGCAGGTTATGATAGGTTTCCAGAGCTCCATCATCATGTTCCCCATCAACCTCCTAATTGTGAGCATCTTCAGAAACACTCGCCCAAGAGAAAAGAAGGTACTACAGGCTAACAATCAAGCCAAGGCAGATCCTAACAAGCAGGGGAAGATCGGTCGCGTGTCTCCAACCCAGCCACCATCCCCAGGGAACGTCCGCAAGGAAATCACTCCCAGTGCTGTTGTCAGGGTAACCTTCTTCATATAAGTGCTCTTCCTTAATCCTCTACATAGCTGTACAAAAATACCTTTCATACTCTATTCTCCATGGCCCTCACTTTGAACCAAATCCAACTATTATGCCTTGGGGCCCTCTCTCATTCATGTCAATATTCCCGACCAGCCTGTCCTGTATTGCAAGCTCTTCATAAGCCTTCAGAATGTGTGAAATCCCCCCAGGATATCAAGAGGATTGCGCAGTCTCTCTCTAAGACCAGGAAGAGCCCAGTTCCTCAGCTCGAGGCAGATGCTGAAAGGACAACCGACATCAACACTCTACTGTCGCTAGTGGAGGAGATCATCCGGCAACAGAACCGGGCGGGAGGCGTCTTCTTTTCTGAAGGCTGCAAGAACGAAGCCTCCCTCGTCCTGACATTAGGTCAGTATGACTGGAGTATAAGAGTAAATTCATGGATTTGTTTAGAAGAGCTTGCAAGAACGATGTTGTGACGACACATGTTTAAGCATACTACAAAACTATGTCAAATTATATGGATCGATATCTTTGACGTCTATGTAATATGGAAAGATTTGGGTGACTGCAGTATAATAGCGAGGTTTTCTTGGACATTTATGGTGTATGAAATGAAATTGGGGAAACTTTCTAAATAACTGATAAAATAATACCCACCCAAGAATTTTGTTACAAATGAATTTAGTAGTATAATAAAGTACAGTACATGTGTTTTTAAACCTTTGAACAGTGAAATTGTAAAATGTCAAGCGGTGTGGATAAGCCATAGTTTTGTATATCTGGGAGCTTTTAAAAGTCACACAGCCATATCAGGTAAACCTGTGGGTAACACTTTACTTGAACAGGAACAAATAACTTAGTTACTGAGGTACTACTAAAGAACAAATCATGAACTGATATAGTTCCTGCATGAAATACATCAGATTAATACATCAGATAAGAGTGTATTAGTACATTACTTGTGCCCCCTCAAATAAAGTGTTACCAATATGTGTTTGAGCATAAAAATATAAAAATATATAAGCATATAAAAAGATATAGTGCATATAGTGCTTCATATTCTTTGATTTGTGATTAGTGTGATTCGATTTAAACATCTAAATGTAAATATATTTGTATATATGATGACTGTAGGTTTGCCATAGTTATAATAATCTATAAACCTGGAAGTCATGTAACTATGCACAAACAGTAGATAAACATACAGAGAAATTTGGTTCCCTGCATAATAATGTTTGTGTTTTGATGTGCCTGCAGAGAGCAGCCCTGGTGGCAGCCCAGAAAGGTCAAGCAGTGTTTCCCAGAAACAGAGAGACTACAGTGAGTATTTGTACCGACAGCTACATCACGTGGAGAAGGAACTGGAGGTCCTGGACCCTTCTCGCTTCCCTAGTCCAAGAAGTTACCACCAGGCAATACGGCAGGTGCAGGACATGAAGGGTCTGCTAGAGGGCCGGCTCTCCTCCATGAGCCTGGCTGAAACGCAGGCCATAAAGAGCCCCAGCCCTCCAGAGCACAAAAGCGACAGGAAGTGCTGCCAGGGTGGCCTGCCCTGGTGGTTTGTGTTTGTGGGCTGGTTCCTGGTAGCAGCAACTAGTGGAGTGGCAGCATATTTTACCATGATGTACGGGCTGACCTATGGGAAACAGAAGTCCATAAGTTGGCTGATCTCCATGGTGGTGTCTTTCTTTGAGAGCCTCTTCATCACCCAGCCCATCAAGGTAAGCTGGCCTGAAGATGACAAGAAGTGCCCTCCAGCTGGTCACTGGGCTGCTGTTGGAAGTCTTTAGATTCACCACAGTAAATTTCGACATTAGCACCTGCCAGAGAATCCTCATCAGCATTGCATGGATGTCTTGTAACAGGTCTTAGGTTTTGCTGTCTTCTTTGCTCTGGTGCTGAAGAAAATGGACCAGGAGGAGTACGGAGACGCAACCTTTGAAAAGGCACTTGGAAGCTCAGGTAATCCAGTTACAAGACCCATTCTTGTAGTGATAACTGGAAACATTTAAAAGCTTCTGGAGAGTTTAAGGGTAAGTGAAGCCCTTACTACACCCTCTCCATCCTAACAGACCCCGACGTAGTACTGGGCACGAGGAGAGATAGCACATGTAGCTACTATCAGCCTCCTCCACCCACCGACATTGAGAGGATGAGGAGCAATATGATAAAGGAACAGAAAGCCTTTGAGCTCATCACAGAGATTCTCGGTAAGTAATAAAGCAAACACGGTGGCCAGAGTTCCTAACATCTTAAAGTCAAACTGCCCAAAACACCGAAACCAATATTGAGTGTCCTCATTATCTAATAACCTTACAGGCCAAACATGAAGAAAATCAATTTTTCTAAATCCAGATGATTGTATTTACATTTTTTTTATCATTTATTGTAGCCTATATGGGGTTTATGTGGATGCTGCTGCTGGTAGCATATGGTCAGAGGGACCCAAATGCCTACTTCCTGAACCAGCACATTCAGCAGAGTTTCAGCACTGGCATTTCAGACATGATGAGTCTTAACGATGTGTTCACCTGGACCAACACCACCCTCCTCAGTAACCTCTTTGGGCAATACCCAGGTAACTGTTTTCCCACCCTGCACACATAAATGACTGTTTGAATGGCATAGTTAAACAAACTGATTTTTATTTATATAAGTGACTGATAAGAGTAGAATGCAAAATAATATATAACCACTCGAATTCCTTTCCAACGACCAGGTCATTAACGAAATGGCCTTTAAGTGAAAAAGTGAAAAAGGTGTGACCGCACCTGTGCCTACGGTTTACAGTGGATATGAAAGTGCACACACCCCTGTTAAAATGCCAGGTTTTTCTAATGTAAAAAAACGTGACCAGGATAAATCATTTCAAAACTTTTCCCACCTTTACTGTGACCTATAACCTGTACAATTCAATTGAAAAAGCTAACAAATCCAGTAGGGGAAAAATATAAAAAATAAAAAAACATACAATAAGCTGGTTGCATCAGTATTCACCCCTTAAACTAATACTTTGTAGAAGCACCTTTTGATTTAATTACAGCAGTCAGTCTTCTTGGGTAGGAGTCTATCAGCATGCCACGTCTTGACTTGGTAATATTTGCCCACTCTTCCTTGCAAAAGCTCTCCAAATCTGTCAGATTACGAGGGCATCTCCTGTGCACAGCCCTCTTCAGGTCACCCCACAGATTGTTAGCTGGATTTAGGTCTGGGCTCTGGCTTGGCTATTCCAAAGCTTTCATTTCCTTCTGGTGAAGCCATTCTTCTGTTGATTTGGATGTATACGTGGGGTCGTTGTCGTGTTGAAAGGTGAAATTCCTCTTCATCTTCAACTTTCTAGCAGACACCTGAAGGTTTTGGGCCAAAAATAACTGGTATTTGAACTGTTCATAATTCCCTCCACCTAGACTGAAGGCCCAGTTCCACCTAAAGAATAACAACCCCAAAGCATGATGCTGCCACCATCATGCTTCACCGTGGGTGTGGTGTTCTTTTGGTCATGCGCAGTGTTGTTTTTGCGCCAAATATACCTTTTGGAATTATGGCCAAACAGTTCAACCTTGGTTTCATCAGACCGTAACACATTTTCCCAGATGCTTTTGGGAGAATGCAAAATTTAGCCCAGGCCTGGATGTTTTTCTTTGAAGAGAAAAGGCTTCCATCTTGCCTCCCTACCCCATAGTCCAGACATATAGAGAATACGGAAGATTTTCGTCACA
The DNA here is from genome assembly GCA_011763525.2 of Mormyrus iriodes. Taxonomy (NCBI): domain Eukaryota; kingdom Metazoa; phylum Chordata; class Actinopteri; order Osteoglossiformes; family Mormyridae; genus Mormyrus; species Mormyrus iriodes. The sequence continues at coordinate 15,831,776 of JAAGVU020000008.1, forward strand.
TGTAGGACACAACCAGTGCTTGCTAGAAATTCCTGCAGCTCCTTTAGTGTTGCTGTAGGCCCCTTGGCTGCCTCCCTGACCAGTTTTCATCTTGTCTTTTCATCAGTTTTGGAGGGACATCCGGCTTTCGATAACATCACTGTTTCCCATACTTTCTCCACTTCTTGATGACCGTCTTCACTGTGTTCCATGGTATATCTAATGCCATAGAAATTATTTTGTACCCTTCTCCTGACTGATACCTTTCTACAATGAGATCCCTTTGATGTTTTGTAAGCTCTCTGAAAACAATGGCTTTTGCTGTAGGATGCGACGGAGCTGCTTCTCATCCAAGGGAGTAGGCTCACTCACAATTTTGCCTAGGAACACAGCCATGAATAAAGAATGGTACCAAAACATCCTCCGACAGCAACTTCTCCCAACCATCCAAGAACAGTTTG
>JAAGVU020000008.1:15842473-15858890 GCA_011763525.2 Mormyrus iriodes
GAAGGCGTATCAGTGGGATTTAGGAGATCCTCGAAATATTCCTTCCACCGCCCGACTATATCCCCAGTTGAGGTCAGTAGCCCTCCATCTCTGCTATAGATAGCATTGAAAAAGCCCCGCTTCCCCCTCCTGAGTCGCCTGAGGGTTTGCCAGAACCTTTTCGAGGCCGACTGAAAGTCCTTCTCCATAGCCTCTCCAAACTCCTCCCACACCCAAGTTTTTGCTTCAGCAACTGCCCGAGCCGCTTCCCGCTTGGCCTGTCGGTACCTGTCCGCTGCATCCGGAGTCCCACAGGCTAACCAAGCCCTGAAGGCCTCCTTCTTCAGCCTGACAGCTCCCTTTACCGCTGGCGTCCACCACCGGGTGCGCTGCCACCTCAGCAATGGAGTCCCGGAACATGGCCCATTCAGGCTCCATGTCCCCTGACTCCCCCGGGAGGGAAAAGAAGTTCTGCCGGAGGTGTGAGTTGAAGATCTCCCGGACAGGGGCCTCCGCCAGGCTTTCCCAGCACACCCTCACTATACGTTTGGGTCTGCCAGGTCTATCCGGCATCCTCCCCCGCCATCAGACCCAACTCACCACCAGGTGGTGATCAGTTGACAGCTCTGCTCCTCTCTTCACCCGAGTGTCCAAAACATATGGACGCAGATCCGATGACATGATTACAAAATCGATCATTGATCTACAGCCTTGGGTGCTCTGGTGTCAGGTGCACTTATGAACCCCCTTATGCTCGAACATGGTGTTCGTTATGGACAAACTGTGGTTAGCACAGAAGTCCAATAACAGATCACTGCTCGGATTCCGATCAGGCAGGCCATTCCTCCCAATCACACCCTTCCAGGTTACACTGTCATTACCCACGTGAGCATTGAAGTCCCCCAGTAGAATGATGGAGTCCCCAGGTGGGGCGCCTTCCAGCACCCCCTCCAAGGACTCTAGGAAGGCCGGATACTCTGAGCTGGTGTTAGGTGCATACGCACAAACAGTCATCAGAGCCCGTCCCCCGAAACAAAGTCGAAGGGAGGTGGCCCTCTCATTCACCGGGGTAAACTCCAACGCATCAGCACCGAGCCAGGGGGATATTAATAGCCCCACCCCTGCCCGACGCCTCTCCCCATGGGCAACTCCAGAGTGGAATAGAGTCCAGCCCCTCTCCAGGAGTTTGGTTCCATAGTCCGAGCCATGCGTCGAGGTGAACCCGACTATATCTATTCGGTATCTCTCTACCAGCTCAGGCTCCTTCCTATAAGGAATATAATGATTTCAAATGCACATGTATATATCAGGTTTAAAAGGCAGCATGGTGCCACAGTGGGTAATACTGCTACCTCTCATGCCTACAGTTTGGGGGTTTGAATCACTCTCCCTCGCATTGTGTGTAGTTTGCTGGTTTTCTTCATGTTTTCTCTGGGCACTTTAGTCTGAAAACAGGTTTAGACAAAGTGGCAACCCTCCAAATGTGTGTGCTGGTTGGGGTTGTGGAGGAGCCTAGAGTGAGGATAAACACTAGATAAGATGCATGATGATTATATTATGTCAACATTAATATTCAAACACTACATAAATGCACCTTAGTATGTTTTGTCTTCTGAGTGGCTGTGCAGTTCGCCAAAAACCTCTGATATAGCTGATGTCTGAGCCCACAAAATGTGCCCATGCTGACCAAAGCGTAGCCAAAAGGGTAGAGAGAATGGTCGAGTGGTTGGCACTAAATCGTATGGATGGACTGACAACACTTGAAACGTGGCATTTTGTCAGCAGAGAAGTGATGGAAGCTACGAAAACATATTAAAATGTTAGTTTGCTCACTCTACACTGTGTGGGATTGACAACATAAGAAAGACAGAGAGTAAAAATATATGGACAGTAACAAGCCGAGTAAACAAAACAAAAGTCTGTTTTCAAAAGAAGCAGTAGAGAGAAGAAAACCACAGCCTAAAAAGTGTCACATGAGCCATTCATGCAAAAAATCCCAAAAGGAGTTTGTGGTATTCCAATTCCCAAATTATTCTGAGAATCATACTAGCCTTTCAATATGTCATTTCAGTGATTATTCAAATGCTAAACACAAAACTGTCATTATTTATGACACGAATCGTGTATGAATACACCTTGGAATGTGCAAAAAACTTAAATATCAATTCATTATGTGACATAACAAAAAAATCATACACATAACCAGGTAATTTTTGGTACCAATGATTACTGTGACTCATCCCTGTACAAAAAAAATTGTTTCATCATTTGTAAGTAAAAGATTATTTAGGGCTAAAAAATGCTCTACATGTCACACATTAGGTGCTACATCTGAACAATGGCACATAAAATAAGTAGGCATGCTTTAAGTCCACATGCATGTTCTCATCTGCATACAGTCACTGACATTCAAGGAAAATGAGTAAACATGTTTATTTAGCCCTTTTCTTATTCAGATTCCTACTCCAGGAAGCTTGGTGACAGAAATAAAAGAGAAAATATATCTGTGTTTATGCTTGTATTTTCGTATTGCATCTATATTTGGCATTCACTTAAAAAGTTTCAGAATACAAAGTATGATTCTCACAATGTCAAGATCAGTCCCTGTCCTGCCCTCTCCTGTCCACTGTTTGCCCATTTGGCCAGCAGGGGTTGCTGACCATTCTGTTCTTTCCTCTGTTTCACTTCTTCACTACCCCTAGTGTCTTCCCCTAGTTCCCTGGCCACTGCATGGCTAATTAGGCTGTGTGTGTGGACAAGATCTGTGCATCCCTACTGTCAACTACGTTGATATTTAGTTTTATTTACCCCATGTTAATTATCTTAATATGTTCATGTATTTCAGTGTTGGTCTTTGCTTGCATATCTTTGTTCTTGGTTAGTCCTGTCTAGTTTTATATGTATGTTTTGTTTCAACCATCTTCATAGTACTCCCTAAAATTTGAGTCCTTAGTAATAACAATAATGCATTTTATTTATATAGCGCTTTTCAGAAACTCAAAAATGCTTACAAAGAATACAATGAACAAACAACAAAAGAAGGAAGTACATTATGGATTTGGGATGTCATAGGCTTGAGCAAACAAAAAGGTTTTTAACTTGTGTTTGAAATCTGAGACAGAGTCCGACAGACGAATGTCACTGAGGAGGGAGTTCCAAAGTCGGGGAACTAAACGGGAAAAAGCACCGTAACCACAGAGTTTGGATGGGGGGATGAGGAGAGAGCCAGATGAGGAGGATCTAAGAGTGCGGGTGGGCTGGTAAGGGAGAAGTAGCTCAGAAAGATAAGATGGGGCTTGGTTATTGAGGGCTTTGAATGTCAGGAGGAGTAGTTTAAAGTGAATGCGTTCTTGTATAGGGAGCCAGTGAAGGCTCTGTAGTATGGGAGTGATGTGTTAGTAGGAGCGATGTGGGTGAGGAGGCGGGCGGCAGAGTTCTGACCTATTTGAAGTTTATGGATTGATTAACTAGTAATACCAGCAAATAATGCATTGCAGTAATCTAAATGGCTAAAGATGAAGGCATGAATTAGGGACTCAACAGCAGAGTTAGAGAGAAAGGGCCTGAGCCGGGTGATGTTGCGAAGATGGAAATAAGCTAATTTGACTGTGGAACGTATGTGCATATCAAATGAGAGAGTTGGGTCAAAGGTAACACCAAGGTTAGGGACCAGAGGAGAGGGGTAGATGGTGGTGTGATCAATTTGGAGGGTAATCGGCCTGATTTTGTTTAGTGTAGATTTTGTACCAAAGATAATTAATTCTGTCTTATCACTGTTAAGTTGCAGAAAATTTCTGTTCATCCATTGTTTGATTTCAGAGACACATGATTCAATGTCTGGAAGTGGCGGGTTGTTTATGGAGCTGGTAGTGAAGTAGATTTGGGTGTTATCAGCGTACATATGGAAATTCAGGTTAAAGCGGCAAATGATCTCACTTAGGGGTTGAATGTAGATAATGAAGAGTAGTGGCCCCAGGACGGACCCCTGGTGAACACCACATATGATAACTGATGTATCTGATTTCTGACCTGATAGGGTGATGAAGTGTTTTCTGTCAGTAAGATATGAAATGAACCAGTTGAGTGCTGCTCCACAAACTCCTAGGTGGTGAAGTCTTTGTAATAGGATAAGATGAGAGACTGTATCAAATGCTGCACTTAAATCAAGGAGAAGTAGAAGGGTTATGGCACCAGTGTCTGTAGTGACAAGTAGGTCATCTAAGACTTTGACTAAGGCAGTCTCTGTACTGTGGAATTGGCGGAAGCCAGACTGAAATGGTTCAAGGAGGTTGCTATTATGAAGGTAGGTAAGTAGCTGGGAGTAAACTATACGTTCCAAGGTTTTTGTAGTGCTTGTTTATGATCCTCATGTTCTGTGTAGCTCCTGATCCCTAGTGTTTGAGTTAAGTATTATAGATTCACATCTGTGCCTTGTTGATGACCAGCAGTGGCTAGCACTGTTGCCTCACATCTCTGGCACCAGGGTTCAAGTCTCCAACAGAGTTCCACGTGTGTGGAGTTTGCATGTTCTCCCCGTGACATTGTGAGGTTTCCTCCGGGTACTCTGGTTTCCCCCTATAGTCCAAAAACTTGCTGAGGCTGATTGGAGTTGACAAATTGCCTGTAGGTATGCATGTGTGTGTGAATGGTGTATGAGTGTGCCCTGCAATGGGTTGTCGTGCCATCCTGGGTTGTTCCGTGCCTTGCGCCCGCAGCCTCCGGGATAGCCTCTGGACCTCCCACAACCCCAAATCGGATAAGCTGTTACAGAAAATGGATGGATAGATGGATATGGTTTCCTTGTGCCTCCTTGTTTAGTCCAGCCCCTGTAAATACTTAATCATCTACTTGCCTTTATTTTGACCCCTCATGGTTTCTGATTTGTTTTGTATTCCACTTATAATAAAATCCCCCATGTTGTTTGCAAGCTGCCTATGGATCATCAACTCCTTCTACAAGCCTAGTCATGTCACATGAATACAAGAACACTTCTTAAGTACTGCTGTTGAACAGGTTTGGTATTTAACTAGATGCTGTTGGAAAAACAATAATACATTTAAGGACAGCCCCATCACCCCCTCCTCCTACAGCATCCAATTTCTACAATCTCCATCCCCCTTCATATTCTCCCCACCTCTCCCAAGAATCTTTATTAAACGTTTAAACTTTATCTTGCCTCAGTGTAATCAGATCTGTATCTGTGGCTCTGTGGCTGCTCTTTTATGTGTCACCACTAAGTGACACTACTTCAATTTTGGTGTGATTTGTCTAAAAATTAAACAGGCCCCAAATCATCATGTTCCTGGGAAGTTTGAAAATGAGCCATCAAATACTTTTAGAGTTAATGTGTTAAGGTGTAGATCTTCATCCATATAATTTTTTTGAGAAGTGGTAATAAGATCTATCAATTATTTTTAAGTTATGTCTACAAGATCAAAGGTCTTAAGTTGGTGTAAATCAAGTGAATATTTAACATTTCAATATACCTAATGAGCCAAAGATTACCTATCACAATGTAGAAAAATGGAACATGTCTAATGTAGATTGATTGAAAAGCTCCTATACTGGCCACTAGAAAACTAGCCTATAATTTCACCTTTGTTATAGAATGAACTGATGAGATATAAATATTGCCTCTTTTTGCAGAGGTTCTTTACCTTACAGTTATTTTGTCTTGATATCAACATATCTAATTTCGTAGAATTCTGGGAGATGTCACGATCAGGCAAGGCAAAGCAGGACTTGAAGGCTGCAAATTCCAGAGCAGCCCCACGGAGGGGACGATTTTATTGCAGCCGCAACACAGGGGTGAAATCAGTGACATCTAACAATGACCGGACTAATGAACAACGGATGGAGGAGCACTTAAATACAACAGCTAACGAGACTAAACAGGAGACAGATGGAGGAATTCTGCACAAGGGCAGAGACGAGGCAGGGAAGGCAAGGAAGGGAGCACAGGAGGGCCGAGGCGAAGATGACGGGCAGGACGAGCAGGGCGTCGCTGGAGGGCTAGTGCCCTCTTTCCAGCACCATCATTATTTTAAATAATTAATGAGAAATTCTTTATACATTGTATGATAACTAACTTACTCTGGGCACGGATATTATGAAGTCTGATTAGTTGTTTAAATGTTAAAGTTATATAAATATTAAAACAGCGCTTCTTTTAGACACTCCAAATAACTCAGTTGGTAAACAACATTTACACCTCAATCACTCCAGAAATGTTATAAACCCTTCTCTGGAATATGTCATTATTCATTGCTTAAAAATTAAGAGCCATATTTTATTTGGTTTTCAAGCCCTAATATGCTCTCGAAGTATGTATGGTGGCCACAGTGCGTTCAATAGCAGTACGTAGTTGTTCTCCTCCTTCGGTTTTTATGTTTCACTGGAAAGACTCATGAGAAAGTTTTACCAAAAGTAGATAATTACTATAAGTGCGTTGCAAAAGCATGTTTTCAGTTTTAGTGGAGGCAAACATAAACAGGAATTATATATGGTTTGGCTGTAGCTTAATTGTAAACAGCCAAAACAAATCAAATTGCCTTTTTCACTGATGAAGGAATAAGTTTTCCCATTTTGAAATGCTTGTAAATCAATCAGTGGTTTTGCATTTATGAGTACATGGGTACATGGCTGTTAATAGATTTCATAAATAGGATACCACCCTCAATCTCCATTAATCGTCTAACATAATTTATTCATAGCCACAATTGTGTTGAGTGAATAATAAGTCATATGTGGCTTGTTATTTCAGCACTAGTTATGAAGGCTTCTTTAATGAAAAAAGTTGTTTTCTTTATGTGAGGTAGATTACAATGCAAAATTACTATGCTAAGAATTTAACTTTTTTTATCAACTAACAGTTAATTTTCTGGATCAGGCTCCAGAGCTTTGTCACCCTGCACAGGCGCGCGGGTATAGAAAATGGATGGATGGATGTTCAGCGTACGATATTTTTCAAATTTGTATGTTTTAGGTTTTAAGAAGAGCATTCTAGCTAGTGCCACTAGAAGAAATCAGATTATGAAATCATTATACGTTGGTGATAAAGTACAATATACAGATGTACTGTATTGAATTACGTGTTTTTCATGTAAGCAGAATTCAGTCATTTGTAGAGCTTTCTTGCAGACTGGCCTGGGTGTATAAATAAATCCACTGTACTGACAACCGCTAAATTCGGTAACTTTGGAATTATAAGTAGGTGTCCTTTACCATCACTTATTGTACCAAAACACTGAAATAAAGAATAAATCATTATTAGGAATTACATGTAATTTGTTTAATACTTTTACAGTTTGATCAAATGTTTTTAGCAATCAGTTCTGGAAGAAAGTCTGGGCGTTGATTCTCAGTCAGGGTGAAATGATTCATACACCATGATGTAACAGAAGCAGCAGGACACACGCACGACGGCCCGCATGCCACCCAGATAGCGGACTTCGGGACAGACTGAGTAGCTAATTCCGCGTAACCCCGGTCGGGGGCTAGCGGAGTCACGTGACAGTCTCGCGACCTGACGCGCCTGCGTGGAGGGGAGGAGTCGTCAAGGAAGCAGAAAAACGAAAGGCTTCAGACGTGCTCCTGGGTAACGTTATTAGCTCGGCTTTTAAGGAGGCTTAACCGGACACGTCAGACACTTAAAATAACTTAAACTAGTTTGTAAGAGATATACTTCCTCGCCCTCTGCTTCCTTTCTAAAACACTGTCGTCAAGTTTAACTTTTTCAAAGGTTTTTGCGACTCTCCGGTGGCTAAGGAGCTAGCTACATTTTTTCCTTACCCAAAGGTGTCCGATTTCCCCAGCTCTCTCAGAGGCATTGCGATGCCCTCTGATTTCATCTCCCTGCTCAGCGCTGATCTCGACCTTAATTCCCCCAAATCCCTCTACTCTAAAGGTAAACATTCAATTTTACTCTGAGTATTGTGTCCGCTTGTAGCTGCGTGCCATGTTTTCTGTCCGTTGTGAGTGGTGCGGTGCGGTGCATGTAGCCAGTCATGTAATGTTGTGTTTTCCTCCCCCTCTTTAGCCATGTTGGCACCGATGCCTCTTGCCGCCTTGACATGTGTACATTTATGCAAACGTAGAACTTAATATCAAGCAAGGAGCTGGTTGAGCTGTCATTTCCCCCCCCCCCAAATTCATGACTGAAGCCTGTTTACCTTGGAAGTTGGGGAATTGAAGGGCAGCTCGTTGAGCTCATCGGTTCCGTTGTGGTTTGTGTTTTTAGAGAACAAAACCCAGCTACTTGTTTCTCTAAATAAGGTAACTGGATGTCAGTGAAGGTGTGATTGCTTTGGCGACCTGAAATTCTGTTTCCTTCGGGCCTCTCTAATTTCATTTCTGGGGTATCTAAAGCTATGAAAATGAATGCATTCAGCTAGATGTCAAGTATTATTTGTAAGCATTTGACGGTCAGGGTCTAGAATATGACATGGGATTCTTGATTTGGTTTATTTTGTCATTTTATTAGCGTCAGTGTTTAAGAGAGTAGTATTTCTGTTTTTTTGGCTGAATCGCTCACTAGTTTGTGTTTAGCTGGGGCTAGCTAACCAGCTTCGTAGCCACGCCACTGAACACTTCAACTTGGCATAAATACAAAGGATTTCATTTCACCGTAATAGGGCCGCGGTGCACTCAACTTTATTCCAATGGCCAAATAAGACACGATTATGATGTGCAAAAGTTATCACTTTTCACGACTAGATGCATTGTCCGGATGTATTTGTGTCATTTTTGGCGTGATGCCGCCCCCGCCCCCCCCGACCAAATTGCAAGGGCACGTTCTAATATAAATTGTTATGGGTAACTGCTTTGTTTTATAACAGCTTTACACTGTGTGAGTCGTTTATTTATATCTGTGATGAACGCGTAATCTTCGTTCACCAAATATCGAAACACTCCAAGAGGTAGGTTAGTTTTGAGGATTATTTAGTAACATATTCTCATTGCACTTTATCATCAGAATCATTTACTGAAGGTTTCAGACGTAATAATATACTGTGTGGTAGTATATGCATTTGATGGTCATTTATTTGCTTGAGTCAGATAGTTGGAATTCTGAAACCTGAAGTTGGAATCCTTGCAGTTTCGGCAGTTAGCTGTCCGCTGAACTTTTTCCATAGTTTACAGTTTGCATGAACTTTTCTTAAGACAAAACTGCCATTTGAAACAGTTCTGTTTTCCTGTGTAGGTTGGTAATGACCAAGATGAGCTTCCCTCGCTAAAAAAAGCACCATCCATCTTTATCTGTGAAACCCAGGGTTGCTGTAAGCGTATAGTTTTTAAGTACTTAACAACTATATCACTGGTATTACACATGGCCTGTTTAAACTCTTCTTTATTCTCTTCTCAGTAGGATATGTTTTTAATTTCCTGTGTATTTGAAAGAGCTTAAATATAACAGGAGAGCACTCCATAAATACCGGACATTAGTTAGTTGCTATGCTGAAATCCTTGCGGTGTACTCAGTGGATACAAAAACAGAATGTGGAGATTAGTAGTGGTGGCCTATCACTAAACCCTAACCTTGGTCACTAGCTACATTTCAGTTATGATGACACTTATATTTGAGTAGATATTGTTTGGCTCACTACTTTAATCTTCTGTCATTCCCAGATTGCTGATGCTGATAGTGCTCTACCAAATATTTCTTTGACTGAACTCCTACCTATATCCTTGATGTATTGGTCTTCTATGAATGGTAAACACAGCAAAAAGTTTAAGATTAGAAAAAGCAGCTTAAATGGTCACTCAGTTGTCAAAATAATGTAATGGCTATTTTCCCTCAAAGGTGTAGACTTAGTTTCTTGTGTTTCTTCCACTGTGATGCAACAAGAACCTTATGTAAAGAATAATATTATGGGTCATTCGTGATAGCTGGACACCTGCTACTTTAGCTACTGCTGTTGTCATTGTCGAAGTATTTTTAATTCAGCCTGATTATGACGGCATGTCTCCTACTGAATGGTTCCTGTTGTGTTCTGTTTCTAGTTGCCCACTCTCATTGTTCTGTGAGTTAAGGGGTACTCTGCTTGTTTATGCCACAAACCAACAAAAGAAGTTTCTTCTTTAACCTTTTAATGGGCATGTTGGTGGCTTGCAGAAAATGCTTGTCTTGTTAAGTTGGCTAACCTGTGAGGGTGCTTGTGTATTTTAAAAGCTTTTTAAGACTGAATAGAAAAAAATAAAAATATGAAGTATTTATTGAGAAATATATGTATTAATTAATAAAAGTGCTGTTAGCTTATGACTTGTGCTTCATTTAAAACAAAGCCAGTCTTACTGAGATTCAACCTCTATAGGTAAAGCTCCTATTTATTATATTTTAACAGGGCAGGTGTGCAAACAGCGTAACTATGGTCCATCTCTGGTCTCCCTTCATCTGTTTAAAGAGTGGGTAAAAATATTTGCTCACAATAAAAACACCCCTTCCTATAATGGAAAGAATTTGATTTTATTCTTTTTTGAGCTGGGAGAATTATTTGTAGTGTTGCTATGAAATGTCAGTGATGCCAAGTATGTTGACCATATACTTGCATGTGTATTTAGTGTATGCATTTTGTAGAATCTTATTACAATGTTTCCTTCTGTTTTTTTTATATTACTGTAATTAAATTGCTGAGATGAAGAAGGGTATGCAGAAATGGATCCTGTGCTGTTCAGTAAAGTTAGCCTTATTTTTGCATTTTGATACTGTGGTTAAGGCTGAAAAATTAAGTCTCCATGGTGACAGCTGAAGGTCTGCTTAACTTGGCACTGCTTTAAAGGACATTTGTGTTAATGAGACACATAACAAAGGCACGTTGTTTATGTCTTGATGAAAGCTTTCTGATTTCAGGGGGGGGGGAGTTAGTGGTCAGATATTTTTGCTGTTCACCTGAAACCTTAAGTCAGAAACACCCTTGACAGACTTTACTTTTGTAAAATCTTCTCCCATTGGCAGCAAACATAATCTGTTTGACTCAGTTTTGCCTTTGTCACACCTGATGAACCACACAAGGTATCGTCACATAACTGAGCCATCCGACAGTTCTGACAAACTAACTTGGTTTGGGGGCTATTGTTGTCATCCTATGAGTTCTGAAGGGGTGGCAGTGCACAACTTGTGTTGGGGGTGGGGTGGGGTGGTGTTAATGACTTGTATGCAATAAGTGTCAGGGGGTAATATTCACCCACATAGTTGTAAACCACCTATTTATTCTGTAATGTTATATGCTTTTGTGTTTCTTTTTGAGTTGTGTACAAACCAGTAGTCATCCCTGGTGTGTTATACTTGCAGAAACCGTTCTTCTGTGGATCAGCAGTCTGGTACTATTTGTATCCACATTAAATTTCCTTGAAGTTCTTGTGTGGCAGGGTTTGGATTTTGACGATGATGTGCAATTTAGATGTTTGTCTTGGTAGAATGGTGTCATCCTCTCTGATGATGCTGATTAAAGATCAGGTTGGATTAGATAAAACCGGTCAAGTGACTAGAATTGGGATACTCTTTTCTTTCTCATGTTTTTTCCCCTTTGGAATACTGGTGTATGTAATTATAGTCAATCGTGTCAGAAACAAATGGATTATATTATATTATTAGCACTATCTATTATCTAACTGCTTATCTTTGTCAGGGGGTGCTTATAGCTTGTCCCAGGCAGCACAGGGCACAAGGCTGCAGTACACTAGATTTAGTGCCAGGCCATGGCTAGGCATATATATGCACATATTCACACACAGCCAAACACTGTGGGGCAGTTGTTATGTTCTGATTAGCCTAACTGCATGTCTTAGATTTGAGCTAGGAAACTGGAGTACCTGTAGGAAACATACATGACAAGAAAAGAACATGCAAACTCCACACACAGTGCAGGTGGCATTCAAACTGCCAATCCTGAAGGTGTGAGATGACAGTGCTACCCACTGACCCACCTTGTAATATAATGTAGTAGTATTATTTGAAAGCCATTTGATTTTTGTACTAAGTTTGGATGCCCTGACCTTAGCCAAAAGTTAATCGGTTTGTTTGGGGAATAAGTATTATACTTATATGTTCTATAAGTATGGGTATAAATCATTGTCCTTAAGGCAATTGCATTACGATTTATTGAGGGAATGATTCGATCCATATGATACATTTAATTTCTCCCATAATTCAATTCAATTAATTGATTTAATCAATTGTTTTTGTATCCTAAATTAAAACCTTTTATAACTTCCCTGGAAAAAGTCTGAAATATTACTATGGGAACTTAATTACATACACTCCGTTTCTTTTCAGAGTGATTGTGAGTGTCAGTGCTTGTTTTCTAGTACTTATCGAAACCAAGTAGGGCTGTGCGGTGTCTAAAAAAAGTGATGTTTTAACTTAAAAATATTGGTGTTGGCTTAAAAATATGATAAACAGTAATATTAAACCCCCCACCCATGTGCACACGCGCACATACACGCACACACACAGTGCAGCACCATGCAAGACACTTAATTTTTTCTAGCCAAAAATAAACGAAACCTGAAAACAACGATATACAGACAATCCGCTAAACGGACGGCATTGAGACTTGACACCCTGGAAGGGGAAGGGAAGGAATGATTTAGTCTTTGTGTGAAAATGATGACACCTGATTGATACTGCGTAACCGCACAAAGTTTATCGTTTGACTTTTTTTCTCTCCCTGCTAGTGTTTGCTACATGTGTGGTTGTTGTAGTATGTTGGTGCTGGGGGCAATTTCATTATACCCTTTCTTATACTTAGCTTTTAGATGTTTAATTACATTGTTAGTGTTGTGAGAACCTGATTTTGTACCTCCTCGTGATAGTTTAGTAGAGCACATTTTGCTGTCTTCTGTGCATTGGACGTCTTTATTAACTTTTTAAGTATTTCCACAATGTAGATATTTTGTCCCTCTTTTTTTAATTGTTAATAATATCACTGATACCTTATTATGTGGTACCAGTTATAGGCATAGGCACATTGTTACGAGTAGGAGGACATGAGCATGGTATTGCACCCGATACCAGTATTAGTACTAATACTACAGATACTAGAATTGGTATCATTGCATCCCTATTATTAATGGTAGACAAGGAAAGTAGAACATCTTAATGGGGAGTGGGGGTTGCCGGCACAGCTTAGTGGAATGATTTTACATTGTTTTTAGAAAGCGACGGATCAATTTGCGGGCCAGTGTTAATAATGAATTATAAACATTTCGCAGGCTGATATTTCCTCATCCTTCAGTAGGGAAAATGCAGTCATCTCTGTTTCAGTAGTTGTGTCTTTAGCTCTGGTGCTGCTAATTTTGAATATTGATAAAGTTTGAATATTGTCTGGTAATACCAGCCAAGATCGACACTTCAGACCAATGTCAGTATCTTGAATTTTAATGAAAATCGGCCAGTACCAATATGTTGACCAAATATATTGTTCATCTCTAAGGCTAACGTTAATAACATTGCTTGGCTATATAGTTAGAAACCTCAGGGTCTTGAGCATTGCTCCCAGTGCTTGCAAAAAGCACTATAAGACAGAGGTGCTGCAAACATGCATGTCCCAAAAGCATCTTAGTGCAATGATTATTACCGTAGTGTTTCCATTATGAATATTAATGAATCTTCCTCTGCCATCCTATGTTTCGGAGATTTGTGTGCCAGCACTGCTACTTTGTGTGTCTACCTGGACCACGTGAACACAACAGCGTGCAACCCAGAAGTCGGAGTACCTTTATTTTACCCCCAAAAATCGATTCTAACTTTACAGATCAATGCATTGAATTGCCACCTTAATCAATTCATCTCAATGCATTGATGCATCTTTACACCCCTATCTATAAGTCAGATATTTACAGCATTATGTCGATCTGCTATATATGTACAGCACGAGTGAAAGGTTTGCCTGTTGCTTACCTTCACTGCACACTCGCAAACAGTGTAGCCCAGCTGCTGGTGTCCTCTACTTGGAATTGTTTACTACTGGCTGATATTTATCTGGGATTGTGGTTGATCTGGAATGCAGAGTCTGACATACAATACCCCCTGTCTGTCACAAACTGTTAGCAGCAAAGATGTGAAGCATCAGCATGGATTGAGGGCAGCGATGCTGATGCTCGGCCAAGTTCCAGTGGATGTCACTTGTGGTGTTTCGAGGTAGGGTGATATGAAAGTGCTGCCAGGCCTGGGAGAGCAAGGGCCCAGCAGCAGCAGGGTGTGTGGCGTGTGGCTCACTGGAAGTGGGATGGAAAGAATTTGTTTCCATACCCTCCAAAACAAAAGCCACATTTTAACTCTGAATATATGCTTTTCTTCAGCAAGAGACCGTTTATGCAGTTTTAGTCTGTAGGTGCTAAGGATGTTTCATGAGGCCCTTGTCAACTTTTTGGGAACTGATAAAATGAGTCCATAACTGAGTAAACTTAGTTCAACTCCCCCCACCCCCCTCATTTGCTAAAAATAATTTGTTGGTTTCTTGCTAAGAATAAATTTCTTTGAAGTACTCTTGTTTTTTGGAAGGATTGAATTTAATAATTAGGATGTTTGTTTGACAATTTTGTCACAGTGTACAGTACATACCAATTTTAATTGAATAGCATATCGGAATTCCTTGGTCCTGCAGATTACAATTCATGCTTCTTAATTTTTTGGAAGTTAACCCCATTTCAGATAATGTGTTGTGGTGCCCCGGTTGGCGAGGTTTATTTTCAGTATCATTTATTCCGATATATTGAACTTAAAATATTAGTGAACAGGCTTCTATAGATGTGGACTGTGACTCATACAGCATTAGGTGTTTTAAGCCGATTTATCTTATGTAAACTCTGTTGTAGACAGGAAAATCATCTGCATTGGTGCCAATTTTTAGGATTATGATGAATTTTATCGATAACGACAATAATTGGCAATAAATATTTGCCTACAAATTTTATTGATTAATTGCTCTTGCTGCTTAATTTGTATAAAATGACATCACCACCTAACAGCATTAACATTAGTGTGTTAAGCCTAGTTCATTCTTCACTTGTCTACTTGTGGTTATGGTGTGTGCATGGTTGTATTTGCAGACTCTTGCATGCATACTACATTAGTTCATGCATGCAGACAGTCACTGGTGGCACATGCATACAGCTGAGAGATTCCACTAGACAAACTGACAGTGGATGTATTGCAGCAAAGATAAATACAAGCAGCGTAGTGAAACCGGCAGACCTTTATAAATGGTTTTAAAATTGTTAATAGTCTTGGACAGTATTACGGTAATAAGGTATATCGTGGCTTTTTGAAATCTTGGAGACAAAATACAAAATTAGCTCCCCAACCCCTAGCGTTGCTTTTGAAAATAACATCTAAACACTGTATGCTGCAGTATAAATTAAGCAAGTTTAAAGTAGTTGAGACAGTGGATCTTTATTTCTGTGTCATTTTAAATGGAGATTCTGTACTCTGTATTAAGTTTGTTACGGTTGTGATGTAAACTCTGCCCCCCGCCTTTTAATTATAAATCGCTAAGGCTGTGGTTTTGGAAAAGCATTATACTGCTCGTCTGACCCAAGGTTTAAAACTGTCGCGAGAATAGTTTTACAAATTCATACTGCCGTCCTCTCGTGCCAGTCATGCTCACCAGATAGAAGTGGCCCAACACGACCGTGTGTACACCCACAAACAACAAACGTGAAACCCAAGGAAGACTTTACATTTGCGGTACGAAAAAATATTGAGTCCGCTGCTGAGCTGTAAGTGAATTGCCTATTTCTTGGTTAGTGATTGTTTACAGAAAGGTCCTATTATTTATGTACAGAATTCTGTGGTTATGTAAAATAGATTTGCGCACTTGTAATTTTGTACACCTATGCAGCAAAATTTGTGTTTACAAAAAAGTTTTTCACACTTGTTTTCAAAGTTACATATTTGCAACTTTACATTTGCACGTCTTTTCAGAAGCCACGTTACAACTACGAATTGGGATTACAAATACACAAACAGGGAAGGAAACCCTATATTTAGATTTATTCCCATCCTCAAGGCATGTGAATGGAGCAGCATTTTGATAGTCAAGTGAATCCAGCCTATAATACCTGAAACAAAAGTGAAATGATTTTTGACTCACTGTTATGGTTTGAGGTGCACAGATCCCTCCCACTTGCTACTCAGTGTCTGGAAGTTACGGGTTTACAAAACTTTGGGTGTGTGACAAAACTGTCAGAAATCCCAGCATTCCGAACGCGCCTGTATTGAGTTTGTTTGTAATCCCGATTTCATAGTTTTTTGGCAAATAAATGACCATAAAACAATTTTAAGATATTTTGCCTTAAATTTATAGGAAATTGTTGGTGGTGAAGACTATGGGGCATAATCTGGGAATGGCATACACACCTGTTTAGAAACTGTTCTTAGTGTTCAGGGATGAGGTATTCAATAAAAGTTGTGGTTACTTGTGGCTTGATTTTTTAA
>JAAGVU020000008.1:15873132-15914915 GCA_011763525.2 Mormyrus iriodes
ATAAGCATCATTATTTTTTCTTGAATAATAGTGAGGCAAAGTGGACTCCTAACAATGAATATTCTTTTTCACACCATTTTTACCACAAGCCAAAAATAAACACTGACCCATCTGGGCGTCTGCACCCCATATACCCCTAGTGGGGTCCTAAAAAACCCCACTAGGATGTAAGGGTTAAACATTGTCTTAAACAGTCAGCTGACATAAATTTCAACATGTTGTATATAAGCTCTTTCAGGAATGCGCTGCAACAGTACAGCTTATTTACCATTTGTAGTCAGTTATGGAAAATAAGACAGTCTTTGTTTTCCTTTGTCTGCCTCTCTACCCGCACAGGCTTAGGAGCCCTTGCTCATCAGGTTAGGAGATTGCCTTTCACAGTTTTCTCCATCCTTAGAAGTGTGTGACAGTGGCTAGTTACTTGATCTCACCCCTCCATCCCTCACCTTGACATTGGTGAATTGAATGACTAATAACAATGACAAGAATTGATATGTCAGTATTTTAGGGAACATATATACTGCCTTGCCGTTCAACTTTTGAACCAATTTTCTGTTCTGCCAAAATAGAACATCAGTGATCTCTTTGTGGGTTAATATTTGCATTCTTGGCAAGAATTGGTCACTGACTTGTGTTCCTGCTGTTATGACTGTTGGTCTTATGGAAAATGTTGACCTATTTTTAGTTTTGGTTTTGATGTATTTATATTGATGTGTAGCCTGCCTGTAGAAATGTTGGACACTTGTTAATTGCTATATCAACTACTAATTTGAAATCTTGCAGACGTATTCATATGTACAGCTACCTCACATATTGTTTGATGTATAGTGTTTGGCTGTAAACATATCAGTCTTTTGCTGCCGGTCATTGTTTCTATTCCAATTAGCCTTCTTATAGACTAGCAAAACTATGGAAACTTCTGGCAGCCTTTTCAGCTTCTCTACACCTATGTCACCAGTCATTTTAATGGAAAAACAAGCAATGGGCAAAGTAAACAGTATGATAGAATCCGCCACAAACATATTTACTGCGGTATTACAAACCTAATTGAAGAGTTTTATTTTCAGGCTCTGTTTGGACTGAGCAGTTTACCTCTTGTAAGCAGCTTTTGGCCATTCCTTAATTGGTTTTAGTTGGCTTTGCTAAATACTATGTGCTTGGGTAGAAAGTATTTATTTATTTGTGTTCACCTTTCTTTACTTTAGACTACTACGTTAAACTACTGCGACTTATGGCTGAATGAAAGCATGCCAAGCTCCTTTTGAGAAGGAGATGAAAGTCTCACTTTTATGTATGTTTATGTTTGAGGTAAGGTCACTTCGGGGGTCAGAGTTCTGGCCTCACTTGTCGAACATCTGAGCCAAAACATGTTTATATACGACAAACGGTGATGATGTTGACCTCCATTCTCAGCCTACGCAAGAGGCAGTGATTATTACACACTGACAAGCAAGCTCTGTGTTTCTTCAGTGAGACGCGGGGGAAACTTGAGTTTTCTCTTGGTAAAAGCTTGTAAACTGTGGAAACACTTTTAACAAGACTGCCTCTGATTCGGTGCTGCTGCCGTGAGAAGTGAGTACATATTTTCTGTCTGTGTGGTTGGCAGTCTGTTTACTGGTAGGGCCTTTGCTCTGCACATGGTCCCTCATCTGCAGACAGTCCAAGTGAGATTTTATATTTTTTTTTTTTGAGGGGGGTGTATGATGGAGAAATGAATGAAATACACATGACATTAAATCCAATATAGCACTAAAATTCCCGTTCCACAAAACAGTTAGATGGCCTCCTTATGCTACTCTTGAGTAAGGATACAAATCCTGGTCAATCATAAGGAAGCGTTGAGGAAGTATCTAGCTGTCCACACCAGGCACCGAGCGAGAGTGAGGGTTGGGATCCTTGAATCTTTTGGCAGACGCTTGTAACAGATAGGCCGGTGGAGTACCATCGAACGCCAGGGCCAGCTGCAAGTAATTAAAGCTGGCGGTTGGCGGGGACTCAGGCAGCCGTGACGCTCGCAGCCAGGTCCTTCAATAATATTTGCATGATGAATATAGACGGTAGTAAAAGTTTTATCGTAGTGCTGCGCTGAGGCCCCCCCACAGCACATTGCAGTTGGTCATCCCCTTGATCACATCCGAAAGGTTCTCTGCTTCAGCCTGGTCAGTTTCTGTGAAACCCTTGCAGCAGGAGATTTTTATTAAATTTTTTTTTTAAAGTCTTTTTTTGGAAACATGACAGTAAGGGCAATATTTTGTCAGACGAGGTCCCAGAGTGCTCATGTGATTACAGACCTGGGCGACGGTTCAGGGCTGCAGCGCACGCGCCCACTCGCCACAGCCCGGCTGGGCTTACTGACACACACGTAAATGAGGAAGCTGGCCAGTCTCAGTGAAGAGAAACCAAACAAAAATAACACGCCCCTCAGGATCATGGCGGATGGGATGCCGAGTGATTTATGTTTGGCCCAGAGCCTTTAAGGGATAGCTGCTTCCAGAAGAAGATGCAAATCGGCCCAAAGACCCAGTTAAATTTCATCCGCTCAGCCTGTGCTCTGCTTCCATCTGTGGTGACGTATATGGCCATCGGGGCAGGGATGGTGAATGCGAATGCCAGTATAAAATGGTAACTGCAGCTGAGGGAACAGGCGGTACACTTTAGTTAATCTTCAGTGGTGCAAAGTGTTGCCCGGCTGAGCCCAGCGTCAGAAAAACGGGATCACCGAGACGTTCCAAGTGAGGCCGGCTGACAGCAGAAATTCTAGCATGCCCACCGTTCCCAACCTGTCCGTGTTTTTCTGAGTCCTGCTCCTCAGCATACCAAACATGGCCAGAGGGCATTGTGCTCGGGTTTCCCTAAAATAGCTCCCTGCCATCTGGGGAGGCCCTAGCTGCTGGGGCGGGGAGGGGCACGACGGGGAGCTGCAGCAGGCATTATGCTGTGGCAAAATGGCGAGGCCCGCTTATCTCTGCCCACTGTCACAAGCCATTTTTAAGTCACCAGGGTATCTCTCACTAGGGTACTCTACAGAATGGTGGCCAGGCGGGTGGGGATCTGGTGCCCCGTTGCAGGCTGTCGGGTGAACGAAGTAGCCAAAGCTCTGTGTTTATGCAAACTTTTCAGTGTGAGAGTTGAATGTGATCCATATGTAGCCACTGGCAAATTGTTGGGGAAGGCCCCTCGCTCTGGAGGTTGGGCAACAATCATGCATTTTATCCACCATGAGCATAAAATACACTCTGAGCTGTTGAATTAGGCTAAAAGTGAAGAGTTTCATGGTGTCTGTTTCCTTTGGAGCCTCACTGACTCCCTCTGCCCCCTTCGTCTCTTTGTCTTTGCTCAGAATCAGTATATGACCTGCTCCCCAAAGAGCTGCAGCTGCCATCCACCAGCGAGAACGACCCCACAGCCATGAGCCAGAAGAGTGGTGGAGAGGCAGGGCCCCCGCCTGCCACAGCCCTCGCTTCGGGTAAGCCCCTATCTTGTACCCTCGCTCTCGTCATCGCCCCCGCTGTCCTTTGTTGGCCGTGAGCAGTGCTGGCAATGGTTCCATCCTGCTTCCTGGAGTTTAGCCCTCTTTAGGCTACCTGTCTGGTCTTTTAAACACCTTCCAGCTGCTAGGAGTGTAGAGCAGGCGCGTGATCCGGAATGTAGCTGTATATGGACAGGCTAGCCACGGTCCTTTAAAAGTTAAATGGCTCGGTTTTTGTTTGTTTTTATCTGTTCGGCCTGTATTATGATAGAGGTGATGGACTCGAAGTTTTTGGCGGAAGTGACTGTGTGTGTTCTTTTCAGTCTCTGTGTGTGAGTAGACTTCGGTTCATTTCATTTTTAGAAATTGGGAGGGGGTTTTGTGTTTTTGTTTCAGCATGTGTTATGTTTCTTTTTTGAAGGTGCTAATGTTGTGGGTTTTTCTAGATAAATATTCAGACAACAGATGCCATTACTTTTTTGTCCCACAGTGCCTTTAAAATAGTCTGAGTGGACCTTTTTGGAGTGAAAAAGATTTTGTACTGTTTTCAGACCCTTTAATTTGTAGATGGAATCTTGTATGTCTAAGTGGCATGAGGCAGGTTGAAAGCAGAGCATAAAAGCTTTGAAAATGCAGTACTTCCTTTAAAAAGAGTTTCCTTCAGATTGTACATTTGGCAGGAATGGAAGTGATGCACCAAAATTGTAACAAATTTTGGTTTCTTTATTAGTACTCTGAAGATGTGCATGCAGGCTAAAGCAGTGTTGACCTTTGAGCTTGACTTCTGGTGTGAACATTGTGCCTTGCAGTCAGGAAGAACATTTTTCTCTGTCTCACTGTAGAGCAGCACCGCTTCTGGTCATGAGGGGGGACCGAGATTATGGATTTAGGATTAAGTAAAATCAGTGCAAATGCCATGATTTATTTTTGAGAGGGGGTTCACAATTAAACATCACAATTACAATTGGCTTGTATCACCAAATCCTCTCCCCACAGGCTTCACTCCATTTGGGAGCAGGTCCGTTTAACACAGGCTCAGCCTGAACAATGGAGATGGTCTGAAGCTGGGTTCTAAACCATTTCAGTACTGCTCACAGAACGTTGTGGTCCAGTCTGCATAAATATTATAATAACATGATTATTATAATACTGCAGTATTAAATTAGAAGTTTTACTAACTCTTCACTTGCATTTGTTTTGCAGAAGATGTTAATTGCCAGCTTTTAAAGTGCTTAAATTATTTGATCCACTCAGACATGATTTTTTCAAAACAGCTAACATGAGTGTTAAAATAGCTACCAAAAGCGAACCACCCAAACCCTATTTGCCAGAGAACAGTGGTAACATTCCACTTTCAGGCTTACTCAGTTGTTTCCCTCACAAACATGTGAAACACATAGAGGAAGAGAGGTGTAAACCCACCGTTTGGTTATTTTGC
The DNA here is from genome assembly GCA_011763525.2 of Mormyrus iriodes. Lineage (NCBI taxonomy): Eukaryota > Metazoa > Chordata > Actinopteri > Osteoglossiformes > Mormyridae > Mormyrus > Mormyrus iriodes. The sequence goes on from JAAGVU020000008.1 coordinate 15,878,040, forward strand.
ACAAATCTTAACTGAACATTCAAAATGCAATTCACTTTAGTCTCTTTACTCTGCCCCTTATTGAAGTCTTTAGAGTGAGTTTCAGTAGAACCAGAAGTCTGTTGCCTTTGGACATCAGTACCTAACTGCAGGCACTTGCATCCCCCTGGCAAGACGGGGCTCTCTGGCTGTATCTGAAGGAAGGTGAAGTATTTTTTCAGTTTCAATGAATTTTTGCTCCAAATTGGCCTTACCTTTTCTGGCCTCTTTTTCATTTTTATATATATGATTTATTTTTACTTTGGTTTCTTTATCCCCATTTCTGGTATCCAGACCTTTATATAAATCGCTTGAAGTGACAGTCTGGACTTATGTTCAGTAGACGGGGAGCATACCACCGGGTGAAACCTCAGGGGGTGTCCCGACTGGTCTGGGAGGAGAGGGGATAGCAGGTGCAGGAGCAGGCCTCGTTCTCCATGCAAAATCTCTTGTGTGTCCCGTCTCTGGGGTCACACTTCACTGTTCTGTTGCCACTTCTCTCCAGGCCCTGTGTTTGTGTCACTTGGCAGCCCCAGCAAGCAGGCCGGAAATGTACACTGCGCACCTCATGACTGCCCCCCCCCCCGCCCCCCCCCAGCTGGGTTCCTGTACCATCTCCCACATCTCTAACCTCAGTATCTTCTTTAAATTAACACCTGCACCCCCCCATGTCTCTGGGACATGATTTATGGTAATTAATATTTATGGTACTCAGTATTTATGGTACTCATTAGTGCCTCTCGTGGCTCTGCACAGGCAGTATGATTTGAATGCCAGGTTCCTTCTCCTCCTTAGTTCATTGTCTGCCCCATTTGGTACTTTTTCTTTCACATTTATAACTGCCTGTTGCTGTTATTGAAATGTTACATGTTGTTTTCTTTTAGGATACAAGTATTAACGTCGACATGAACTATTAATGGAAGTCCGAATTCGGCTTTCGTCTTTGAAGAATAAATTTAAGAAATGCGGTCTAGTCATAGTGGATTTTGATAGGCTTGGAGCCTGAAAAACTGCAGAACGGGTGTCAGATGGAGCATCTCCCATTTTTAATCTTGATACCATCACGATAATGGGCAGGACTGTCTTCACTACACTGTGAGTCGGTTCAGTAAATGCCCGTCTGTGGCAGAGAGCCGCTGTTGTCATGGCGCCAACTCCCGTTGCCCCTGGTGACCAAAGGCATACCCATCACCATTATCTTGCGTCACATCCTTCCATTCAAGCGGCGATATTTCACTCCCCCCTCCCCACCCCGCTTTTCCTGGGCAGGGCGTGTCTGATGTCAGGTAGGGATGCCAGCAGGAATCAGACTTTTAGTTCTGCCAAAACAAGGTTTGTTGCATGAGTTGGATGAAAATGCATTTCCTTTCTTGCAAGCTCCATTCTTACAGTAAATGTGACATAAAACAGTCAGCAATTAGCAAACAACAGCCATCATTATGTTAATAATTGATGTAGTTTACATAGATATTCATAGCCTCTGGATATTATTTGCATAGGCAACATTTAATTTAACACTATTGTTCCTGCTTTAATATGAACTAAAAATGTGTAGAATAGTGAAGGAAAATTTCTTATATGTTGCTAGGATGCCAGTTGTTTTTGCCATTAATGCACTTGACTTGCATTCTAGCTTGATCGTTCAGAATCAGGCCTCATGGTGGGAAGTGTGACAGTGTCATACTGTCAGTAGTGAAAACATTTAGCCCTTGAGACACTTAACCCATCAAATCTCACTCAAGGGTACAGTCCAGTTTGGTCTAACATTCAGATATTTCTTTGTTTTGCTTTTAAAAATTAATTGGGTTCCTCTTATTACTGTTATAACTGAGTAATAATAAGATTTTCCCTCCACTGGATGTTTGTCATACTTCAGTAGGCAATCTAGAACACTGTGTAGTGAAATAACAGACAGTGATTTTTGCCAAAGGTGACATGGGAAGGGGCGGGGGGACCTCTACCCCCACCCACCCCTACTCCATCCCATCAGAGGGGGCAAGGGTTTCTGGGACACGTGGCTCTGGGATGCCCCCTGATGCTGGGTACCTCATACTCAGGACCCTCCACCTGACTGAGCAAAGATGAAATCTGTTACCAAAAATTTTTCTAATAAAACCGGTGTCTTGAATACAGCTTCACCCTCTCCTGGAGTGTTTGATTTTCTTCTGGTCACTGCTTTAGGTATCTTAGCTCATTCTGTCTGCCTTTGCTGTTTTTGGGAGGATAATCCCACCGGAGCTCGTTACCCATCTTCTGGGTGGCGGCCTACAGTTAAACATATACAAATAAAAGGAATAATATTATGATATTCCAGCTGTCCTTAAAATGTATAAAGGCAACATTGTGCAAAGGCTGATTTGCAACCAGTTTGAGCTTACATTATATACATGACTGACCAGGTAAACCTCAAATGTTAAAAGGATCATTTCACGTTACTGAGATTAACAGATTTAGTAATGAAAATGCAGTTAGACTACAAACCATGCTTTTTAAATTCAGCTTCAGTTACAGTAAAAAAAATGGAAATTGAATAAAAATAAACTCTTTTTATTGGTGACTTCATTTAACTGGACTTTGTTCCTCTTTTATGTGTGTGTGTTAATCAAACTCTTTCCTCAGCACTAATGTCGAATACTGCCACATCACAAAGGGAGTATTCAGTACAGCCCACCTGCCCCTTTAAAGAAGGCGTGCTTTTGTAATAAGACGACAATCTTTTGTTTAAGAGCTTCGGATGGTCACAGTGTGTACTTTTCTTAGCTGTTTGCAATGTAAATAATTAGGCTATGAAATTGGCTTGAATTTTTTTGTGTAATGTCAATTTAACCCTGCTGTAATTAAAGTTATCCTTTTGTTTGTTCATGCATCATGTGGTATGTTTTAGATATAATCTGTTCGCCTATCCTGACATAAGGAAGTGTCATGAAGTATCAGTCAGCTCTGTAGTGCTTCTGTTCCATTGGCCATTATGGCTGAACTGTTACAAAGTGGAGTAAAGTTTGTAAGGTGGTTCTAATCTCCTGGGAGGCTGAGCAGGATTGTTAAATCTGCTGTCCTGCTCTGCAGCTTGACCATGGAATGGTGTTAGTCCTCAAAAGCAAGCCAATCTGAGAAACCCTGGGTGCAGGATCACTTATTATATCAAATTGTTGACTGCACTAATCAAGAGATGTTTCGTTTTCTGAGAAAGTGTTGCTTCATTATGACTGTGATTATGCACTTTCAAATAGCTAAAAATGGGCACAAAGTTCCACAACTTTAGGTACTTAAAAATACAGAAATTCTATGATTGGCTAATGTTGCTAATGAAATAAACAAAATGTTTTGAGAATTTTTTTAACCACTATATGGTTAAGGATTTGAATTTGCTTCCAGAATTCTTCATTGTAGAACAAAGTCTAGGTCTCTAGGCTCAGTCCTAATGGAATTTTAATGTCTGAAACTCTCAAAAAATAAGAGCAAAAATATAACTGACTGGGATGGGACAGTTGAGGGTGGATAATGCTGTTCTGTCTTTTTTTTTCCCGCTTTCCCCATTATTCAGCAATTCTGGTAGCCTGTTTGGATGATTGGTATACGAGCAGTCCAACATGGGGAATCGGGAATGGAATAAGTAAGGGGGGTGGGGGTTACGGTTAGCTTTCACATTCCAGGCTCTAATTCCAGTGACCCAAGTGCTACGGATCCCTCCACTCCCTGTCCATCTGCTGGACATGTCTATATTTCTTTTTGTTTAACAATTTCGGGTGACTCATTTTCCCCACTGGAAATACTACAGCTGTCGCAAGGACAAATTCTTACATGGTCACATGACTGCCTGTTAGGACAATAACAGAAGGCCACTCCCTTAGCTCAGCACAGGCCCACAAATAGTGTTTAGGCTTTAACAACAACATGACCAGAGGGGCCAAAACCAAGAGCAGGGAACCTAAACAAAGCTGAGGAATTATAATAAGCAGGCTTCACTTGCTGTTGCTCAGAGTCTTGCAAAGAACAGCCTCTCCACTGTGTTTTTAAAAGCATGAGGCACATGGAAGCAATTTGACTGCTGGCGGTGAGATCTACTTGTTGAAAACAATGTCAGCAGACAGGCAGTGCAGGACCGCGTGCTCCCAGTGGCTGTAGACCACTTGCTGTGGTTCCCATTTTTTCTTTTCTCTCTTTTTTTTTTTTTTTTTTTTTTTTTTTTTTAAAAAGTATTTGGTTCTCTAATTGTGAAATACTTTGCATGACAGACATTCTTAAATGTTTTTTTTAATAGATATTTTAGCTGTTTTCCATTATTTAAAAACTTATACCAAGGATTCCAAAACCACTGCTTTTATTTCCTTTTTTAAGTTGTAGGATAGAATGTGAAATGTGTGAAAATGGAACTGGATTGACCCATGTGCTCCGGGTCTCCTCTGGAGGAATCTGACTGGTCTTAGGGAAGAGTTGGAGCCTGTCGGGTTTATGGCTGGCCGGCTGGTCGGACATACAGACAAACGGAGCTGTATCCATTTTCATTTGCAAAGCCTGCCCTCAGTGTTCTTGGAACGCCTCGGAATAGCATACTGTCACGTGACATCAGTTCGTTGATCTCTTAAGATCAGTGTCCTTAAAGCCTGTTTTGGAGTAAAGGCACCAAAACATCTAAACTGTGGATCTTTCTCAGCACCCGATCTACTATGTCTTTACGAAGCAATGTGCATCTGTCTTTAGATATACATGTATTTACAGACTATAGCCACATTTTTAACGGCCCACACTGCAAGCATTAGCAACCAAAAGGATAACTGCTGTTTACAGAGAAGACACTGTTGGTTGTGTGTGGAAATAAATGAAGTCACCATCCTAGCATGCTCGGTTTCATTTTCACTCTCGAAGGGTCTTATTTGGCGAAGGCATCATGATGATACAGGCCCTCAGTGTGACTGACAGCTGAGAGAAAGGGAAGCAAAGGGATGAACAATTTGAAAGCATTCTTGAACATCTGGCAGCCTCCCCTCTCCTGTATTCTCTCCTGCTCTGCGGTTCACATCAATGGTGGTTTTTGAATGCAATTAAAAAATGTGCGTTTTTCTTGCTAATAACATTCCATATGCATGCTTACCTTATGAAAATTTAAGCAAAACTTTTTACTTGTACAGTATGTTTCGCAAGAAAGTATTCGAAAGTATTCTGTTTTTGTCAAGCTAAAGTCCATTTATGAACTAGCATAATTGATGAAAATAAAAGACAGCTGTGCCTGTCAGCTTTCTGATGTTTTGTCTTTAGCTTTTTTCTGATTTTCTTAGTCGTCATTGATTATTCAGAACTGATCAAGTAAGGCTAACCCTGAGGTTTCAATTAAACATTTTCCTGTCTAAACAGTAAGAAGTAACACTGCTTACTGCTTTCGGACCATTATTCCCACATTTGTTTTTGCATGTGGCAGAATGTAGCTGGTTTTCAGAAATTCTTTTGCATATGAAAGTCTCAATTAGACCATAAACTTTGTTTTGTTTGTGGGTTTGTCTTCATTGGTTTGTCCTGGAATCCCAGTGATGAAAAAACATTAAAATACCAGAGAGCTTTTCCCTTTGTCTGCAATGATGCTTTCTTGCTGTGCTAAGAGCTGCTCTTATTTTGGTGAATCTTTGGGTGCGTGTTTTTTTTTTTTTTTTTCTTTTTTTTTTAATCATTTAGCAACTGAACAGTGAGAGAATGTGCTTCTTGTTGCCTTGTGGCATAACATCAGAGCAGTTGTGTAAACACTAGGCAAAGGCAGCCTTTGAGATTCCCAGCCAATACATCTCTTCTGGCATTCCTGCAGTTTGAGGTGTGCCTTTGAGGCCTGCGTGTATGAGTCTGTTGACATACATGCCTAGCCCTGTTCCCCCCCCGCCCCTGTTTATCCAAACTCACTGCTGCGTCTCAATTTTGCAGCTTGTACCTGCTGTGGTTTGGATTGGAGTCGCCGCCATCATTTTTATCTGGTTTTTTTTTTTAAATCTATCTCCCTTCTCTGCGTTGGTGACTGGGCTTATGCTCCACTTTGCTAATAGCGATACTTGCTCCTCTTTGCCCCATTCCACACACGTCATTAAGTGAGGGGGTCTTCTGGGACTTTTGTCGTAGACCTCTATGCTGTATTAATACTTGGAGAGGAATGTTGCCCTCTCACATTAGCAGCACATTCGTGGAACAAAGCCTTTCCCGGCACTTTCCCAACACTTACTTCATAAAGCAAGTATGGTGATTAATCCCTTTCATGTGATGCCTGTAATATGCCAAGAGTTTTAAATAGTTTTTAATAACCTGCTCTGTAAGCTGTTTGCTTCAGTTTGACATGTCTCCATGTAATATGATTACTTTTAAATACCAACTGGACAAAATTCATTAACGCGGAACACAATAGCATGTCAGAATAAATGGAACTTAGCCTATGATATTTCAAACAAGGCAAATCTACTCCATTTCATTACTCTCTGCTTTTATCGAGCCACTTTTGTCATCTGCCAGAACCCCGCATGCAGATTCTCCATAACCACCTCGTTCAGAATGCTTTTGAATTGTGGTCAGCCTCTGCTACCTCAGACTTGTCTCTAACACCTTCTGTAGATTTGTCAGATGACCCAGGTTAAAGGAAGTACAAATGTTAGACTGTCAGTTCCATTTTCACAGAATTTGCTTAAAAAATCTATACAAGATTAAACCTTGAATGACCAGCTTTTGTTGCTCATTCGTTGTCTCATTTTTATTCCAGGAAGTTCCCTCTGAAGCAGGGAGTGTCTGCATATAAAATGGTCTGCAGTTCTCTGCTTCATAGGTCAGAAGCTTGTTTACTTTGTTTCCATGGCTACGCTCAGTCCCAACCAAATTGTTTCAACCTGTGTGGGGGAAAAAGCTCCAATTGGCATGCATCATCTGACACATGATAATCGTCATTCGCTCTGAACTTTTTTCGAAAATTGACCTGTTAAGATTTTTTTCCCTACTTTGTTCCACAAAAGTATGATGAACATCATAGAACAATCACAACAGATAATGTTTTTTATATGCCTCAGTTTGTTTCAATCAATTTTATTTCCTGAATTATGTTTAAAAAATTTTTTTAAAAATCTGTTTTTGGAAGAACCTGTATTTTTGTAGTGAAGGCCAAGATTTTCTGTATTTCAAATTGAACCTTTCTATAAAACCACACTTTTTTTTGTAAAAATATACATACAGACACATACGCAGTTGACATATTTGCACACACAGCACACACACAAGTTATGATGCAAAATAAAAAAAAAAACTTGAATTTAAAATTGGGAGAAAAAAAAGAACGAAAAATTTCGCTGCTTGAATGGGACTGCTAGCCAACGCTGGTGGAGATGCCTTTATTCACTGTGCGATTGTACACACCGCAGATGCCATCTCCACCTCCTCTTCTATGCCCATGGGAGGTCCTCGCAGTGCTTTTGCTGCCTCTTCCAGCCCCACCATACACTCCTCTACCTCAGTCACTGACCGGGCCTCCGTTCACGACAGCTGCGCTCCGGCTGAGGGGGTAAGTACCCGAGGGGGAGCGGAGATGCTTGGTGTGGAGGGCCAGCTGGGAGGCACGTCTGCGGGCGGAGGCCCCGGCAGCGGCAGTGGTGGAGGTGGTGGTAGCACCAGGGCCGGGGGCGGTGGAGGAGGCACGGGAGGCACGAGTGCTGGAGGAGGAGGAGCCAGCGCCCAGCACCAGACCACCCCATCCAAACGGCGCACGGTGTTGAACATCTCGCCGCCACCGGAAGACCTGTTCGACGACAGCCGCATGTCCTGCCAGGATGAGCTGCTGCCAGACTCTGAGCAGAGCAGCAGCATGTGGATGGACGACTCTGCCTCCAACTTCAGTCTCATGAGCTCCAACTCGTACAACGACAACAATGAGGTGCCCCGCAAGTCCCGCAAGCGCACGCCACGTCAGCGGCCCGGGCCCAAGCCCGCCCCAGCCGAGGAGGCCAGCATGGATGTGTTCGACGCTGACAGCGCCAAGGGACCTCACTTTGTCCTGTCCCAGCTGGGCCCCGACAGCAAGCCCTGTCCCAAAGCGAGGTGGGTGTGCCTGGCCTCTTTGAAAGGACCCTCCGCTAGTCACATGTCCCTCTGGGCTGCCTTTTGAAAGCCTCTCCTGCTTTAATGTTGTGAGGACGCTGTCTGCTGCTTGGTCATTCTCAAAGTCGACCGAGAGAAATTAAATAGATCTGGATTTTTTTAAACATGCAAGCAAATTACCCACAGTAACAAAATCTTAAACAAACTTCAGGTCCAGCACCCTTAATATTTATGGGATTTCATTCAAATGATCACAATAAATCCATCCATCTTCCAACTGTTTATCCTGGAACCTCCCCTAGGCTGCATAGGACACCAGGCAGGGACCATCCTGAGCTGGATGCCAGTCCATCACATGAGTACACACGAATGCACACTACTAGCAATTTAAAGACACTAATTAGTATGTCTGAACTGCATCTTTGGACGGTGGAAGGAAACCCATGCAAGACGGAAAGAGCATGTGAATTCCACACTGAGATACACAAATGTACAGCAGGGGCTGGATTGAGACCCTCAAATTTGGAGATGTACGGCCACAGTGCTGTTTACCAAGCTGCTATTCTGCACTATATAATAAATTGATAGACAAAATATTAAAGACTGGTTCAAAGCAGTTGTTTGTCTGTGTGTTTTGACTTGATGTAATCAGAAATTAAAGTGTTTCCTGAAGTGTGTTACTCTTTCAGTTTTGTTCAAAACCTAGTCTGATTTATGTCAGAACTTAGAAGGCTGTTGAAAATGACACCCTAGTTTGGTTTAGGCAGATCATGGCAGCAAACTCCAAAATGTCTTGCGGACAGGCCTATGCCCCTCAAACGGCCCTTATAAGCGGCTCTGTAAGTGGCTCTGTAAACGGCAGGCAGCGAGTTGGAAGCCACATGAGGCTGTGCCTTTGCTGGAATGCTGATAGGAAGTGGCTGGGATCCAGGCCTCGTCCCTGGCCTTCTACTTTGAGTGGAGGCAGAGTTCCAGGATCCTTCTTCTCTGTGGATAAACGAACACACGCTTGGCATTCTGTTGGAGCCGTTTAGAGGCACGGGCCAAAGCCTATGGTTTCAGCGAAGGAGTGATTATCTGCACCTCAGGGAACCGCCACAGCCTGAGGACTAGTTAAAGATACCAGTCACAGAATAGTTAATGCATTTGTATGGGAAATTAGAGGCCTAGTTCTGCAAAACTTTGAAACAAGTCAAGGGCCAGTGTCAGCATTTGCAAAAGAAACGACTACAAAATTTTGCATACTTCTAACTAATGTTCCTAAGAAATCATCTGACCCAACTAGGCTGGAATTCCTAGAGTACACAATTACCAGTGCTGGCATCTTGGACTGGTTACCCAGTGCACTCCTGTAATGTTTTAGCGACATGATAGCATTGTTGTCATGTCGTGATGTCACCCTTGGATATTAAATGTTGGTCGATGTAAATTCAGTTCATATTTATCTTGGGCATTTTGATATTTCTTCTACAGCTCAACGGAATGTCCCCCTGCGACAAACCAGAAAGGCGGAACACTGTCGGGCCAGTTCCCAGTGAAGGCTGAAGGCAAAGAGCTGAAAATCTTGGTGCAGCCTGAGACCCAGCATAGGGCGCGATACCTGACAGAGGGCAGCCGTGGCTCAGTCAAAGACCGCACACAGCAGGGCTTTCCCACCGTCAAGGTAGCAGGACTGCACCTTTGCCTGTCATGGACATGTCAGTCTTTTAGCTGCTAATTAATGCTAACTGTCATGGCTGCGTTGTTTGGAATAAACCAATGTGACGTGTAGCTCATTTTGTCTAAATTTTGACAACGAATCATGCACTCATTCTGTAAGAAGTTTATGAAATGACTTTCTAAAGATACACATGGCTTCTTTCTTCTCGTGATAGCCTATGAACGGAAGTAATAAATTATAAATCATTTCCATGTGATGTTGCTCCATTCTTCAGACTGTCTTTAAAAATGTCTTTAAATAATGTGTGCAATTGCTGACTTGGTCATATGAACGTTCTGGAAATCCCATGACCATTCATGTGCTTCCCACTGAAGAAATGTCAATATTTGTCTCCACAGTTGGAGGGCGTGAATGAGCCAGTGATCCTGCAGGTGTTTGTGGGTAATGACACAGGTCGCGTGAAGCCGCACGGCTTCTACCAGGCTTGCAGGGTGACAGGCCGCAACACCACTGCCTGTAAGGAGGTGGACATTGAGGGCACCACCGTGATCGAAGTGTGTCTCGACCCCAGCAACAGCATGACATTAGCGTAAGGACTCATTCTCTTGCACTTATCAGCAGATGCAGTGTCCCATCGATTTCTGAGACGTAATGTCGACATGATTAAACGTGCTTGATAAGCCACCAGACACAGCAACACAGCTCATACAATGATACAGGCCATTTACTCCTAAAGTCATCTCTCTGGTGATGTTTAAATTTTCTTCCATCTGATTCGTCTTGAAGAGTAAGGTGCCTCTGAGTTAGAAAGATTGATTGTTAGTGGGACAGCCATGCTTTCCTCCCAGATGGTACCTCCACGGGGTGCTTCTCATACTAGTGGTGCCCCCTGCCTGCAGAAGGCTTACAGTGCGCGCAGTCTCTGGGCTAATATGTGTGCCTCCCCCGTAGGGTGGACTGCGTGGGCATCCTGAAACTGCGGAACGCTGACGTGGAGGCCCGCATCGGGGTGGCTGGCTCCAAGAAAAAGAGCACGCGTGCCCGACTGGTTTTCCGGGTCAATATTCCACGGCCCGACGGCTCAATTCTCACCCTCCAGGCCCCTTCGTCACCCATCCTCTGCAGTAAGTGTATCCCATGCTGCACTAGGGCTCCACCCAACACTTCTAGGAATCCATGTGTCGCTTCAGGCTTATACCTCACCTGTGAGATCCATAAGGGCTTTAAGGGATTATACTCTTCCCTTGTCACTGGGTCATGATGGATTATATTTGCTATAGCTCCTGTGTGGTATTGGAGGTTCTTGTTCCTTTTGAGAATCAGTTCCCATGTTAATGCCTCTGATGTATTATTAGATTTTGCTGAAAAGTGCTCTCATCCATGCAGCCGGTCACACCCAGTCTACAAAAACAACACCTTCAGAATGTCTGTCAGAATGCGAGGGAGTCGTTTTTGGTATTTAAAATATTAAGTGTTGAGTATAAAACAGGGTTGTTGACAGTTGAAAATGATTTTGAAATCTCAGATTCCCAACACCTATTGTGTGTCTTCAGCCTAATCATGAGAATGAAGTCTGCCTTAGCTTTCCGATCAATCACAGAAAGGCTGATAATGTTAGGTAACAGAATGGATTTAATTGCCAAAGCACAAAATGGTGAGACTTATTTTCTTTTAGAGTCGAGGGCTGCTTGAAGCTTCTCCTCTTGCTGTAATGGCAATCTGTTATTACGTTTAATCCCCACTTACCCATAGAGTTCCCTGGCTGGGTGAGACTGGGGTATGTCCTGGATAGGATTTCAGTCTGTCACAAGGCACATATAAACCATAATTTTCTATGGGCAATTTAGAGATACCAGTTGCTTAAATGCTCGTCTTTGAACCACACAAAGGGACCCATGTTTCTTGTTATGCGGCATGATCATCAATTCAGACCCTGTGTCCAGAAGAAAGTCAGCATCATGAGCATGACTGATTAGCCCACTTGCATACAGGCTTTCTGGTCATTGTTCTGCAGACACTCAAGAGGGCAAGAGTTCTGGTGCCTTTTTTGCTTGAATGCCTCGCCGCTTTGCTTCCATGTCACACTTAAGTCTGACAAGAGAATCTGCTGTTGCAGTTGGTCATAGCTGCTCCTTCCCAATCTGCACCTGTGGCTTTTTAACGACACCTCACTTCATGGTCAACATTAAAAAGGGCCGTCTTCAGGGGCCCACAGCTGCCTCTACCAACTTGATCCGCTGTTTTTAGATATGGAAACCCAGCATGTCGAACCCATGCTACTTGTAAGTGGTTATATAAATCCGTAATGTGGGCTCCTTTCTTCTGCAAGCACGACATCACTAGACACCAGTAAGGTTTAGAATGACAGAGTGAATTAATGTAATCGCACAGTTCATCCCATCCAAATCCTGCCTATTGTCTCCCAGCTCTTTAATAACCACTTTTCCACAGCTTTTTGTTCTGTTAAAGTAAGAAATGTGTTCAAAATTGCACACCATCACATGGGTGCAGTACATAAAACTCTGTGTCATTAAATGTGATTCCCCGCATCCAACATCCCTTACATGGGTGTTTGATGTCTTTCAACCACTTACAAATGTCTTCCGACTTTGCTGTCTCTTTATGTACATGTAGTTTAATGTGCTGTGTTTTGTCATTGGGATCTTTTTTTATATTTTGTTTGAATGAGGCAGAGCTTTACTGGAGCATCATGATCTGAATTGCCGGTGTCCGTGTGTTTGTCTTTATCTCGGCATCCTGCCATTTCCCAGTCTCAATGTTTCAGCTCCTCTAACATTTTCGCAGGACTGAGTGACCAAGTGGGCAATGTCTTGGTGACATCACTAGTGGTAGCGCTGATGGTCACTTCCTGCTCTGCTTTCATTTGCTCTGTAGCTGCCCTCCTCAGCAGATCCCCGCTCTCTCTAACCTGCTTCAACATGACTCTCTTCTGCTCCAGCTCATCCCACAAGATCCAAGCGTCTTCCTCATGTGCTGAGTCCCGCTCCAAGCACTTTCAATGTCGTTTAATAGCCAAGGATAATCGTTGTCAGTGTTAATCATGAATTTGGTCCGAATAACACTGATTGCTTTCTCTAAGCCAAAGCCATTGTCCAAGTCTTTGTTTATCCTATCAAACATTTTAAACTTCAGGTCGTCCCATATCACCTTTAACAGTAGTCAGCTTGGCATTACTCTTTTTTTTCCCCCGTTGTATCAATCATGATTATGAAACTATAAAGCTATGTGAAAATGCAATTTCAAATTTTTCAAACGTGAAACAAATTGTCAAGCTATAGTGTGACGTCACTTACAGTAACATCACGTACACGTATAAAAGCATTTGCATTGTTCTGTTTTTAACAGCCAACTACTGCTAAAACGGATCTGGCTAAAAACATGAATTTCACTGATTATTTCAGTGATTCATAATCATATGAAATAGAGCTGATCCCTAACTAGATCGCCTAAACAGTGAATCCCAACAAAGGAGCAGTGATCCCTGTGTAGCAGCTGGATATCAACCTGTAGTCACTGTCTAGTAACTTCAAGAAGTCAAATTACAATGTGTATGCCAAACCTAAACATTAATAATTGCAATCACACAAATCAACATAAATTCTTCAGTACAGAGTTATTTTTACATAGTGACTGCATCACTTCTTATGTTGTAAAAGAAGGTGGCTCACCGAATTCACACATAATTGGTAGATCAGGCAGCTGCAGATGAATCAGCAAGGACCTCCTCTGGAGATGGTTGAGTTTCATAATGACTAACTTTAATGAAAAATAGATAAAGCAGTCGAAGTATGAGACAAAAGAAAATGAGAAGATGAGTGTGCTTGGATCTGTGAGACATGTATGTCTTCGACGGTGTCTCAACCCTATGTAGGGCCCTCTACAAAGATAAGGTGTTCTTAGCTTCCACAGCCAAGGACACATTCCAGTACATTTCCAGAAAATTCTGTCTTTGTAGACCTAACAAACCTGATGGTGCCATATGGGAAAGCTATCAGTCAGTTCATGTAGACGATTACAAAGTGTGGAGAACACTGAAGACAAGGCAGGGTACCCAACATGTAAAAGTAGTGTAACATCATATTGACAAGAATATGTTATTAAAAATACTTAATTTCCCAAACCCACATGAAAGGGGTGGGGGGACTTGTAAAACGTTGAGAGGTTTGTTCAAATGCTTAGGAGCCAGGGGTGGGGGAGTTTGTTAAGAAACGGTTTACAACAAAACTGTGTTCCACTATTGGGTGAAAATGAAGGAAATAGTGCTGCTGTTTTTGTTAATGACGTTACAGCTGGTGCAATGAGTGATTGTACCACAGAAGGGAAGCCGGCGTGGTCTGTGATCTCTCAGTCATCTAGAAATGCTGCTTCCAAGGAATACAGAATGATCAGTGTCCCTATACTCCAGCACAGGTTCCACTGGGGTGTGCTGGGTAACGGCTTTCATCTATTTTGTTGGAAGGAGTACCAGGTGGTGATCAGCCATCTTACCTTTACGAATGCTGTCTGAAGATTTCTAACATTCCTGTCATTTTTGTGGGTAGTATTTCTGCTCAGGAAATGCTTCTGCATTCCTCATTAAAGAGGCTTATTTGTGTTCTTTTCTGTCCACAGCCCAGCCAGCAGGGGTGCCCGAAATTCTGAAAAAGAGCTTGCATAGCTGCTCGGCGAAGGGAGGGGAGGAGGTCTTCCTCATCGGAAAGAACTTCCTCAAGGGAACCAAAGTCATCTTCCAGGAAAATGCCTCAGGTACAGAGAGCATTTACATCCAGGGAATCTCATTCCTATTGTATCTATTGAAGTTGGTGTATTTCCTGAACAGGCTTATATATCTGTGAGGTAACAGTTAACTAAATTTCTTTTCAAGATGAGAAATCTTGGAAGGCGGAAGCTGAGATTGACGCGGAATTGTTCCACCAGGTAATGTGTTTTTAAAAATGTCCATCTAAATATATTAAAAGATAAATTACTCCCATTTTCAGGTTTTTTCGCTGCTCTAAAGTGTTTTGGGTGCAGTGATTTGCGAAGTGTTGTTGTGTGGAACAATGATGACTGATTTCTATGCCATGCTAGTCTGATCCTCACTGCCTTGCTTGTAATTATTGCCTTAGGCTTTGTCAGTGGATCTGCAGGTCTTCGTTTGAATTTTGCTCTTTAAAACCACAGTTGTTTTTGAATGTTTTATTTTGAGTTTTCAATATCTTCCCAGCATCTAAACACTCAAAAGTTTATCTTGATAGACGTGTTTGTTTGCTTCAACCTTCCCGCTTCCTTTTTATTATCTTTGTTTTGTGCAAAGCTACAGACATCTAAGCACGCTCTGTATAATTCCTCTCTGCTCTGCAGTTCGAGCTTTGGCAGATGAATCTGATCTCTGGTGTCTCCTTTTGGTTTCCTGCAGAATCACTTAATTGTAAAAGTGCCGCCGTATCAGAACCCAGCCATCTCCGCTCCGGTGTCAGTGGGCATTTATGTGGTGACCAATGCTGGGAGGTCCCATGATGTTCAGCCCTTCACCTACACTCCAGAGCCAGGTGTGTGTTTGCTTCTGCACCAGCCTTTACCAGCTGCTTTTGTTTCCACTGCTGTGCTTATTCCAATAGGTGTGCTCATGCGTTAGAAGTATGAGATTTATCTCCCTTTCTGCTGTTCTGTGGCCAGGCTGGTGTTCTGTCTCTATATGCAGTCAGCTACAGGAGCAGACTGATGAAGAGGCTACTCTAGGCTATAGCCTATGACCCCTTGTGTTGTTTGTAATTCTCTGTTTTTTCGCTTTCGGCTCAAAAAGTAGCTCAAGTGGCCTGTTAGGGGGGTCTCCTAACTGTGTTGGCCTAGGACCCCCGGAGAAGTTAATTAATTGATGCTTTTTATTGATCCCCGTGGGGAAATTCTCTTTTACGCCTCCCCAACAACTTGCTCTCTGTAGGTGACAGCAAGTTGGCCATGAAGGGCAGCTGCCCACAGCAGCACCCAGGTAGCTGGGATTTAGGGCCTTGCTCAAGGAGCCGATTCACCCTGGTCAGCTCCCTTTATTCTGAGTTAATGCTCAGAAGTTTAGAGAAAAATGTTAGCATTTTTAAAAATAAAGTGAATATATATATAGTTAAGCCCAAAATTATTCATACCCCTACCAAATATTGATCTATAGTGAATTTTTATTTGACCAATAGCTTTCTTCTGGCTGGAAATGACATTAGCATCTGACAAAAGATGGTCAGACACTGTGCTAGAGATATAAATGAAAAAAACTACCTATTTTGGTATTTATTTTACATTTTTATGAAAAATTCCATGTCTAAAATCATTCATACCCCTTGAAATTGTGTAAATTTTTGAGAAAATGCAAGCTTCTGTACCATTCCAAATGGTCCTAGTAATTACCACCATGTTCAAGAGGATTCAAATCAAGTATAAAATGAGAACAGCTGGTGCAGTACTTCTTTAGTCAGTTCCTAGTCTGCAAGTGATGACTAAAACCAAAGAGCTTAGTGAGGACCTCCAGTTGCGCATTGTGGATAATCACAACATGGGGAAAGGCTATAAAGCCATATCCAAGTGTTTTCCAGTGCCAGTGGCCACAGTGCAAAGCATAATCAAAGAGTACAAGGAAATCTACACTGTGAATAATCTTAAAGGCCGTGGTAGGAAGCCCAAAGTGACCCCTGTGCTGGCAAGAATGGTAGTGCGAAAGGCCAAGAAGAATCCAGGGATCACCACCAAAGCCATCCTGACAAATCCTGAGCAATTCTGGTACCAGCATCACAAGGCAGACACTCTATTGGACACTGCACAAGGCTGATCTCCATGAATACCAACCGAGGAGGACTCCACTTCTCTAAGATAGCACATAAAAGCTCGCCTAGCCTTTGCTCACCTGGACAAAAAAGAAAACATTTGGTCATCAATTCTGTGGTTGGATGAAATGAAAATGATATTGTTTGGACACAGGGACGTGGCTTTCATGTGGTGAAAAAACAGATGCATTCAACCCCAAGAAAACCATCCCCATGGTCAAGCATGGTGGTGGGAATGTAATGCTTTGTGGATGTTGTTCAGCCAGGCAACTTTGTTAGAGTAAATGGCATCATGAAAAAAGAAGACTACATTTAGACAAAGTCCAGTTTCAAAGTTATTCTTTTTAAAATGCTTTACCAAGTAGCTGTACGTGTCAATTTTATGTTCAGTTATCTTTGGGCAATGTTTATCTTAAAGTTACTCAGTTACTTGCAGATGCACAGTAATTTGCAACAGATGCAAAATTAGGATATTTTGTTATATCCATTTTACCTTATTATCCATTTTCAGGGACAGTTTTTTTTCTAGAATCGTTATCTAGAATTTGCCTACTGAAAATAGTGTCCCAATTTCAAATTCACCAAATGGATGGAAAGCGTTATGAATGGATAGATATATGTGCAATGATCTGCCAGTGAACCTGTTGACTTCCTCCATGTTATTTGGCACTCGCCCATTTTCCCATGGATGCGCAGTTTCATGACTCTGAGCTGGACAGTGTGTAAGTCTTGCTTTGAGGCTGTCATCTCGATAGATTAGAATGCTCTGCTGTTTCCGTTGGTGGTGTGGGGTGGGCAGGGGGGCAGGCAGACAATGTGTGTGGCCCTAACATGGCTGCGTGTGTGTCTCTCAGCAGTGAAAGTGGTTGACGTGCCGGTGAAGACGGAAACATCGCCCCCAACCAAACCCTGCTCTTTTGAAGAGCAGATGAAAGGTACTTTGGTTGCTGTTGACTCAGCGTGATTTATAAAACTTGGTATTCTATTTTTTTCCCCATTTTTTAAATGAAATTTTTTGGCCCAGCAATTAATAAGTATAGTGCACTGAGATATTTGTATTTTAATTGTACTGAGGTAATTTAACTGTTATGTTTGATAATTGATTTTTGATGTAGTGTTGAGGGATTGAAGAGAAGAGGGCAGACTTTTGTGCAAACATGAGGAAGAATAAATAAGCCTATAATCACACATCACACTTTTTCTGGTATTGCTGCTGTTTAGTGGTGGCTGTGGAGTGTGTGTAATGTGCCTTTGTTTTTTCCTGTTTGTGACTGGGCTCTCTCAGTGATACAAAGCAGCAGCTGCACCCTGGAAAACACTCTGCTGGCCCCCATGATGCCTCTCGTTAAGAGGGAGGAGGTCACTCCGATGGAGGTGTCCAGCAACGCCTCGGCAACAACAGTCTTCAAGGTATTAAAAAAAAAAAAACAATAACGTGCAGAATTTATGTAATTAACGTAATTAGGGCTTTGCTTTTATCAGATATCCTCTTTTTTGGTTTTTAAATTGGTCATTGGATATTTATTGGCTTTCTTTGCTGTGTTCTGTCAGACATCCGATGCGATTGTGGCGGCACAGCAGCCCCTGGACGTGTGCTCTGGCGTCCCCGCCAATAGCAGCCCCTTTCCCGGCCCCATGTCCCGACAGCAGGGTGACCCAGAGCCGCCACAGGGCACAGTCTTTGCCACAGCTGAGCCCTTAAGCACCATCCAGAAGCAGGACCTGGCACCCAGTGGCTCTTTCCCTGTGCCGGGAGATTCCCTGCTCCAGCAGGTGCCCCAGCCCTTCCTCCTGGAGGCCGGAGATGGCCTCAGTCGAGAGGGGGCTGAAGGGACCATGGTAGGCCTCGCCCAGATGGTGGAAGTTCCTCAGGCCCCGACCCAGCAGCCACAGCTGCCCCTCTTCTCCCAGGATGGGGTCGCTCAGCTGGAGAGGGCGGTGAGACAGCTGCAGGCTGGGGGCTTCTCGGCGAGCGGGCCGGGCGGCAGCAGCCTGGTGCAGCAGGTGCTGGAGGCGGCCGCACAGCAACAGCTCACCTCGGTTTTGTACAGTCCTGCCCCTCCCCCGGATAGCGTGCAGCAGCAGGTCCAGGAGAACATGAACAGCCTGCAACTGCAGCCTGCCGACAGCCCGCTGGCCAAGCAGCAACAGCAGCAGCAGCAGCAGCAACAGCAACAGCAGCAGCAAGTTCTGGAGAACCTCCAGCAGCTCCAGTCGGAGCTCTTCCAGCCTCAGATCCCCATGCAGTGCTCCATCTTCCCGGGGGGCTCACGCAGCGAGACTCCTGAGCAGCAGGGCTCTCCACAGACTATGGTCCAGGGCCACGGCTCCCTTTTCCAACCGTCTGACGGCATGATCGGCAGTGCTGCCCAACAGCAGCAGCAACAGCAGCAGCAGCAACAACAGCAACAACAGCAGCAGGTGGCCCTTTTCCAACAAACGGGGGAGCTACTCTCCATCCAGACGTCCAGCTTTCTGCAGCAGCCTCCCGCCCACCCCTCTCCTAACCAGCAGCTCTTTCACACTTCGAGCCCCTTGGCGGACACGCAGGACCAACAAAGAGCTCTGTTTCACGCCCAGAAGGGCCAGCCCACCCAGGAGCAGGTCCAGGCGGCCCTGTACCAGAACACGCTGAGCGTGCTGACTGGCTCCAGCCTCTCTCAGGAGCAGCCCCCCGCAGGCTCCGGCCTCTTCCTGTCGCAGAGCGCCCTCCAGGGCCAGCTCACAGCAGATGCTGGTCAGCAACAGCAGCAACAGCAACAGCAGCAGCAGTTGGCCTTTCTCACCTCCATGCAGACACCGGGTGCTGAGCCCCAGCCGGTCTCCGTGTTCCAGGCACAGCCGCAGCTGGCATCCCTGCAGCAGAGCAGCCCCATGGAGCAGCGACAGTCACCCCAGCAGCAGCAGGGCTCCCTCTTCCAGAGCCTGTCCCCCCACACCCCCAGTGGGGCACTCTCGCCCAGCCCCCAGCAGCCGCAGCCAGCCAGCCTGCTCTACTGCGGCAGCCCCCTCAACCCCCAGGAGCACCCCCCTGCCCTGCTCTTCAGCGGCCAGGCCCAGATGGGTGGCGGGGGCCTCTCCTCGCAGGAACCCCCGAATCAGACACTCCTGTTCCCTCAGAGCGTTGCCCAGCAGGAGCCTTCGGAGCCCATGTCCTTCCAGGACCAGAGCTCCACGGTGGGGAACCAGTCTACAAGCGAGTCCCCCAAGCAAGGCCTCTTCCAGGAGCAGCAGCCTATGCAACTGGTGCCCAGCTCTGCCGGTGCCACCGAGCAGCCCATCACCATCTTCATGCCCCAGGCCACCATGACGGCCCTGCAGGGGGGCATGGGCTCCCGGGAGCTCCCCCAGACCTCCATCTTTGCCACGCAGAACGGGGGCCTGCAAACCACCAGCTCCTCTCCTGTTCAGCAGCCCGGCACGCTGTTCCAGACGGCCGTGAGCGGTGCCATGAGTCAACCCGGACAGGACCAGCAGCCGGGGCTCTTTCTCTTCGGGATCCAGAACGGTGAGGGCGTCTGCCTTGGCTGGGCTCTCCTGCTTCTCGTGCCTGTTGTATGATTTTTATGCAGTTCGGTTAATGTGTATTAAATTATATGAGCTAGTGTGTGGCTGTCTGGGTTATGAGGGTTAGGACTTTGTGCCCATAATGGGATGGTTGTTGGTTCAACCCCAATTGCTCCAGGGGTGCTGGATACTGGTTGACTTATGTGCACAGTGCGTTTCCTCCACGAGACATTGTGCGCATGTGCAAAGTCTGTGGCTTGACCGGAGACATCTGAACGTTTCCATGTCCATATACACAGTGCGGATGCGCAAGTGTTACATGTGCGCAGAGAAGTATGAACCAGACTTTATCCAGAAAAGGCCATTGTGTGTGTGGGTTTTTGCTGCAACTCCCTAATTAGATTACTAAATAGTGAACCGATTGGCCTCACACCTGGGTTTGAACAGCCGACCTAGAGGTTATCCCAATAACCTGCATACACACTGGCCCTTTGTGGTTAAGATTGGCCACTCCTGGTCTAGAGAAAATCAGCAACAAAGTGGCTATACTATGTGTCAGTGCTTGACGACTTCTGTTGTCTCCCCAGAGTGCGGTCAGCTCATAGATTCTCCTGGGTCCACACTGTCCGACCAGCTCATCGCCATGAGTCAGTCGGGCCAGAACCAGCGGGAAAATGATGCTCAGATCCAGTCCCTCCTTAACCAGTCCATGTCTGAATCCGGGAACATGCAGAACAGCCTGACAACCTCCCAGAACATGGAGAAAATTGATGACCTCCTTGTGAGCCTCCAGGATCAGGGGAACAACCTCTCCCCATCCTACTAGCAGGACCATTGGACTCAGGTGATTGTCTAAGTCACTGGTACTTTTGTTGCAGTTTCTCTTGGCCATAAATATGTATATACATTTTAATGGCTAGTATCATTCTTTGTGTTAAGTTCAGGTGATGCAATTTCCCACAAAGCTCCTGAAATGTCAGTTTGATCCTCCAGTAGCCTTCCCTTAGTTGTTAAGCAATGCACACAGTTCCTGGCCAACTTATCTCGAGCCATTGCCCTGCAGCACTGACATTTACATTCCACAAAATGACGTGACCGTAATGGAAACCAAATAGCCAAATTATGGCCGTGAAGTTCTGAAGGATCTCACGCTTAATACTTTTGAATCTCCATGCAGACCCTGGGAGGGCTGCTGCCCATCCGACACCAAGATGCTGCAGAGGTGGAGTGAGCGCCCACAGAATCCTCTTCAAACTAACTGCCCCCTCAAGGCATCGGCTCCTTGTGGCTTGAGAACATTTCAACTGAGACTGACACAGAAGATCAGTGTCAGACGTCAACTGGACCTGGGGGTGGGGGGACAAAGGTTATTTTATCCCAGTTTGTCATGTTGTTGGAATATAATTGCTATTCTCCAAGAGATGTCAGCATCATTGTTGTATAGCCCTTTACCTTTACAAATAACAGTCGTTACCTTGTCAGTTGACGAAACGTTGATTAAACATCTCAGTTCTCAGCGTAGCACATTGCAGCTCCCCCTATAGGGGGGTAGATGTCAGTGAGCACACAGGTGCTCTACAGTCTAGAGTGCTGCCTGTGTGTAGTCCTAACTCTTTATGAAATCACGGTTCCTTTTTAATGTTAAAGAACTGTTTTAGGTAAATAATTGAAAAGAAGATCTACAAAGCAAGAAAAAATGTCCCTTTGTATATTTTTGACATTAGACTTTCGGCACTTTATAATGCTTTACTTTGTGACCAGTTACTCCTTGTACTGACCTGCAGCGCTCCCTCTCTCTCTCCCTCTCTCTCTCTCCCGCTCTCCTATTTCATTTTTTACAAGTTATTTGTAAGTCTCTCGATTGTTATATGAACATCTCTGCCCATATTTACTGTACATATTTATAGTATTTTCTTACTCATGCATGCTTTTTTTAACTTAAATTTTATAAGGAGTTGGATTCATTGAAACCCCCTGCCCCTCCTGCTCCATTTTTACCCATATCTTAACGCGGTATAACGTGAACTTCTCACACTGGTCACTCAGAATGACGGAAAAGAAGATGAAGACAAGGGAGACGTTAAGGGGGGGGTGAAGGTATAGGCCAGAGTTTAGGTCATTCATAATATGCAGTGTGCTCCTAACCATATATAACAATGTATACATAAAATCTGTGTGTGTGTCTATTCAGAATAATGTAGTGTATATTGTTAATTATATTGTGTGTAAAACTGTACATACTTTATTTGTTAGTAATGTCTCTACGGTGGATGTCATGTTAATTTTTCAGCATCTGGCACATGTAATATAAAGGGGTGAATTGGCATTGGATCCTACAGGAGCTCTCTGGCCCTTGTAGTACTAGCGTGAAACGCGTAAAGCAGCTGTATGTGTGACTGGAAGGCAGCAGTTTCCCCGCTGCGGGATTCATTCACTCACTTTTAACGTTGTCATTTTTTGCCATGCGACGTGGTGCTATGTGCAGGAGGGATGGAGACTTTTTTCATGTTAACTATATTAATATAGTCATGTTTGTATTAATGTCGATCTTACTGTACGAGCCCCACCCCTGACGCTCTTGCCTCACGCTCTGCACCCGGCCATGCGCAAAATCAAGAAAATAGAAATAACTGCAGGCAGTTGTCTGACTTTTTGTCACCTGCCACTCGATTACACATCATCACCTTGCCAACTTTACGGCTGAAGTGGGCATATGTTTGCATCTTCTTTTCTCTTTTAATGGAGTAGGAGTGAAAATCAACTGCTTTTTTTGTTTTCTTTTGAACACCTGGTGGTGTGTAAAGCTGTAAATCTCAACCTGCTGGGTGCTTCTCAAAGCTGCCAAACTCGTTTGTTATCTTTTTCCGTACACGTACCCCAAGTGTGTGGCTGGAACAGGCAGGGCTCTGGCTGTAGTTTTGTTCATAGTGAGACTATGCAGCTAAAATTTTCGCCGAACCTGAGAGACTGGTCTCTGTGATGACGACAATGAAAATGGCTCCGTGAAATCTTCTCTTTTTACATCTGTATCGTCGTGGGTGTTTTTAACTGGTGTTGTTATAATTACATTTACTAATTGTTGGAAATAAGCAGCTTTCTATAGCGGGTGTTTGTGAAGGTAATCAGTGAAGGGCCCTTTATCCTCTCTTAATACTCAAGTATTATCTTTTAGTTGTTTAAAGGGACCTACTGCAGAAAGTTTAGCTGAAAATGTGCTTTTGAAGGAAATTACTGTCTGTGATTTGGATTTTTTTCCCTTCAACTCAGATGTCAGCTTTTGTTTCCGATATGGATTTTTGTATTTTTTTTTAGTTTTCTTTTTCCTGGTTTAGATCTTGGCCATTACCTCTCTTTCATCACATATCTGATCTATTCACATTCAGGACTGACAGCAGTGAATGACGATTGTACATGAAGTCAACCATAGATGATAAGTAAGATTTTGGTTTAAATCCACGGCCCAGTTGTTCTTAATATTGATATTTTCTGGTTTTCCCGTTAAAAAAAAAGGAAATTTGGCTGAACAACTCCCTCCTGAAATCGCAGCTCAAAAGATTATGTAATTGTAATGGAATGTTCAGTGTTATATTACTACATTAATAGAAAAAAATCCCAGATGTACCTTGTACACTGTGATTGAGAGAGACGTTTTTATTCAGTTTATATACATTGTTTCCTATGCCTGGTTTTTCCCTAAAAAAGAAGAGTGCAACAATATAGAGAACTAATGCTTTCGTGGGGGAACCTATGCTGTACTATCAACATGTACAACGTATGACATTTCATCATGCAAAGCACAGGTTTCCATGGGTTCTGGGACAACAATGATAAGCAACACCATATAAGTGGTAAAACATTAATCAAAGCTCTGATTTCAGAGAGTCGTAAAGATATGTACATTGTGTACATTACCTCATGAAAGATGTAGGTTGTACATAGACCTCCTACATCTGAGATCGGACCAATTATGATATAACATTCTTTATATATTCTTATACATAAAAATATTTTGGCAGTGGAATTTGGTAAAATTTATTTGATAGGAATAAACACAATGAATGACCCATTTTTTTTCCTTCCAATCTGAAGCACACAGTTGTTTTTAAATGTTACATTTTAATACCAATAAGTTGTGTTTTAGGGGGCCAATTTTTAGGGTACATTTCTTTTGCCTCAATGGTCTTTGAGATGTTTGGATGGAAACATAAATGTGCAAGAAAAACATACTCAATTGCTACTCGTATACATACATCTAACTCTTAAGAGATTTAAATAACTACAGTGCAAGTTGAAAGATGATATTTCATATTTTGGAATGTGAAGCCGATGGCAAGAGTATTTCAGGCTATCAGTTACTACATTGTTTGAGATGTGTGTGCCTTGACAAACCTTTTATGTGTTTTTAATCAAAGTGTAATTTCCTGTACCAATGCTGCCTACTTCCTTTTGTCAGTGGTACAGTTCTTAGTGGATGTTATTTTCAGTAATGACTTGCAAGCCATTGCATCAGATGTCTGGGGTGGATTATTACCCAAAAAGAATAACCTGTCCCTCTCCCCTCCCAATCCAGTGACCCAGTAAGTGGGTGCATCTGTGACTTCTTCTTTTGTATAACTCATTTTTACAAAAGCATTGAATTTATCTTGTGAGACTTAACTGCAGTTGAAGTTTTGTGTCAAACTGCTATGCAGTTTGATTTGGTACAATTGTAAACCTGTTACTACTTTTTTCTTGTTAGCCACTTGTGATTTTTCATTACAAGAGGAAGGGGAAACTATGACTAAATATTATAATTATGCTGATTTATTTATGTAACTTATGGGTTTTTTTCTTTTTTGTTTGTTTGACGCCAAGGCAGTTGGCCATGTTGCCCTGGGGCCAGGGGTGGGTTGTGGGTAGTGGAGGGTGGGGGGCTAGAGAGCTCATAACCAATCAACATGACCTAAAAGATTTCACTGAAAGTTTAAACACACCCATCACCAGCGTTTTGTGTGTCTTTTGTTTATATTAGATTTATTTTGCCTTTTAAAAGTATTATTGGTCAGCTTTTGCACCATTCTCATTGTGTGTCCCTTTAACCTGTTGTTTTGATGTGAACGCTTGCTTTATCACCTGTAGATGTGTCCTTTATTTCTGAGCTTTAGTAGTTGACAAACAGCACTGATATGGGAGGAGTCTGGAGAATAGTTTGCCTATGTGTGTTTAGCTACCTAGGTGAACAACTAATTATTAAAATGGAGAAATATATGTATTTTGCTTTTGTCAAGACATTTGTATACTCTTGCAATTATATTTCTGTATACTTGCTGCTATCTATATCAATAAAAATAGATTTTAAGTTTTTCTTTTCCATCCGTGGTATTTACTGTGTGTATAATTATTAATATTGTAATGTCTTTAAGATTTGGCTGTGAACATTAGCTTGGCTTAGGTGAGTTCAGATGATGACGTGATCCGGAACAAAATGATCAATTTTTTCACTCCACTGCTGAAAAATACATTGTACAATTATACAATATTAATTTAATAACGAAAGTCGAGAAAATGCTCAGTGGGTTCATGAGCAGGTCTAACTAAAAACTTAAAACGTGTTACAAAAAAGTGTAAGCAAGCAAAGTACATAAATATAACGCAATAAATGAAACATTTTCATCGAAAATACTAGGAACGATGTATTTATACCTTAATGATTCGACGTCATAATCGGAGAAGATTGTCTCCTTCACCGCTAACATCACCACGCAAGACGTAGGTTAAACCCACCTCCACGCAGCTTCGCAAAATATCCCTCCGCAGCTGCCCGGAAGAACATTTCTCCATAGTGCTTTGTGCTGTTTACCATACTGTCAGTAGGGGATCATGGCGGACGTGGTGTCAACCGATGAGGAGACCAAACTTAGCAAAAAGTGAGTAGACGCACAAAAATGTTATTTTGTGTATAATGTACCTAAATTTGAACTAGATTATATGAACAATTATATTAACCGCATACAACCGGCTAGCTTCCACGCTACGCGGTTTAACGTTGCACAAAAATTGCATCAGGTTCGCGAACTGGAAGCCGGGATACCGAGTGTGAGTTGAACTGCACGTGGGACGCGAAAAAATACAAATCCCGTAGACCTTTGCGTCACTGAGCTGTTTAGTATGGCTGTTACTTGTAGTCTTATTTTTGCTTTTTCACGTTCAGTTCATGTGCTGTCTGCTGAAAGAATACTACAACTCTTATATGACAACGCAATATGTCTGCCCAGTTCCCATAGTCTGTTATGTGACACTGGTGGCACAAGTGGACTACTTTATCCTTGAATATTTTGACGTGTACGAAATAACCATACTTAAAGAAGTTTCCCTTCATGTTATCTAGAAGGGAAGGCGGAATATCGACAAAGAGTCATGATTGATTCAGACCTAAATTCAGACTAAGGAGCATCGTGTCCTTTTTAGTTAAACGTGAAGTACCCGATCGATGTGGTTATGTTGGTTAGGTAGTCAGCTAGGCACGGTAATGTTACTAACATGTAGGAAATTGATTGTTAAATTGAGGGAGCGTGCTCGTTTTAATCATTTTAATAAGAGTACATCATTTATTTCTTAACGCATTATTGCATGACCGTATCCAAACGTATAGTTAATGTGTGGCTAAGCAGTATGGCTAACGAACATTTGGGAGCTCTAGGCAGAACCCCTCTATCATTCAGCGGCATTTGGTGAACTGTTTGATTATTTCTAATAAGGGTTTCATATAAAAATGTAAGGAGTAGTAACAGTTCCTATTGCAGTTGTAAGAAATTATTGATGTACTGCAGTCATGTGAAATGGTGGGAGTCCAGGATAGGTATGGCGACTATCCTATGAATATGTGTGTCTGTCTCTCTAGGTCTGGGCTGTGATGGGACTAGTTCAGTAGCCCAGCTCTTCACACGATGCTGACTCTCGTTAGATATGCCAGGCAGCCGGTGTTCCTATCCTTGGGGGTCGGGGTTCAGAGGTCAAAGTTAATTCTCCCAAACAGAACTGCAATCCCCCCTCGTCTTTTGGGGACTAGGTTGCAAGGTGACAAAAGGTTGGTGGCTTTTCCCTCTATCCAGAGAAAAAAATGACCAACCTTTTGCCATCCCCAAAACTTCTACTGTAACTGTAACTAGCAGCAGTAAACCAGTGTAACTGTAGCCGAGCTTATTTTGTTCTCTTACGCCGTTCTCCCCAGTGAGCTGAAGCGACGCCAGAAAGCCGAGAAGAAAGCGGCGGAAAAGGAAGCTAAGGCCAAAGAGCAAGCGGGTCAGAAAAAAGAGAACGATGACAAGGGGGAACAGAACCTGTACAGTACCGACGAGGAGTCTCTAGACCCCAATGTGAGTTGTTCACAAATTCTGAGCAAGGCCACATAGACGAGCTGATCATACTCAGACAAACAACTTGTCACTTAATCTTAATAATTAGATTTCTGAGATGTTTGTTTGCCCGAGCAGTACAGGCAAGGAAGAAACTATTTAGAAATACCTTCCTGCATTCCCTAAATTCATATGAACAATATCCTGGAATAATATGGCTGACAAAGAGAGATATATTGTTGTTATATCACAGTATTATCATGCTTTGTACCCTGAGATGCAATAACATCAAGATGTGTATGTTTCAGGTCCAGAAAGTAAAAGCCCAGACAAAGATTTTGTTTCAATCAACCAGTTGAGTATAAAGCAGGGGTGGGCAATCTTACCCTCAAGGGCCCAGTGTGAATGCAGGTTTTTGGGATAACGTTTTGGTCAGCTGTTCACACCCAGGTATGAGGACTCTTCCGCCAAGCAGTCCTCTAATTAGGGTGTTGCAGCAAAAACCCGCATACACAGTGGCCCTTTCTGGATAATATTGCCCACCCCTGGTATGAAGAGTACTCAAATGATTGGTTGAAATAAAGTAAAAATCCAGAGCACGGTTTTATGTACCTGAATTGTCCACCTCTGCTAGCATCCAGCAAAGGGTGTCCCCTGCTACATATGCTGATTGTGTGGTAAATGCCCCAGGCTCATTGAGAGTGTTGTGGTGAAGCCCACGTGGAAAAATAAAATGTCTGAATTTAACCAGTGATTTCTGTATTCTTGCATTTTATAAAACAGAAACGTGACTTGTTCTAATCTCACTATTTGGACATACACTACCAATTTATACTATTAGTCTTACGACAAAGGCTCTCCTCTGTCATTGTTCATACACTCTGTTGATAACTTGATCACATCATAGAAAAGAACCAGCAACCTCATGTCCTATTCCTGCCTGAAGTCTCATTTGAATGGTACTCTTTCTTACCACAGCAATACTACAAGATACGCACGCAAGCCATTCAGTTGCTGAAAGGCACGTCGGAAGACCCCTACCCTCATAAATTCAAAGTGGACTTGTCACTCACAGAATTCATTGAAAAGTATCAAAACCTGCAGCCTGGTGACCAGCTGGTGGACGTCGTCCTCAGTGTGGCAGGTAGGAGCCTGGGGGGCCCTGGTGTCATTGGGTTGTCCTCAGTGTTGGGTAGTTCAGGTCCAGAAAGTAAAAATCCTGACCAAGGTTTTGTTTCAACTGACAAATTGAGTATAAAGAGTCACAGTCATGGAATACTCAACTGCTCGGTTGAAACAAAATCTTGATTTGGATTTTTACTTTCAGTACTTGAGCTATCCAATTCTGGTCGTCCCTGAGATATTTGGGCTCCTGTAAAACCATGTATTAACCTCGACAGGTCGAGTTCATGCCAAAAGGACCTCTGGTGCCAAGCTGCTGTTCTATGACCTCCGGGGGGAGGGTAAAAAGTTGCAGGTGATGGCCAACTCCAGGTATGTACCTCTGAACTGTACTGCTGACAGTCTACCAGTAAATCATTCTTCTATGGGGGTGGTGTGTAACTTACTGGGTTAGGACATTGTGCCTGTGATAGGAAGGTTGCTGGTTCAAATCCCAGGGTTGGCAGAAAGATTTTACCACTGGGTCCTTGAGCAAGGCTTTGTTGCCCCTGTCTTACAAAAAAAAAGTTCATCACTTTGTATAAAAAAGCATCTCTTAAATTAGTAATGTAAATACTATAGTTTATTATACAAATCTAAAGTACTGTGCGTAGCTGTACTGTATCATTCTTAATTTTACATATGGACTCGTTATATGGAGTCTAAAGAAAATCCCATTAATCTCAGCTGGCATCCTTTTCTCTTCACCCTGTGTCACACCAGGAATTACAAATCGGAGGATGATTTTGTGGCCATAAATAGCAAGCTCCGTCGCGGCGACATCATCGGGGTCCGTGGTAACCCCGGGAAGACCAAAAAGGGCGAGCTGAGCATTGTCCCCATCGAGATGACCCTGCTGTCCCCCTGTCTGCACATGCTGCCGCACCTGCACTTTGGCCTTAAGGACAAGGTGAGCCGCGGTGGGAGATTTGCACTGGCGTGCTTTGCCCTGTTCTGCTGACCTGTGCCTGTGATTTGGAAGGTCGCTGGTTCAAATCCCAGGGTTGCCAGAGTGCTTTATTTATTTATTTGTTTGTTTGTTTAGAGCCCTTGAGCAAGGCCTTTAACCCCCATTTGCTCCAGGGACTATCTGACCCTGCTTTCTCTTTGGATAGAAGCATATGCTAAAAAATGTATTGAATGGCATGGGTTCGAAGGGAAGATAGGGGGTGCAAGACCTACTCCGGGTCAGATGGCAGCTGGGTGCAGGAATGGAGATGCTCTGGGGAGCAATGAAAATAAAAGAGAGAGGCTACAACAGGACACAGGCTGCTACATCAGGGTCTGACCATGTTTCCTGGTTCTGACAGGAGGGGACAAAGAATGTTCTCATCACCTGGCTTTGCCCTTACCTTTGTAGACATTTTTGTCACTAATACTCAGATTTTTTCCCCGAAGGAGACCCGATTCCGTCAGCGCTACCTGGACCTGATCCTGAATGACCATGTACACAAGAAGTTTGTGACCCGTGCCAAGATCATCACCTACCTGCGTAGCTTCCTTGACCAGCTGGGGTTTCTGGAGGTGAGAGCAATGTCCTGCAGGTTGTGCTTCAAAACAAACCTTGCAGACTAATGAAGAATTTTCATTGTATTTAAGGTTATGAAGGTAATTCTACATCATTAAGAATTAAAACAAGATTTCATGCAGGAACAATGTGTTATGGTTTAATTTGATTAAATTAATTAATTAGATAATGAGGTCTGAAATAAGGGATGTTTTAATTGACCGATTCAGCAGATTTTTTTAAAGGGCGTGGACAGTGAAAGACAAGTTTTAATTTCATGCACAGCATGAAGGGCCACCTGTTATACTAGCGACTGGCATTCCCCTTTGGCAGGTCGAGACGCCCATGATGAACCTCATCCCAGGGGGTGCCGTGGCTCGGCCCTTCATCACCTACCACAACGAGCTGGACATGAACCTGTACATGAGGATCGCCCCTGAGTTGTATCACAAGGTGAAATGAAAGTCAAATGCAGACACTACAGGGCTGCTGCTGGGATGTGTTTGGCGTTTATGAATGAATGTTGAGAAAAAATACACCTGGTCACTTGCTATCAATTCAGTGTCGGCTTGTGACAACTGCATAAACGGCAGTCCTCTAGAATATTCCATTTGGTTTTTCTGACTTCCCAATGGCACATTCAGTGTTGTCATCCCAGTCACAAGTTACACATAGTTCTGGGCAGGACCATTTACTGGGTATATATTTTCTTTAAAATGCCGCTGTTTACTAGAAATCAGTCATTGAGAAACTGTACTATAGTTTGTGCTGGTAGGGAAACTTTGTCGATGAAGTTGAAGGTCCCATCCTCGTGTTTGTAGTAATAAGGGATTGTTGAAATACTTTTGTGCTTATTTGAAAGCTGCCCGCAGCGCCTTGACCCCGAGCCCAACTTGATCCGCTAACATTCCATCTCGATGTAGATGCTGGTGGTGGGAGGGATCGACCGCGTGTACGAAATTGGCCGCCAATTCCGAAATGAGGGCATCGATCTCACCCACAATCCCGAGTTCACCACCTGTGAGTTCTACATGGCCTATGCTGACTACCACGACCTGATGGAGATCACGGAGAAGCTGCTCTCAGGTCAGTCATGGGCAGAGTAGCTATGAGGAGGACAGTGCTTTAAGTTTGCACTGGGATGCATGGTAGAGTTTTGCGCTGATGTTACTTGTGGCACCTGCCCTTGTAGGAATGGTCAAGCATATCACGGGTGGATACAAGTTGACTTATCATCCAGATGGGCCTGAGGGTCAAGCCTATGAGGTTGACTTCACTCCCCCCTTCAAAAGAATCAGCATGGTTCATGACCTGGAAAAGGAGATGGGTGTGAAATTCCCAGCCCCAGACACTTATGACTCTGAAGGTTAGTGTTCAGAAAAATCAATCAGTATTTAACCATTTTCATTGTATTTTGAATATTGTGTCGGAATGAGCACTAGTATTAAAGATGACAGTGAAGATGAATGCTTTCCAAAAGAGTGTTAAACTGCTAACACACGGTACCGTGCAAACGGCTTAGGCAGCCAAAGAAAATGTTTAAAGTTATCTATCTGGGTAGTAAATGTATATTTGCCCAGAACAAAAATACAGTTTAACACCAGAATACATGCATATTATGAGAAACACAATAAAAACTAATGACAATTTCTTCTGCTCCCCCAAAAATTATTCACATTTTGTTGGATGGCTAGAAGAACACCGCTTCAGTTCCCAAACCTCTCCTCAGAGACACGTCAGCCATTGTATTTATTTGTTAAATTGTATCAAAAGTTCATTTGAATTAATTCATTTAAATAGTTTTAAAAAGTGAATGAGGTATTGATTAGGGGCAGCAGTGGCTCAGTGGGGTAAGCTTCTGTGCCTGTGATCGGAAGGTCGCCGGTTTGAGCCCGGCCTCGGCACATCTGTGGGTCCTTGAGCAAAGCCCTTAAACCCCAGGTCCCCAGCCACTGCTATGGGTGGCTGCCCTTCGTGACCAGTTTGCGCTCATCTGCAGTGAGCAAGTTGGAAGAGGCGTAAAAGAGAATTTCCCCACGGGGATCAATGAATCCTCCTCCTTCTGCTTCTTCTTGTTCTTCTTAGTCATATGAGGTGTGCTAGTGGTCGAGTCAAAAAATACACCAGTGTATCGGATGGTTGCTGCTGAGGTGACTTTAGGAGAGCTTTTGAAATGGTTAAACTAAAACATTTTGACAAACATAACAGCAAAGTTTTACACCAATATGAAGATCATTTAAATCTCATTGTATATGACTGCCAAAGGCTTTTGCACAGTACTGTAGATTAGTTTGGGACACTTTGACCTCCTTTCGGTATATACTTAAGGTACTCTTCATACATTTGACTCGTTGCTCCCTTGCCTCAGAGACCCGCAAGTACTTTGATGACCTCTGTGCCCAGAAGGGAGTGGAGTGTCCTCCTCCTAGGACTACCTCCCGCCTCCTTGACAAGGTACGTTTCGTGCTTACATAATGCCTTTGACATGCCAACCCTAGTATTGATATAGCAGTCTCAACCTATGAGTTTATCTTTACAGCTTGTGGGAGACTTTCTTGAGGTCACCTGCATCAACCCCACATATATCTGTGACCATCCCCAGATCATGAGTCCCCTGGCCAAATGGTAAGCGCTTGCACCAAACCCAGCGATCACTAGCCCTCACTGGCCTGAAAATGGTTTTGATCAGTAACACAAGCTGTTTTCAGAAACTCATTTTTCAAAATGATGAAACAGTTGCTTTGTCCCCCTTATACTTGTAGGCACCGTTCGCAGAAAGGACTCACGGAGCGTTTCGAGCTCTTTGTGATGAAGAAGGAGATCTGCAATGCATACACTGAGCTGAACGACCCTATCAGACAGAGAGAGCTGTTTGAGCAGCAGGCCAAGGTCTGAACATACATGACACATCGGTATTTATTGTGTTAATAGATGATATTTATTAACAGTAATCAAAAACCCTGTTGATTGGTATACAAAGGTAATGTACACATCCTTACAATTCATATTCGATGCATTTAAAAAGAAATGTTGTGCCTTTGTAAGTTCCTTGTTTTATTTAGTTCTTGTAAATGGTGAATTATTTTAACTTGCTGTGCTCTCCCAACCAGGCCAAGGCCGAAGGTGATGATGAGGCTATGTTCATCGATGATAATTTCTGCACGGCCCTGGAGTACGGCCTTCCACCGACTGCTGGGTGGGGAATGGGCATTGACCGTCTGACCATGTTCCTCACAGACTCCAACAACATCAAAGTATGTCTCTGTCTACTGAACAACATGGAGAAATATGCAGTTCTGTTTAGGTTGTTGCTTTTAAGGCCAAGTTGTACTTCACTTTTCTGTGTGTGCTTTCGGTTGCTGAAGTGAAATTTTGTCATCAGGGGTTGGCTGCGGTTAGTGTGCGTGTAGCCCAGATTTTTATGTTTTGTGGAAACCGTGTGCATGGACCATACATGTGAAAGATAATTGACTAGGTGTTTCCAGTAGGTGGCAACGCCAGCTTTCACAGATCAGCAGTCAAAAATAAAAGCGTAGAAAAAGAATAGTTGTTGTTGTTGTACTAGTGGTTATAGTGAGCAGCTATATGAGGAGGGTTAGAGGTACCCGCATATCTAATTTTCCATATGGTATTTTAAAAAGCAACACTATTCTGGCAATTTGAAATATTGGCACAAATTTTGTAGTAACGACTTCAAAATACTGTGGTATGTCTTATTACCGTAATATCACCCAAGCATTGACTAAACTTTAAAACTGTTGATAAAAGTTTACCCATTTCACTACACTGTTTGTATTTGTGTTCGTTGTACTACGTCTGCCCTCTCCTGGTCTGTTGAAATATCACTGCTGTAAGCATGCACCGTCCGCGATTATCTGCATCTGCAGCCAGATGTAGTATGAGCACATGCTGCCGCGCGGACGACTGTCCACAGCCCGAAAGCGCACATGGAAAAGTGAAGTATTAACTGGTCTTTAGGTGTCTCCATCGTATCCATGATATGTCTATTGTGTTTATATAATGTGTACACAGGCTCTGTGCCACCTGCCTTTGTGTCGGACTGTTACTGCTCTCGCTTACAGGAAGTCCTGCTCTTCCCTGCCATGAAACCTGATGATAACAGAACATCCGCGCCTGCCGAGGGGACATCTGTTTGACGTGGGCTGTCATCTGCAGAGAAATCACTGTCAGGATTAGCCATATCTTTCTAAATCAGTTTGAATTTTTCACTGTGCGTCCTACAGCTTACCTGCTTGGGGTTAGCAAATTTCACTGACGCAATGCTATTTTAAACTATTTTTCCAAGATCAAATAAATGTATTTAATCATTTTTGTCTGCTATATCTTTTGTTTGTGGTGTGAGATAGTCACAGAAGGAGCACCAAAACCTGCTATAAATATTAGAAAAAGACATTGTCCATCGGTTATATTTGAATATTCTCATCCATTCTTTTGTCAATGATGAAATGTAGGAAATGAAAGTTTTGTTTGTAAGAAGGTGATTTCAGCAAAGTAATAAACCTAATGACTAATGGCTTTGTGTCCTTTGAGTTTCAGTATTTAAGATTGTTTATATGTGGATATGCAGTTTTGAGTACAAGCATACTAGCACAGCAATTTGTATTACTTGCACAATTTACTCACTGTATTGCAAAAACAAGTTCTTTCACCCTGTGGTGTCAGAGGGGCATGAATACCATGACAGATTCAGGGGGACCCAGCACTTGACAGGAGCCCGTGAATACATTAAATTGGGGGGGATGGCCAAGATGACTTGTCAGAGGATCCAGAATTTGTACAAAAGCCCCTGCTATCACCATTTACAGAGACAGACTGATGAATAAGGCAAATGGCATTGTAGGTGACAAGAGGCACCCCTTGCCTCCTAATTTTAACTGATACCATCTGGGCAATGATACTGCCCCCCTCTTTTCACTAAAAGTACATCTAAATTTTCATTTGTCACACAAGCCATTAAGTTTTTAAACCAGTAAAGCACAGTAAAATAAGCAGGATTTTCAGTCTGGTCAGCCTGATTTGTTGCAAAGTGTGAGTGAGGCATGCGGATGGGTATAAGAATGCCTTTTGGTGCCTCTAATGCTGTGATATGTATGGGTTTGTCTTACTGGTAAATTTTGGCTACTATGATGAAATACCTTGTGACTGTGCTGCAAACAATTTCCCAAAGTATGTACGTCCGTCTGTCTGTCTGTCTATCTATCTATCTATTACAACACACTCAGTCCACACCATTCCCCTTATTTACATACTGTAAACTTTATTCACTGTTGATTCTTCCTTGCCATTACATTTTCATATTGTCCACACATGTTCATATCTGTATTTCTTGCACTTTTCTACTGCTGCTATAACCTCGCATTTTTTTGCACATTTTTAACTTGCACATCCAATAAGTATTATTCACATTCTCTTGTTGATGTCGGCTGCACTGTGTACTGTGTACTTGCATTTATAAATGCTGTGTTGTACTGTACTCTACTGTATTGTTTGCTCTTGTTCGTTGTACTTGTCACTTTGTCTTGTTTGCACTTGTGCCGTATCGTGTGTTTTGTTTCTTGTATTGCACCATGGTCCTGGAGGAACGTTGTTTCGTTTCACCGTGTACTGTGTATATGGCTGAAATGACAATAAACCTACTTGACTTGACTATCTATCTATCTATCTATCTATCTATCAGTCAATCAACTAGAATTTTTAAAAAAATTATTGTGGTTTACAAAGTGCATTCAATGGCATTAAAAACATTACATTCTTAAAACTGCAATATTAATGAAACTTGTCATTAAATCGTAAAAGGCGATTTAAAAAGCTCAGTTGCAGGGATGGGATGATCGTCATTTCTGAGTTAACCCTTCTCAGTATGTGTCCCCTTAGGCGCTGATTAGACCTCATTCTCATCAATATGGATGGCACATGGACACCTAACCACAGCGACTGGTAGAATGATCGTAACAATCCTGTTGCTCCGGTTCAGCTTCGTGTCAAGATAATGAGGTCCTAAACGGGTACAGGCCTGAGCAAACCGTTAACAGGGAGATGGATGGAGCGGCCAGTCACGTTTAACTAGAGAAACATGGCCCTACAACATCCACTTGGTGTCGCTCTTTGGGCGAAATAATGCGTCGGTGTTAAAGCTTTTCAGTTTCCCACTGTTGTTGATGGGTTTACATGTGGAAAGAAAACAGTAAAAACAACTAGTTTTGTTGCTAGGCAATTGTAGGTGGTTGCTAGGGTGTTGCTAGGTGGTTGCTATGATGTTTCTAGGTGGTTGCTAGGCTGTCGGAAGGCGTTGCTAGGGTGTTTGTAGGTGGTTGCTAGGGTATCGGTAGGCGTTACTATGGTGTTTGTAGGTGGTTGCTAGGTGGTTGCTAGGTGGTTGCTAGGGTGTTGCTAGGCAATTCTAGGTGGTTGCTATGATGTTTCTAGGCGGTTGCTAGGTGTCGCTAGGTGGTTGCTAGGGTGCTGCTAGGCGTCACTAGGTGGTTGCTAGGGTGTTGCTAGGTCTTGGGTGATGAGGCGTGAGGTTGATTATTGAGTATTGTAGCTGTAGCATGAACAGTGGTCTAATAGGAAAACTTTGACTGAATTGCATTGAAGTCAATGAGAGAGAACGAGGGATGAAAGACGAGTGCGGGTCAAGATGGTGGTCATAACGTGTTGGGTGATTAGGCCTGAGGTTGATTACCAAGTCTTGTTGCTGTGGCACGAATGCTGGCCGAGTGGGAAAACTTTAACTGAAATGCATTGAAGTCAATGGGAGAGAACGAGGGATGAAAGACGAGTGCGGGTCAAGATGGTGGTCATGGG
>JAAGVU020000008.1:15915263-15939151 GCA_011763525.2 Mormyrus iriodes
TTAAAAAATCAAGCCACAAGTAACCACAACTTTTATTGAATACCTCATCCCTGAACACTAAGAACAGTTTCTAAACAATCTGAACTTTTTACATCCTCATATGATGGCCCGGTGTGTACCCTTTTCCCAGATTATGCCGCATACTCATTATCTGTGACAATTTACTATAAATTTAAGGCAAAATATCTTAAAATATTGGTTTATGGTCATCTATTTGACAAAGTGCCAGTTCACTAGCGACCTGAACATGGTAAAATGACTGTATTTTTACATGTGCATTTTAAGTGCTGCATTTGCAAACAGCGCTCACCCGCTTTTTTTATCCTTAGTAAAGTAGCAGTGTTTCCTGAAATTCCTATTTATGTAAGGGTTAAATTAGCAGAGAACAAACATTATTACAGTCATAGCTTTCGTGATAATTGTTTTAAGTAGTAATAATAAAATAAAACTATTCCAGTAAGGAATAAAACAACAGGGATCCTGCAACTAACGCTAATTGGACCCCTAATAATATGACCTTTCTGTAAACAATCACTGACCATGAAATCAGTAGATAATTCACTTATAGCTCAGCAGCGGAATCAATATTTTTTCCCACCGTGAATGTCACGTAATCTTCACGTGTTTTTTTGTTTGTTGCTTCTGATTGGTGAGCATGACTGGCATGTGGGGAGCACAGCACTTCTGATTGATGACAGTGTCTCCCAAGGAGGACAGCACAAATTTGTTAAACTATTCTCACAGTTTTAAACCCTGGGTCAGACGTGCCATATAATACACATTCTAAATGGCAGCCTTTGCGATTTGCTAATCGCATTATTTCAAATGGCAATTCTGGATTTGAAATCGATAAATCGTTCGGTCCTAATGTTCATCAATGGCCCCCTGTGCTGACATGGTCTAATGGCCCTATTTTGCAGAATATTACCAGAATGTCTTTATATGTTTTCTGATTTCAGTCTTTTGTTTTGTAGGCTGGCTGATCAAGATGACTATTGACAAGCCATCGGAGTTAGATACCCTAATGGATGAGGCAGCCTATGAGAGATATATAAAATCTATTGAGAACTAGGAGCACAGCTAGAGTCTGTTGTATTTCTAACAGTAATGATGCTTGAGAATCTTGCACTAATCCTCACCCTGTTTTAACCTCTTATAATCACATCAGTGATGGGAAACGTCCTTTGTGGGAAAACTCCAGCAAAATGAATTCTGGGTTTCCTGTAGCTGGGTTGCCGCCTATGCTGTTTTTTCGTGGATTAATTTCAGAGAACAGAAATTGTAAAGCCTTAAAGGTTTAACGAGTGTCAAAAATAGTTTGTAGAAAGTTGTGTGGGATGGAAACTGGAAGCCCCCAAATTTTCGTTTGGGTCTTTCCCATAAAGAGAGAGAACCTGAGGGACATTTCCAGTGTGTTGAGAGGTTCTGCTGGAAAGCCGGATTGTGGCATGTTAGAGTGGAATGGCTGGGATAATAAAATTCCAGAAGTCTGAAGCAGTGTCTTTATGTCAAAGTGCATCAGGTTGTGTTTGTTTGGGCAGGATCAGCTGGGGAAAGCAGCCAACAACTAGCCTTATCTAGTGAGGCAGCTAAAATGCTCTGGTTTCATCCACCGTCTTCCTCAGAACTATTTTCATATCCTTGCAAACCTGACATGGGTGAGAATGTTCTGGTCAACAATAACCTTGACACATACAGACACTATGGGCAACCTAGCAATTTTTTTTCAAGTTTTTTTTCTTTGTTTAGGAAAGTATAGGTTTAAAAAATACTGTGACACAGCATGTCGCTGATTTGAAAAAAGCAACACCAGCCATCTATATCTGTACATTTTTTCCTCCTCCAGGCTTTCTCTTTGGCAGGCAAGATCACAGAAACTGTCAGAATCTAGGTTTGTGCAGTCAGACCTATTATAGCAATATGTACCATTTGTGACAAAAGTATAAAATTCGGTTCTCTCACACACGCACTGTATTGGGTGTTTGATGTAATTAAAATTGATTCAGTTTGTGTCTTGTACTGTATGTAATATAATGAAATGCTTAACCATCGCTGTGCTGAGTGCTGAACTCCAACTGTAGTAGGAACTTAACACCGAATAAGACTTTCCCTAACTTGCAATTTGGTAACGGATTCTTTTTAAGAAGAAGCGCCGTGGCGAAGTTAGTCACTAGAGTGTTTCTGCTGTCAAAAAACGCATTCAAAGCGTTATAAAATGCAGTTGTGTGATGTATAATGTTCCGTAAACCTGGAGAGCAACAAAAACTAGATTTTTGTT
The DNA here is from genome assembly GCA_011763525.2 of Mormyrus iriodes. Lineage (NCBI taxonomy): Eukaryota > Metazoa > Chordata > Actinopteri > Osteoglossiformes > Mormyridae > Mormyrus > Mormyrus iriodes. The sequence continues at coordinate 15,917,542 of JAAGVU020000008.1, forward strand.
TGATGTCCATCTGCTGCTTTATTTGTACATACATCCATACATACATACAATGAGCCGAAAAAAAAAACACCGTAGAAGCTATACTGGTGCGCCTTTGTTTGTTTTGTCCGTGAATTCGTGATATGCAGATGGACTAAACGAAGTCCGCAGTACCTTGCGCACAATTAAAACGAGTTATTGATATCTACTGACATCTTGTGGTCAGAAATGCTCATTGTTTTCCCTTTTTATTTTTGCGAAGAGAGACCTTCACAGTGATAGGTTAACCTGTATCGATAATCTGTGAACGGAAGCAGTGAATATTGGAGGTGCTGAAACTCAAGATGCAGACGACAATCTAAAGTCGTTTAAAATTTAAGTACTTCATATAATAAAGGAAAAATATTTACGATTCTCCAATTTCAACTTTTCAGAATAGAAAAAAGGCTGCGATAGTTTTATTTATGCAGCGCCTTTCTCACACTCAAGGATGCTTTATAATATAGACAAATACAATGCAATACAATAAAGCAGTACACACACAGCAACAACAGCAATAAAACTAGATGTATAGGCCTATGTTTTACAGATGCCATTGCTAACATCTTTACAAGAATTAAATTGCAATCGCTTTGTTATGCACATGTGTTGTAGGTTTTGCTGATCGCCTCCTATGGAAGGTGTCCGTTTAATCTCTCGGCACTCATTGTCATTGTAATACAAATGAATCATCGCGGTTGTTGCATATAAATCAGTTTTTAATATTTGATCAATTTACAATTTAACAAAGGGTTACAAGAAAAGCACCATCAAAGCGATTACCCAGACACAGAAGACTATCGGCTTTGTGGTTGCTAAAAATAAAATGCATGGTTCCCGACCGCATTAATGTAAATTGATGGCATATCCCACTCCTCCACACAGTACGGTATAGTCCGTTTTTTAAGTTTTCATCTAATTAATCCACCGATCACTGGAGCACCGATTTGTCTGGCTTTACGTAAGGTCATATATATTTTGCGACTGTTTATTTCAAGATTGGCTAATAAGGGCTTGTATATACATTTTCTACAAAATAAACCAATGTTTATTGCTAAATCAAAAATACATTGCACAAGGTAGATTAAAACAAGGGCTTATATCACAGAGCTGGATTTCTCACTTAGCCGAATAACTACCAGATAAGGTAGTCTGGCCTAAATGTAAGTGAACAAAGATAAAGTCCGTTTAAACTGAGGTACCTTAAATGCGGCAAGTTATCTGGCTAAGCAAGAAATCCTGCTTTGTGATACAGGCCCCAGGTGATGATTAATACGGAGAGTGATTGCTGCTGATAACAAATCTGACATTTTTATGTATCATAGGCCTACATACAGTACCGATGCTATTTTTAATGTCATTGAGAACGTTAATTGTTGAGGGACATGCAAATTAATATACTGATGCCTAGACTGGGCTGTGTGCTATTTTTGCACATGCATTCTGCCTTAGCTTACATGTTGACAAATTGTTGACAAAAAGTCCTGGGTGGCATTCTTAATTTGTACTGTTGGACTGTCCTCGTTTGCAAAAGGACATAAACCATCAATCATTTTACACAATAACATCAACAACACTGATAAGCTGCTTCTTAATTCAGTTCAACATTCAAGTGCAGTCTTACGAAAGAAAGTGGCTTTGCTACTGCAGATGATAACATTTAGTGGAAAAATAGTAGTTTTATACAGTTGTGCTTGAAAGTTTGTGAACCCGTTAGAATTTTCGATATTTCTGCATAAACATGACCTAAAACATCATCAGATTTTCACACAAGTCCTAAAAGTAGATAAAGAGAACCCAGTAAAAGAAATGAGACAAATATTATACTTGGTCATTTATTTATTGAAGAAAATGATCGAATATTACATATTTGTGAGTGGCAAAAGTATGTTAGTTTGAAGGTGAAATTAGAGTCAGGTGTTTTCAATCAATGGACACAACTGTAGCACAACTGTAGATGTAATGGCATGGTTTTAGGGGCAATTGTTTTTTTTTTATTTATCAACTACTTATCCTGCTTAGGGTCATAGGAGGCGGGGGTATGATTTGAAAAGGGTGCCAGGTTTGTTACAAAGAAAATTAGAAGAGTCGGAAAAGATTATACCAAGGACAGAACTGAGGAGACTCGGTCCATTACCAGAGTAGGGTAGCCGAGTCTGAGAGCAGAAAAACACAAGTTCAAATTTCCATGAATCTGAATTGAAAAACTATAAATTGAAGAGTAAACAAACATCTCAGGCTTCGCATTTAAATAAATAATTAAAATGACCATCAGCTAAAAATATTTTCAGTTTAGAAATAAATGATTTGTCAAACACAAGGTAACAGAAATACATCTCCATTGCATCCTGTAGTAATTATTAATTTCATTCACTTTTGACTGTATTCTGCTGAACACATTTAAAATTGGTTCTGGAACCAAAGAATATGCATAAAACAAGTAAGACCACATAACTACTGCAGGGTGCTGAACGCTGACTTACCCTGTGATCTGATCCCAAACTTCACTACACTACTATGAACAGAAACCCCTTATGGTTTATGCATGCGAAGCTGATAAAAGGACGTGAGTTAACTGCGTGGGTGCATGCAGCATTTAAAAAAAAACCTGTAGCTAGAGCTGAAAACAGACTGCAGACACACATGATGATCTCGAGAAGGTTTTTGGATCATGACTGTTCAAGTCCCAGTCAAGACAGAGTAAAAATTTACCTGAGTGCCTGAAAAGACAGAGTTCATTTCAGGCCCATAACCAGAAATACATTCCAGTAGGTCCATCTTGGTACATTTTGCTGATATGGGGGAGGGCTATATAGATTTTGCCGACTGGAGGGCTGAAGATAATTTTGAGAGGGGTTGAAACTTGTAATTTTACTACTTGGCTGGCCCATAATATACGTCCGAACTTCCACAACTCTGTTAGTATCTGTAGTAACCATTTCCAGGGGTTTTTCTCCATATGTGTAATTGGCAGTACTTGTGTTCTTATGCACCCGTTTTACAGCATCTTTCTTTGCCGAAGACCAGTTTCAATACCCAGGAACAGAAGTACAGAGGACAGTAAAAATCTCCGGATGTTGGTCTTGTTCTGCCCCAAATATTGAGAATACATCGGTTTTATCCTCACCAAATGAGACCAATCCTATAGTTCATTGCACCCCAAGTTCGTTCTTGGGAGGCAAGTTTGCAAGACCGGTCTTTGCATTCTCGGTATTGAGAAACACCCCAGGTCTTTACTACCCCTGGCTATTAGGGGTGTTGTACCTGTGCATGAAGAAAGATCGTCTTTACAGAAATCTTCTTAAGGGCCATTTTGCACTACAGTTTAGAGTTAGTTGTTGATGTCCAGGACACTTAAAGTTTATTGGTATTGGTAACTTAAGTGCTTTTATAATTCTTATGTTGCCTGATATACATGAATCACAGTTCCACTGTAATACTGCAGACTACAGATAAAACATTGACAAAATAGCTGGCTCTAAAGTACAAGCAGCAACTGGTGTTCAGTGGATTTCAACGGCTTAATTAAGGAATTGTGAACATGGCATTACTGGAATGAGCATGGCACCAGATGTAATGGCATGATTTTGAATACTCACTTCCAAAAAGACTGGCAAAGAAGGTCTATGTTTGGTTTATCTCCTAAAACAGAAAATGGCATGACATGGCACTTTGCTCAGACTTGTTGTACCACACAATCAGTGCTGGGTCCAGAACAAAATCACTATGTGCATCTGAAATTAGTGAAGGGGTGCGATCCCCACAGGCATGTCACAGTCATGGACTGATTGGCTTCCAATCACCCTCACGAACCCATGTAAACCCTGCGCACAATCAAATCCAGTACAAAATTTCATTATGAAGTACATTTGAGACTGGGGCGTGGGCTGGTCTTTTACATGATAAACTAGCTAACATTTGAAAACAATGACAGATTCAGGAATTTCCACAAGGACTGTGTAAACATGTTTATGAAAGCTGGCTTGATTATCCTGTTTCCTAAAATATGGTCATAACTATAGTTATATGAATATATTGTAATGGCCTAATTAACTAATTTAGCTGGTGATCTCGATTTTCAAAAAGATGAGTCTTCAGTGAAGGGCTTGCTGAATTGGGCCTAGTCCTGCACATGGTGATCAGTATGGGTGAAGTCCTACCATCAGGCACAAAATAAAAGTTTGTCTTGCTTGCGGCTTCATTCCTAAGCAGGTACAGGTGCCTGATACTCACCCAGTAATATCTGTTTTTTAGAATTTACTAATTTATTCAGATGGAATCAATTTATTCTCAGGAATCAAATGGAAGTATAGTATATACTATAGTAGTATAGAGTATAGTAGTATAGTAGTATAAAGTATAGTACTTTCATAATTCTATGTTTAACATGAAGAACTTCCGCATGTGTTTTTTAATATTCAGATGATTGCTAAAAAGCTATACCGATAAACATATTCCTATAGATTCATACCCCAGGAAGTGCAGCTCTAAAAACTCTGTATAAAGTAATTTGCTTTGCAAGGGAATCTGCCCTTTTCCAGAGGATGCTATTGAAACTGTAAGCTAATATTTTGGTCTGATGGAAAATATCACTTAGTCTCCCTGTTGGGGTCTCAAAGTAAATTATCAAAAGTTTCTTCGATGTCTGATGGGTTATTGCCAGGAAAATTACATTATGTTATATTTTTATGGTGATTGTCTGAATCGCTTTGAATGTTCAACGAAATATGATAGTTGAAGCGTTGGGGCCAAAGAAATTCTCAATCTGACTAAAATAGCAGGACTGATCTAACAGTTACAATGGTGTGGCCATCCACCCATATTGTTATCATCAGTTTTTCCATGCTATTGTCAAACCACTGAATAACCATCTGTTTTTGTACCCGCTCATCCTATTCAGGGACACGGGCATCCCAAACCAAGCCTGGAAGTGCAGGCGGTAGGTAGGGAATGACACACAATGGAGCACCAACCCATTGCAGGGCACACACACCATTTACACCTGTGGAAAATTTGCTAACTCCAATTCACCTTAGCATGTTTTTGGATTGTTGGGGGGACACCAGGGTACCTGGAGGAAACCCCACGACAACATGGGGAGAACATGTCAACTCCATACAAACATGGAACTATGGCCAGGGCCAGATTTAGGTCCCATGAGGCCCCCACTCCCCTTTTAACCTCACCCAGCCCCCCAAATGTCCTATGTTATGTTAGCTAGTTGGTCACCCCACCACAATGACACAGTTTTTGCAACCACTGATAAAACTCTCGCCATAATGCAGGTTATATAAGCACAGTACTCTCTGAAAAACTCTTGTTTTAGCATGCACTGTATGTACCAAGAGGCCCAGGTGTATGTTCAAAGTATGCACTCGGGCCTAGGGGGGCCAGGGAAATTCACCGTATAGGGCCCAAGAGGCCTTAGTGAGTTGATCATGCTTTAAGCACTAGGAGCCTACGGGCCCAAGTGGTAAACTTGATCTTAAAATGCCAATAGGCATGGGGGCCCTCACACTGTTAGTGCTGAGGGATCCAAGGCCCCAAGTGGTCAACATATGTTTAAACACCAAGAGATCTGGGGGGGCTCACATTGTAATTACCGTACAGTCTGGGGGGGCCTAGCGGTGAGCTCACACTATAACCATACAGGGGCATAGTGGTCCACATCTGCTGTGTGCAGTGAGGGTGCATGAGTTCAACTTTCTTCTGAAGTCCTGGGTCACACAACACACACGACCTGAGGCTTGAAGGCCCCCTGGTACTCCAAGGCCCTGGGGCACTGACCCCACTAGCCCAGTGCTTAATCCAGCATTGGCCATGACTGAGACTTGAACCCCAGTCCCAGAGGTGTATACGCACCACGCCACCCCACCAATGAATACGATGACCATTAGCCACGCAAAGATATTTTCATTCTTCGAACATTGTCTTGACTCCTGCAAGCAGACTTGTGAATATTTCCTTTATTTATGCTCTACAGCCTGTATGCTGCTTTAACCCAGGTGATTTGTAATGTTCCTTCAAAACTGGAGGACAGCAAGCAGACTTTTGATTGAGAGGTGAGAGCTATCTATCGGCATCATTAATCTTACATTGTTACTCTTCTTCATTGATTTATTGTTCATTTTAGTTTTGTGTTGTATACTATATAAATCAAAAAATGGCTATTTGAGTCAATTTTTTTATTATGCAGCTGCATAAGAACTATGATGATCACTGCATCTGTCTCATACTGTTCTGTGCCATGTCAATAGAGGCTAATTAACTTGAGATGATTATATGGTTGGTGACCGCTACAAGCCAGTCTGTGCTGGTGAAGCGCACCGAGGAACAGGACAAGCCACGTCTGAACTTCATTCTGAAAGTTGGAGTGCATGTGGATTTTGAGTCAGATGCTGTAGAGCTTGCTGATCGAGTTGAGTGGCATCCTTGACTTTCTCTGATTACCATGGTAACATCTGAGCCCTCGGGCTTCCTGGGAAAATGTCAGGGTATTGCGAAATGTGCCAAGAAATGAATCATTTTTGGTGGAGATGGTCAGGTGGCACTTCAGAGAAGTGAAGTGACGTGCGCACACCCTTCAGAGTCAAAGTTGGAGAAATAAGTGACATTGAAACACCACATTCCTAGCTGTATTTAGGTAGATTATTCAGCATCATCCATGTATTATTGCACAAGCTGGTTCTCAGTCCATTACTGCCATTCTCTAAATGTAGTTAGAATGTAGCATCATCTTCAAAGGGTTCTCATACAAGAGGCTGATGATTGTGTGCTTTTCTCCTAAAACAGAAAGCATGCCATGGATTCTGGATGCTGTCTCTCTCCATATCAGTGGACAGTTTCACAAAGACTCACAGCTCATGCAGACAGAACTAAATACATTATCCCTGTTCAGTACATTGTACCTCAGATGGAGCTCATACTGGTTGTGCTGCATTTGTTAGTAACGAGGACTTGAAAGCCTTTAGCTATGTGTCTATGCCTTGCAATAGGAAAATCCTCAGGTTGATCTTATCAATGACCCCAGAATGAATCCGTCATCAGCTGTCAGCCTTTCCTGAGGGAATAGTTCAATTCTCACTATCCCTGAAAAACAAATGCTGTATCTCACAGCCAAAATCAGCCAAAAGGATAAAAGAAAATGATCATTATTGATGCAATAACCAGCACTAATAATCTAATTCTCATACAGATTTTTGTTTTAACTACTATCATGAATTGGTAATAGGGCTTCAATTAAGTCATAGTACCTTTATGACCAATGATATGTGTTTCAAAAAACAATAAATAAATCAATATAAACAGTGACCTAATGCATCGAATTTCTTACTAATGTATGTCAGGGTCAGCTTATGTAGGGAAATCTTATTTATGTAAACCTGAGTTGACAATAAAGACTTGCACTATTACTAAAGTAGAGGACATCCACCTGGATTATGATCCGTAATTCTTCATCATCATAATTTTTATTTTTTCCAAGGAGGAACTGAATGAAGTGATTTGTCTTTTAGCATTTGTCTTTTTACACAGCTACTTCTGTAGATCAGAAATCTTATGGCTGTTCTGTTGCCTTCAAAATAAACATGGAGAGGAGGGGGTAAGAAATAATTGAATAGCCACAACGCTGTGGGTTTGTTTTGAACTTTGTGTCTGTTGAGGTGTGAAGTGTATTTTGTACAAGGGATTGAGCTAAAGCTGCTCAACATTAATAAGTCAGCACCAAGAAGACAGAGAAAAGGGCATAAAGTTCCTGTTAGTACAGTAGCGGATGAGCTGAGTGGATCAAGGCGTAGTTCCACGTTTCAACAGTTGTTGTTTTAACTCAGGGTCCCGCCAGGCTCTCTTTCAGCTTAGCTGTGATTGGCCAAACCCTCCAGTGCTGCTCATTTTCATTAATGCCATGTCTTGTCATTCCCCTACGCTGCCCCTTCAGTAGTAATACAGCTAGCTAAAATCAGCGTCGTTGCTGGCTACACTCCCTAGACAAGTGGTGAGACCTATGCTGGAGCAGACAGCTTTGACCTTTGATAAGCAGGCAAAACTCATTCTCCGCTCCCAAAACACAATTTTCTAATCCTGCATGTTGAAATTTGTGGGTCTCTCACCTCATTGGGGCCATAAAGGAGGAAATTAGATGGGTAAATTCAGGCTAAGACACTTGTGTCACTATTTTGGTCAAATACAATTCAATGCATCACTAGTAGAACTGCCTACAGAGGCCCATAAAACCCCCTGGAGCCTAGTGTGTAATTAACCCCCCCCCCCCAGTATGCCGTTGACCATCCTGAGGGGTGATGTTCCTGGGTCACATATTCATTTTAGCACTTCATGCAGAACACAAAAAGTGACTCATAAATTGAGCCTGGCAACTGGGAGAGTCATTCAGCCACATAAAATTCCGCATCCCAGTGTGCTCTCAAAAAAATGAACATGTGAGCAATCTGAAAAAGACACCGCGGGCGAAAACAACATAGTCATCATCCATTTGTGTAGGTGTGCTATTAGACATATAAAATGAACTGAAGTATTTTGCACTTTGAGAGTGAGTGGTTAATAATGCATTTTTTTGTTTTAGTTTTCATATATAGGTTAGTTTTTCCCTTTAAATATAAAAAGAGCAGCCGTGGAGATTGAGATTGCTAATAGCATTTTTCCCCTTTAAACAGACTGCTTATGATCTATATCACCAATACCCAAGTGCTCTCTCTGTTTTTCCTTCCACCTTTTATGTCTGCTGAGGTCTTCCTTTCAATGCTTACCTCTCATCCACAAATACCTTTCTCACATTAGTTTTGTTACATTTTAGCTGTTGAAAATGCCCAGAGCATGATAATAGTGTCAGGTTTTCTACGGGCTCTGAGTCTTGTTATCTTACAATACTGACCGCTTGTTTTTACTGTTGCCAGACTCTGTGACATTAAGACTTCTGAGCCAAAGGCTTGTTACATAAGTTTGGGATGATCTGTCTGAGTTAATCTAAACTTGCCCAAGTATTATGTCTTATTTGGTTGCTGTGTGGACTCAATCTAGATTCTATATAAATAGATAGAGTTTCTTTTTTGTTCATCCCATATAGATGAATGATGGTCGCAGTGACTATTACTGTGGAAAACTACCAGGGGGAAATTTTTTTAAATGGTCAGCATTTCAGTAAGAAGCCATTTGTTATTATAACATTTGTTTTTCCAATATTTGCTTGGTTAACCCTAGAAACTCCTGTATTCTATGAACTACCATTTTTTTGTACCTCTGTGAGCAAAACTAAAACGTTCCAATTAAACACTGAATTTGATATGTTGGGGGATTATTAACATATAAATATTTTTTAAAACAATGCAGCAAATAAGTCACATGCCTTCAATCAATGTTTTTTTTTATTATCCATGGGGTAAAATATGCTTGCTTTCATTTACTGACTGCAGAAAATTCTCCCAAAATATTGCAGAATACATTCATTTATAACAGAAGAATAATCCAAAAATACAGCCTTAAAGCATAAATTATTAGTATACAGTCACATAGTGCAGGAATCAGCATAAAGTGGCTTCTCCGGGGTTAGGGGTTTGGCTCTTGTAATCTGCTGTCTGCGTGATGTTCGCATGCCCTCTCCAGGTTGTGCCGATTTCCTCCCACAGTCCAAAGACATGTAGTTAGGCTAATTGGTGTTCCTAAATTGTCCATTGTGTATAATTGTGTATGTGCCCTGTGATGGGCTGGTATCCACTCTAGGGTATACCCCCAGCCTTGCACCTTGTGCTGCCTGACATAGACTCCAGGTTCCCCACCCCCATGAACCAGACCAGGATGAGTGTTTGGATGATAGATGGATGATGTCAGAAATGGCCCTGTTGTTGCAGCACTGATTTACACTTGTAAGCAGCCTCCGATCTATGTGACCCTGAAACCACACAAATAAGTTGTGTTAAATATAAATTTTTAATGTGTCATCAGTTCTTTTTGACAGCAGTAACAATAATATTATATAAATTCCATTTAAATGGAAAACATGGCTATAATTTCCCATTGAAAGAAAGCTTCATCTGAAGCGGATTTTCGTTCAACTCGCAAGTCTTTTTATTTTCCTTTTTAAGGATATAGTTATTCTATCGGAGACACAGGAGAGTCCAACGATATGCAGGTACGCTAATCGACCTCATAAACTTGTCGATAGTGTGTGATGGTGTGTTTGCACGGGCGTCTCATCCAGGGTATTACCCACCGTTGTACCCTATGGCCCCCATAATCCTGTCCAGGATAAATGGTTAGAAAATGGTTGGACGGAAGTTGTTACTGTCCACGTTTCCAAGTGCACTTCGCACATTTAAATCCCCAATAACAGAACAGTTATCTTTAAATGCTACGTGAGTAAAACGTTATATATAAAAAAATTGATCCTTATTCTGAATGGCAAATGCAAAAATGATGTTACATGAAATAGTAAAACATGCTGTTTTAAGGCGTTTTAATGTTGGCCCAAATTAAATTAAGTTAAATTAAATTAAATTAAATCTTGTGGCAGTTTTATTGCATTTCCTTCCCCTGTTGCTTTCCGTTGCGGAGCAAAGCGTTGGTGCCTCCCCCCAGCGGACAGCAGCGGCACAGCCAAGGCGGCGCTTTCTCATTGTCCATCGCACATTCCTTCCATTGCCACCTCCCTCCGACGACGAGTTTAAAGAGGTGATGGGGGAAAGGCTTAAACAACGGGCTCAAGTTGAAGGGGGAATCACAGGTAAGATCCATTACTAAATAATGGAGGCATGGAAAATATTTCTATATGATCATAAGAAAATATTTAATGCGAAGCATGTGCTACCTTTTCATGATCAGGTTAAGGCGGGAGTAAGTCAGAGTACATTATTCTCTCGTAAATTTTCTGCAAGCTTTTCTCTTATCAATTTATATTGAGTATATTGCAACCTGTTTCGCAAACATTAGTCAATCTGCATGGAATTGTTTCAGAGACGCGACAGGGCGAAGTTACTTTAAAAGCTTTAAAAGCACGCAAGTTTCCGCTCATATTAGCGTTTTCTTGCTTGTTAAGATGCTCTATATCCCATTAATTCTGCACCTCTATTTTTTGTGTACACTAGTGTGCCATCATCATTTTAAGGTGTTTAGCTATTGGTGGCAAGTCACAAAAAATGATTTCACGTTTACCTTTAATGTAGTTTCTTTGTGTGGGAATATTGCTCGGGAAATCATGACTTATTACAGATTTTGTGATAAAAAAATACTACTTTTGTATTACGTCTATTTGCACGTTCTTCCCATGGCATCGCAGTATAAAGTAAAAGCACGTATTCCATGTGCAATATGCTGTGATTTTAAATAATGAAGGCACAAAGGTGTCCCCTATTATTTTGAGATTATTATAATTTTACGTGACTCATTCCCAAACAGCCTGTAACAATTTACTACAGTCTCTTCAGACACAATGAAAAAGACTGCTAACACTTGTCTGAACGAGAGCGCTGCAAAACCAAACTTTGGATTCATATTTTTATACAGTTTTGCTGTAAATTGGTGCAATATGAAGTCGTCAGTGTTACAAATATGAATTTATATCGTGCCTTCCCAGCTTAACTTTAATATTATATTGTAACTTTTAAACATTTGTTGAATCTTGTAGCTTGGTAGTTCTCGAATTACTATTATAAATATTGTATACGACAACGTATTGTTGTATGGTTTTGATTTTATAACTAATGAACAGAAACGTCAGAAAGCGAATTGTTTTTTGTGCAATCTGGGGACTGCAACTGGTTTTTTTGTTCCCAGAACACTTTCGCACCAGCTGCGCTGTTACTGTCAGTACAGGTTTGACAGTAGCTGCTAGTTACCAGTATTATTTGGAAATACGGTAATGGTGTTGGTGTATTATGATTATGTACTGTTGTTAATAACTAGAAAGTGATAAAATATATTTGAGCACTAACGTGCTGTGAATTAGAAAATTTTAGACTTATTTTATATAACATGAAAAAAATTCTCTTTTAACTATGAGTCATTCAAAAAGGCGTGCTAGCTATTAAACGGACATTTGGTAGGCATATATATATCCATAGGAAACAGATGAGCGAGAAATCGATGCCAATCCTTCCCGGTGACTCATCGTTCAGTATTAACGCTTCCATCTGACTATCTACTTTGAGAGGATCTATATAGTGTTATGTATGATGTGCCACGCCCTCTTTGTTCCACGTGTGCTCTGGTGCCCAGACGCCCAGCAATATGCTTAACCGATCAGTATTATGGACGTCAACCATCCTCAAAGACAGCAGCCAGCGTTGACTAACCAGTAGATTCTCAGTTTGAATAAAACGAAGAAGTGTGAAACGCAGTCCAAGGAAAGCTCACAACACGTTATTGTAACTTATCAGAACTGCGTAAAACTACAGCATTTGACTTTGCTTCTCCTGTTAGATGTAGATAAATCCTCGATTCGCATAAGAAAAGCTAATCAAGCATTCCATTTAGTAAGACTCGGATAATACAGTTTGAATGAGAAGTGTGACTTCTTCTGTATGGCACACCCTAGGTTGGTTCCAGAAACTGAACAATTAGATTATATAGGAATCAATTTTAGCAACAGGAAGGGTTTTTTAGTCATTTGAGAAATGATCCATTAATGGTTCATGTACACAATAATAATGGCTGCTAAGGGTTCTGTATTTGTGATAAGATGCACTGTGGTGTTCAAATGATCAAGAGAATGCTTGAAACGCAATAATATTTCCAATCTATATGGCATTTAATTCAACTGATTTATTTCAATTGTACAGTAATTTACACTAAACATGTTTCATGTCTTTAGAAATCAGAACTGGCTCAGCCAAACAGCAATGAACTATTAAATATCTCTTTTATTTAGTGTGCTGTTAATTGTGCAACATTTTTGGATATTTTCACTGACACATAGGATGATGGTAGGATAAAAGATGCAATACAATTTGTGTGAGTATGTATTTTAATTGGCAATTTTCTTTTATATTTTTGTTGGGTGGGTGCTGTAGGGTGGTTTTAAAGGGATAGGCCATCTATTACATGCATTATCTGGAATCTCTACGAATTCAAGAGAAACTACACATCTAAGAAGACCTGCATCTGAGAAGACCTGCATCTGAGAAGACCGGCCCATCGTTTTGAAGGTTCCAGATACTGGGCCTTTTCCTCTTCATTTGCCCTTACAGTGTGAAATCAGTCTAGCCAGTATCAGAGAAGCAATAAATGTTGCTGGTCGTATCTTCACAACGCAGGATTTGAAAAAGCTGAAAGAAGCCACCAGATTTCCCCTTCATCTCTTTAAGTCCTGGGACTAGTTCTATGTAAGTTTTCTGGAGGTCCCGGAGCTCTCACTGCCAAGACTGACTCAGTGCTCTAAAAACAAAAAGACCTCACAATCAGGACCCAAGCAGTAGCCCTTATATTTGCCTGCGGCCCAGTCCTCCCGCACGCCAGCCGGGATGAATGACGCCCAGGAGCTGACGTCCCAGGCCTCGCCAGCGACCACCCTCAGCACGGTCCCCTCGGCGTGTGTGTCCAAGGTAGAGCTGCGTGTCTCCTGCAAGTCTCTGCTGGACCGAGACACTCTGAATAAATCTGATCCCTGTGTCATCCTCATGGTGCAGACGCAAGGGCAGTGGACGGAGGTGAGCTCCTTATATTGCATTAACATGACTCAGCCCAAAGACTTTGACCTATGCACTATACATGAAGTAATTTAAATTTTATATATATAGGTCTGTGTGGGGGCATCCCAAGAAGAGGGACAGGCACCAACAAGAGAGTCACTAGAGATTTATGAAAAGGGGGTTAAGCCATTACTGGGATATCTGATTTTAATGGAAATAAATGAGAATATGCTATTTAAGCTTATTAGTGTGTAATGGATGCTAAAGAATATTTTAGCTAAAGCCCCCCTAAAACGGCACTAGCAACACCCCTGGGCTCCAGCCCTCCCCCACAACCCTGAACAGTCTGTTCAGAGGTTAGATGGAATGAATATATATAGAATTTATGTTTAATTTTACCCAGTTCAGCCAATAAACAGGCCTGTGTATCCTTGTTCAAAGATTAAAATTAGAATCAGTTGAGACTGATTTAATGCAACTGGGCTGTGCGTGAGGTTTATTCGTCTGAAATGTAAAAATACAATTACATTTATGTTTAATAGCTGAAACGCATTCCTTAAATCATCCTGATTTGATGCAAATAGTTACTTGCAATAAGTCAAGACACTGTGAAATACTGTATTTTATTTTACAATGGCTGGAAGTTCTCATACACAGAGCGAAACAAATCTTAGCTATTACTTAAATATTATGTTTATAGTAGTTAGGTTGCACTTTGCAGGAGGATCTTACCTCTATTTAAAAATATACTCTTTCACCAGTGCATGGAATGATAATGAGTTTTCTGCACGGAAAAAGTCATATATCTCTAAAAACCATTGATATGATTTCTGGAATGTAATAAAGTTTGACAAAGTATCTCAGGGTGTTAGCATGGGCAATCATGTACATCATTATTTGCTGCCAGTTCAACAGCTTGTGTTTGTGGCCATTATGCATTAAAACAAATTCGCCTTTCGGCAGAGATGGTGAATGATTAGTTGTAGTGCTGCAGAAAAATTACCCTGAGCTGAAGTGCAATGTAATAACTTTGCATCTCTCTCCCTAGCGATGACTTACTGTACCAAACAACACAAGTGATTAAACGTATATTATTGGGTATGGCTGTGAGTGTGTCGCAAACAATACATGGTGTATAAACACAAATAAACATTGCACATGGGGAAAATTAACCAGAACGTTCAATTTCCGTATTAGCTTATTCAGTACAGAGTCATGGGGACTCTGGAGCCTGTCCCAGGCAGCTCAGGGAACAAGGCTGGGGTATACCCTGGACAGGACGACATTTCTCTGTAGGGCAATCAAACAAAAATAACTACTCAATCTGTTTTTAACATAATTCTGATTAGTTCTGTTACTGAATATCCATATTGAACTGGACTAAAACAAATATTTAGAATTGCACTTTGTAGTCATCCATTAGGGTTATAGGTGTGGTGTGTGGCTAAGTGGGTTTGGATGTTCTGCCTGTGATTGGAAGGTTGCCGGCTGAAATCCCAGGGTTGGCAGAGTGATTTCATCATTGGCCCCTGAGCAAGGCCCTTAACCCTGATTGCTCAAATGTATGTTGCTTTAGATAAAAGTGTCTGCCAAATAAATAAAATGTGAAGGTTAGACAGAAGTGGAGGATAGTAGTTTCATGGCTGACAATATGTAGAGTACAGCTCTCAAATCCCACCCATAGAATATCAATGTTTAACTCTCTTCAAGCCTTGATGAGCTTAGAGAGAGTTACTAGTACTGAAGGAGACTGCATTCAGTTTTGTAAGTTGCTGAGAGGCAGAATGAAAACTTCAACAAATGGAGACCAGAATTACTGAGGCCCAGCTGCTAGTTTGCTTTTCTACTGCCAGAGTCCAAAATGAGGTGCCTCTCTCTCTTTGCTGGTTGCGTTTGCCCTGATAAAGCTTTTTCATCACTTCATCAAGAAAAAAACCCCACTAACAGCACGATGTTCAGATGTCTAATTTTGCATAGTGTCTTAATACAGTTACAAAGTGCTTTGTGGGGATTTTTCTGTTTGGGATAAAATAATGATACAATAATGAAGCATGATAATACAGAATTTGGCATTATTAGCCCAAGGAAATAAAGCGTCAGAAAGAAAAAATGACAGGGAAAAAAAACAAAACAAATTTAGCAAAAAGTAGCAATTAATTGAATTTCGTCCCTAGATTTCCATTCCAAGCAATTGAATTACTCAATTCTTACATTTGCGGCAAATGGAATAATGCAGATGACTTACTGAGTGATAAACGTGAAAGTCCACTTTACATAAACAAGATTAAATAACAATGAGATGCTGTGTTTGCAATATGACAGGAATCATTAAACTGAGAGGACTGCAGAGAGAGTTTTTCCAGGTCACGTTATGTGTCCATCGAAATAAATGCTGCTTCTCCGATATCCCCCACTGGAACACCTCAGGCTTGTTCTGAATTGCGTGTAAGGTCTGCCATAACCTTCAGCTGGCTCAGAAACAGTCTGAAACATAAGGAAGAGGGAGTACACGTCTATTAGAACATCACAGGCTTTCAGCTTCACGAAACGATACACCCATAGCCATGACAGATGGCATAGAAATGTATGCTGTGATAGAGAATGGAGGATCTAACGTTAGACTGGCACTTTCCCAGATCTCAAGCAGCTTGACAATGTTTTTCCGTCTGAAACCCATATAGTCTGATTTTCACTTCCGGTTGTGGTGTGGTGCTGCTCTAAGCGATACTTTACACAACTGTGCTACTTTTTTTTATTAGGAATTTGTATAAGCATATTTTTAGACACTCCAATATCGAAGCATATTATTCAGGAGTAACAAGTCAGTTGTGAAGAAATTACATAACTGTCTGTGTTGAACTTGACTATTTTTTGGATGAAGCATGTAATTTTGTTTTTACACTTGTTTAGCCTTGTTTTCCTCAATGTCTTTGTCCCTCATTTGCATGTATTTTTTTAACACCCTTTTGCTCAGTTTTTGGCAGGAATCCCATTTTATACGCTCATTATTTTTACCCATGTTTCCATCCATTTTTAGGGTAATCTTCCTGTTTTTGACAACTTACACTTAAGCATTGATGTAAAGGAAAATGCATTACCATTTTGCATAAAGATGAGGATTTGTTCTTAGAAACAAATCCTTGTTAGTAATGATAGTAACAAGGCTTCATATAACACTCTGACCCTGGAAGCCTAATAATAATACTACTTCAGTACGAAGTTTCTAGATGAATAGTGGGCTTTGCTGCAGCTTTCCTCCGAGTCACCACAGACAAAATCTATTTTTTAGAGCTCTTTCCAATTAGGCATCTACCCATAGTGTCAACTTGCCCCTTGAACTGGCTTCCTCAGTTTGTTTTTCATCTGGAACGTTTCTAATCTGCGGCAAGGATGGAACTTCTGAAAAATAGTCATGTGACCCCCGTGTTATACCCCAGAATACTCATTTATTCATGTTAGATTTCCCCCCCCCTCTCACTGTAGTACCACCCTAGCCAAATGTAGTGTTGATCTGCTTTGTTAATGGAGGTGGCAAGTGGTTCAGTGGGAGGCCCGATAGCTTCTGTTCTCATGTTTGCACATTCCCCTTTGTCCATGTTTCCCATGAATACCTCAGTTTGACATCCCATAATGTGTGGATGCACACCCTGATGATGCACTGACCTCCCATTGGGGCTGTTCCCTACCCCGTGTCTCTTGAGAAAGGCTCAATGCGACTCTGTTTTAGCTAAATGGTTATGGAAGACAGGTGACTGGATGATTTCTGTTGTGTTGATTATAAATGAGGACATTCACCAACCTATGCTCTGAATAATGCATTTTATTAATATTGCTGTAATATGCACAAAGGCATCTATCAAATGTGATGTACCCTTCCAAAAAACCAGGTATTTGAATGGGCAATGTTTCAGTACTCTTTTACTGTCAGTGAGTGTGGCAATATGAGTTTCTGTAAATTATGAAATCAGAGGCAAATCTGGTGAAATTGTTAAGCAATTTCCATTGTACTAAAGATATACCTAAACATATAGTTTCTCTGTAATAGTAGATTGGAGAAGCATCTGAGAGCCTTTCCGTGGTCTTTGTTTGGCCCTTTGCAACCCTCGCAAGCAGATGGATCCAAAGCAATGAACTATTTAGAGACGATTCCCCTCCTTTCGATGTGTCAGGAAACACTGGTAGCGCCTCATCTCACAGCACAGACAGCATGGTGCCAGCCGAGTGAGCCCTTTTTCACACTCCACTCCAGGAAAAGGTGATTTTTTTTCCTTTTTTTTCCCACTGCCAGTCAAAATGAAAGTAAAACAGACCCTGCTCAGTAGTCAGAAATGAAATCAGTTTCTCCCATGATCCTGTCATCATTTGTTTATTTGGATCGGCTTCTACACAGGTGCAAACCTCTTTGTTTTTGAATCAGTCCGATTTTATGTTGTGTTGGCCACACTGGAAACAAGTACGTACAATCCGAGCAATCACACGGCATCGAGTTGCACACCTTAGTAAATTAACATTTTTGCATGCAGATTTTTACAAACTGCTAATTGCTGTATTGCTGAGCTGGAGCTGGAGATTTTAACCTAAGTATGTTTATGAACCAGTATTACCTCACATTAGTACTGTAATGATTCATGTGGTTATTAATGTCTAGTGTGACCTTATTAAGGTCTAGTGCATTTATCCCAAATTCTGTCAGATGAGGAATGATGTACCACAATAAGTTGTCAATGGTGTTGCAGTAAGCTTTAACAGGTGTGCGGAGGCTCCAGATTTGGACGTATGCCTAAAATATTGAAAGACGGCTGTACTCTGTTGCATTTGCCAGTAAATCTCAATACATACTGTCTACTGCTGTTTGTGTCATGCATCCAGTTATGGCTATATTAAAGGGTAGAAGCAGAATCTCAATAGGCATGCATATTATATCAACCTTAAAGAATAATGTGTTCAATTTTATTCATGTTTGAATCTTTGCTCTTTCTGAAAAGGAGGATATTTAGAATGACTGGTTTGCTCTAGAACATTGTTTCTCAACCCAGACCTTAGGGACCCCCAGACAGTCCACATTATTGCTTCCTCTTTGCTCTCATGGGCAGGAATGTTATGTGACTTAAGCTAAGTGGCATGAAATATTTTACGTACCTATAAGAAGGAATCAAATGTCAGCTCAGATTCCTTGACATAGTTTTCATCTGCCTTGAATGTCAGCTCAGATTCCTTGACAGTTTTTATCTGCCTCGAATTTCACTCTAAATAGCATGTTGTTAATGTTCTTGGTGTTTATCATAAAAAGGTGACTGTAAACTGCACCAAAGCAGAAAAAGTAGATTTTGGAATACTAAATTTTACCTTCATGAAGTGAAATCATTTTATTTGACAAGAACATTAATAAGTTAACCAGCAATCGGATTACCATAAGTGTATGAAACATCAAACATTCCAAAAAACAAATGTATTACTTGGGGGCGGTAGATAATGAATATTACAAACTCCACAAACCTTGAGGGTGCAGAATGTTTTCGACGTAGCAGACCCACAAGAAGAGGGTAAAAAACGCATTGCAGGGAAAGGTTCAGCCATAATGACGCATGATATGAAACAGTCATTACAAAATATCGTATTTGGTGCCATCTATTTCCTTTTTTGTCTAGTCTCCGAATATAAGACGACACCACTTTTTCAGAGGTATTTTAAGGGGGGGAAAAACCGCCTTATATTCGGGTCAACAGTATTTCACGTAGGGGCTCCCAGCGTCTTTGATGTCTGCGGCAGGGGTCATCATCGCGGCGAATTCTGACATTTTGATCAAAACACAGTTTATATGTAACTTTTTTTTTTCCCTCAAAACTAAACATTTTGCCACGGATGAGTCTTGCCACGGATACGTTTGTCCTTGTAGGGATAGGCTGACGATCCCTTGTTCCAGTGAATCGATCGGCGATTTAGCTATTAACATTGTTTTCACATGCGAACACAAGGTACGAACACGAGGGGGTCGTAAAACATTGAAAACAATAATATGCATTTGCAACCAAGCACTCCGTAAAACCCCCAGCAGAATACTTGCCGCAGACCGGGAGTGGGAATCCCCAAGTTAGAAGACTGTACTGCTTTATGTTCGCATTACTTAGTTAGCATATATCCAGAGTTCAGCGGCTAAAACTATAAAAAACGTAACGTGATACAGCTAAATAATTACTAATTGGTAATGCACATTAGCATTACTTTAAGTACAAAGTGCCAATTGACACCTTTACCTGTTACTTACCAGAACAGTCGCCTGTACAACGTTTGTAAAGCGGTGGCGCGCGAGCGGAGGTACGTTAGCCGGAAGGCGGCGCGGGTCTCCGAAATACACCGGAGTTAAACTTACGCGCATTTATTTACAGGCATTTTTAACACCAACACTGGCGGCCATTGACTCTTAGTAAAACGGAAATGACTGCGTTAAAGTAAGGTTACACTGTGATTTTGGCATAATTTTATTTAACGATTCCTTCCCCTCATTCTTCTGTCTCTGCTTATTGGCATTAAGGAGAGTGTCAAATAAAAATTAATCATAAATCAAAAATTTCATACCAAGACAGATACAACACTAAGACATTACCAAGAGACTCTTTAAAGAGTAAGTACATGTTTTATTGTAATGCTCTTATCTTATCCGATCTTATCTTAGCCTATCTTCTCATCCTACCCTACTTTATACTATCCTATCCTATCTCTATATTGACGCTTAATATCTCTGCTAGTCCTCCTTCCCAGGCCCATCAACCCATACATCCTTGGTAGGAGCTGCTGCTCCGCAGATTGCTGAAGGGGCCCCTGGCCTCTCTTAGCTTGCAGAGCACTCCTTCCTCGTGGCTCCTTTTTCCTCCCAGGGTGGCCTGCCCCTCCAATTCCTTAGGCGAACCCATTGGCCACAGTAATTTCCTTGTGCTCCATTCTAGGACAGCTGATTTGAATCAGTCTCTTTTTCAGATGTGCCAGTTTTAAGACAAGGAAAGTTTATTGATGTAGCACATTATACTCAAATTCAAGTGTTCTATTAAGGTATCTTAATACTGACTTTGTCATGTTCCACACATTCGGTGTAGATCAGGGCAGGTCCATATCTGTCCTCTTGATCAAATCTTTCACCATCGTAACTTTCTCCACTTTCCTACTACTGTTCTCTTCCAGGGGCTCATCTTTTGCTAAAAAACATGTCCGACTCCTTAGTTATTTTAACATTAACGATAATTTTGATTTTAATCTTGATTAGTTGAATTTCTTTGCTTTACATTTTTAGATGTTAACTCTTGATGCACCCACTCGTCAAAATGTTTGAAATAAGTGAGAACAGAAGTACATGTCATTCAACATAAACAAGCTGTTGTCATGGAAGCGCACTGATATAACAGGTAAGATCCCATACAGGTCGTTGTCCACTTGTCATGACTGCGGGCTTGACGGCAAGGCATGTTGGTGGTATAAAGGACACAGTGGCAGACAAAGTCCCGTGAGGGGATTTTATTTTCAATGGTGGCAGCACGCAAACAGACAGGCTGCGCTGTTGCAAGCTATGACAAACAACCACAACGACCGACAAAGGAATACAAGACAGGGGAGTTCTTATGCAAGGGAAGAGACAAGAGGCACCAGTGGCTGATTAACATGGGGAAGAACACTAGGTAACCATGGCAAGTAATAGGCGCGGCTGATTAAGCCCCACCTGTGGCGAACAACGGTAAAAGAGACCGGTAGGGCAGGGCTGAACATGACAGAACCCCCCCCAAAGGTGCACACTCCAAGTGCGCCCTTCGGAACCAGGGGGAGCCCGGGGGCCAAGGACTAGGCGGGCACACAGGATCAGGACACAAGGCGAGGACCAGGATGTCAGACTCAGACAGGACAGGACAGGACAGCAGACACCGGATGGAAGACCTGGGGAAGAACCAGAACAAAACCCAAACAAACCATGC
>JAAGVU020000008.1:15940462-15962710 GCA_011763525.2 Mormyrus iriodes
CGGAGACTTGGCAGGTGCCCAGACGGGCTCCGGGGACTCGGCAGGAGCCCTCTGCTCCCCTTGGCAAGGCTTGGAGGTCCCAGTAGCAGTAACAAGTTCACCTGGGCCGGGCTCGGACCAGAAGCCGTCCCGGTGAAGGTGGACGACAGGCAGGCGGGAGCTGTCTGGACGACGGCGGGCAGGCCGGCGGGAGCCATCCAGGTGACGGCGGCGGACAAGCAGGCGGGAGCCCTCCAGGCGACGGCGGCTGACAAACTGGCGAGAGCACGGGTCCCGATCCAGGGGTTTCGGTCCGGCTCCAGTCTCTGGCACCTGGACCTGGATCCCCGAGCTGCTAGGGCAGTCGCAGAACTGAGGGATAGGACCCTTAGCGACGGAGGCGGCTGGGAGTCCCATCGTCGATTGTGGGTTCGGTCGGTCATTTTGTCATGACTGTGGGTTTGATTGTGAGGCATGTTGCCGGTATAAAGGATACAGTGGCAGACAGAGATGGTGAACCCCGTGAGGGGACTTTATTTTCAATGGCAGCAGCACGCAAACGGACAGGCTGCGCTGCTGCAAGCTACGATAAACAACCACAATTACCGACAAAGGAATACAAGACATGGGAGTTCTTATACAAGGGAAGAGACAAGAGGCACCAGTCGCTGATTAACATGGGGAAGAACAAGAGGTAACCATGGTGAGTAATAGGCGCGACTGATTAAGCCCCACCTGCGGGGCACAATGGGGAAAAAGACCGGTAGGGCAGGGCTGAACGTGACACCACTTATGACCGTGATCAGTTCCGACTGAGCGGTTGTAAGTTGTTCCTTTATTTTATATGCAAAAACGATTACATGCAGGGTGTACATAACTGGTACGCAAGTACGTATTCGCCATATAATATGTGTATTTATCTTTGTAGCAGCACAAATGCATATTTATTTTATGTGCATTCGCGCTGTTATTTCAAGAAATCACTGTGCATTTTAGCCTTTATACCATAAAAGAAGTACAAATTAGCAACACAAAGATTAAAATGCATGGTAATTTCTTGTCACGAATGCACATAAAACAAATAGCATTTGCGCTACTACGACAAATAATTGCCGCGTGTAAAGCTTGCGAATGCGTACTTACATACCAGTTATGTGCACCCCTGATCACATGTATAGTAATACTGTATAATAAAATTATATCATCTTTAAGTCATATCGTTTGGTGGTTTTTAACCTTTTTATCACCATTTTCCTACGGTGATGCTACCACTGCCAGCAGTTAGGTGGAATCTGTCATACACTCTGGGCAACACTCGTGCCACGTATTTGCGGTCTCGGAACGGTCGTAAAGTCCATTAGTCGTAAATCGCATAGGTCGTAAGTCGACGACAACCTGTACGTCGTGTGGTTAGCTTTATCTGCTTTTCTCATCTATATCTTAAGATCCAGGCAGAATACTGTTTCCCAACCCGGACCATGGGCACCTGGAAGCAATCCGCATTTTTGCTCCCTCCCAGCTCCCTGCCAGATATTCCACAGGAGCAAAAACATTGAGTGTCTGGGTTGGGAAACACTGATGTAGAACTACAATGGTGACCTCTGACAGTCAGAGCTGATTATTGTATTATTAGCTCTGTATTGGATTATATCCCCTTGTTTCAGAACCTAACCTTTGGTGGCTGCTTCTGCCTGCTTCAGGAATGTTTAGTGGACACCTACTTTCCCTTCTCCTCTGGGACACTCCCACTTCAGCCTTTATGCATCACTCCTCCTTCCCTGCTGTTGTCTTCCTGTGTCACCTCCTATTAATTATTATTTAATTACATTTAACTTTAACCTTTTAATTAACTGTTAATTTTAAATTTGAATTAAATTTGATTTCTTTAGACATAATTGTTTGAGATTTTGGCGTGTACAGAAAAAAATATTATGGTATCCAAGATAATTGCACAAATTCTAGTTTTGGATTTTGTGTATCTGCTTCCCCATGTTTACACTAAAATGATTTTCTTTTGTTTTCATTATCTCTCCTGTTCTCCTTTAATTCCTCTCCACTCCTGTCTTAAAATTTCTCATTCCTTCCATTTTTCCCCATGTCACATGGTTTTGTTTATTGTCCCACTGAGAGCAATGTTACAGTATAAAATTTGTTAAATGTGCAATACTTAATAGTTGAATTATATTATTCATTAATATAACCATGCAGAATCGCTGGGTGATTTTTGTTTATGCAAATTTAGGTTGTCTAGCAATTTGCCAGTTTGTGATCCTCAGGCTGCGTTTTGCCCAAAATATTGACACAAAAAGTTCCACACACAAAAATTAAATATGGGGCCATGTTAAAGCCTAATTGCATTTCGTATATTTTATTTACATTTCATGTTAAAGTAATGGTTAAAATTCCAGTGCATATAATAGTAAAAGGAAAGCAAATTAGCAAAACACGGGAAGCAATAAGAACATAAATCCACTTTGAGATTGAAGTTCTTGTAGACAACAACACATGAGCCCTCCCTCCCAGCCTACCTAAAACAAACAGTCAAGAACACCAAATAGCTGATACAGATGTGATGGGACCTGGGAGGGGGCACAGATATTGACTGCATTCAGAATATTTCACTCTGTAATGCTGTCCACTGTGACCCTGTATTGCATAAGCAGTTGGATGGATGCTTTAAATCCCTTTAAAAAGAGGCAAAATCAACATAAACGCTATCTTGACTGAATAGTCAATGAATGGCCTGGAGGAAACTGGCTCGGTGTGCTCATTAGCAAAGAAAAATACTCAAACGTCAAACCTATCAAAATATAACAGTGACAATGACAAATGAAGTCACTGATTCTATAGAAGAGACATACCTATGTTTAAGTCCTGTATTACATAAAAATATAAAAATACAGTGGTGCCTTGACTTACGAGTTTAATTCGTTCCGTGACGGAGCTCGTAACTCAAATTACTCGTATGTCAAATCAATTTTCCCCATTGAAATGAATTGAAATGCCATTAATCTGTTCCGGACCCCCAAAAAACGCCACAGTTTTTTTGTTATATGTTTTTAAATAAGAAAAAATGTGCTTATAAATAACAGATTGTAGAAGTGCTATGCTCGTACTGCTTTGCCAAGTCGACTACACGCGCACCCTGGTCATGTTTTTCGATAATTTCTTTCTTTAATTCAATGCACATCATCCGCTTCTTCTTCTCAGCACTGTCCTTCGCACTGAATTTCTTCGGACACATGGTTGGAAAAACGAAGTTTTGCAAAATAACTGCAAGCAAAAATGCGAGCGCAACACTGATGCTTCCACCGCGAGGTAAACGCTTAAAGTGAACGAGTGAGACACGGGATGCTGGGCGGATGTTGTGGCGTTCACTGCGCCAAGTAGCGGTGGGGTATCTGAAGCTGGCTCGTAACCCGAATTTTAGCTCACAACTCAAAGCAAAAAATCGGCCGAGAGACGGCTCGTATCTCGAAAAACTCGTAAGTTGGGACAGTTGTAAGTTAAGGTACCACTGTACTGGGAAAACTATAAGCACTAATGACTAATAAACAATACTGATGCTAAATAGCATTTCTTCCAGGGAATATATACCCTCTCCCCACACACCTACGCCGGAAACATTCTTTTTAGAGACATTTCCCATGTTGTCTGGTTGCCCTAATTTTCACGTGCTGCTACTTATGTGACATCCATCCCACTCATGAACAAAATGTTGTTCGCAAAACTGCCTAGACAGATGATGGATCAAGAATGAATATTTCAGTAATCTTTATGCTAATACATTTTTCATGGCCATTGTATATGAGGAGTTTCTTGTCAATAATGACTCATCCTGCAAATGGTCTAGAACAAGTCCAGCTTTCGTCCACACTGCATCCACTGGCCCTGGATTCTGAGGGAATTGAATGTGCTGGATGTGCTGATGATTTTGAGACTATCAGCGTTTTCAGGGCATGGCAGTGCTGATTTAAATCTCACTTTCCTACTCCAAGAACACGGTTATTTGTTGAAAATGCCTGGAATGATTGGCCCTGCATGTCCCATACATTTTTATTTTTTAACTTCAGGTCGGCCTAGAGCAGTGTTTCCCAATCCGGTCCTCGGGGACCCGTGGTCGGTCCATGTATATATATACATGCTCCCTTCGAGCTCCCTACCAGACAGTCCACATTTTTGCTCAGGGGGGGCAAAAATGTGGACGTCTGTGGGTCCCCGAGGACCAGATTGGGAAACACTGGCCTAGAGTGAAAAAGGAAAGTTGCATTTTTAGAAATCCTCAGCGTTCACAGGGTATCTTGCTTCATTTCTTTATCTTCTTGATGCAATCTCATCCATGTTCACCAAGCCGAGACACACAAAGGCAATTCCTGCCATGCGTTGAATTGTGATTGACGGTTGAAAAAGTCAATATATTTTTAATATGTTTACTATCAAACAGCCCTTATTGCTTATTAATGAGTGTTAGTGTCTTTGTTGCCTTAGGCTATTCATATGATGGTTAATTGTTATTCTTTGCTGAACAGAGATCTGATATAACTTTGTGAATGGGGAAATGGGCACCAGAAACAAGCAATGAAAAATGTGATCAGAGTGCTATGAAGAACCAAGAGAATGTAATATAAGTCGAGGGTTATGCTGCTCTAACACAGCAATGTAAACGTGGCTTTCCTTGGTTTTTTATTTGCTACCTACTTCCCAAGGCTGTTTGGAGCTGCAGGGCTTTAACACCTGGTGTCTGGCTCAGAAGGTTAGGATTGGAAGGTTGCTGATTCAAATCCCAGGGTCAGCAGAATGATTTCACCATTGGGCACTTGAATGAGAGCCTTAACCCCTAGTTGCTCCTGGGAGCTGTTTGACCCTGTTTTCTCAAAACAGTTAGTTTCTTTGGATAGAAGTGTATGCTAAGTAAATGTGATGTCAGCGTTGTGATATTGAATTGTGTGGTAGAGGGGAGAGCTTTAAAGATTCTGCTATTTTGACGATTTGGAAAATGAGGATTTTTCCACTGCTGTTACATATGAAATCAGTGGGCTTGTCGGTGTGAACACATGCACTATGAACTGATTACTGTGCATACAGAAGAACCCACTGTGACCTGATTGTTACATTATTTCTCTTCAAATCAGCTGGACAGGACGGAAGTCATCAAGAGCAACCTGCATCCTGTGTTCTCAAAAGTCTTCACCCTGGATTATTACTTCGAAGAGGTACAGAAGCTGCGCTTCGAGGTCTATGACATCCATGGCACGCACAGCATCGGCACCCGTGATGACGACTTCCTGGGGGGCGTGGAGTGCACCCTGGGGCAGGTAGGATGACACCTCTGCCCCTGTCTTGTGTGGAGTTGCTTGTCAAAATGCACATTATTACAGTAACATCACCAAAATGAATCACACAGTGATGCACAACAATGCAGAAATCATTCCATTGTAGAACAGCTACCTTGGGGTAAACATAATAAGAAATGAATTAGTGTAATGAATCACAAACCTGTTTATTGTCAAACACACAACTGAATATATTGTTGTTAAAAATACACTGTTCTGGAAGTGTTACCAAACAATTACATTGTAATATAGGAACCCGATGATTGATGTTTGTGGAAAGACTGTGATGAATCTTCCATGTTCCCCAGATTGTGGCCCAGAAGAAGATTGTAAAACCTCTATTGCTGAAATACGGGAAGTATGCTGGAAAGTCCACCATAACCGTAGGTTCAGCGTTCCCAAACCTGACAGCTGCATCTTTGCGGTTTGCCGTTTTGCAGTGCCTAAATGACCAGTTAGAGGAAATATGTAAATATGTGGTCACTTGATGCGACAAATCAGAATTTTGATACTGAATTGAAAGGAGGGCTTGAGAAAGCAGTGAAGAGGAGTGCCAGAAAACGACTGTGTGCGCCATAGGTGGCGTACAGTTTCTCAGCAGTATTCAGATGGGAATAACTCAGGGGAAGCCTGTGCTCTCAGCCAGAAGCATGGTTGTGAAAGAGCTTGTTAATGTAGCTGTAGAACCAAAAAGGTGTGTGGAGGTGGACTGAAACCACAAAGGTTACCTGTCAGAGCCACAGGGACAGGTGGTCTGGTGGGGGGGGGGTGAAACGGGGTTACAGCGGCAGAGTGGTGGGGGAATGTGTCACATCAAGGGACTTTCTCGGAGGGTGAAGTGTCAGACTACCCATGTAGCTGTCTGGACTTGTTGTGTAGTACAGTTCAAGGTCACCGCCACTGTGGTTCTCGAAAAATGATAATATATGATAGTGTGTTTAATTTGTGTCGTTAAAGTATAAACATTTCAGACTCATATTTTGACAAACCCCAAAGATGCCTCAGTTTTTAATATTTGGACTAAGATGATAAATATGCTGTATCTGGGGCTGAGAAGCCATTTTGGATGTAAAGAACAGAAGAGTAGAAAAATGTCCATTGAGTGCTGGTGATGCAACAGACTGAAAAGAATAATATGGTGAGACTTTTTGTGGATGGGCTGCAGATGGGAACTGATTTCGATGGCACTGTGATAGGAGTTCTTGGAACTCTCTGGTGTGGCCATAATATTCCTGGGAAACTGTGTGGGGTGGGCACTCAGCGATTTGCTGTTTTGCTAATGGATTGAAATTTCCCAGAGCCGATATGACTAATCTTGAGGGTTATTTTTATGCATCTGCAAGTTGCTTGTTTAAAATTCTTCCTCAGCTTCTAACAAATGTCAAGCCTGCCGTGAATAATAATAATAATAATAATAATAATAATAATAAAACAGGTAAACAAGAACATGAAATAGCCACGTAGTTACTGTGAGGTGCTGATGTTATGGGACTCGAATGAAAATATTACACCGAGCACTTAATTTGCAAAGAAATCATGCACTTAAGTTATTTAACAATTCATACATTCTTGCTCATATGTTTGCACTCTAAGGTTCATGCAGAGGAGATCTCTGGAAACAATGGATATGTTGAGCTTTCCTTCAATGCCAAGAAACTTGATGACAAGGTAATGTTTTATGCTTGTACCTTCTACATTCTACCAACAAATATCTAAACGTTGTCTGGCCTGCCTGATGTACTTTCTTTTTGCCCTGAAATTAGCCTGTACATTCATGAAGTGTGAAATCATCCATCCATCCATTTATCCATCCGTCTATTGATTTTTCCATAACAATCTATAAAATCTAGGGTCACGGTAAACCTGTCTGTAAGCGTGAAATGTATTTTTTGTTATAAAAAGTATACCCTGTGACTCTGTCTAGGATAAGGGGTTGCAAGATGGATGGATGGACGGATAGATATAAAAAGTCCAAGGAAGGATGCCCTCAGACCCTTTAATTTATCTGGGGGATCTTTTTGGCTGCTTGCATTTACTTTGTGGGTTACCTGTGCTTTGCTCTAAACATAAAACAGAATTCCACTCGGAGCCACCTGCTTTTAAATGTTTTTGTGAGACACTATAATGGACAGACATTTGCATTACTTCCAAGGAACAAGAGCTTCTATATCTCTGATATAACTAAGGGTCTTGTGAGAGACACAGTGCGACAGGAGTAACTGTGTGTCGAAAGTGTAAATGTCCTACATTATGACTTTCAGTGTGCTAATTAGGTGACTGATCTAACTGTGTATTTCTGTGTGCTGATGGAATGAATTTCTGTGTGCTAATCTGGTGACTGGAAAAACCAGCTGGTTCTGTGTGCCAACAGAATGACTTTCTGTTTATTAATCAGGCGACTCTGTTAGCCAGGTGCCTTTAGTGAGAAAGTGACTTTCTCTGTACTTACCAGGAGACTGTACTAATAGAACGTCTGTGTACCTACCAGGTGTCTAATCTAGCTAGGCGACGCTGTGTGGTAGCAGATTAACTTCTTGTGTACTAACCGGGTAGTTAACCTAGCTAGCTGCCTTTGTTCTGTGTGTTGCCTTGGGGTGGCTGTCTATGACCATAAAACTCCCATGTGACTATCATAGTATGATGAGCAATTGTGACGTGTGTCAACCGCATCATCAATGTGTCTCAGGGATTTTCTGGAATCAGCTTTGGATTTGTGTCTCCTCCTGTGGTGGTACACAAAGCTCCCCCCACCTACACCCACACCTACCATGTTCCATTTCTCACATTTGCCTGGGCCCAAACCACCCCATTACCCAAAGCTACTCTTCACAAACAACTACAACCACCCCATTTTCTTAGCTGCTGTTCTGGTGTTGGCTCTTTAAATTAACACGTCTGATTCAGTACCTTTCAAATAACCCCACAAGGGAGAAATTCCCACCAGAAAAATACGTACGACATTCCCGAAATAAAACAGAAGAATGCTCTCTGCTTGGCATCAAAATTGCAGTGATTAAACCAGTCCACGTGCAAAAGGTAGGAATTGGAACTGGGTTGGAATTGAAAGTAGAGATTCTGGGCTTTTCAACTGTCAGAGTAATGCTAATGATAACATTATAGTGTGTTTGTGGTCTCCCCTGGTTTATTTACAAGGGTTTGAATGCTGAGGAAAAGAATTTCTTCTGAAGGTCATGGAAGATGGTATTTACAGGTGGTATTATACAAATCGTTATTGTTGTCTATTCCTGATGCATAAATGGATGCATTGACCTTATTAGTGAACAATGATATACTTTAAACATAACCATGTACTTCACCATGCACAAGAGAATTTGGCAAGTAGAGACAATGTGAATTAAACAAGGAATTATGATGACACAAAGATTGTGGTGTTGGTCAATGGTGTGCATTCAGCATAATGCATGATAACTATCCAGTGCTGTGACTAAATGTTAACAGATGCACATCTAAGTTCGTCTGACATGATTTTATAGGAGTTTTTGCTGTACCGGCTTCTACATTTGCTCCTGTGTGTGTCGGGAAAGAGACTGTAATAAAAATGAGTACAAAAAAGAGATAATAAAAAAAAATGAAGGAAGCTAAATGTGTTCTTCTACAATATCCACACAGGTTATGGAGTACGTGCCCTGTATGGTAAAGAGGTTGAATCAAATTGCTGGCCTTAAAAGACACTAACAATTTGCATTGACTTCCAGATTTGATTTGTCACAGCAATTGACAAAACATTGCCGAATCAAACTGGCTGTAGACTCATTTAATAGAGCAGAAAGATTAATTGTTTTTCTTTCTTAAAAGCTGATAGAACCTTTAATCTGGTCAGGATGGTCCTGTACGCAGCCTTTTTCCATTATCCTTTGTCACTGATGACCTGTTTTTCTCTTTTGAAGGACCTCTTCAGTAAGTCCGACCCATTCCTTGAGATTTATCGCATCAATGATGACGACACAGAGCAGCTGGTCCACAGGACAGAGGTAAGAATGCTCCAGAATGCCCAGAATCAGTCAAGCTTCTCACGGAGTGTAAATTCCCTGTTGCTTATTGGATTTATTCCAACTGCCTATCCTTGGACTGAAGACTTGCTCCATATTCCACATTCCCCTTCATACGTGTACACCACTAGACGTTTGGTGCTCGGGGCTGTTGTAGGGCCCCTGGGAACCTGATGTGTCCTTGGCCTTCGGCAGGTGATCAAGAACAACCTCAATCCCATATGGGAACCCTTCAAGGTGTCCCTAAGCTCTCTCTGCAGCTGTGATGAGGACAGGAAGCTGAAGGTGAGCAGCCTTACAAGAAAGCCTGCTGTCTTTGGTTCTCTTAATGAGCTCTCGCCTTGGGCATTCAGTGACCTTACCCCACTCTCTGTCAGCACATCCCTAGCCCAGAAGTAGCTTGCTTCCAAGTATGATGCCAAATTTTGATTAATAGCTTGCTGGATAATACTAAAAATAACAAGATAAACATGCCCCACAATGCCTTGGGCTTTTTAAATTGAGCTTTTGCAGGTCGATAGACTCAAGAACTTATTTTTTAACTTATTTTTTAAGATTGTTTTGACTTCACACCTTCATAATCATGAGTTTCAGTTCAACACCTGTGCTATATTTGTGGTAACTCAGACATCCTGCTATTTGTCTTCAGTTATTTGTGTGTGAATGTATATCTGTTTGTTTACAATTCATCCACCCACCTATGAACCCATCCGTCTTCCATACCTTGTTCTTAGTCATACTTAATGCTTAATTCTAACTTTCTAGGGCACAGAAATAGATGTTATTTCTGAGTTCTGTGAAAGACTGTATGCTCTCAAAGAATGAGTAATGCTTTTGTTTGCTTGCCCAAGTGCTTGGTGTGGGACTATGATTCGAGGGGGAAACACGACTTCATCGGGGAATTCTACACCACCTTCAGAGAAATGCAGAAAACGACAGAGGGAGAAAAGGTGGGTAAAAAGAGAGAGGGAGAGGGGGAGAGGGGGAGAGAGAGAGAGTTCCTGCGCTACATCCATATTGAACGCTTGGTAACACTTTACTTAACGCACTCATGTATAATGCATCATAGATACCTTCCTAGTGCATTATAATGCATTCCTAAAGTATTATAAACACGGCTATTTATATAACTATTTATAAAAAAACATAACACATTATAGCCACATTTATTATGCATTATGAATGCTCTGTGAAGCTCTCATCTATAATGCACTATAGATACCTTCATAATGCAAAGCCTCATTAATTATTATACCAACCATTATAGTGCATAATGAAGGTATCTATAGTGCATTATAGATGAGAGCTTCATAAAGCAGTCGTAATGCATAATAAACATAGCTATACTGTGTTATGCCTTTTTATAAATATTTATAGCTGTGTGTATAATATTTTATGAATGTATCATAATGCCTTATGAAGCTATATATCATGCAATTATATGACCGTAAAGTGTGTTACCTAACATGTGGTCTCAGTATTTTTTGTCTTTTAGTGAAATGTGTTCTCTTTTGGCATTGTTTGGACAAATTCATTTCCTCTCTCCTGGGGCTGATATGGCTCCATATGCTCTGTCTTCTCTGTGCTCCAAGGTCACATGGGACTGTGTAAACCCAAAGTACAAGACCAAAAAGAGGAATTATAAAAATTCCGGCTTGGTCATCTTGAATGAGCTCAAGGTAAGCCCACAAGTGCCACGACTAAGATAAGGCAACAGGGAAGCGACATAGCCCTGGCCATTTTGTGTGTTTTATAGTTTATCTGTGCTTTTGAAGCAGCTCTATCTGATACCCTTTGTGGGAATAGAAATGCTGCACGTACAGTAGCCTATTATTGCTTTGGACTTGGCTGACAAGAAAAGGACAGTATGGTGATTTCATATACAATCTTTAGCTTTTCTTGACGGCACTTGTGGTTTCTCTTTCTTTTGTCACCTCATGTTTTTCCAAGAAAAAGTCTTATAAAATACCTGTTACCTAACTGTACCTGTAATTTCATCAAACTTTTTTTAGGTTTTGTTTAACTATACTGACGTCTTTGTTCACACCGCAGTTGGAAAAGGACCGCAGTCTTCTCTCTGACACCAAAGCGGCATATGTGTGATAAACATCTCCTTGTCTTTTCTCACCACTTCCTCCTGGAGCTGCACAGAGTGTACTCCTTCCTGGACTACATCATGGGGGGCTGCCAAATACACTTTACGGTGTGTTGAGCACCTAGTTGATGTGGCAAAATGTTTGCATGCCGCAGGGATTTGAGATTAATCTGAAAGTTTTACACGTATTTATGGTTCCTGGATTAGCAAAGGAGCTTTACTTTTTTTTTTTTAACTCTCAGATGTTTGAATAATGTTGACCTTATGTGTTGCCCAACTAGAACTTTCCTGGAATCACATTTTCATGAGCTATAACTGTTTTTTGAAAACCTTATCCGTTTACATGCCGTCTGTCAGAATCCTTTTCCTTTTTAAAATGTTTTTCTTCTTAGACTAACGACTTCTGTTCCATTGAAGGATATAAATGGTGATGATCATATTCAAGGCTGTCTAAACCATTAGATAAAATCAATTCTCATTGCCTCGAGACTCTACTATTAATTCTTTTCACCACTTTCCCTTGTCTTCCTGCTACTGTAGAAAATGCATGTTTATTTATTTTGGGAACATCTAGAAACATCTAGTCTGACACAACGGCCACAAACTCCCGATGTCTTTTCTTGTACACCTAAGGCTGTAGAATCCCTCCCATGACAATTGATAACACAAACATGTTTGGTCACTGTAGCTCCATCAGGGAAAAAACAACACGTGTCCCCCCAAATGGTATGGTAGCTATCAAACTTGACCGCAGTCACCTCTTGATCCTCTGTCCCTTCTCATTTGTTATAGGTTGCAATAGACTTCACAGCATCCAATGGGGATCCTCGGAACAGCTGCTCCCTGCACTATATCAACCCATACCAGCCAAACGAGTATCTAAAGGCCTTGATAGCAGTGGGGGAGATCTGCCAAGATTATGACAGGTAGTTATCAGCCATTTGTCTGCGTGTACATAAATAGGTCCTGATATCTGCCACTGAGACCAGCTGCCAGGTTGTCTGCCTTTGAACTTAGGATATTTGACTTGACCTGTTCTCCAGTGGTGGGAAATGTTCAGCGTATTGTATATAATGACAGTGATAAGCTGCATCCATTCTAGGCTATGCGCCATGTATGCTGACTTGAGTGCGCAAGCAAAGTATAGTGTAAGTCGTAGCTGGGCGTGTGTTGTCCTCGTTGGGCATTAATCACAACACTGTGTCACCTACTGCTACCTTGGTCTTTGTGCATGGTTATAGCTTTTAGGCTTGACGGCTTTCTGGTGGGAGATCCCTGTTGTTCCATTGAGCTAATTATCTGACAGATGTTACAGAGATGTTAGCTATGTAAATAAGCAGATAATGATAGCATCATCCAAGACAGTTTATGTATTTCTAACATCAGTGTTTTTGGATTAGATTGGGACTGTTGCAGACAGCAGCCAGACTAGGGACAGTAAAGATTTATCTTTATTTTTATTTTCTTTTACCCTTTTAATCAAAGCCACCAGCAGCATTTTACCAATTGCGACAGGTAATGTTTTAGTGCAGTAATTCAGATTAAGCACAATAATGGTACAATAGCATAGCTTCTCCAGGGATTTTAACCCACAACCGCCTGGGCCTGAGTCCTTGTCCTTGTGCAGTATGCTGATCTGGTCTATCCTCTCCAAGATTGATGTAATGTGGCTAATTATGGCAGCCCTGAAGGGGCTCCCATCCGAACTGGGAAAGCAAAACATGCGAGTGGAAAGCTACAAGGCACCCTTTCATTAAAGACACCTCCTTTCTAAAGCGAGACGAAGTGGACTTGACAGATGTCAAGGAGGGATCTAAGGAATGGCTCACAGGAGCCTCCGGCATGGGCTGGATCAGAACCGACACCTCTCATGTTGCCCACAGAGGAACCGACACAGCAGCCGGTCTTAGGGTTGCTAGTTTCAGTCTGAAGAAATAAGGGACACCACTCCCCGTGGCGATAAAATTTGGGGGGCATGAGAGGATCGATCACGTGATCCAAATTAAAATGTATTTGGGTTGGGGGACGCTGATCTAGTGTATGTATGAAACAATGTATAGCAAAATACAAAACAAATTGCATCTCTTATTGGTTCAAAATGAGACATGGCATTTTATCTTTCAATATGGGACGATCCTGTAATATATGGGATGGCTGGCGACTAGTGTGCCTGCCGTTAGCTAGGGCAAAGTGTGGCAACAGCTATGTTTGGCAGCGGCATCACTGTGCAGCTTTCCCTGATGCCTGTCCTCTCTCTCTGGTTTGGGTTCTGCTCCCGGGCTCGTCCCCTCGGCCCGGCCCTCCTACCACGGCCCGAGCTCTCTGTGAGCCATGCCAGGGGCATTGGGGGAATGGGTGCAAGGCCCTGTCAGCTGGCACGGGTGAGGAAGCAGGGAGAAGGCTCTATAATTAAACACAGGGGTTTGATCTGTCTTGCAGCTTGTAAGTGCTCAAACAAAGCTGGGCCAGGGGAGGTGTGCACCCACACTCCAGCTCTTTACCCCCCCCCACCACTCCCCCTCGCTTGTAGTGGGTTCCTCTCCACCTGCTCATTTAAACCTTCTGAGGTGTTGCATCACTTGCCAAATGCTTCAGTTGTCTAGCAGGCGGCTTGATCCCGCAGCCTGCGTACCTCGCAGTTCCACCCGTTTAATTAGCCGGATGTTTCGCTGAAGGTTACGCGGCTCGCCCTGGAGCGCCGCACTGGCATCTCATTCAGATCCTTAACCCCCAGGCTCCCAGCCGGTGTGTAATTTCTTTGGTCACGGCTGAGTAACCGAAAACACTGCTTCTTCTCGGAGTTGATTACAGATCCGTTGAGTCGCCTGACTCGCGAAGCTGTGCATGTTTTAAGAAGCTCAGTCTGCTTATTTTTCCACTGTTTAATTGGTCGTTTGCATCCATTTGAATCACCCAAAGGCACATTAATAAAAATATTCCCTTACATAGGTATAGCTAATTTAATATTTCTGGCTATCTATCTTTCAGCCGCTTTCCCAGTACTGGGTCATAGGGAGGCTATGCTCAATAGAATGAGGGACCCACACAATATTACATGCTATAGGCAATTTAGGTTTGCTTAATCATGCCTTAATTGTGTCTTTAGCTCACGGGACTACTCCAGTATTTGCCAGCAATATTTGCATCCCTGAAATCAGTATGCCTAAAGCAGAATGACTGGCAAAGGGGAACTCCACACAGACAGCAGTCATGGGATTCGCAGCCCAACCCCGCAGCTCTTGAGGTGACACGGACAAACACTGATCTGCTGCGTTTCCCTTAATTTAATAATTACTTCCATCCAGCCATCCTCTGACTACGCAGTGTGGGGGGGCTGGGGCCAAACCCAGGCAGCGCAAGGCACACCCTAGATGGAATGCCAGTCCCATGCAATAATTTAATATTTGTTTAATTTGTATAATGTGGATTAATATTTGTGTAATTTAGATTATTCATAGTAGCAACATTAGGGTTAAATAGTAACTGAATTAGGGTTAAATTATAAATTAAACCAATGAATTTAATTTGTTAATTGGTAATAACATTTAAAATGGTCCTCATTTAAGGGTTTAATCCCTAATGAGCAATTCACACATCAAGTGTAGATCCCTATGGTAAATATCACGGAATTGCTTCTGTCCCGATTTAATGATACACGAGGTGAGCTCCACTGCAAAGTGTGTAATTTATGGGAGAAACCTATTCCAACATTGAGATTTGTGTGACTGATAGATCGCAGTGGCTGTAGAGTCTGTTGTATGCCTGATTTCACCTGTGAGTGTTTTTATGGTGCTCGGAATCCTGAGTCTCACGACTCGTTAGAGTAAAAGTCAGTGATGGGGGTATCTAGGATCATTTATGATCTTAATATTGATCTTTCAGGAATTTGATTTCTGTCTCGCTGCTGAAAATGGACAGAAGAATCAGCCCAGCGTCAATGAATTAGGCCTTAATAGTGCCTCTTTCTTTTTCATAGTTTTGACGTTGCACCATGACTATGTCAGAAAATCAGGAGTACGTCAAGCTTCAGATTATTATAATATCAGAGGAGTAACAAAAACATAAAGAACCAGTATATGTTTTACCTCTGTATTTACTGTTTAGTTTTTAATAAACCACAGGGAATTCTATTTAAATGCCTCAATGTTCTTACAGTCATATCTCAATGCCAAAAGAACTGATAAGAAATTGTGGGCTATATTGTGGAATGTGATGGTAGGTTCTGCCAAAATGGTTGAATGCTGAATGTCGGCTGATAGCAAATCATCATTAATATCCGTTCTCTCGTCCGGAAATTGGCTTTGTCCTGCATACCTGCGTCAGACCGCTTCAGAGATGTCCACGGTGCTTTTGTCGTGCGTCATTGAAGCGTTATATTGGTCCTCTGTTCAGAAACTGGGGGGGGGTGGGGGTTTGCCTTTAGAACAAGATCACAAAATTCTCATAAGGCCCCAAAGATTTAGTCCTGCCCTGTTCAGACAGGAAAGTTGTAAAT
This sequence comes from Mormyrus iriodes, assembly GCA_011763525.2. NCBI lineage: Eukaryota > Metazoa > Chordata > Actinopteri > Osteoglossiformes > Mormyridae > Mormyrus > Mormyrus iriodes. The sequence continues at coordinate 15,956,375 of JAAGVU020000008.1, forward strand.
GCAGAAATTCTGTAAAGCATTTTTACCATCACGTTAGTTTGTAATCAATACTTGTAGCTTAACAAAAGCATGAACTAATGGTGTTATGTACATGTTGATGGTCTAGATGAGAAATAAAATGGGGAATGTCTCACTGAGGCATGTAACGGCTTCGCTGACTTTCATTGCCCTGCTCTTTGGGCATTGGGACTCTTTGTTCACAGTAACTCATTTCCTTCACCTACCTGCTCATCTCTAAAGCACAGTGGATGAGTTAATGGAGGAGGAGAGGCGGGTTGCTTAGCTGCGGTCCCACCGGCAAAGCAGCTCCAGCGGTGCAGGGACACGTGGGGGGGTGGGGGTTGGTTACTAAGCAGCGTGTTTGGTGTTTCTCAAAGGGGGGCTGGGCATACTGTGCAGGAAGGTGTAGGAGGGGGTGCTGCTGCAGGTCACTGTGCTCAGCTCTGCATCCTAATTCCCCCCCCCCCAAAAAAAAGTGTACAGGCCGATTAGCTTAATGGCTGGATGTTCAACATGTACTCGTGAATGTTGACTCTGTGAGTAAGCAGGGACCAAATAAAAGCGATGGCTCCGGGCTCGTTTCTATATTTGGCAGAGCGTACATAACGCATTAACATATTCTTCGCATGAACTGGCTTTGGCTGGATGAGGTTACAGAGCGCAGCTGTTTTAGCAGCATAAGGACGCACTGCGTCTCGCCGCCCTGTGGAAGTGGAGATTAAGCGGCCGAAAGCTCATCCTGGACTTTTTCTGTGATTAGCGGTAGGATGTTTCAGGTCTTTCTGCTGCCAGCGCAGGTTGTTTATTAGTTTTTTTTGTTGGGTTTTTCTCGGTCTCCCTGTTTTGGTTTGATTTTGCACAGCCCTGTCTCCAAACTGCCAGCGGGCGTCCCTGTTCCGTTCCGGTACTCGACGGCAATGCCGGTGTGTTGGAATCGCAGCTCTATTTGCAGAAGTTTGCGCTCCCGCATATCATTTTCTCATCCCATTGACCAGAGTGATACTGGAGCCTCCTTTTTACCTGCTTTTCACTCATTCAGCTCTTAGGCGGTTTAAGCAGTCCCAGCATGTCTGCCTCCCTCGCTGGATGGATGTCATCTTTCTCTCCCTCATTTACCAAAGTTAGTTTCCATGTCCATGTGTCTAGGCCCATATATCTGATGTTGACAGTCTATAAAGCGAGACTTAGCTGTGTTTGCAGAATTCGGGGCGGTCATATTTCAAAGCCGTCCCCCTAACATCTGCGGCTGAGTGGTGAGTCGTGTTGCCCGTGCCACCCTCTGCCGCAGTTCATGAATTAAAGGGCCGACTGGAAGCGCTGATGGACGCCTAACCCGGAGCTGTCATTAGGGGGATGCTCTTCAAGATTGTGCCGCTCAGCTTGAGGAGAAGCGTGGCGCAGCAATGGCAGCGGCGTAACTGTGGGAGATGGGTCGCTAATGAGTTGAGTGGTAGATATTAAACGGCTGCTCAGGATGCAGGATTGGGGGGGGGGGAATACAAGATATGAAAGCAGTATTTCACAAGCAGATTCATCAGCTGTTACTAAGCCAGAGGTTCATAATCGCTCCTCTTCCATGAACTAACCTATGAGTCCTGCTCACTGTTTTGGGCTCCTGTTAAGCTTCCAGGTTTGTTCTTTGTCATTGAGATTTTAATTTAAATCCAAACATGTCTTTGGTGCATGAACACTTTTGCAGTACTGTACAGCCTAAAGATGTTGGTTAAAGACACAGATGACGGCAATTGCAAAAAGGCGGCATTCTGACTTGATGCACCCAGAGAATTCTTTTCATTCCGGAATGTTCCACTCTAACTCTTAGGAGCCCTGCCATGCCAGGACAGATCTGGCTTTCTGGGAAATGCTTATTCCTCTTCTCCTCACTTCTCATCAAGCACCTTAGCGGGCAGCTGCAGTAGCAGGGATCCATGCTTGGCACCTAGTGGTCATGTGATGTGCTGTGTGATCTGATCTGTGTCTCTCCCCTTTGGGTCCCTGAAGGTTTGACCACTTGTTGGGCATTTGTCTGTTTTTCTCGTGATTGTCCCTCTGTCTTCTCCCCTTTCCCTCTGTGTTACTGTGTTACTCCTTTGTTTTTTATCCACTTCATTCCACAGGGACTCATTTCATTTTTTCTGCATTCGTGCGGCTCCTTTACATCTTTGTCTTACTGTGACTCCATTGTCATCTTCACTTCACATTAGTATATTTTTCTCAGTATGATCTCACCATTCCCTCTCTCCTACTTCTGAATTTCTGTCTCCCTCTATGGTTCCTCCCACTCCTTCAGAATATAGTGTCTTGGTTCTGATTGCTCGACAGTTGTATGTCTGAAATAAAACTGCTATATAAAATGTGCCAAATATACCTGTGAGGAAAATGTGAATTTTGTTTCCTTTTTCCTCCAGTGACAAAAGATTTTCTGCCCTAGGATTTGGTGCAAGAATTCCCCCAAATTATGAGGTAAGCAAGTCAGCTATTCCTCTCAGCGATTAATACAGCATTTTAAAGACTTTAGCTGCATGGTTAATATACAGTTTCACTTTTAAGAATTTTCCACACCTGTGACTTGGGCCTTAATGTTTGCACATTGCTTCTTATTTTAATCACCGTACCCATATATAGTGATTGACGAATTGTTAACCTCTAGCCTAGAGTTTGTTCCAGCATTCTTCTCTCATAATCTCTGAACTACTCGTTCCAATTTTGCTTGAGAGGTTGTCAAACTACTTTACTTTTGTCTTCCTGTCTAGAAGAAACAATACTTACTATAGTCATAGTCATGGATTTGAATGTGAGAATTGTCTAGCTTTGTCTAGACTAAAATGTCAGCAGGACCCTGACAAGAATATGTATATAATATAATCATATATATATATATATGTATATACTGTATATGTATATGTGTATATCTATGTATATATGTATGTATATATATATATGTGTGTGTATATATGTGTATATGTGTATGTATATGTATATGATTACATTATTAGGTTTGCCTTTTTGCTAATGCATGCAAAATGGCTGCAACTGAATTCATAAAGAGGGGATCAAGAGGTTTATTTACTGTTCAACTAAATATTGCAATGGTTGACGCCCGATTATGTCAGTTTGAGCTTAGTGTGAATGCTGGTGTCATACTTGGCTAGAATCTTAGAAGAAACTACCACTCTCCTGGCATTTACATGGATACAGTATCTACAGATCATGGTCTGATGGATAAAGAGATCTCTGAGGCCAAAAAAAGGTCAGAGGACAATGACCAGACGTGTGTGTTGTGTGTATATGTGTGTGTGTGTGTGTGTGTGTGTGTGTGTGTGTGTGTACACATTTTTATAATCATTACATTCTGGAGACCAGATTTCTCCACAGTGTGATAGAAACCTGTAATTTTTGTGCCTTGTGGGGACACGTTTTCAGTCCCCACAAAGACAACCTCAGTTGTTCTTTTAATCTGTGAATGCAAACAAAAACTAGCGGTTCAGGTAGGAATTAAGATTGTCATAGTTGGGCTTAGGGTTAAGCCCATAGAAATGAATGGAGAGTCCTCATAGAGATATGACTACGTGGACTGTGGGTGCTTTGTGTGTGTGTGTGTGTGTGTGTGTGTGTGTGTGTGTCTGTGCGCGCATGTGCGTGTGTGCGTGCCCTGCAATGGACCGGTATCCTGTCTTGGGTGATCTTGGCATTGTGCCCTATGCTGACTGCAGTCTATTATACCAAAAAGAAAAAATTGTGTAGCCTTTCTGCATTTTGGTTAAGTTTTCAGCCCTTCATGCAGATGTCTGATCCTCTGACCCTTATTTCCCAAAAGCTCTGCTCACTGTCTGGCTGGAACACAAACACCTTTAGGTCAAGTTATATGTCAGAATAACCCAGTACCAGGGCAGTGATTTTAGCAAAACTACATTTGTTTTTAGGTGGATTTGCAGTCCATAAGCAAACTTCCTGAACATTTTTGTTCTCAGTCTTGCTGCTTAACATATGTTATAATGCTACAAAAGCTATGATGTGCTAAGACGTATGTATATAACCCATAAATATAGTGCAACTGCTTGATCCTCCAAACTCGGTTAACATGGAGGCAACAGCAAGCCTGACTCCCTTGGTAATTAATATTAAAATATGGCTGCACACGTCAACTGTTTCAAAGAAATTGGAGTTATTTGGGCTAATCTTTTAAATACTGTTCAGTGTACAACTGTGGGTACCACGCATTTACCTGTCAACTAAATAACACCCAGAAGAACTAAGGAGGACATTGGGCACAATCTTATATACTGTGACTAGGAACAATGTATTGTTGCTTTAATTGTACTTGGCATTAAGGTTTATGCTTTTATCCTTGTGTGCAGCTTGTATATTTTATGTATTCTGTAAACATTAAGGACTCTCACTGATGGTGATTTTTTAATAATCATATTTTCAGCTTGTGGTCCCTCAGCAGGCCCTAATGTGCCCTTGGGGAGGCTAGCTGGATTATTGTAGTAGTATTATTTTCCCTGAATTGAGTAATGACAGTTTATAATCGAAACTTCAGTATTGATGTTTTCGAAGCCGGTCAACATGGTGAAGGCTAGCTTAGGTTTGTGAATGGATTTCCCCAGTTAGGGCTGTGTGGATCTTATTGCATTATGGGAAAGACGCTTGGTCATTCAGCTAGTTTGAGTCCTCCCACAAATAGACACAGTGGTAGGCAGGGATGGACTGGGATTAAAAATTGACCCTGGACATTGGGCTCCCCCATTGAGAATTTTGCAAGTGGCAGGGGGGCATGGATCCCCCACGATAACTTTTGCGAGCCGGCATACCCATAGGCTCACTGGAAGAATACCAGATGGGCAGTGGTGCCACAGGGATGGGTCACCCGAGCCTGACGCTGCTTCTGCTGTTTATGCCCAGGTCTCTCATGACTTTGCCATCAACTTCAACCCGGATGACGATGAGTGTGAGGGTAAGGGACTGTTTGCTCAAGCTCTGCTGTACACTAACCTTAACTAGTACACTACCTCTATCAACTAGTCCTGCCAGAGTTCCAGTGGGCATAATGATGCAATATAGCAATGTTACCCACTTGTCAAAATGCAGTCTTACATTCATGGCGTAAGGCAGTCATACCAAACAGGTCTTGGATACTACTTGTGAGAACTTTATCAAGCTTTGGCTTCTGCTGGGATGCTAATTGCTACTTTTTGTTTCTCACTGGCCAGAGATCCAGGGTGTGGTGGAGGCATACCAGAACTGCCTCCCCAAGATCCAGCTCTATGGCCCCACCAACGTGGCCCCCATCATCAGCCGGCTAGCCAAGGTGGCGGCCAGGGAGGAGACTACCAAGGATGCATCAGTGAGTCCTGTCTGCCTTACGTACCTGCAGAGATCTCTGGTGAAGCACAGGAGCTGTTTATTCTAATTTCTTTTTCCTTTGATATCTCAAGGAAGTTCAAAGATCAAAAGGAAGCTATCTTAGATACCTATTTAGTCTAAATTTAGAGATGTATTTAATGTTGCATTCTTCCAATGTTTTCTGGCTGTTAGTGTAACTCACGCCTGTCAGGCAAAGCTCTTTAGCCTTTAAACGGGAAGCGGGGCTGCTCAGCTACGCGGAAAATTCATCTGAGAGGTGAACTTTGTGCAGCTGGTTCTTGTGTTCAACAGCCGCTCTTGGCTGCAATTCATTACAGCTGGGGTTTGGGGGAAATTAGCCGACTGCCCACTCCACCACTGCGTCCTTGGGGTCGCCTTCATTAATAATGTATCTGTTGTTACCTCCTACATCCTACCATATCAAGTTACAGTACAACATTTCAAGTAATCAATGAGCCAGATTTCACATGACTTGTGCGTAATAAAAAAGTGTAGATGGCCAGCTTCGAGTGGAAGCCTAATGGCATGTGTGATCTGATTATCCATAGGGAGACTTCCAGTTGAAATTAACAGGTTCAGAGTGGTGTTATTGGTAGTGCTAGCGAACCGCAGAGGCTCAGTGGTTAGTACTGTAGCCTCACATCTCCTTGTGTGTTTGAAGCATGTCTCCCTCATTCTGGGTATTCTGGTTTCAAACACTGGATAGGTGAATTAATATTTCTCTGAATTTCTGATCATGTGTACCAGTGTGTGCTCTGCAATGGACTGGCATCCCATCCAGGGTGGTCCCTGCCTTATACCCTGAGATTCCTGGGATAGACTTCAGGCTCACCATAATCCTGTTCTGAAAGAGTGGTTACTGTTAAATTTAGCTGAACTTGCTCTGCCCAGTAGATGTTGTAGATCAGGGGGCTGAAGGAAATTGCGGGGGGGGGGGGGGGGGGGGGCCGCCGCCTCTTTTTTTTGCCC
>JAAGVU020000008.1:15962720-15976100 GCA_011763525.2 Mormyrus iriodes
GTGGGCGGCGGGGGGGCCGGGTGGGGGGGTGGGGCGGGGGGGGGGGTGGGGGGTTCCAGCTCTTACTTTTTTTGCCTGGCTACATACTTGATCTGTAACAAAATCAGGGGGTGCCTCTCTGTGCCTGTGATCCCAAGGTCGCTGGTTTGAGCCCCAGCCTTGGCAGAATAATCACATGTCAGTGGGCCCTTGAGAAGCCCCCCCCCCCCCCAGCTCCAGGGTGCTGCATGCTGGCTGACCCAGAGCTGTGGCCCCCAAACTTGCTGTCACTCACATATTTGTCATGTGTTTCGTGGAGAGCAAGGTGAGATAGTGGGTTTGAACCCCCCCCCCCCGTTGCCTATTTTACTACTTGGCCCCATGCTTGGGCATATAGTTTGAAGTACAGCCACTGTAGGGTCCCGTAGGGTCCAATAGCATGTGTTCCAGTAAGGTTTCTTAACAGCAGCCTGAACGCTGAAAGGAAAGTTCAATGCAAAGGAATAGTCTGAAACAACAATGACTCACCTCCTGCCCCCCCACTCTCTCTGCCAAGCAGCGCTACCATATCCTGCTGATCCTGACGGACGGTGTGGTGACCGACATGGCCGACACTCGCGAGGCCATCGTACGTGCCTCCTACCAGCCCATGTCCATCATCATCGTGGGGGTGGGAAACGCCGACTTCACGGACATGCAGATCCTGGACGGCGACGACGGGGTCCTGAGGTCCCCCAAGGGGGAGCCCGTGCTGAGGGACATTGTGCAGTTTGTCCCCTTCAGGGACTTCAAAACGGTCAGTCTGCCTCACTCACCATGTCTGCAAATGACATTAAATATCATTTCACTATGGTCTATACCATGCCATACCATACCATACCATACCATACCATACCATACCATCTTAGGCATACTGATTTCAGGGAAGCGGTTGTGGGACAACCAGGAGTGGGGGGGGGGGGGGGTGGCGGATGCTGGCTAGGTGGTATTACAGAAAACCTGTATGCTGTGGTATATTTGGCATTTTCGCTGTGGGGGTTGTGTGGTGCCGGTAGTACATTTTGCCAACCGTGGGGGGCGGTGCTGGCGACAAGACTTCTCAACTGGGGGCGGGTGCTGGCAGAAAAAATCTGCCAAGCGGGGCTAGAGGGTGGTGGTAAAATTTGCTGACCAGGTGGGGCGGGACTGCAGCGGTGAAACTCTTTACCAGCTGATTTTATTGCCGCTGAATAGTGGGATGACAGATTTCCGGAACATTGCACAACATTCATTGGTGTGAGGGAGCTGCTATAAAGCCTATTATATTAAAAATTTGGGGTGGATAGATGGATAGATGGATGGATGGATACTTTATTCATACCCTCAGGGAAATTCAGGTGCTCAGACACAAAGTTAAAAAATATTGTAACATTGTTAAAAATTATTATAAAAGCCCGGAGAGCAAGCATAAATAAACAAAAAAGTAAAATCGTACAGTTGGTTCCATTGTTAGTGTTGGAAGGGCGATTGGTGACCAAGACAGGAACGGAACCGACAAATTTGACTTAAGAACAGACCTGGGAATGAATCTCGGATTGCCTGTACTATACTATAATATGCTATACTGTACATGTGAAAATAAAACATAAAAAATCATTTTACATTAAAAATATAAGCTGGAGTTTCATTCCGACCCTGAAATAATTTGTATAAGTCTAAATATTCATGACTTAATTCTCTGTTTCTGTTAGTCTGACTGTCCTCGTTCTCTATTCTGTGTTTTCTTGTGTTGGTCCTTAAGTCTGTATAGCCATACATGCCTTGCAGAGCCACAGAATTATTATTATGATGATTATAATTATTTGAAAGTGCCTAAAAACTGTGTGCTTTTTAGCTGGCCACTATTAATTCCAGCTACATGATTCAGAAACACCCCAGAGGAATTGCTGTGGACCTCAGATGGTGCTGCACCACAGCGGCCTCGTTGCCGGTGATGGTGGCAGAAGCCTTACGTCACCCATGACGTGGATGGTTCAGGCTGTTTTATAGCAGCCTCTCAGTCGCACAGAATAATACTGATTTTCATGCTGAGCACAGCAGAGGTATTCAATCTTTTTTTTTTTTAAGTAAGTAAAAATGCACAAAAATTCTCCTCCAGGCCAATTTCTCATCTTTCAATTTTGAAAGATACAAAGTAGAAAATGCTTGTTATAGTATGTTTGCTTAAAAAAACCCTTTAAAACCAATGTGACACCCATACTCATGTATAAATCCAGATATTTACTGAAGAAATCGGTTTGCAGGGGCTCACCCCAAGGGCCTCATAAGAGTCTCATCCTGCCCGACCCTTAACCACCACACCTAATTATTTTCTTGGAGCAGATGGAGAGGGCTGTCTAGGCTTTCGCTGAATTGTGTTGCCTACTGTTGTGGTTGTCACTGGCTGGCCTTGTGTAGCCTCAATAATCAGGGCGTGGAGCTTGTGCTGACTCATTTTTATATTATAACTGGGGCTGGGCAAGCTTTTCAATGTAGCTTTGCATTTGATATGATTTTGCATCTGATATAATTCTGCATGTGTCCTGCTTGGCCAATTGCCTTTTATCTTATAGCATGATGTTTATTTTCTTACTAGATAATTCTAAGGGCCTTACATGGATTATACATAATGCTTAATACTTACTGAAGTTGTTCTGATTACAGTACCTGTTATTATTTGATTCTGGGATCTGAACCAACAACCCCCCACCCAGCTTATGGTGTTCTTGCTTTAGGCCTCTCCTGCTGCCCTGGCAAAGTGCGTCCTCGCCGAGGTGCCCAAGCAGGTGGTGGAGTACTACAGCTACAAGGGCTTTGCCCCCAAATGCCCCACTGCCGATCCGTCGTACTCAATTTCTGGCACCCCAGAATAGCACTGACTTAACATGGATGCTCTGCGAACTGCATGCCTGGGCCCTTCACAGACTTGGCCGGTAAAGGGAGGGGGGCCCTATTGCTCCAGATATATACCTTTAAACAACTACCTTGACAAACCCCACTCCATACTGATCTACAGATATTTTCCTCTTCTTTGACTTCTCTTTTTTTAATCCATTTTTTGTTATTAAATTTTTTCTTTTTTCTTGGTGTTGCTTGGAATTTTTAGTTTTCTTTATTTGGTATTGCTTTTTTTTTTTTTTACTCTTAAACTTCCCAAGAGATTACAAGGTGATACTGTCAGAGAGGTCATCTGCAGGACTGGCTGAAAAAAATATTGAAATAGCAGTTATTTCATTTAATTTTAAATTAATTAAAGAAAATACTACTTGCTTTGTGAAGAAGAATGCACAGTATATTAGGATGCCTCCTTTAAAATGACCTCCTGCCCATAGTCACCAAAAGACTTCTAAGATTATTCTGTAGACAGATCCCAGTCTCATCTTCTCCTATGGGATATTTTATTGGGTAATGCTTTTCCCAGAGGACAAATGGCTATTGAAAATATGGAAATGGACTCAGAAAAAAATCAGGCTTTTAATGTTTCGAAATACCCCACGACACTGTACAGGATGAGCGATTGGAAGATGGGTGAATGGATACATGTTTAAAAATGTTTAAATGTCATGTACAGTGTTGCTATGTATGCTTGTTGAAATGATCATTTCTAAAGTTTTATGTTCATTTGTAAGTAGACACACATTATTCAATGAACGCTGTAACTGAAAATAAGTTAATGTACTATTGAGTGGTTGGGAAAATTAATGATGGTTCTGAAGTATATGCAGATATTTGAGTTCTGACTGCCAAGAATTGTGCAACTATATATTCTCTTAGGCCTCTGAGCTCCTGCTACAGACGGACCCTGCTCACAGCTAAAAGGTGTCACTGAGAATGGGAAAGTCAGCCAACACTTACAAAACCACAATCACTATATTAGCTGCCCTAGCAAGGATTTGCTTTGCGTGCATTTGGTCTTCCCTTCCTCCGTATCATGATACGCTTTGATTGGATGTATGAACTTCATGAAGCATTTCAGTTTGTATTGGGCAAGAATGTGTCTGTTTTTTATAGTCCATCCGAAAGATTCAGCACAAGATTTAGGTTTTTTTGGTCTTATTGGACATTAAGAGTCATACAAGCCTTGATTCTTATTTATGTTTTCTTTCCCTTCTTAAACTTGGCAGTAAAAATTTAAAAAAAAAATCTGGGGTGGGTTTTCCAAAGGAGTGAACTGATGGTGAACTGTTAATTGGAAACTGATGATGAGGATTATCTGTTATTAGAATTTGATTATCACCTTCCGTGAGTTTAGCGGGGCTTACTGGCCATAATTTTGATTCTGGTGGAAGTGTTTATAATGATTTAAATTCAGACTGAAATTATTTTGTTCCAACCCATCGCAGTGGTGCTTCCTTTCTGAAGAGCGTACTCTTTGCTGATGTAGAATCTGTGTAACTCTCTTACACCAAATTCCAGTTACAAAGCCCTCAATTTTAATTCATGCTCTTTAAAAACATGTTTAAAATAACCAGTGTTCTATTTGTTCAGCTGTGGACACTGAAAAAGTTACACAAATATGCTGATTTTTATATCAGTCATCCATTCCTTGGTCGATGCTGATGTGTTTGCAATCCGTCTCCTGGCAGTGAAAATTTTATTTATTTTTTTTTGGCAAAGTGTCTTGTTACTTTGTGGAGTTCATGATTCCACCCGTCAGATTTACCCTTTCCTGGGCATGCACCACTGTGTCTCATCAGACCAGAACACCGTTCCAGCCGCAAACCTGATTTCAGTTGCATTTATGTTGCGGCCCTTCTGTAAAAGCTATTTTTATGGAGGTGACATTGAATAGCGGTGTTAGAAACTCTGTGACCTGAAAATGCCAGATTGTTTCAGAGATTTCCGCCTGTCCAACCTGGAAAGTACATCTTGGCAAGATGAACCCTTGTTGGCAGCCTGGGAGCATAGCCATTGTTCTAGGACCCTTAAACTTCCTAGCAATTGGCAAAGTAGAAAAAGGTTACAGTTCAGTCAAAAGTTTGGACACATCTTTCCTTTGTACTATTTGTACTAATTTCTGCATTTTAGAATAATTTAAAGACATCAAAAATATAAAATAACATATATGGAATTATGCACTGACCAAAAAATATTTAAAAAAAAAAAAATCTGTTTGTTGGGGGGGGGGGGGGCGCGCGGTGGGTTTGGACTCAGAAGGTTGCCGGTTCAAATCCCTTGGTAAACTGAATGATCCCACTATTGGGCCCTTGTGCAAGGCCCTTAACTCCAATTGCTTCAGGGACTGGCTGACCCTACTTTCTGCTCTGTCATTTTCATGAGGTGGCCTCCTGGGATGCTTTTCCAGCTAATCCTGAAGGAGTTCTCACACATGCTGAACACTTATTGACTGCTTTTCCTTCACTCTCTGATCACACTGCTTCAAAACCATTTCTACTGTGTTTAGGTTAAGTGGCCAGGTCATGTGATGTGACACTATCAGTCTCCTTTGTAGGGGGCTTGGTATGTCCAAACTTTTGACTGGTACTGTGTATGTTTACTTTTTCTCGGATTTCTATATATACACACCTCTGTCAATTTTAACTTTTTGTCTGCTGATTTTACATTGTTACCACACTGATGTTGACATTGGTTTTGAATATTTGTAGATGCTCTTCAAGATCCCAGGGAAACAGTGAGTCACTGGTGGTGAACAGACAATTTCCTAAGCTTCCAGTTAACTTCAAAATATGACGTATAATTGCAAATATATTTTGCTTAAATGTTACTAAAAGAGAATACTTGTCAGGTGTGAATATTTTACTGGAGCCTTTCTTAGAGGGGAAAAAAATTAATTAAACCAAGAAATCAGGAAATGACTCAAACCAAATGTATTTATTACACCAAATGTGTTGAACCAAGATTTTCTGAACCAAAATTGTTCCTTTTTATATTGTCTGTAGAATAAATCAATATTCTGAACAACGTAAAAATATGGGTCGCTGTATAATATGAATAAAAATGGAGGGCGTTGTAGTTTAATATAGTTTCAGATTGTCACCTTGAATGCATGTTCAGGGCTGCAGAGTTTATAATCAGAATAAAAATATGTGTAAAAAAAAATATATATATATATATAATTAAAAAATAGTCATAAAAATCCATTGTGCATGCACAGTGCATGGTTTGGGCCTGGTAATTTGCACATTGGGGAAAAAAATAATCTTTCCTGCATTCAGATTGCCTCCAGCTGTGCTTAAAAATGCTGAGGAAAACAGCGGGTGGGAGTTCTCCTGAGCGTCAGTCACTGTGGGCATCAGGAGGCAGCTTTGTCCATTTCAGCGGGGCTGATCTCACAGGTTTGAGTAGCTGTGGAGCCCGGCTCACAAGCTGTGACTCTCAACACAGTCGCAGATTTTACAGTGACAAAGCCAGCTGTGTTTCACTTGAATGTGTTGACAGCAATTGTCCTCTTACGAAATACTCATCCTGAATTAACGTTCTGTTCTTATTATCTATCTTTCAGACGTCTATTATGCATACAAGAATTTGTCCTGAGAGAAAATGAATTTGAACAGTAGTTTGGAGCCGTAATACATGTGAAGAGGAGTGTTGGTTTTGAATGCCTATTATAAATCAATGTCACAAGTCCCTGTGAAATTGGCAAAAAGTAGAGAGTGTAAAAGAATAGTTTATCATCTTTCATTTAATAAATCATACTGTATCGTGGAGTGCCAAATTTTACCAGAGATTATGAATCTGGTCAGCAAGAATAAACACACATGAGCTCACATAGACACAGATAATCCTGTCCAGAATCTTTACCCTGATGTGTGTTTGAGTGGCTGTGTTTACTTCACTTAAACCAAGCATTTGCATTGGGGGTCTACTGCTGACCCCCAAACACTCACTACACTGCACATTCCTTATTTAGGAGATGTTCTGCTAAACAGCTAGCTAGCTCCGATCTTATGACTCTACATGCTAGCTATTTTTTTTGTTTTTGAAACATCTGTGGGGGAGCCTCAAAGTGACTTTTTGAGTGGGGCCCCAGGAACAACAAAGCTGCCTCTGGTGATGTGTCCCCAGCAGAAAGTCCACTGATGCCTCGGCGGGCTCTCCCCTCCAGACTCTGGACTTGCTCCCCTGTTACTGTCTGGGTTTGCAATGAGGGAGGGCACTGATTTGCATGAGGGGAAGATGGGGAGTGGTCAGTACAGAAACTGATGTGCCTGAATCTCTCACGACCTGCCATTCAGATGAGAAGATGTTACACTGCTTTCATTAATATTAGCGTAATGGGGATTTTGGCACTGTGGTTGAACTTTAAACCACATTTGGATGCAACAAGTATATTTATGTATGCATATAGTTTTGTCTTGCTTGTACTCCAAACTGCCTTGATACATTGAAGTACAATGCTGTATATTATTGACATAAGTGTATTCATTTTGAGTTTGGGATTGGGGAATGGAAAAAACACATACCATTAGTATATGAATGCAAAGAAAATATTTTATTGCATGCTTACCTTGTGTGCGTTGAAGCTGTGTTGTCTATTTCCATGTATGGTATGATGCATTATGTATAAAACATAAGCCAGCCTTTGCACCTGATCTTAAAATGTATTATATTTAAGTTATATTGAGTTAAATAAACCTTTCAGCCAGTTGATTGTTTTCCTTGTTGTATTTGTGAAAAGGGAACACAGTTTCTGTTTTTACCTGCAACTGATAAATAAATAATATTCCTATTTTCTTCTTATGTTTTAATTGAATATTTGATTATCTTGCCAATGTGATTTTAGTTCTATAAGTCAATAAGAGGTAAACACATTGCTAAAGCAAAGTATGGAGTTGGGTTAAACTAATCAGTTACCTCTCCTTGGTAATTGTTCACCAATCACAGGCCAGTAAGGGCTTCAGGGAACCAGTACCAGGTGACCCTAATAAAATTCCAGTCCGTATCATCATGCCCCATCCCCCCCCAGGGATAAACGGGCCATCAGGACCACCTGGAGAATTCCTGGCAGTGAAAAATATTCAAGTGGGATGTAATTTGTCTGGCTGATTTTTGTTCCCCTTTCATTCCCGCTGCCGTCATTTTTATTTGTTCTTTTATCCTTAAAAATACCCCGCTGTCCCAACCATATGGCAGACCCCTTCCCAGGACCTGCCAAAGTATGAAATGTTTACTGTACAGATGGATACGTGCTTGGTAGGAAGTGGGATTGTGGGAGAAGTCGTCTCCGCTTTGGTCCCCTGGTTCTTGCCTTGTGGTGCTTCATGCTCTGGTGTACTATTGATGGCTAAAGCTGGCAAAAGGTGTTTCCCTCCACAGCTGAGGCATACCACACTGTCAGGTGTTATTGAGACTACAGCACTTCTGATTATAATGTGTGTGTTAGGTTGCTAATTTCAGTTTATCCACTTCGTGCATTTGCATAAGCGATTTGTACGTTACCTGTGTAATGCACTGTGGCATTCCATCTGACAAAGAGGAATTCCCAGCTGCAGGTACTTTTATGCTCTAAGTAATTAAATCATGTGTCCATTTTATAATTTAATAATTATGTCTAGTACGATGGATGCTGATGTGAATATCAATGTAGGTACCACTGAAGAATAGAAGATACCCTGAGTACTGGATGGACCATGTATTTTTAAAAAGATACAATACATGGGTATATTTCTTTGTAGGTTTTGAATCACTCATGGGCCTTTATTCTGTGACCTCACACTGCTCATCAGCATAAGACTGCACAGAAATAGATCCTCTCACGCTGAATTTCATTTGGTACTCTGCGTGTTTTTTTTTGTTCCTCAGAGGCATAAGATTATGCGATTGTGCTGGTAAGGTTGTCTTTCTGTAGGAACAAAGTCAGGGTACCCTCCACCTCAGAATCCCAAGGAAAATGTACTATAGGTTCCAGTAATGGCTCAGTGATGCTTAGATAATTTTGGAGTCCAGCTGCTATTATCACCTCTCACTGGAGACAGAAATCCTTTGCCTTGAATTTGTTTCTGTTGACCCTATATTGTTAAGATCTGTGGGTTTGTTGAGGGTCATTATTTTATTAGAAGAATTGCATGTACCATGTTACTCCCACTGCAATATTAAATCACCTTTCATCATGTGACAGCTAGGAATAATGATAACAATGATGATGCTGACAATGATAGTAATAATATTGCAATAACACTGCTGTAGAGTGTTACTGTTCCACTGATTGACAGTGTGGGCCTGTATCACTATCCTAATTATTTCATTTAAATTTTGCGGTTAATTCTCGATGGCTGAAATTGTGTATGACAGTGACCTTGTACTGGATAAGCTTTGGATGATGGATGGATCGATGTAATTACAAAGGCAATTAAAGTAACTTGTCAGAACACCACTCGTTGCAATTCCATCTGTAAATAAATCTTTCACAGAACAGTATCCTGTTACACATCACCTTTTTACATGCTATTTGTGTGGACATACTGTAAATACCTATTGCCTTTGTGGTCAGACTGAACTATAGGAGGGATGACTGAAAAGGGCCTGTCGACATCTCTACCATTGCTGACGTTTCCTTACTTTAAGGAAATTGTTTAAACGACAGTGAAGGCCAAAATTGCTTAAATGACTAATCACTGAAATCAGTGCTGAAGAAGACACCTTGCCGCCAAAAAAATGCAGGAGAGAACAAACTACTAGAACAGTTCTTGAATTGGCAAGTACACTTTCATTATGACATCGTGAAGACAGAGATGTTTCCATGGAGACTGAGCATCAGAAAGAGGAAACTAGCGACCCTGCTGAATCACATGGAGTTTCTTTGCAGATGGTTTGGAGGAATAAAGGGCTTTTGATTATTTGACTCAATTCATGTACAAGGCCAAAGGAGAGTAGGGGTTAGTCATGCTGCAGAATGAAGATTGGTATAATATTTGCTATTTGATTGTGTAACATCCTAACACCTCTGCCTGACACCAGAGGGGTGATGGACTGATCATTGACAGGAGCATGCTGTCCTAGTGAACATGCAGTTGCAGATAGAGATCATTATCTTAATAAAAACATTTTTTCACAGTAATATCCAATATCTAACAGGCAACCTTGCCTCAGGGTTGAAAGAGTTAATTTTGTACAGCTGGAGTCAATGGAGTGCGAGAGGAAGTAATTGGATGTTGTGCCAATCGTCTTTGGGGAAGCAGTAAACAAGCAGTTGCTGGCAAGGTGGAGAGTCATTGATTTACCAGCGCAATTAGGTGGTGTTGTACACAGACCGTATAGGCACCTTTGGTGGATTTATTGACAGTAAAATGACAAGGAAGTTGCACTGTGGGACTACACTGGAACTCTCAGCCATAATGGTAGGAACAAGCAGACTCGTTGGTTGAATTAGGTTTGCTTTAGCTTGAGAAACCCACCTCTCCTCCATGGGCACCAAATGAGCTAAATCTAAATATCGACTGGTATTCTGCTCCGCGGCTTAGCAAAAGAATCCAATACAGGAATTCGTAATAAGTGTGGGCCATAGATGTTATTCAGATGAATTGCTTAAGAGTTTCATTTTTCCTCCTGGGATACAGGGGCCAGCGCATTCAGCAGGGCTAATTTGGCTCTAAACATATCAAATATAGACACATTAACAATTTAAATGAATTTAGCTTCATTTGCTTCTGCATTGTTTAATCACAAAGGGTCTCTAAATGGAAGACACCTTGCTTCTGTAGTATTAGTCATGTTTTTTTTTTAGCTGAAATGAGTACTGAGGGTTTGAGGCACAGCCAGCCATTGAGTAGGGTTGGGTACAGCTATCTTTGGCTTTTGATTCTTTCCTTCCCCCATCTAAAAAAGGCACAATTTCTTTATCTCATTCCTGTGTTCCATGTATCTGCTTGCCACCCCACCCTGAGTAATCCTTAATAAACTATAAAAATATTATTGTCATTACTGCCTCCAGTGTCAGGAAATCATAAGTATATTTGTTTGGCTTGGCATAGCTGGCTGCTTGCACTTAAAATTCCAGTATGTTCCACAAAATTCACACTTGCTCGTTCATTTGACACACAAGTGCTTTTGAGAGTTTTCCCTTGAAAGTCACGTTGTCCCAGCTTGCACAGAACACGTACATTTTTTTATGTTTTATGCTAAGTCTCTCGGGATGGAATTCTCTTCCCTCCTTTACACTATCTCACAGACTGTTTCTCTATCTACCAAAAAGTAGAAAACATCTATTGATGAATGGTCATGGAATGAGTGTTCCAGAACACTCTCTTTGCATAACTGTATTCTGGAGTGAAAAAAATGTTTCTTCAAATTTTGATCACTATCTATGATACTAAATGTTTTTTTCAAAACTTCATTGCCTTCTGGAACATTCATCTGGGAGCAGGCTGATAGTCTTTAGAGTCCATATTCTCTCCATCAAATCCACATTCTTTTTTTAGACGTGCTGTGATGTGCCTGTTATCTGTAATTCCAGCACTGACTAGTTTCACATAAAACAGTTTTTGCCTCTGGCATCGTTTGTGGGTGGTTCTGGGTAATCTAACCCTGATAAACGAAAATAATTTACATTCACATTTGTTTATGTGGTAGGCACCTTTTGCTAAAGAGAAACAATAAGCTCATTAGACAACAGGATAAGGGTGTCAACATGAGGATTGTTACACAATAAATGAAGAATATCTCATGCAGCATTGCAACCCATTTGTGATAACGCATAGTATGAAAAATTTGAGGTGGACACAACAGGTGAATAGGCTTTCAGCACCCATGTCTCTTACCCAGGCCCATATAAATCATATACAAAGTACAAGGAATTTCTTTTATTAGTGGCATCGGTATACAATTTAAATATACTGTCAAGACCAAAAATAAAATGCACAAATGCACAGGTACACAAAACAATAAATAGAATAGAAGTACAGAGAGATATAGGGAATAAGATGCAGTATTGATAAATAAATAAACGTAGGCATATAGAAAAAGGTGAGGCAATAAGATAGGGGGTACAAACTGTATGGTGGATGTTAAAATAAGCCTAAGAGTACAGAAAGGATGATGATTTTGCATCAGTTGGTCATAATTGTACAATTACACCAGCATTTTCGACCACATTTTCAGCATATCGAAATGAGTGGCTGATTGGAAGAAATTTTAAATCTGCCCAAATTCTCAACTGCATGAGTGTCACAGTGAAATTGCACCCATATTTATGGATAAATTCTCAGTTTCCCGTTTTTATTAAGATCTACGAGTCCCTGTTTTTTTTTCCATTTTAGAGAATTATATCTTACCCAGGAATCAAACTGTGAATCGTTTAAGGATTGGATCGATATCAGTAGCTGCATGGAAATTGGGGACAATATGGAACTCAGGTGTACGGCTGCCATGCCACAACAATGAATGGCCACATTTACCTACCCAATATCTATTTTTATAGTGAGCAGAAACCTGTCAGCTCTAAGCATTTTCCTCAAAGCCCCAACCCCCCACTGCATTTCTTCGTTACAGATTGCAGATCTGCAGAAATGGATTGAACCCCTACCTACAAGCAGGCTCTAGTACATAATAATGGCACAACTGAAACCCAACTGAGCACTTCTGATCAATCGTGCAGAACTTCTATCACGTCCGGTCTACATCCCACCCGCTGTGGGTAATCTGTGCGCCTGGATCTAACCCAGACGCGACAGCCTCCAAAGATGAGTCTCAAAGTCAGCGAATTTATGAAAAGACACTTCATGAAACGATGCTGTGTAGCGGAACACGGACCCCCAGCTTCCCACAGGCTGAGTCAGAATCAACATATGAAAGGAGGACAAAGATCCAAGAGCGGAGTTGATATATGGGGTGAGAAATTATTCTATTCATATACTGTGTATCACAACAAACATTATCATCTCGAAATGTCCACCTTCAGATACAACCATGCTGTTGAGGTAGAGGCAATAAAATGGAACAAAACATCAATAACCGCGAAAGTACTCAAGCAGAAAGCTGAAAATACATCATAATTAAACTGGTGCATTAGCCCTTGAAATGTTAGAAAGCAGTACTCTTACATTTACATTTTAAATTAAATCAATGTTGTTTTGAACATCCATACTGGCAAAGTACATTTTTTACACCACTAGAGCGTAATCAGCATCTACAAAGCTTTCCAGATTAACAATTTAGTTTAAAGTTATTTGAACACCAACACGTTGCAAAAAGTATGCAGTGTGTCCTGGGCAGTAAGCATGGCCTGTGTACAGTGCTACTGTCCATCCATCCATCCATCCATCATCTACTGCTTTATCCAAGGTCGGGTCGCGGGGGCAGCTGCCTCAGCAGGGAAACCCAGACTTCCCTCTCCCCGGCCACTTCGTCTAGCTCCTCTGGGGGAATCCCGAGGCGTTCCCAGGCCAGCCGAGAGACATAGTCCCTCCAGCGTGTCCTGGGTCTTCC
>JAAGVU020000008.1:15997252-16033667 GCA_011763525.2 Mormyrus iriodes
TACAGCATTGATCCCAAGGGGAATTTCAGGTCAAATGATGCTTTTTTAATTTGCTAATTATATGAGTACAGATACAATAGAATGCTTCTTTTCACATATCCCATCTTGTTCTCTTTTGAGACACACACACATACAGGCGAGAGGAAAGCTTGGGGTCCAAGTGTAGGGTCAGCCATTTATCCAGTGTCCCTAGAGCATTTTTGGAGGGGGTGGTTAACGGCTTTACTCAAGAGTGATGTGGCTACTCTGCTGAGCATGGGATTTGAACTGGTAACCTTTCGATGCACAACCCATTGAACCACAAACATCCCTCAATAGGATGCGTGGACCCTCACACTGCCCCAGGAGCGGTTGACATAAAGACCTTCCAAGGAATGTACAACCCCTAATCTGTCATCTGACATCATGGGAGCCAGTAGGAATGCTTACATATACAGTAGGAATGTTAACACGTCCAGTAGGAGTCCTTACACATCTGCTTCAGTGTGAGAATTGTAGCAGTTCTGCCTCTCGGAGGCCAGATGCATTATTCATGACGTAGCCTATCTTAGCTCTTTGATATGGAAAGGAAGTGGGTCTGTTAAAGATGTGGGCCAGCTGTTTCTCTCACCCTCTCACGCGTCCTTTATGAAATCTTAACACAGAGGACCTGCAGGCTTGCTGAAAGTGGCTGATTATCATCATTGCTGCTTTATTTAAATATGTCTCAGGGTCAAGGGGAAAGAAAGGGGGTGGCGGCTGGATACGAGAAGGGGATTGTGGGGGGTGGGCGGTGCTGGTAAGAGACAGAAAGTCAATGTGAAAGTAGACCGTATTCATGCTTGAACTTCATTTTAAAGAGTGCGTGGGGAGTGCCGGAATGTTCTAGAACACTGGTTGGAGAGCAATTTGGCTGCTCTGGGCTGTATCTGTCCCATAGCTCGCAAACCTCCAGTTTCCCTGATTTAAGAAGGGATGAGGAGATCCACCAGTGTGGCAGATTGTGGTGTGGAGGACACGGGGCAGAATGGAAGCCCAGGCTAGCAGGATTAACCACTCAGAAGGACACGATGAACACAAATGTCAAAAAAACAACTCCACAATTCCCCATCACATGCCCTTTTGAATCCACCCAGCTGACTGTATACTAACAGGAAATTAGTCCAATCAAGGCCAGCTGAGATTCATTAACCGGGCTACTCCTGAGCCCAGGGCTGGTGATAAATCACCATGGTAACACAAGCGCAAATAAAAATACGGTGACGCTCAAGAGAAGCTTGTAAGTTTGATGCAAATAGGGCAGCAGGTGGCATAATGGTTAAGAAGCGCCTCAATCCCCAGGAGAATGAATTACTGCAGTAAAAGCTCTGAAAATAGGTACAAGAATATATTGCTGCAGATAAAAGTGTGGTGTGACAATGATTCCCATCCCTCGTTATGGCAGCCCACAGTGTATCCTGGAATCATTTTGGCTCTTAATTCATCAGTCTTGATTGAGAATACATACCAGAATTCAAATCATATGGCACAATATGGTACTACAGGACTTTCCAAACATTCTAATATGCATTAACCAAATTAGGTTGGATGGTAGTAAATAGGGCAACACTGTTACCACACACCTCCAGAGTTGGGGGCTGAAATGCTGTGGTAATCTAGAGACAAGCAGTTGGTGCTTTTAAATTGCCTCTGGTATGTGAGTGTGTGTCTGCCAATGGATTGGCAGAGGGTCCCATCCTTGATCCCTGTGCTGAGCCCACTACCCCCAAACTGTACTGGATAAGTGTTTGGAAGATGGATGTAAACAGCTGTATCGTTTGTGAAAGTCTAACAAAATTATATACATCATTTTATTTCATTGACCAGTCCATTATTTGCAATAAATAGAAAATTGAATATTAATGTAAAATTATTGCAAACATTCAGCCAATACATTAGGTTAATCATAATTCTAGTTAAAATCATTTGAATTTTAAATAAAAGCAGTGATTAATGTTTAAAGTTGTGAAGTTGTAGGTTCTTAGTCCCACTAGGAGTCTGGATTCAGTCCAGCTGAGCACAAGGGTAGGAATGAAAGCTCCTGCTACTGTACTCATCCCGCACTTGGCATATGAGCCACATCTCCGTTGGGCCATTGAGCAACGTCCTAAACCCCCTGAAAAATGCTCCAGGGGGGTTGGATGAGTGGCTGACACTGTGCTCAGGCCCCAAGCTTTGCTCTCACCCCTGTATGTGTGTGCATGCCTGAAAAAGGAGAGAATGATAGGATATGTGAATACAAACTCATTCCAATGCACCTGTTCTTGTACTAAAGGCAAATAGAGCTTCATCATCTAACTTGCTATGCGGATACATTACTGTCAGCCATTCGTAAAGCCAACATACAAAACATTATCACCCCTATGGATATCCCCGCACTTCTTTCCCCTCAACTCATCTGCAACAGCAGTTATCACATCAAAACTGAAGAATCAAATAAAATTCCAGTTAACACCAATTACCAAAAGCATCAATATACACACAAAATATGCATGCTCTCCACCACCATAAAGAGAAGTGGAGGGGTATGTTGTCTTTTGGCCAGGTTTCCTCTAGGTGGAAGTCTTCCAGACCCCAGGTCTCCCACCCATGGAGAGGAAAATGCATTGCTGACATTTATTTATCTGGGGTTGGTCTTTTACCTGGACAGGAATCGGTGTCCCTCTGCAAAGGTACTGCTGATGCTGCTGCAGTTGCTCCTCACAGAGCTGAGACAGGAATCAGCCCTTCTTCCAAGCCAGGAGCAGTAGGTCTTATTGCCAAAGGAAGACGTAAGTCTCATCTTCCTCTGATTACTGAATCTGAATGTGGAAGGAAAATGGCGTTTCCTCCCCCATAACCTGATTCCTCCCATATTTCTTTAAGGATGTGCTCCTTCCCAACTCTGGATAACTTATGGAGTCCTGAGAACTATTCCCTCTTCCCAGGGTGGGGACGATAACCTTCTGACTCTGGTAACTTCAGAGAAGGAGATTCAATTCATGGCTGAAAACTGGATCAAACCCTCTAATGGTGCTTTTCCACTGGCATACAGGAACCAAGTCATACCCGACCTGACCCGCACTAGGTACAGCGCGGTTCCAGCTCACGTCGGTTTTCCATTGCTGAAGGGTTAGCTCAGTAAAGGTGCTGCTGGGTTTGGAGAGGGACAGTGATGTAAAATGAAGAGATTCTTATTTACTGTACACACAGGGTACATCATGATTCACTATGTGTTAATTTTCACTAGCACTTTTGTGAGAATCACTATCTTATGTTAGTATCAAACGCTGGTGGAATTAGCATTTGCTTGCATAAATTTGCAATACGAATCCATTCCATTCAGCTGTTCTATGACACTTTTTTAAGCAGGAGTTTGGGAATGTTCAAGTTCCGAGTCATCAGGAATGTAGCAATAAGTCACAATTTGTGATACTACTAATAATGAATAATATATAGAATATTTCCTTTTTTCTTTCAGATAGTCCATGCATATTGAAATTTAACCAATCAGATGGTGGTGATGCAACTAGCTGGGTTTGGTCACGCTTGCTGCTAACAAGCAGGGCCGTGTCAGTGCAGGTACGGCTCCGGTAAGGCTCTGGTACGGCTCACATGATTTACAGTGGAAAACTGTCTCTTCGTGGTACATCTCTGGTATGGCTCAGTTTTTGATGGCAGAGGAAAAGCACCATAACTGCTCTGGCTCTAAGCTAATCAGGTTTGTCTGGGCTACCTAAGCAGAGCAGCTTGTTGATCAACCATTGCATGTTAACTCGCGCCCTTGTTGTTGCTCTGCATCTTATCACCCCGCAAATTAGTTTCATATTATGCTATTTACTTTATTAATAGGATATATTACATACTTATTCTTGGTGCACCTATCCTGATCCACAACAGAACGCAACAATAAGACATAGCGTAGGGCCGCGTTTTGAAGATTCACAGAGAGACTTATTTATTTTATGTTAAGCTGGCCTGGCAGCCTCTGTCAGCTAATTAGTCGATCATGACAGAGTCTGGTAACTGGGCAAAATGTGGGCCAGGTTGAAAGCACAAAGCTTCTCGCTGTCTCACTCAGAAAGACACTCATGTTTGTTAAGATCTGTATGGCCCCGGGCTGCCATCACTCAGAGGAATCCAACCTCAAAACCCTATAAACACACATCCCTTCATCATGTGATCTTTACAATAAACGCAAACAAATATACACCCATCTATCCACCATCCAGAAGCATTTGACCAGTACAAGGATGGGTAATCTTGGAGCCTACCACAAGAAGCACCGGGACCCCTGAACTATACATCCATCCATCTATGAACCATTTACACTACTTATGGCTACAAGGCAGCCTGGAGTCCCTGACAGCATGAAGCACAAGACTGTGGTACATCCTGGACAGGATGTGAAAATATATAGCATAACTGAAACCACTCTTGATGCTGTGCATCTATTTCATCAAACTAAAGCACCATATCAAAGAGTATGTACTGTCATTTCCTAGTATTGCTTATAACCTTTTGACAAAATTATCTCTAAGATCATAAAACGTTTGAGTGGAATGTAGGTGCAAAATATTCCTTCATAATGATTCTCTAGCTATACAAAAATCTACAAACAGCTGTACAGTAAATATACTGCATGTCCAGGAGAATCTAATACGCTGCCTGAAATTAAGGAGGCAGAGTTGCATTTCATTACTTCATCCTGTATGTTCTGCCACCTTTAAAAGAGGATCTTTTCCACTTTCTGCAGGATTCATCCCATTTTTTACAGTCTGTCTGGTCTAACCATGGGGTATTGAGAGCATCCGTCTCCAAAACCAGGCTTAGCGGAGCAAACAAACTTAGTTATCTGTGAGGTTATGGAACTGTAAATCGCCGCTCTGGACAGGGATATTAGGACATGTGGCAATTGCATTTGGGGCAGGAGGCAGCCAGAGTACTACAGACTTTATGGTGATCACCAGTTCACAATCAAGCTGCTGTGTTTCAATTCACAAACAAGCTGCTGTGCAATCTACACCAGCAATTATCTGGAAAATTGGAACAGGCATGGTCTAGGAGTGCAGAGATGCTGAATGAGGCTGCATCGATTGCCATACAGTGACTGGTGTCTTTAAATTAAATGATTACTTATACAGTTAACATAATACTTATTTTGCTGCCTTGTGTCCTATGGCCCCGCCTTAGCCCTACTCAGGCGAAGCAGCTGGCAGCACTATTTAGCAAGTCTTTAAGTACAAAGTAGAGTAGAAAACATAATCAATACAAATTTATAAAAAAAATACAAATTGCTTTTATAACATTAGACATACGTCTACATTCTAGATACTCCTTGGCTAATCAGCATGTCAGTCAACATATTATGCAAGCTGAGCTACAGCAGGAGTAGAGTAGGAGCCCTTGGTTAGGTCTGCTGCTCTGTTACATTTTCTCTGATCACGCTATGAATGAATGACATCACATTTAACAATTTATTTGAAGTCAGATGCACACAAGTCTCTTTTGTCCTTTTCTGAAGCCAAAATAGAAACTGGCGCAGTGTCACATGATTACGCCTGGAAAAACACTTTGCTAGCCCAATTCATTGAGCTGGAAAAATGCGTATTATATCCATGGTTCTGTTCTGTTGAAAAACAATAAATATGGTATCATTAGTCTGTTTTTCAAACCAAATAGGTCTGTAGACTAATACTTTTTTCAGTGTGTCATGCAGCTCGCTTACATCAAACGCATAAGGCGAGTGCCGGCTGAAACGTGCCTTTGATGTCCTGTGCTTGTCATTGTCCACTTGAGCTCATCACACTGTCAGAAGACCATAGATCGAATATCAGGCAGGCCAGTTTCATGCCCAGTGAGGCTTTCATTCCCATGGGTCAGCACCACCCTGTGGTGGGTCCTCAGGTTGATCACTCCAGCTCACCCTCCTCTGCCTAATTGCAAAATATTTCATATTTATTTTATTTAGCTCTATTCAGGGTGATGTGCATGAGTTATATAGCGAATGTAAACAACATCGCCAAAAATAGCATTGGCAAGCAGTATTTTCACTGATGATCTACTGCATTGGTTATTGCTAGGTGACCCTCCTAGTTCCATGTCACTCCCGCACCTGAGCCGTCTCCTCTAGACACAGTTTGAGGTTTAGTGTCAGTTCTTTAAGTATGACAGGTGTCCTCAGATTGGGGGATTATCCTACGTTTGAGCAATCATGTTCTGCACAAATATCATGCCTGGCAAGATGGGTGATTACATCAGATCAGTGACATTTGCATGTTATAAATCTTCAAAACTAAATTTCATTTTTTCATCTTTTTCAACACTGAATCTAGTAACATATATGTTTATTTGAAATGTGCACTGGTCAATCTCAGGTAACTTTATTTCTTTTTTTCAAGGTTTTTAAGTGGAAGATGGTTACATTTTTCTCAGTCCTGTTACCAAAACCTCAAGCCACAGTTTAAATATCATTTGAAAATCATATGAACTAGTTCTTTTGCATTCCCCTCAATAAAGTGTGTATTTTAAAGAAATAATTGGTTATATGTTCAAAAAATATATTTTTGTGGTTTAAAAAAATCACTATATATGTGTTCAAGTTGTACATATCTCTTTATACGAGCAACAGCACAGAAAGTAACAGGACTGAATTTTAGCGTGAAATTAGCATATTCATGAACCACAGCCACATGTCATCAAGCATAATAGTAAGATAACATTGAGTACATTCAAATAACTTAACAAAAATATTATTTTTAATAAATAAATTAATTAAATCCAAGAAATAATTTGGGGAACAGGACTGCGTGTTGTGTTCAACCACCTCAGACATACTTAAAATATCACCAAAACACAGGAAAGAAAGTGAGAGTGGTTACTTTAGGTTTTCCTGTGGTCTTCAGGCGACTGAGATGATGCAAATTTCAGCTGAACATGTCTCTTGTGGAATGTGTCAAATTTTTTAGGGGAATAAATGTATTAGGGTAACAGGACTGAATGAAAACCTGGGAACAAGACAAAAATGTGTATTTTAACCAGTATATTATTGATTTACTATAAGTAAAATGTATTTAAAGCATAAATGGGATATACTGTCTTACAACAATACAAAAAATACCACTTTTTAAGACTTTCAATAATTATATTTCATGGTAAGTGTGGCAGTAGTGAGCAGGGACAGGTGACATACTCTATTTTTTCAGTGATCTAGGTAGTTTTCATTACTGTTTTACATTATTTATGTTAAATTTTCAATGAGGACATTGGGGAGGACACTGTGCTTCATAATAGCATGTATTGCAAAGCTACATTTCATGCATATTTATACATATAATGTCCTGGGGACAGAAATGGCACTGATTCGGTGGAATGGCCCAGATCCTCAATCCACCATCCGAAAGAGCATTCAGTAGATACTAGACCCTCTTGAAGCCAGCTCTACAGAAAAATATATATAAGTTCCGCTAGATTAATATAGCATCCCGTGAAAAACAGGAATTCGAAAACTCTCCCCTTAATTGTTTCAACCGAGACGAATCAAATGAATCAATGCAACTGTTTCTCTCCTCCCTGAATATCTACATAAAACCTGTTCATGTTAAATATGCCAACTTCTTGCTTACAACATTTTTTCAGCATGTGAATATCTTTTCCTACTGGCTAACGTATATTCAATTCAGCCGCTCCACAATCCATGAAAGTGCAATGGTCAATGCATCATTTTTAGTTATACACCTAAGAAGTTCTGTTAAAAAAATTATGCTGTTTATTGTTCTGATTACGATTTATTTTTAATTAATCGGTCATAAAGCTGTACGCTAATATAAACACTGATGTGATATATTAACGCGCAGCAGTTAGATTTTAAAGAGAGTGCAGAACTGGGATTTTGAAAAAGTAACTGGCTAAATAAATCACCTTTACCATTCAGGTAAAGCTCTCTAATTAAACATCCGATTAAACTGCACAAACTAAACGTTTATTATGGACTGGTATTAGCATTAAAGGTAAATCGCCGCAATGTTCCTTCAGTTGCCTCTAGGTTCAATACTGTTATGGTATTGACAGATATCTTTCTTTTTACACGAAGGTGGTAAACATTACATGATATCGTTACTTAGTCGTTACATTGATTTTAAAACTTCTCGTTCAGTATTTACAAATAATATTTCTCATTCGTGATTTCGCGGCGTAAACACCCCAAAGAGCTAGTAAGTAGCATATTGCCAGAAAACAATCTGTTAATTGTTTCATTTAGCAAATAAAGGGATATAGCTTCAACAATAAAAATGAATCCAATATTATTTCATATTAGACATCAGTATCCAGAAATATAAAGTTTGCAGCAGTTTAATTCACGTTTCCGTTACACCTGCTGATTGATTGACGGTGGGGCCACGTGGCTATATAATTAGATGCGACACAGGTGCGCTTTTAATCGTGGAGCTGGTTTTAAGATCTGTGTGTCTAATGTCGATATGAAAATATAGATTAATTAGATATTAAGTTTGTCTTTTGTAGTGTCTTCGTTGAGTGCACCTATTTTGAACAAGTTGCAGTACGGTTCTGGCAAATGGTAATAATTTTGCAAAGTAATCATGCCTTTGACCGCGAACTTAACATTGTTCGGGCAGGTCACCACCAGCGAGGACTTCAATGCAACCAGCATGGAGTATCAAAGGCTTGTGGAGTTATCTCATCGTCCCATAAAAGTCGCTATAATATCAGTTTTGGGTGTCATGATCACGTTGGGAAACATAGCGGTGATCTTGGTTATAGCCTCCTCGGTGGCCGGCTGGTCCAGGAACTCTCGTTACTTCCTGATGTCCCTAACTGGGGCAGATACCGCCTTTGGGCTGCTCGTCATGCCCCTAAACCTGTGTGTGAGTCTTCTGAAGGACTACAGCGACGGGCCGGACCCGTTCTGCCATGTCGTGGCATTCGTGAACTCCACCATCTACGCGACTTGCATGTACACGCTGGCCACTATAAGCATAGAGAGATACGTGGCCGTCTTTTACCCACTAAAGTACTCGTCGGTCATGACCCGAAACAGAACCCAGCTTCTGATCGCCTTCGCCTGGTTCTTCCCTCCGGTTTTACTGCTGCCCATTTCTTTCCCCAACACGATCATCGAGGTGCACTTCTCCACTGCGTCTTTAGTTTGCAACCCTTCGTACTCCAGCAACGTTGGCTACTCGTTGACTTTAACCGGCTTGATATTCTTCCCATGCTCGACCATCATGACCTACGCCAACCTCCGGCTCTGGCTAGCTGCGAAGAAACAGCGCATCAAGCTTCGGAAGCACGAAATGGGAGGCCGGGACCGGCCGGACGTCGCCTCGCGGGTGCTGGTCCCCGTCATGACCGTGTACTACGCATGCTGGACGCCTTGCATGGTTACAATACTCTATAATGGTGAGTCCCATACATACGGGATGCAATGCCGTAATGTAACGCCCTGTCTTTTATAGTAAGTAATAGTAATTCGTAACAGGTTATGTGTATGTGACAGTACAACAAAGGTTAAACCAAAATTTCAGTCAATGCAGTACTGAGTTCTAGTTTGCAATCTATATCACTGGTAATTTTTTTGTGTAATTGAACCGAATGAGCCAATGAAGATGGCCGAAAACCTGTTGAAATGGCGTGACCTTAATATATCAAGTATATAAATGGAAACCAAGAAATGGTGTCTAATTACATTTTTATGTACCAAAGGTATATTTCCGGAATGTAAATATTTTACTACACAAGTCTGAAGTCGCTATTTTATATGCTGTATTGGATCACCACATTTATTTGCTGTGCATGTTTAAAGGTAAAAAATGAAGATTGCTCATCATATAAGTTAATTTACAGTTTAAAAGCATGGCTGTCTAGGATTGATATTCAACCTTTTTTGGGGGGGGGGGGTTAAGCTAGCTGTGTTTGCTCAGTGTGGGGATGCATAAACCTCCACAAGCATACTCAATTTCGGCACTGGTTTTTATCTATCCCCCACCAGCCATCTCGGGCAGTGCGGTCCCAGAGTGGGTGGAGTTTGTGGCTGTGTGGCTGCCTACCGCGAACGGCTTCCTCAACTGCATCTTCTATTTCTGGATCAACCGCAGCTTTCGGCGGAAGTTCCGCTCAGTGGCACGGAGGCTCTGCCTGTCCATGTGCCCCCAGCCCGGGCGGGTGCTTGGGTGCTCGGTCCCCGGGGGGGTTCACATGGTGGCCGGTGTCTGGGACAACAACAATTGCCTCCAGGAGCGCTCGGCCAGTGTGTCCTCGACATGCACGCTGATCACTCTGGCCATGGAGACCCACATGTGACAATTTGGCTGCTGGTTGGCCCCTCCTTATGCAGCCTGTGTACAGTGAACCCCCAACCACCCATTGCCCCTGCCCCAAAACACAGGTTGGCAGAGTTGTGGCTGTGGAACTAGAATTAACAGTTAAGCTTCTGTAAAGGTAAATCCAAGATCAATCTTGATGGTGGTCTGTTCGATATGATTGAATTTATCTGACATTGAAGGCTTAGTGTTTGCCCCTGGGTCCCATGGTGGTTTTGAATGATGGACTTCAACAACTTCACCAGAAATTCATCATGAATGACTTGGCCAGTTTGATTTGTATATACCTGCATTCTCTTAAGTCTAATCTGAACATGGTACCATGTTTTTATGCTTTTCAAACAAAATTAATGAATTTGTATATTAAAATTTTATAATTGTAAAAAAAAAAAAAAAAAAAAAAAACTTAAGTACTGTATATGCTTGTTCAAAATTGAATTTATATGGGGAAAATAAAGCTTAATGCCTTTGTTTCTAAATGACTCTTTGCTCATTGCTGTAATCCTGCCTAAGTACATCCATTTCCTACCTAAATGCTGTTAGTGGTGAAGATCTACTTCATTCAGAAATGAAGTGCCTAGTCTTCTAGTTATGTGCCCGTTGTAGAACCAGCTTCCCATCGAGGATTGCTTCCTTCCTTAAAAGCCACCTCCATCCCTATGCATAAGACAAACTAAGAACTTTCAAGTTTATGGTATTGCGTGTTACACCACCAATTGAAGTACAGAAGTTAGAATATGCTTCTAAATACGAGGGAACCGTACAAATGTTTTCTCGTATGTGTCTTAACTGCAGCTGGCTTGTGTAGAGATATGGAAATGACCATCGGATTGCAATCTCTGTATTTGTGTGACATGCTTTGTTTCTTGGCTGTTGAAGCTGGCTGTACTGTGTTTTTGGGAGCTGGTGGCCTGCTGGATATAAATGTCACATGGCAGCTGAATCAATGCTGAACTAATAATGTGAACATGCTCTCTGGGGACAAAAAGTGGACAATCTCTACCAAGGAATGGACCAGGGGGATGTAGCAGCAGTCTTCTAAAGCAGTGTTTCACAATCTGGTCCTCAGGGATACACAGACGGTTGATAATTGAGCAAGAACATGTTGATAATTGTTCAGTGGATTTAAAATTCATTTAAACATATCTATACCAATGCATTCAAAGAGGTGTTATATCTGCTCAACTCAATTTTGGTTTATGATATGAATGGATGGGTGTGAGTGACACCAACAGGTCAGATAAAAATTCTTTTTATATGGATTCAGAGTCCGAAATAGCTTTGGCCTGTCCAGCACATATCTAATTTGTTCTCCCTTCCCGTTAATCTTGTCCATCAAAATCAAGCCTTCCATTTGTTGAATCGGGTCTGATGCTTTTAGAACACAAGATGTGGGATGGCTAAGCATGCGGATTTGGGGAGCAATATGTTGGATCTGTCTTCCGCTGATTAGAATACCCCCATCACTCCTTGGAACTCAGGAACTCAGGACACAGCTGAGGCGCTGGCTTGTGCTCTCCCACTGGCCACTTTGGTGAGGAGGGCACTTCTTTGCCAAGTATTATTTTGGGACTGCCTTGACTTGACCGGTTTGCTAATTCAAAAGGGCAGTGTTTGGCCGTCCTCACAGCATGCTGCTTCTCTCTCAGTATTATAGCCGTCAGGGCATAATTACATGATGTATGTCAAACAGTGGCTGCAGGTCATTCGAGGTGGGACTTGCAGGCGGCGGGCAGTGGGGGGAGCTGTTAAGATAACAGATACTGTCAGCAGCCTGGTCACTGCTGCGACCTGTGATGCTGAACCACTATGACTCAGTGAAATGTGCTTAAAACCAGTGTTTCTCAACCCAGTCCTTGGGGACCTCCAGACAGTCCACATTTTAGCTCCCTTCCAGCTCCCAGCACACCTGTACCAATCAATCAGCAACACCAACTACCGGGTACAAATGTACCTGGAATCAGAAGGGAGCAAAAATATGAACTGTATGGGGGTTCCTGAGGACTGAGAAACATTGGTTTAAAGCACATTTAACAGCTACGGAGGGTGGCAATCAGCAATTCAGATTTAAACCTGGATTGTAGCATGATTTTATCCTTCTGATAAATAATGCTTGATCTCAAAACTTTATCTGAGTCCTGAAGTGTATCTTTTTTGTTTCAGTTGCATACAACAAAGGGGTTTTGAAAATACCTGTGATACCAGAGTCATGTGAACCAGACCAGTGGAAAAATTAATTTCCACAAACTCATCTTGATTCCTTATAATGTGTACAATTAAGCTTAATAGCACGAAGGCCTGCATTCTTACGCAGAATGTGGGGTCAGAAGCTGTGAGACATTTGTTTTCTAGCTACATGTTGACGGACGCTGCCTGGGGGAGGAAAAAGTCCCTCGAGGCAAACAATTGAAGCCTGTTTTTTTCCCTGTCTCGTTTCATTGGCAAAAACCATGAATGAACTAATCACTCAGCTGTTGTTTTCACACTGAATTAATTGTCAGTTAGCAAAGATATGAAAGAAATTAGGTTATGGAAGAAAGCCTTGATCCATCTTCAATAACCCAAATTCTGGCACTCGATTAATCCTCCATTCTGATGCAAGCATGTAATTTTGATCAGGACATAATGTCTTCTAATAAACTGAGTAGCAATGAGCTATGCTCTTTGGAAGCTTGGAGGGTATGTAGGTTTTGTGAGGTATTCTCTGATTAGGGCACTCTCAGCTTAATTTTTTCACCAGGAAAAGCTTTTTGTAATTAAGAATGTTGAGTCTGCAGACTGTTTTTTGCAGGGTTTTCAAAAGGCACTGCTCTCACTAATGCTTTGGTGAAATGTGTAATAAAATGTTTGTTAATGTCTCATTCTGTGGAAACTAAACCAGTATTTATTTGTGATTCAGCCCCATCAAATCATTTTCCACAGTGAGGTTATGATTACTTTTTTCCCCCCTTCATTCATATTCAAAAACCTGATTTTCTTTCATTTTGATTTGCTTGGGTTGAGTTTTTCTAAAATAAAATGTCTAGATATTTGTTTTACGCACTGTACAGGAAGTCCATCTGACTGCACGTTCTTTGACCTAAAATAGAAAACACAGCTGATTTTCTTTTCCAGTGAATTCCTTGCTGTTCAAAAAATATATCTGAATGTAGAGTGAATGTGTGGTTGCAGATGGTTTTAAACCATTTGCCCCTGATTTACATGGGGACCAGCACAGCCTGCACTGGCAGTTGACCCCCCTAGACACACATACATATAAGTATTGCGTGCACAGCAGCATTTTGTGATGCTTTCAAATTAAATTGGCTGCACTCAGGTTTTTATATGCACAAACACTCAGCATGAGGAACTGAATAAGCAGGTTCTGAGGCACAATCTCTCCTACTGTATGGTTTTTTTTGCTATTTTAGCATTCTAAAAATGACAAATGCTAACAACCACAGTCTTTGTAGTTGAAAGTGAAGTCCATTCACACTCATGGATGTGTCATTGATGCGTCTAGCAACTTTAGGCTTTATATAGTTGAATATAAGCCTAGCTTTACTGATAAAAATCTAATATTTCTGCCCTCCCTGCAGCCTTTTCCTACACCTATCACACGTAGGTACCCTGCTTGATGTTTTTTTGGACCAGGCACCTCGTTGAGCTGTGATAATGAGAGATCCATTACCACGCAGACATCTTCAGTTCCCTTTCTTTGCAGCTGTAATGTTACCCTTTTCCTTCTCACTCAGTCTCTTGCTCAGTGCACTCCTCCATTGAGCACATAATCCATGCCAACTATCTCCTTTATCCAGCCCCCCCACCCCTTGCCACCATTACGAAACCCAGCTGGGCTGATGTCAGATAACACATAGTTATAATACAGCCTCAGATTACCTAACATCACATTTAATACAGGCTGAAAATGCTTCCTGTTTCCTGTTTTAATCAATCATCTGATGCACGTTTTCTGCCTTGAATTGGGTTTTGTGCTCAGCTTAGTACTATCAAAAACGATGCTCGCTGCTTAACTTTATGCAGGGCTGAGGAAAACTGCGCTGGCATTTATCCTTGTCAGTTCTGGTGATTGTGACCTGGAAGAGTATGTGGAAGATGAATGAGTGAAATTCTGGGGCTTCTACTAACCATTCCTTCTTTGATATGGGTCATAGCTCCCTTTGGACCCAGCTGGAGTTTAGTTCCTGGTATATTCATCTGTCATTGTGGATCTGCTCTCTGCTGAGCATCAAGAGGATGCTTGTTTAATCCCCTTTTGCTCATCGTTTGTACCCGGCTGACAAAAATCCACCATTGAGTTCCAGCCTTTAAACAGTTATCCACTACTAAACAGGCATGCAATTACCATCACACTGGAATTTTAATCATTTTTGTGCTTTCGCACCACCGTTACTCCCTCTAGTACTGACAGGCATGAGATGTTGATATCCAGTCAATATCTAAGCCTGTTTGTCTGGCAGTCACCATTGATTGAGATCAGCCGTTGATTATGAGAGGCTAAGGGATACTTGATTGTTGCTCAGGGGTACATCATGTTTGTACAGTGCTTTGCAATTTCCGCACACTTCCGGAATATAAGCAGTCCCACAATGTCATGGCTGACATGAAGGGCTGTAACAGAAAAAAACACACAGACACGATAATGAAATAAAATGGATGAATAGTTCTCCACATTTCTGCATTGCACTGCTAAGGTCTCTTTAACCTTGGCATTCCAGCTGCCAGCTAATCCTTTTATGCATCCCGCTGTGACAATATGTACATTACTGCCATCATCATAACTGGCACATTTACCAGCTGCAAACCAGAGCGAATGATTCCTTCAGCTTCTGGTTTAGTTTGAACTGCTCTCTTATGAATATTGCCAAATATTCTGACGCACTGCTTGATATAAGTAAAAGGAAGTGGTCCAAAAATTATAAATTTCCCTTGTAAACAATCAGCATTTCAGAGACTCTTGTTTGCACACAGAAGGAGGCATCTGTTTGATAACAACGGGGACAAAGCCAGAATCCTTTAAAGTAACCTGACAGCATTTTACTGTGTAACTAGAATAAACCCATTTGAGCACTACCTAACACATGACTAAAACAACCAGTCATACCATGAAATGAAATGATTATACTTCATTGATCCCGTGGGGAAATTCTCTTTTCTCCTACCCAGTCTTGCTCTCCACAGGTGCCGCAGTGCCCAGGGAGCTGGGGGTCATTACGTTGTTTATTGTAAACTGTCTCTACTGAAAGTTCTCTTTCACCAGCACCACATCATGTCCATCTGTCTTCGTCTGTATGACATATATCCTTTATAAATATATTACGTATATACGCATTTTACTGTTATGTTTTGAGCATATCATAAATGCCTTAAAATGACTATAAATGCCATTAAAAGTTTGATTCTGCCTGCTGGTAAATATGCCATTGATATATCTCCATTCATTCCCACAGTCTAATATATCCATCCTGGTATCCCACACAGGGTATTCCCTTGCCCTGTTTCGCTTGGAATAGGACCCACCCTCAAACCCTGACCAGAATAAAATGGTTAGAAGATGCGTCAATTGATTATATATCGAAATGTTTTCTCTATATATTTATTACTCTTTAACAAGACGATAAAGCAATGGAGTTCTGTCACCTTCAACAAGTTTATTTTGTTCATGAATTTTATACCAAGTTCCTGTGTTTACGTGTTTTAGTTGGTTACTAACTCCCTATAGAGGGGTACCAGGGTGATTAAAAATTAATTACTTTAATTAATCTAAGTAATGTCCTAAAATTTTGTTTGAAATTCTTGTTTTCTTTGAATATATTCATGTAGATCGTGCCCAAATATTCTACATTAGATACCAGTCGTTTATCATATCGCCATCTAGTGCTAAAACATCCCACCTTCCATATTCCAGCCAGTCGTCTGAACCTGGGCACGCAAGGCAACGTTTCCTGGGAGTTCATATTAATCTCTTCTTCTGTGCCTCTGACAGAATTAAACTCAAAATACACAAATGTAACATACATGAGACAATCAATATGTTTTTATTCTTTTTGGTTATCCAATTCAAGGGTGTGGTGTATTATTACGTTGTTTATTGTAAACTGTTTCTATTGAAAGTTCTCTTTCACCAGTACCACATCATGTCCATCTGTGTTCGTTTGTATCACATATGTCCTATATAAATATATCAGGTATACGCATTTTACTGCTATATTTTGAGCAACTCAGTTATGTGATTGCTTTTTTCGCCTCTGTTTTTTAAACGACATAAATCAAAACTAAGGGTTTGAGCCCCAAAATTAAACCACCATTAATATAATGTTAGCATGCATAACAGTATGTCCTCAGCCAGCTCTTCAGTACGGGGAAACAATGTGCAATAAGGCAGTGTAATTTCAGCCAAAGTTTTAGCCGATATGTCCACCACTCATCCCAGCACAATATTCAATCCTGCACACATTACCAAGGCACGCAGACATTATTTTTGAAATCAATCAAAAATAATTAAAAGATTCAAGACCTGACTTCTCGGTACATGCAATCTTCCGTATATAACTGTTTTTTGCTAAAAATCTGTTCAAAGAGCCGCAGCTCCTATGGTGCCTAATTAAGTTACTTTGGCTGTCTCCGATGTTAATGTCTGCACTGTACAGATCAGCAGTGTAACTGCAGAATTTTTTTGGGAGCAGACACATTATATTAAAATAAGACAAGACATGGATGTTAACAACCCAGTGTTTTTGACTTTAATAACTTTATTTTTTTACCCCACTACTCCATTCATGACAACCCTTTAATAGATATTTTTATTCATAACACAAGCCGCAAACAATAATCAGGGCATGAATACATGAATAAACAATAATTTTTGCGGAAATGCATAGAATGACCAGGACCCCTTTTGTCGTGCTTATGTGCTGCCACCCAGTGGCGAAATCATGGAAATGGTCTTCTTTAATCCCAAATGTTAACGCAATTTTTCCAAAAATACGAAGGTTTTTAATCAACATTATATTGAACCTAAGACCGTCTGGTCTAATAGGTCAGGTTTAAAGCGTACATTATGAGCATATTTCTGCATTCCTTTAAACAGTAAATACAAAAACAATGAGAAATGTAATGTATGCCTTTGCTTACGGATGACTGCCCAGATTCAGAGAGAATCGGCGCCAGTGCGCACAAAGATATATCTAATCAGCAGTGGCACATTAACATGGACAGAGGCCCCGTGGTCAATGGTGGGTTAAAAGGGGCGACGGTTAAAGTTGCAGACTGGGAGGTGTATTAACATGCCCTTGCTTATTGGGGTTTTGGAGCGAAAATAACTTTGCACTGGCTTTCCCCACAGAATAAACGTGGCGGAACACGCCTCAAACTTAAATTTCAGACAAGCAATGCGTTTTTCTTACAGTACGCAGTATTCTCACAGGTTATTAATTGTTCATATACTCAGCTACTCAGGCGATCATATGTCGGCGATTTTGATTGGTCATTTTTAGAAGCCCGCTTTTTATTGGCTGAATTGTGCAGTTTGTAAATGTTGATTGGGCAATTATAGCAGATTCATCAGTTGGCTATAACACGTGACAGCTGAGTGAATGATACGGTGGCCGGGTGGGGAGAAAATATTCTCTTTCCTTTTTTCAAAGGGAACCAGAGGTTGCGGTGGCGTGTTGTGGTTGTGCAACTGTAAGCAAGACAAATTTGAATTTAGCCATAAAGAAACCTTCTCGATCAATACGGTTTTATCATTGTGACGACAAAACAATAAATGGATACGGACAATAAACCAGAAGCTCTCTCAGGGAGCTCTGTCAAGTATTTCACGCTTGAAGAAATCAAACGGCACAACATGAGCAAGGATACCTGGATCATCATTCACGACAAAGTATACAATATCACAAGCTTCCTGGAGGAGGTAAGGCGGGGGTTCGGCGCTTAAAACCGGCCATTACCTAGGCGCTTCGACTGTTTTCTCATTTCACTTTGTGATTAGCCGGGGGTTTCTGATTCATTCGCTGGTGAATCAGTTGTCGTTAGGCCAGATTTTAAATGAAAGTTTAAATGAAAAGCACTTTATCTGGATACTTTCCTCCAGAAACGATGGCACATTCTAGATTTGAGGTACCATATAACCAAGTACAGGTGATCGTGTATAATAATCAGTTGATATATGTAGCTTCAGTCTGATTAGTAATCCTGAACCATAAACGAGACAACAGTATCAACCCTTTTTTGACTGACATCTAGTGAATCACGCCTTTAGCGATCGTGAGAAACATTCGCTGAAGTGTCTTTCGGTTACGTAAAAGCGGCCAGAAGTTGCGTGTGGATCGCCCGATATATTTTTTTTTACTCAGAAATAAAGTAATGTGTTACTTTAATAGATACGCAAAAAGTTGTCTAAAGTCTCACCAGCATATTATAGCTATGGAAAAAGTTGAGAGATACTCTATATTAAAAAAAAATCTGCATAGTTGAATCCTGGTGTAATCGTGGTTCTGCTGCCAGAAGGCTACGCTGAGCAGCAGGTTTCTTCCAGGCTCAAAATTTCTAAGACAGCAGTACACAAGAATAAGGTGAAACAGGAGACACTGGGAACGACCAAAAACCAGCCAGGTAGAGGGCAGAAGCAACTTTCTAATGCCAGAGATGACCGTTAACTTATCTGACAGATTCTCATGAATCATACTGTAGGATAACATCAAGTGCCCTTCAAAAGGAATGGGAAACATTAAGTGTAGGTGTGAGGTGCACTGCTAGGACAGTTAGTATCAGGCTCCTTAGTTCGCAAAACAAAATTATATTATTCACAGACAGACACCGATTAATTGAGAAATGAGTGAAACGAAAAAATTGTGCTGTGGTCTCTTAATTTTTTCCAGAGCTGTATCTTGATTACTATGTATATCAGAGACACAAGCGCGCACTGAAAATGACCTTTCACACGATTAGCACTAACTGGGGTTGAAGTTGAAGGTTGGGCTTTGCCTAGTTCGTTTGCGGTGAGAATCTACTGTTCTCTGGTGATCAGAGAGTTTACTGTATTAATTGTAAAGACTGATACAGCCCAAATCTGTGCCTCATGGGCCAAGTTCTTAAATAAGTTTCCTCTTTCCCTCAAAGTTTTAATAAACTTCAGAAAGACAAATTAAATATCTTATGGTGGATTTGTAGTACCATTGTGCAGTGTTATAGGTATGTATTTAAGGTTTAATGTGTAATGATAGTCTATTTTGTAATGGTGCAATGCAGTATGGGTAATATGATTGATGGATAATTGATTTGAACCCTGACCAGCATCCAGGAGGTGAGGAGGTGCTGCTGGAACAGGCGGGAACGGATGCCACTGAGAGTTTTGAAGATGTTGGCCACTCCACAGATGCAAGGGAGATGCTCCAACAGTATTTCATTGGGGAACTGCACATGGTACAGATTTGTCTTTCTGTTTATGCTGCCATTGTCATGAGTGCTTAGAAAGGACACATTTGAAAAGATCTCTTTCAGCATCACCATTTCAAACTATGAGCAGAGCGAGAAAATGAAAACGATATAACCAACGTATAGCTAAACTGTTGATGGATGTTTTGGTGGTTAGAACTTCGTCTCGTTGAGTTCTATACATCCCAGGGGTGGGCAATCTTACTCACAAAGGGCCGCTGCATATGCCGGTTTTCACTGCAACTGCCTAATTAGATTACTGAATAGAGGACTGATTGACTGAAGAGTCCTCACACCTGGGTTTGAACAGCTGACCTAAAGGTTATCCCAAAAACCTGCATACACACTGGCCCTTTGCGGGTAAGAATCCAATACAGATTATTTAATGATGAGCTACATTTCTCAGGAATAACGGCTCATAGGAAAGTATGTGGTAAGAAAGTATTGCATGAATTTGGCACTTATTGTTTCAACTTCTGGATAACAAACACACTAGACTTTGACAGAATTAAATCTATAGCTTGGTGAAAGAATATTATTCAGAAGCAGAATTCCATGTGTGGATCCCAGGTACAATAATAGGAATGTTGCTCTGCGTTCTTTGTTTTTGTTTCTGTAAACCTGTTTATGGGATTTATATTTCCCATCAAGTAATTATGTAAAATATATGATTGGTTCACTAACTCATAACTTGGATGCATACTTCTTCTTGGGGTTACTCCTGTTTCAAGACATATGTGGTGATGCCTTCAAATGACATAATCTAATATAAAGAATAACATTTCAATTTATACTTTCAGAATGATCGCAAAAAGGAAGCTACCAAGGTGAGTATAATAATTTACATATCAAGGTACAGGTAATATATTTACACAGTTCTATGTCCATGTGGTGCTGGTGGTGGTGGTATGGTGCTTCCATAAATATTTTTCATTTGTAGGTCAGACCTGTTCATGATTAAGTGTCCTTTAGCTCCTGAATTAGATTAATATTTCTGCATCTTCTCCTCTAGGATATTTTCATTACAACAACAAGCAAGACCAGGTACGTGAAGAACACTGTTCGTGAAGACACTTCCTTGCTGACTGGAAAGAAGCCGGTGTTTGGATGGAGCTGGGGCGGACACAGCCTTGCACATTTTATTGTTCACTTTTAATTCTAGATTGATATACACAGTAACACCCTAAGCTGATATTTTATTTATTTAACACTGACAAGAAAAGCCATCATTTCTGCTTGGTCAATGGTTTTGTAGATTTAAAATCATCTATTGTAAAGCATATAAACTTTGACTGCTTCCCCCCCCACCTTTTTTTTTCCATAGTTCTTGGACCACTTGGTTGATTCCTGTCCTGGCAGCAGCAGCAGTTGGCATGATGTACCGGTACTACATGCTAGAACAGAAGTCCTCTTGAGTCCCCTGGAAGCTGCACAGCATCGATGTCATCTCCCTCTGTCCCTGGAGGCCTTGATGTGGTGGTCTGTTGGACCACTTACCACACTGACTGCCCATAATGATCCAGAACTGTACCCTGCTCCCCCGTTGCATTAAGTAAACCGGTTTGGAGAGCAGAGGGAGTAGGGGTGGTCTCATGCATAGCTGTATCATCCACCTGCAGCCCAAAGCCCACCAGAGATGGCGGTGAGATGCACAGGAAATCAGCATATCTTTTTAAAAATTTGTTTCCATTTTCAGATGCTCCCCCCCACCATCATTTAATTATCAAGTTTACAGGTTGTTGTTCTTGTTATTCATAATCTATGGAAATACACGATTTGCCGTGCTTGTCATTTTTATACAAAAATTAATGCTGTTTTTAAATGGAGAAAAATGTCATTAAATGTTTTGTAGGGCTGAAAAATCCCAGGAAATTATATTGTTCAAGACCAAGAATGATTCCCTTATTGTTCAGCTAAGTGTCTTCCTATTCTGTTATAGCTGTTAATTACTTTGAGCACTTGAGTATATTCGGTAGTGTGTTCTGATTTGGATAATTTTACTTAAGCCTTGAAAACAGAACTCGGTGGTTTATATCGATCATTTCAAATTATACGCCCTTTTATGTCCCGCCTGCTAAAATCAACAGTAAGTGCAGGGTGTGCTGCACATAACAGCTATGCTGGCCATTTATTTTCAGTACATGGTCCTTCCACACAAAGCCACAGCGAAAAACTGACCGTAACTGAAGATCCTCAGTCTAAGAAGTTGCCTTTCAACTTACAATGCCTTTTTCTCATTGGGGTATATTTTTTCTGTTTACAGAACTATGTACTGTATTTATTTTATGACCATTTAGTCCCTTTATTACATTAACATGCATTTTAGCA
This sequence comes from Mormyrus iriodes, assembly GCA_011763525.2. Lineage (NCBI taxonomy): Eukaryota > Metazoa > Chordata > Actinopteri > Osteoglossiformes > Mormyridae > Mormyrus > Mormyrus iriodes. The sequence goes on from JAAGVU020000008.1 coordinate 16,019,356, forward strand.
CTGTGGAATACCTCTATGGGGATGCAGTAGCTGGAGATGAAATCAGTTAAGCAGCGGTTTGTGTTAAGATTGTTTGGTTTCTGTAATATGTTCATATATTTTGCTTGTTCATATGCACTTTTGGAATTAAAGAAACAGCCTCATTCTGTGTTTATTTTTCAAATTATTTTTTCAAAACAAAAGTGTCATGAAAGCTGATAATTATTTTAAAATTCTATGTATAATTTTAAGTTCTGGGCATTGTAGGAATTACTACTAATACTTGACAAACACACCCATACTGCAACAGGCTTATTTTCATCCATTGAAAATACCGTGATGGGAAACACGATATAAATTAAGGCGTTTAATTATTTCTTTGATTGATGTACAGCTCTGGAAAAAACTGAGACTACTCAATATTTTTTAAGAATCCACGTTGTTAAATCCTAGTTTACTCTTGGTTCTGCTGGCAGAAGGCTACGCTGAGCAGCAGGTTTCTTCCAGGCTCAAAATTTGTAAGACGGCAGTACACAAGAATAAGGTGAAACAGGAGACACTGGGAACGACCAAAAACCAGCCAGGTAGAGGGAGGACTTTCTAATGTCAGAGGTGACTGTTAACTTACCTGACAGTTTCTCCTGAATCATAGGATGACATCAAGTGACCTTCAAAAGGAATGGGAAACATTAAGTGCAGGTGTGAAGTGCACCCTAATAATGTTATATATAAAACAAATGGCAAACAAAGTGCGTTATTTGCCGTTCATATACTCGTCATACCTGTGGTATGTATGACGAATCACCAGTAAATGATTCGTCAAAATTTCCAGAAGTGTCCTGCCCAATGTACAATGTCACTGTGAGCCACTTCTCTGTCAATAAAGTTTATTCAAACGCGGGGGATTCTGGGTCCGCAATGGCGGCCCTTAGCTGTTAATGCGTCCATAAGATCTACACAATATTGTACAGCATTCATGAAGTGAAATTCACACTTACGTCGAGAACATCAGTTTATATCCACTGGGTAAGTGTGCGACTCATAATATTAATTATGACGACCAAAAGATTATGACTATGGGATCCGGTTGGTTGTTCGAAGGATGTTGATTTGCTTGTTTTATAAACGTTATTGTGTGAGCCAGCCATTTAACAGTTTACGAATATTTTTTTCACATTCTGTATATGTACCGTGATTTGTTGTCTAGCTGTATGAGTCTTTATCTTTGTCTTTATCTCCTTCAGAAAAGTTATGTAGCTGAGAAGGGTAGTATACTGCTTATTTGATAATGGCAGTTTGTTTTAAAATTTTACGGCAGCTGCAAATCTGAATTTAAGTTTGTTTATATTTAGTGTCACGGAAACATGTATTTACAGCAGGTATATATGTTTTACGAATTTAGTATTTGATTGAGTGTGTTTTAGGGTTTGCAATATTTACGTAGCAACCGGCTTTATAAACCATCGACACATTACTTTACTTTTTCTTCTTCGTCACCGTCAGTCGTCCCTGAGCTGACCGGATAAAGATGGAGGATGACGCCTCTCTCCACCGTCTGGAGGGCAGCCATCCCGGCGCGCAGGTCGGCGGACTGATAGTGAAAAAGAAGAGCGCCGTGTCGGAGCAGCACGTCTTCCGGCCGCCGACCCCTCGCACCTCCCTGCTGGGCCTCGATCTTCTGGCGGCACAGAAGCGCAAGCAGCGTGAGGAGAAGGACCGGCAGGAGACCGAGGACGACGCCAAGAAGACAAAGAAGTCCAAGGTGTCTTCATACCGGGACTGGGAGGACGGCAGGGCCGACTCTGGGTCTGATGATGAAGCTGGTGATGAAGAGGGCAAGGGGGACAAGAAAGAGAGGTGAGATGTTATGACCTACCAAACTGTTAACACAAGCAAAAGTGTATCTGCTAAATTTGTCTTTTATAAGTACATTTATAGTTTTGAACAAATGTAAATGACATTGGTGTGATGGCTTAATTGTTGTCTTACATGTGGTGTTGTTTTTTTATTTAGATGGATTATGTGGAAGTGTGTCAGTGAGTGCTCTGTGATAGATTATCATCTTGTAATCTCCTTTTATGTTAGGAAATATCGCGTGACAGGGTCAGAAACACCTTCCAACCCCGGTGGAGTCAGTGAAGAGTTTCGGAAGAGACACCAGCAGAGGGAGAAAGAATGGCGTGAACATGGAGTTTATGCCTCTTCCAAGGAGGAGAGAAAACGAGAGAGGGACAGAGATCGGAGAGGTGAGTAAAGGGTTCCTATATTCATACTTAGACATCATAAGGTACATTTTACTTTAAATACCTTCATACACCTGTTTTGTTAAAATTTGCATGCCTGAAGGGCTGGGAGTTTCTGTTATTGACTGTTATGTGACTGACAGACCACTTGTTATTGCAGATGAGCGGGAACGCAGCCAGCGTAGCTCCAGCAGGGGGAGCTCTGAGAGGAGTGAGCGCAGTGAGCGCTCGCAGAGGGAGGGCTGGTCTGAGCGGCTGAGTCGCGGAATCAAGAAGGACGAGCCTGAGAGCCCCCGACACAGACCCAGAGGTTAGCATACCCCCCACTAATGGACGTGTTCCGACTGGGGCCGAGCACCAGACTTCCTTAAAAGGCCCCCCTTTCTATTTTAGATGCTCCCACGCCCTCCCGCTCCAGCTGGGATGAGGATGACAGTGGCTATGCCAGTTCTCGGCGTTCCCACTGGGAATCCCCGTCCCCAGCGCCCTCACACCGGGAATCGGACAGGTCTGAACGGAGCCACCGGTCTGGTCGGGAGAGCGAGAGGCGGGATCGGTGAATATTCCCGCACCAAACACAGACCCTTATTACCTCTCTGATTATTAAGAACCCTGGATATCTCACCTTGACGCAAAGTGCACATGTGACGCAAAGTGCACATTATTAATGGGTCACTGCTCAGTGTTCTTTGAAACTTGATAGCTGGCTAAATAAAATTTGGGGAAATGAACTATGCACAACAGCATGGTTGCTAAATGGGTAGTGCTCAGTGGGTGGCATTGCTTGTTTTCACCACCAGGGCTGGGGGTTCGAATCCCTTACAGACTCTCTGTGTTTAGTGTTTGCATATATCCTTCCAGTACTCTAGTCTGCTCCTGTGGTCCAAAGACATGCAATTAAGTCTGTAAATTGGCATATTGTGTGTCTGCCCTACAATGGAGTAGCATCCCACCCAGAGTGTTCACCTACTTTGTGCCCAGCGTGGCCTAGGACAGGAGACCCTGTATTCGATAAGCTGCTGGAAGCTGGATGAACATACATGTGCCTTGTGTTTTTTCTCCAAGATTCATTTGATGTGGCGCATTATCATGGTATTGTTCCTGAGCGCAAGGCCCGTGCTCACAGCAGAATGGTGTTGCAGCTCTGCGCTTAGCTCTCTGTCTTCGTCTTCAAGGTCTGTGAGGAGCCGGTACCCAGCTGACACCCCTCTGCCCACTCCCTCTTACAAATACAACGAGTGGGCCAACGACAGGAAGCACCTGGGCTCTACCCCCCGACTGTCCCGCGGGAAAGGTATGGCATGCCTGTCCCTGATCCTGAGATGATCAGGAAGGGACGTATTGTAATCGTTACTCTTCATAGGATCTCTGTCACTGTTTTAATCAAATCTGAGCATGATGAGTAGGCCGATCACAGAAGTATGCATCAGAAGCCTATTACAGGAATGAGCCCTGGTAAATTTTTAAATGGATGTTGTGTCCTCTGTACCCAAGATGGGATAATTAAGGTTTGGCACCGCAAATAATTTCTGCGCTCAGCTGTTATTGTTGGTGAAATGTGTTTATGACTGACAACTCTAGACAAGACGAGAGCCTGCTCTTGTCCTGGGGAGGCTCTTGGTCATGGCTTATTATGTTGCTGCTTCTTTTAGGAGGAAAGAAAGAGGATGGTGAAGACGGCATCACGTTTGACACTGAGGATGAGAGGCAGCAGTGGGAGGATGATCAACGGGTCAGTTAAAGGGGTGGTCTGGGGGGGTCTCACTGTTATTGTGGCACAAATATGTGCCTTTAAATCTTACACCCTTATATGGCAGTGCTCCGCCTTTAAATCTTACACCCTTATATGGCAGTGCTCTGCCTTTAAATCTTATGCCCTTATTCAGAAAAGCTCCTTTTATTAATGGTAACCTTGTTTAAGGGTATGTGCCCAAATCTGCGAACAGCGGATAATGTGAAACTGGACTGCGGTTTTGCAGCAAGCCGACCGGGACTGGTACATGATGGACGAGGGCTTCGACGAGTTCCACAACCCGCTGACCTCCAGCTCAGACGAGTACGTCAAGAAGAGGGAGCAGATCCTACAGAAGCAGACGCAGAAGCGTATCTCTGCACAGAAGAGGCAGATCAACGAGGTAGTCTTCCCAGCCTGCCCTCTGTTGGTCGCGGAGAGCCTTGCGTGGGGGCTAGACAACTCGTGGGATGTTTTAATCAATATGTGGTTTAGCCTCTGTGACGTTCAGTTGTGCACCAAAAATATTAAAGGCACTTTAACCATTTTGACGGTTTCATGAATATCAGTGTGTAATCAGGTTAATCTCAGTTGAAGGTTCTTATTGACCTCGATACCATCCTGGGCTTGGATTGACTTTATTGCTCTTTAGACTCATGCTAGCAAGAAAAAGAGCCATGTTTATAGACATAACATTTCAGATGTCGCTTATGAAACGGCCGCTGGTGGTTTAGTTACTGTGGGGGACATTCTCGTTTTCTCAAAGGCTGCTATCAGTGAGTACGTGCGTATGTAGAGGCAGCCTACCATGACAGTGCAGCCGCAGGTGACTGATGCTGGAATCTCGTTATGCCCTGCAGGATAACGAGCGCTGGGAGACCAACCGCATGCTGACCAGCGGGGTGGTGCAGAGGCTGGAGGTGGACGACGAATTTGAGGAGGACAACGCCGCCAAGGTGCACCTGCTGGTGCACAACCTGGTGCCCCCTTTTCTGGACGGCAGGATCGTCTTCACCAAGCAGGTAGCTGCCCATCCAACAGCACATCATGTTGAGTACTTTGTCTGTGACTCTTTATGCTGAACTGGTTGGTAGAAACAAAATCTTGGTCTGGATTTGTAGCTTCTGGACCTGAAATGCCCAACACTGCCTATCTGACCCATGTCCCATGTCTGCCTCCAGCCTGAGCCTGTCATCCCGGTGAAGGACCCTACGTCCGACCTGGCCATCATCTCCCGTAAGGGCAGTCAACTGGTGCGCAAGCACCGGGAGCAGAAGGAACGCAAGAAGGTAGCCTGCCTGCTGGCAACCCCTTCAGCTTACGCCATGAACTTTTAACAACAACTGTGTTTTTGTGGATCGTGCTAAACGCCACTGGCCCCATAGCCGTGGAGCTGCGAAGGTGCACTCCTGGCAGTTTTGGTATCTGTATGCTGAGTGTTTTTCATGCACGTTGAGGGTGTGAATCATTCTCTCTACAGACCTTTCCACATTTAGCAAATTTAAATTCTATCATTAGGAGCTGTATGCGCATTACTCTCTGGGAGTCGCTGTCTGCTCCCGCCCTCTTGGCTCCATGGCATGTCTTTATACCTCCTGCTTGTCCCACAGGCCCAGCATAAGCACTGGGAGCTGGCGGGCACCAAGCTGGGCGACATCATGGGCATCAAGAAGACCGAGGAGGAGGACAGCAGTGCCGGCAAACCGGTGGGCGAGGATGGCACCGTTGACTACAGGTATGCCCCTCCTGAAGGCCTCTCTGCCCATCTCCCGTCCCTCTCCTGTGACTCCTCTTTCTCTTGTTAATGTTATGCCACTCCCCCACCCGCCAGAGCTGAACAGAAGTTTGCCGATCACATGAAGGAGAAGAGTGAAGCCAGCAGCGAGTTTGCCAAAAAAAAGACCCTGCTGGAGCAGAGACAGTACCTGCCCATCTTTGCTGTGAGACAGCAGCTGCTTAACATCATCAGGTACCTGAGTGGTGAAGCTTCACGCCACCTAGTGGTGACAGGGAAACGGGTCAGTTTCAGGACCAGGGGCCTCTATCACAAAGTGAGATTTGTGGCTTAGCCAGATAACAACTTGTCGGATTTAAGGTACCCCAGTTTAAACAGATCCTATCTGCGTTCATTTACATTTAGTCTAGTCTACCTTAAAACTGACTGGATATCTTGCTAACCCAAAAATCCAGCTATGTGATGCAGGCCCCTGGTTATAAGTGAGCAGTGAGTGTGTGTTGACAATATCAGGCCCTCTCATTAACTGGGTTAGATGTCCAGGCGTGTCTGTGTGCGCCCCGCTTAGTAACCCTCGGCTTCCTGCTGCAGGGACAACAGCATTGTCATCGTGGTGGGCGAGACAGGCAGCGGCAAGACCACGCAACTGACACAGTACTTGCACGAGGACGGCTACACGGGATACGGCATGGTGGGCTGCACTCAGCCACGCAGGGTCGCCGCCATGAGCGTGGCCAAGAGAGTGAGCGAGGAGATGGGTGGCAACCTGGGAGAGGAGGTGAGGGCGGCTTGGGGTAGGGCCAGGGGGTGGGAGTGGGCTGGTGGTGGGCCAAGCTGTGGGGGATCCCTTTAAATGCTCTCAACTGTCTGGGTGGTCTGCACCCAGGTGGGCTACGCCATCCGGTTTGAGGACTGCACGTCCGAAAAAACAGTGATCAAGTACATGACAGATGGCATCCTGCTGAGGGAGTCACTGCGTGAGTCAGACCTGGACCACTACAGTGCCGTCATCATGGACGAGGCCCACGAGCGCTCGCTCAATACGGATGTGCTCTTTGGCCTGCTCCGGGAGGTGGGTGTGATGGGTCAGGGGGTTGGAGCGGGCATGGATCACACCGACAGCCAGCGAATTTGACCCTGTGGAATCCCCACAGGTCGTTGCCCGACGATCGGACCTCAAGCTCATCGTCACATCCGCCACCATGGACTCGGATAAGTTTGCCTCCTTCTTTGGAAACGTCCCCATTTTCCACATTCCTGGAAGAACATTCCCAGTGGAGATTTTATTCAGCAAGGTGCAATATTTTAGCCCTTTTCATTGATTGTCAATCTGCTGTTCTTTGCCTTTAAAAGAACAACCTTTTCTGCCTTTTACGATGTGATCTACTTAGATTTCCAGAAGGGCTCTGATGTTGTCCCCCCACAAATGGCTCCTGCTAAAGCTCAAAGCAGCAGGAATTTTTAGGTACTGCAGCAGCTTGGTTTGAAAACTCGTTAAAAGACTGGAAACAGCGGGTAGTTATTAGAGGCACAATGTCACAGTGGGCCTGTGTTCATAGTGGGGTACCGCAGGATTCAATTTTAGGACCACTATTATTCCTAATTAACATTAATGATATTGACACCAATACATTCAGTAAACTGGTTACATTTTCAGATGACACCAAGGTGGGTGGTGTAGCAGATACCAGACTCGCGACACGGCGGCTACAGCAGGATCTTAATTTAATTAGTGACTGGGCTGATACCTGGCAGATGAAATTCAATGTAGACAAATGTAAGGTAATCCATGCAGGGAGCAGAAATATAAACTACAGATATTTTATGGGTTCCCCTAAGATTAAGGTAGCTGATTATGAGAAAGACCTTGGTGTATATGTTGATGCTTCCATGTCCCACTCTCACCAGCGTGGGGAAGCAATTGAACAGGCCAATAGGATGCTGGGTTACATCTCTAGGTGTGTAGAGTTTAAGTTAAGGGAGGTGATGCTAAGACTATACTATTCCTTGGTAAGACCCCACCTAGAATATTGTGTGCAAGTTTGGTCACCTTGCCTTAAAAAGGACATTGCTGCCTTAGAAAGGGTTCGACGCAGGGCTACAAGAATCATTCATGGTCCTACAGGAATGTCTTATCAGGAGAGGTTAGCAGAGCTGAATCTGTTCAGCCTCGAGCAAAGGAGGCTAATGGGGGACATGATCCAGGTATATAAGATTCTAACAGGCCTGGATGCTGTTCAGCAAAATAGTTACTTCAGTATCAGTTCAAATATAAGAACTCGTGGCCATAGGTGGAAATTAGTGGGAGAACATTTTAATCTGGATTTGAGAAAGCACCTCTTTACACAGCATGTAGGTAGAGTATGGAATAGTCTTCCTGTTAGTGTAGTACAAGCTGAAAATCTTGGGTTTCTTTAAATCAGAGCTAGATAAGATTTCAGCAAGTTTAGGATATTAGTCGAATTCTCCCCAAATGAGCTTGATGGGCCAAATGGTTTCCTCTCATTTGTAATTTTCTAATGTTCTTATAAGCCAATTTTAATCATTCAGCATTTTAATTATTCTCAATGTTTTGTTGATGGTGATGATAATGGTAAACAAGATAAAGTTGTGGTTGATGCCCAGAACAATTGAGATTAATGGTTTTGGTCGCAGTGATGAAGACAAACTACTGTCAATTTAGCTAGTGGTATTATGATGTTGGCAATGGTGGTGGTGGTGGTGAAGATGAAGATGACGATGAAGGTGCTCATCCTGTTTCAGACGCCCCAAGAGGACTATGTGGAAGCTGCGGTGAAGCAGGCCCTTCAGATCCACTTGAGCGGAATGCACGGCGACATCCTTATCTTCATGCCTGGCCAGGAGGACATTGAGGTACCACAGAGGCTTGGTAGGAATCACCCATTTCATTTCCTACCTGCTGGGCTTAGTGGATCAGCCATTTAATATTACCCAGCTGCCTGACCCTTCCGGCTGAAGAGCACAGCTGGGTGTCCTCACACTAAAACATGAACCAGTGATCTAAGTCAGAAGGACACCTACAGGTTTTATTTTTGTCCTCCTAACCTGGGTTTCTGGCTCACCTCTGATTCAGGTGACGTCAGACCAGATTGTGGAGCGCTTGGAAGACCTGGAAAGTGCTCCTCCGTTGGCCGTGCTGCCCATCTATTCACAGCTGCCCTCAGATCTGCAGGCCAAGATCTTCCAGAAGGTATGACCCTCTCCTTCATCTAAACCTGCATAAAAAGGGTCCGTTATCTCATATAATGTAGTCATTGAATTGGATGAAATAAAACCATTCTTTTAAAGCTTATAATGTCATATATTGTTCATTGTGAACGTCAGTAACGGACTGTGACCTTGTGTGAATCTCAATACCAAGAATGCAATCAATGGTCTTGCTAACTTGCCTTCCAATGATGAACTTGGGGCACAATGAATCATGGCATTGGTCTTGATTGGCGTGGATGCAACCGATATATCCTCGATATTTGGAGTGGAGCAAGTCCAACAATCAGGGATTTTTACCGTACCTGTGTTCTTGGTATCAGGACTGGTCTTCAGCAATGGAAGATGACGTAAAATGGGTACACGGGAACAAAAATACGGTCAAGTATGCATATTGAGACTCACCTCTTGTTTCCGAGCACCATAGGCTCCTGATGGCGTGAGGAAGTGCATCGTGGCCACAAACATAGCAGAGACCTCTCTGACTGTGGACGGCATCATGTTCGTCATTGACTCAGGATACTGCAAACTGAAGGTGACTCTCAACTCCTGGTCCCCTGCAGGCTTTGCTAGGGCTGACATGGTGTTTTGTTTGTCCATCCATTTACAGCCTTTAAGAATGCTATGCTAAGTAAAACTTGAACAAATTTGATTAGTTAACCTGAAGTTTCAGCTAACACTCTTTTCTGAGGATTCCTAAATCATAAAAGCTGATGGATGAGTGTATTGACATTGCATCTTGCCCAGCAGACAATTGTCATCAGAAACATTGTGATTAATATTTGTGGTTCTGCCATGTAGTTTATAAAGTAATGGCATGTCTACCATTAAACGAGGACCCCATAGCTAGTGATAAAATGAAAATAAATCAGATGAATAATGTTAAGTCATATGCCAAGAGTGACCCCAAGGGAGCAGAAATAACAGGCACACCAGCTGAGCGATTTATGTATGTTTTGGCTTCGTTCTCAAGCTTATAATTATGGTGGCTGGAATTTAATGACCATATGGACACAAACACGGTCGAGCTGAAGCTAAATCTGTAATGATTCATAATTAAGTGTCCCGAATGCTCACATGAATGATGTCCATCTGGTGCCCCAGGTGTTCAACCCACGCATCGGCATGGATGCCCTACAGGTGTACCCCATCAGCCAGGCTAATGCTAACCAGCGCTCCGGCAGGGCTGGCAGGACAGGACCCGGCCACTGCTACAGGTACACCCCTCTCCTGCCTTTTCACCTCCCTATAGCTTCCGTGTTTGCTCTGTGCAGTCCCCTGTGCACCTAGGTAGCGCTGTGGTGCATCAATAGAGCAAGCCTGCACACATGCGCACTGCAGCTTTTTGCACATCAGGTGGTGCTGTGGATCTCTTACTTTGGTGGTCATGATCCGAATGCAGATTGCATGAAGTGTTTGTCTGTTTTTTTTATATGCGCAGTGTCCTGTGTACCGCCCTTCGCTGTCGTATTTGTTGCCCTGTTGACTTGCTTATACAAACCTGTTTAGACTCGTCTGGGCCTGGCATTGATATGTTTTATAGAGGTGCCCGCACTGCTGATCAGCTCTTTGGTCATTACCAAGACGTGATTTACAGAAACGTAAGACAACAATCTTCATGACCTGAAGGGTCTTATTCTAAGAGCCGCCTGGGACCTTTTGGAACCTTGATCCATGGGTTAATGTGCCTGCCTTTGGGTTAGACGTGATAAAGACTGCACAAGTGCCCGCCAGGCTGTGGCAGCATTTCCTGTCCATATGTGCCTTCCCAGCATGTCTTGCCAGGCCCTGCCTCCTTCTGCCCATGAGCTGATAAGGATGTTCAGACACACGCTTTATGTGAATTATCCTGTTGCTCAAATGCTTTTGGGAATCCTCTTCGTGATCAGGCCTGTCTGTGTAAGACCATGATGAGAGCTTTTCAAACCTACTACAAGGTGAAAAAAATGGGCTGTAAGAAGACGGGAACAGGATACCATGCCCCCTTTCCATGGTTTTTCATCCCCCCCACCCCCCTGGTATTCGTATGTGACACTGAACGTCATCTACTTAGAGCAAATGGATTACATTATTAAATAACATGCTTTTATCCAAAGTGACATATGATTGAGAAAGCGGGGTCAGCCAGTACCAGGGGCTGCTGGGGTTAAGGTCTTGGCAGTCTGTCGATGGTGGGATTTAAATTGACAACCTTCCGATCACAGACAGAGAGTCTTAACCTGCTGAGACGCTCACCGTGCCTGACCTACTCTTAGGTGTTACTGCTTCTTGTGCCAGGAGACACCCACCCCCATATCTTTCCTGTCCGTCCCTGCCGCCCCTTCCCACGCCAGGCTGTATACCCAGAGTGCCTTCAAGAACGAGATGCTCACCACCACCATCCCAGAAATCCAGCGCACAAACTTGGCCAACGTCGTCCTGCTACTCAAATCATTGGGTGTCCAAGACCTGCTGCTTTTCCACTTCATGGACCCCCCGCCGGAGGACAACATGCTCAACTCCATGTATCAGCTATGGATCCTGGGCGCTCTGGACAACACTGGTATGCCTCCCCCAGTGGCCTCCACACCCTATTGGCTGTCTATATCGCATGTCCCACCTCCCCCCCCTCCCTCTACTCCTGTTTTTCCTTCTGCTCTCTGCTTGCTGTCTTTAGAGGAATCGCCTTGTGATGAATGGCTAACTGTGGTCCTAAAGTCGGCCCAGGGGCATCTACAGTGGCGCAGAGCAGAAATTGGAAGTGCTTGCCTTAATTACCGTTAATTAACAGGCCCCTGTGCTGGCCGAGAAGCAGCTCGTTTAGGAAAATGAATTGCCTGTGGTCTCAGTAAGGCTCTCCTCATCACGTTAATGACTTCCTTTTTCCGCTAACAGAACATGCGTGACTGACTCCGTGTCCCCCTCTCCTGACCCCAGGTGCCCTCACCCCCACTGGGAGGCTCATGGTTGAGTTCCCCCTGGACCCAGCGCTGTCCAAGATGCTCATCGTGTCATGTGACATGGGCTGCAGCTTGGACATCCTCATCATCGTCTCCATGCTCAGCGTTCCTGCCATCTTCTACAGGCCCAAGGTACTGTGAGTGTGTGAGTGAGTGATTATTACAATGTGGGGAAATCAGGTCCCCCCCCATGTGATAAATACCTGTAACTTTTTACTTTGTGGGGATATTTTTTCGGTCCCCGGAAGGATAACCACTGTTTTATAAAAATCTGTGAATGCAATCAAAAAACTAAAATAGGCAGAAGTCTTGTATTTCGTTTGGTTACTTATTGTTAAAGTTAGGGCTGGGTAGGGGTTAAGGTTGTCATAGTTGAAATTGGGGTTTTTGCCCATAGAAATGAATGGAGAGTTCACATAAAGATAAGAACACATGGACTGTGTGTCTGTGTGTTACCCCTTTCGCACAGAGTACTTGCTGGTGCCAGTACTCGGTCGGAGCTGGGCTGCAGCTCAAATCCGCCCCACACAAAATCATCTCGCATTCATACTCACTTGTGGAACGATGACGTCAGTGTTTGTGTTGCTGTGGGAGGGGTACCGTTTTGGATGTAAAGACAACAAAGATGGAGGACTTTGTGAGATGTGATGAACTCAAGACTTTTTTTTTTTTAATTCACTGCACATACGTACATTATTATTAGCTTGGCGAATCAGTTTAAATAATATTCTGCTGCAGACTATGTCCATGTTTGAGGCACAGCATTAGCGTTTCTTACAAGCCTCACATCGTCTACGAGTTCACGCACCACAAATGTCACACTAATGGCCTAACCTCGTGTTAGCTGACTTTAAACAGCAGAGCAAAAAAACAACAAAAGATTTTGGTAAACTTTTATTTTACAAATATACATACGATCAAGAAATACAAATGTACACGCATAGCTGTATGTTATATATCACGGGCTAGAACACCGAAGTCAAGTTGTAATAGTAACTTATTAGTTAGCTAGGTTGTCGTTGCAACAATATATCACCCAGTCCTACTTACAACACACATCTAACACACAAAGCACAACTGAACGTTTAACGATGTGCTCTTTTGTTTGAGGGATCCCTGGAAAGCATCCAACATGCAGCAAACGTAATTAAAACTCACAAGTGAAAACAACAATAACAACTTGCCTTATTCCTCCAAATGGGTCACGGAGTTTCACTGCTCCAGTCACCAGGTTAGCAGGTCTGTTTCCAAACACGATATTTTTAGGACAGCTAGCACCGCTTTTATTTAGCTCTGTTTTTGACCTCCTGTATTCTTTTCTTTTCCAATTTTTAAATCTTATTCACGGCAACCCCTGCTTTCTCCAACTCACTCTGCATTGCTTCATAAAGTTTTGCTTTCTGCTCTGATGACACTAACCCCGCCTCCTGACATCACACACACCCAACTCTGTCCCAGTAATCTTTTGAGGCCAGAAAAATGAGCACCGATCTGGAGTTTTCGGCCCACCACCATTGTTTTTTTTTTCCCCATACGAAAGTGACGACTGGGCTGGAATTTGGGTTCGGCACGGGCACCGGCCCTGGTGTGAAAGGGCTTTGTGTGTGTTAGAACTTGTTTTTCTAGAGGATGCCTCCCCTATTTTGGTCCAGGAGGACCAGAATCCAGAAGAGATTGCAAATTTCCCTCTTTAAACGCATCTTAATCGACTAATTACCAGGTTTAATTGGTGTGTCTGAGCAGGGAAATCTGCAAACTGTGTTGCCAACTGGCCACCCCGGACCAGAACTGGGCAACCTCGAAGCTGCCCATGGAAATGACATGAAAGTGGGGTTCTGCTTGAAAATGTCACCCAGTGTTTTGACCTGTGTTTCCTGTGTAGTTCCATGCAGAATAGCCTTTATCTATTAATCTAGTGTTTCTCAGCCCGCGACCCCCCAAAAGTCCACAGCTCTGGTGGTACATGGGCCCCTTAACAGTGTACACTGACCGTAACCAGAACAGCAAAGAAGGTAAAACCCGAAATCGTGAATGGTGTGAGAGCGGCCTTCAGCTTCACACCTCACGATCGTCCTTCATGTCTCCTGTCGGACAGGGCCGAGAGGAGGAGAGTGACCAGGTGAGGGAGAAGTTTGCCGTCCCTGAGAGCGACCACCTGACTTACCTCAATGTCTACCTGCAGTGGAAAAATAACAATTACTCCAGCATCTGGTGTAACGAGCACTTCATTCACACCAAGGCCATGCGTAAGGTAATGCCCCTGGGAGTGACCTTCTGCTGTGGCTCGGGTGTCACTGATGTATGTGTGGATTGACCCCCCAAATCTGTCACAGGGTTTAGTGAGCTTTTAATGGGGTCCTGACAGACTACACACTACCATTCAAAAGTTTGGGGTCACTTACAAATTTCCTATGGAACAGCCTTCATTTCTCAGAACAAGAATAGACTGATGAGTA
>JAAGVU020000008.1:16044932-16061583 GCA_011763525.2 Mormyrus iriodes
TTTTTTTGCTGTTAGCCTCCATCGCACCGGTTGGGGGGGGGGGGGGCGGGGTGGGGCTATGAATCCACGCTTAAAACATGGCAAGCTTTCGGGGTATATAGGCCTAATGTTAGCCTTGTAATTCATATTTTAGTTTGTGTCAATAAGTGCTATATCATGCTATATGGTTTTGTAAAAATTTCAGCTAAGCATCAAAAGCAGACCAGTCTGCCCCATAACGGAGCCCCTGAGTTGTCCGTCTTGCCTATTTTTATCGCTTCATTAATGTCTACTCAACAGGATTCTCTCTAGCTTTTTAGAAGTATCAGCCACTGTGGCTGACTGTATTGGACTTTCCTTAGCTACGCATACAATGCATTAGCCACAAAACCGTTCCCATGCAGAAAGCAAGACAACTTCTACAGATGCAAAAAGGTCAGATTTGCATGACTTAATTTAACATGTATGCGTGTATGTAAGAATAATAGGCATCTACTCATCTGTCCTTCCAAAGCCCTTTCAGAGATAAATAAATGATATTCTCAACTTGAAATTGAATTTTTAATTTTTTAGTTTAATAAATGCTTACATTTTCCATATAACTTTAGCAATAATTATGAATGTTTCATTACAATGTTCATGATGATAAACAGCTTTGTAACAGTAACAAACAGTATTAAAAATAAAAACTTTTGAAAAAAATCTGAACTCCAATTAAGATTTACTTATGCCAGGGATTTATTTACTTATTCATTCATTTATTTATGTTGAATATACAGAAAAATAGAACATTTATTTAAATTTTGTCCTTCATACATTATCTTTTCTTATCAGATTCTACATGCGCCCAACACTGGAACTCGTTTGCGTAAGCTTGCATAAACTCGGAAAGCGTACATAAAACTGGAAAGTAAACGGCGTATCAGCAAAACACCCAAAAATAAATTATGCTCCGGATTGCGAGTCTGGTCTTCATCAGTGCCGGTGAAATAGTTGAGAAATAAATTTGGCACATTCGTATTTTAATCGGTAGTGGAGATGTGGGGAATGGCTTGCGAGAACCTAGCTACTCAGTGCCTGCATTGAGTGCACCTGGCTACACTCGTGCCCCTGCAGGACAGGCCGAGTCGTCTCCCCAGGTTCGCTAACTTACTGGCCAGCTAATCGGAGGAGCTGTCTCCCCATCGTTGGTCAACGTCTCTGAGGCGTGTGCAGCCATTTCACACCCTGCCAGTTCCACGGAGGGAGCGATTACTCACAGGGCCTCTCTCTCTAGAACTTTCTGCAAAGAAGGTAGGACTCTTTGTCTATTCATACCCGTTAGCGTGCTTGTAATTCAGCTCTGGAGCCCCTCTTCCAGAAGCACCTATCAGCGGCTTCCAGGGATAGATGTTCAGGCACTGCTGGTCAAGGAGGCAGAGGTGGGAGATTATGGGATGTGGCATGTTGGACAAACAAAGAGCGAGGGAGGAGTCAGGAAGGAGGCATACACAATCCTGAAGCGCATCTGTCCAGTCAATGTGACATACTGGATTCCAATAGTCGACCTAAGCTAAAGGTTCTCTTCCTGAAAGATCTTTACATTAGTTTATATAAGATTTTAAAAATTCACATACAGGGATTATCATTGACAACAAAAAATTAAGCACCGAAACACATCAATCACGAAAAAAAACCCACCGTCACATTATATTGTTAGTTTTATATACTTATGTTATATACTTCCATCTACTCATATTCTATAGCAGTTTATCTAGTGCAGGGTCCAAGGGAAGCACACGGCATGAGGCAGGGGACCCCTGAACAGGATGACAGCACATGTTAATTTCAATAGGTGACAGTTAGCTTGCATTGTTAATATTGTTTAATGAATGAAAATGTGCTGATGCACAAGCCCCATCACAAGGTCAACCATATCAACCAGCATATGGTGCTGAATCTCAATCTGGCTGTGACCTCCCTAGTTCTGGACCAGTAAGAGAAGTAAACTCAGTAAGGAAACATAAAAGGGTGATTCCCCCTAGTGGAAACTTTAAGTCGAGAGTGTCTGAGAGCAACCCCTGCCCCAAAGCTATTGCTATAATTGTCCATTCGGCGGTAGAAATGCGCCAGACCACCTCCCTAAATGTGTGGCGAGCCGCCCCGTTTCCTTCACTGCCCCCCACCCCCACTTCTTGAGCTCCCAGCATGCCCCAGGCCTGCGAGATAAGGAAAGCATGTGCTGCATTAAAGGTGCCATGGCAAACGGACTAAACAAAATCAGGGCAGCCAGGAGGCATCGCACTCCGGGAGATGGAGCATCAATCTGTGGGCCAGCTGGGTGTCGCTAGGATTCACAAGCGGACGACACAGGCCATTAGCCACTGCAATGCACACGCATGCAATGGTGCTAATCCCACTGCGGCAGGACATGCTCTCAGATTCAATAAAGCTTTCAGGAGTTACAGAGGCCAACTCTGAAGTTCCATAACCAGTCATACTGCCTGATGCAGAGGGTTGTCATAAGGGTCAGAGCTAGGGTTACGGTTGCCAAAATCTAAGATTAAGATTTTCATAAGGATTAGAGCTAGGCTTAGGGTTGCCATGAGGGTTGGAGCTAGGGCTGCTAAGAGGGTTAGGGTTCAGGTTGCAGTGGGGGTATTGGGGGCAGCATGTGGCTCAGTGGGCTAAGCCTCTGTGCCTGTGATCAGAAGGTCATCGATTGGAGCCAGGCATCAGCACATCTGCATGGCCTTGAGTTAGGCCCTTAACCACCAGTTCCCTGGGTGCTGCTGTGGGTGGCAGCCACCTATAGAGAGCCAGCTGGGGGAGGCATAAAGGGAATTTCCCAATGGAACTGGATCAATAAAGTATCAATTATTATTATTACACTTTGTAGCATGCATTAAGTATTATTATACACTTTGTAATGTAAACTATGTAATATACACTTTGTAGTGTAAACTTTGTAATGTACAATATGTAGTGCATACTTTGTAGTGTACACTTTGTAGGTTGCACTCAGTAAGGCACACTTGGGTATGAGTTGAAGTTGCCAGTAGAATTAAGGATAGCGTTAGAACTGACATGTGAATCTCTGCAGGATGGAGAAGTGAGCATATCGAAAGGTGGGAGTCGAAAAGTCATTTCCATTGCCCGAAAATGCCGTCAATACAGTGATCCCTGGCTATATCGCGCTTCGACATTTGTGGCTTCACTGTATCACGGATTTTACATGCAAGCATATTTAAATATATATCGCGGATTTTTCGCTGGTTTGCAGATTTCTGCGGACGATGGGTCTTTTATTTCTGGTACATGCTTCCTCAGTTGCTTTGCCCTGTTGATTTCATACACGGGACGCTATTGGCGGATGGCTGAGAAGCTACCCAATCAGAGCGCCAGAATGCAAATGGCGCATGACTGGCGTGTTCGTATTTTAAAATATGATACTAATATTAAAGGCATAATCATAATATATCTAATATAACTGGGTAAATAAGTAAAACGAGTGCATTACTGTATATTATAGTAAACATAAAATTATTTTTGTTAAAATATGTATTATTGCAATGTGTTTACAACTGTTTTACGTATTAAATAAAACTCTTCAATGATATACTATACGTATATTTGTGCGTAGTATATGAACAGTGTGTTTACATACATAATTACATACAAAACGAATCTTACCTAATGTCTAAGATAATATAAAGGGTTTATAAGGGCTTAAAATATACAAAAATAACCATATAAAGATATGGTTTTTACTTAACGGATTTTCACCTTTCGCGGGGGGTTCTGGAACGCAACACCCGCGATAGACGAGGGATCACTGTAAACATTATTTCAGACAGACCAGACATTCACCAGAAATATGGGCCAGGCAACGACCAAGATTAACACATATCTAGAATTAAATGCCTGTTTTATATTTGTACATATAGCATAAGACATTAAGTGCTTTCACATCCGAAGTTCCAGAACCTGGTCCATGGTCACAAGTTCCTGGGCTATCTTAACCAGCAACTTTTTGTAGCTCCTGGCCACTTTCGCGTGTCCCTTTCACACCACACAACAGGAACTGGGACCTTTATGCTAAATAAGCACAGGAGATGCAAGAAGCTCATAGGTAAACTTCACACATAATCTAATACAAAACTACACCGCCACCCCAAAACAATGGAGGATAAACACATCGTTTTGTTAGCGATTTGCTAGTTATTGGGGGGATCGATTGCAATAAAAATGGGACACGGCCATATTAATACGACCCGTGACATGTATATAATTCATTATTAAATTTGGCTAGGAGATCAATCTTTTGTTTTCCACAGAATAAAAAAAATGATGTAACGTTTTTCCCCTAATAAGCAATGGCAAGTTTAACCAGTGACATTGAAGAAAAGTATATTGGTTATCGATCAAATTTTCCGATGCAGAAATATGAAGATGCAAGCAAAAATGTATTAATTGATGAATTAAGTGTAACTGAGGAACAAAAATAATTCCATCTGCTCAATTTTTTGCTCTGCTAATTCTCTCTTTTCCTCACACTTCCAAGAAACTTCCAAGTTAGCACCAGTGCTAAATTTTATTCCTTTATTCCTGCCCGCAAACCTTTCGACACGCCCAGAGACCTATCCTTGTTAGAACTACTCTGGGATGTACATGAAATCGCTATAATGCACCAGATCCCAAACTTGTGCAAGCTAAACACTAGCAACCAAATAAAAAGTTGCTATATTAGCATTTTAACTTTGAAAATAAACATATTTATTGTGACACTAGACTAGTTAAGATGAAAATTCATACAATTGCATACTTTTGCCGCAGTATAACAAAAATATTATTATATTACCCAAGCCTACCCTACATATTCATCCTATTTAAAATCCTAACTAAGTTCTCCTATGATAAATTTTGTTGAATTTATCACCTTGCCTAGCAGCTACCGCACTACCAGTAAAATTTGCCAAGCGGAGGGACTGGTAGCTAAAAAAAAGAAACTTTATTTTAGAATATTCAGAAAATCATCATGCACCCCACAATTCAAGTCACTGACAGTACAATGTTCCTGGGAAGTCTGCAAAAACGCTCACAGAATGTTTACATGGCAGACAGCTGTGCCCACAAGATGGCTGCTGCAGCCTCCAATTCCACTCTCTGCTGCCCCCTGTTGCTGCTGTTCAATATTTCAGGTCTTTCAGGTATAGATTTTCATCCATATAATGTGTTTGTGAAGTGGTAATAAGATCCACCAAATAAAGTTCGGTTCCGGTTCACAAAGTAAATGGTGCAATTTGAACAGGTTCAGATCTTCACCCGTACAATGTCAGCAAAGATTGGAAAATATCCAACAAAGAATTTTGGAGTTAAGATGCGGACAAGATCAAGTGCTTAAGGCTGACTTTCTCTTTATTATCGCTATGTGTTGCTGCTTCAATTTTGAGGTGATGTGTCTCAAAATTTTACCACTTCACCCATAGAATATGTCTGAAAAGTTTGGAAAATATCCAAACGTATTCCACAGCCAGGGAATGCAATTTGGGTTACAGTTAGAGTTATTGCTGAATGAGAGTTAGGGCTACGGTTATGGTTTCCATTAGGGGTAGCATTAGCTGAACCCGATTTCATGCCCGAGCTTGCCTCTGCAGTACACAGAGGACACCAACATAAGCTTCCAAAAGGGGGAGAACTTATCCTGATTACAGAACTTTTCTTGTCATTTTTTAATCTAGCGTTTCAAGATGAATCGGTTGTCAAATTAAGTGTTTTATGAACCCTTAACAAAATTAATTTAATTACCCCTAAAGAAGTTCAATACAAATCTGTTTAATTAGTTTGAGCTATATATTAATGAGAACAACTTTAAATAGAACTAAATGCAATCCTTTTAATTAAGACTTTAGCACTAAACTGTCAAGAGATACAAAATGCAAATCAAGCATTCAGATATAAACTTTTGCTAAATTAATTAAAATTAATGAACCAAAAGGCCGGTTTGAGTAAGCAGAGGCATGTGTTCGCATGGAGAACTGTGGACAGCTTTGTGTTAGCTTTCAATGACGATGCTCAGGGCTTTGAGAATTTTGTGAGTCACACCCCCACTTCCTGTTAAATGCCAAACAGAATGCCCCCCCCCCCACACCTCCAGCAGCTGCACAAGACACAGAGCACTTCTTGGCCGACAAGAGCTATATCAGAAGGAGGTGTTGAAACATTTCAGGAATCTCTTGTGTGACCTCTCACATCCCGAAAGGAAATAGCTGTTGTATCATGGAATACGTTTTACTCCAGGTTTCTGTATAAAAGTCCAGCTCAATAAACAAGAAAAAGCATACAATGTAATGGAGTTACCTCAGATAAAAACCTCACAAGAACAATTTCTTTCTCTGTCAGATCTTGGTGAGGAGTTAGCAGATACTTTGGCTTACTGCCATATCATGACAAGTTACCACACACGCCTCCACTATGGAGCCCACCCTTTCCCTAAATTCAGCCCTCCCCACACACTTCACATCTGCCATTCCTAACTCACATGTAAGTCATAACCCTTGATGCTAAAACCACGGCCATTTTCAAAGTTATGTCATTGTTCTTCTCACTACGCTACCAGCCAAAAGTTTTTCTGAACCACGGGTTTTTACCACTTTTCCATTTAGTTCATAAACTGCAGATTTTTTTTATACATTTTAAGCACTGTAAAGCTGAGTGAACAAACATAAATGAAAATATTTCAAATAAAACAAGCTTCCTTTATAACATGGAACATGTTATGTAACAGTGCATGTCTGACATCTTATTAACTGGTTGTGTGGCGATGTCCTAGTCAAAGTCTAGGCTGTCCTTTAACCTTAAATGCACTAGTTAACTGTCTCATCCCATGAAACAGAGCAGTATTTAATGTCCCTTCTAGAAAGAATGCCTGGAGTTTTCTCTGCTGTTATAACTTCTACAGGAGGTTACTTTGATGAAACAAAGATATGACATTTTCTTGCTAATAAAGGTACTTAAATGATGAATGCTTGTAAATTTATTTGTTAGCAACACATATTGAGTGTATTTTTAGTAAGTATTAAGTGAGTGACATGCAAATGTAGAAAATTTTAGTGTGTGCAAAAACATTTGATTGGTAGTGTACGTGACTGTGTATCCGGCCAGAAATGGCAGCCATCAGGGTCGGATGGCAGCACCAGAGGCAACTCAGTGGACCCTCTGTTGGTGCAGTGGACTTTAGAACCATGGCGGCCTAATACAGCACAGAGAGGACCTGATAGCCATGATGAAGAGTCTGAAGGCAATTAAATCCATCCCTAGCATGCTTCGCTTGTGGGGGGGGTAGGGGGGGGTCTTCCCATAATCCCACTGTGATCACACTGTGGCCAGAGCCCACAGTTCAGCTGTAATCCTCAAAGAAGGTCAGCCATGCTAACGGAGTGCAGGGGCCTCTGTTACAACCCCCCCCCCCCAAAACTCACCCGCATCTCCCACCTTCTCCTTCAAGTTCCACATGACTGGCCGTGATCATTAAAGCCGGGCCGCAGAACAAGCCTCTCAGTCCTGCCAGGCAATTATTTCTGAAAAGCTGCAGTGAAAACAACATGGCCGACACACACACACACACACACACACACACACACGCACAACCACACAGAATTATTACTTCCTGGGGGGAGCGTTTGTTGTTCCTCATGTCATGCGGGGTTCAGCCGCTCTCCCTAAACTAGTCAGGCACCCCCCAAACTGCCTCCGTACTTCGCAATATTGGCAGCGCGTAGATGTTGGCAGGTAGTGAGAACGGGGACACCCTAATCCGCTCTCAACCAACTTGCCAGAACCGACTGAGCGCCGTCGATGAGGTTCCGTGTCGGGTGCTGCACCTAATTGCAAACATGAATATGTATTAGGATGGTGCTAAAGCATCTATTCTTTTGTGTACCAGAATGGGAACGGTGAGTCTGTGAGTGTGTGTGAGGATTAGAGAACACTCATTTACCAGTCGACAAGGAACAACAACCTTCTAGGTATGCTGGGCACAGCAGTTACGGCTTGTTTATGAGGATCCGATAAAAGTGAATGGCGGAGTTTATTATTAACCCTGTCTGCAGGCGGCCATGTTGGTGTACCCAGCGGTACTCTCCACATCTCCAAGAAATCCAGCGAGGAGCATGGACCTACCGCTGCCCCCAACAGGTGAAGCATCACCTCGCCGGACACCATCCTCACCTTCTCCTGCTCCTCCTACGACCCAGGATCGACAAAGCTTTACCTTCACCTCAGAGGCCCCTCTTGTGCGCTGGCAGATGTACGCGTACAAGCGTGCAGAAACTGAAAAATATAACACCAATAACAAGTAGGGAAAAAAACACACGAATGCAAACTCATACATCGAGTGGTGGGAGTGGAGCTTGAGATGTCTCCCGACAATGTCACCCCTGAGGACAACAGGGGGCTCATTATTAAATTGCACTCGTTTACAATCATTTTCATGCACTCCACACTATTCCACATTTTCTCTAGGTTCTTCTAATTCAGACTGATTATGTTGATGCAAGAGAGGTTCACAGACCACCTACACAAAGACACGACGACCCTGACTCTCCCTCGAATGGGGCTGGGCCGGGCACTGCCTCCTGTGGCCTGGAGGAGCTGCCCTTGAGTTTTACCACTCGCCGCTAAAGACCTTTGTACATCCCTTGTACACAGACAGCCACCATTTAGGAGCCATGGGGAGAGGAGGCTTTAAATATACATAAATAGAGGAAACCTGACAGCTCTGCTCACTATTAAAGGATTAGCATCAGATGGGAAGCAAGATGAGCTCTGGAATCTTCTGTGCTCGTCTGTGCATGGCAGATATTAAGGTGGGATTAGGGAGATTTATTTCAGAACATAATTGACTGGGAAGTTTTCAATTAGATTTATTTCACTTTCTGAGCATTAATGTTTTGAATTTTATTTCTTAGTAGCTAAACTGCAGGCTAAATGCTGGGTTCTTATTTCATGAAATACAGAGATCCGAACCGAACATTCTAAAAAGTATTTAACCTTATTGCCTCTCTTGAGGTTAAAAATAATTAGTTTGGCACCCACAGACGACCTTCAGACTCAAGCAAATTATATCCCCCTCTCACCCCCAACTAGCTGATAAATCGATACATGGTTTGGTTTTTATGGAATGAGACATACCAATAACTGCCAGTTGAATGTGGGGGGTAACCCAATATCCTGCCTACATATATAAGGTACACTTTGTGCCAGGTTCCAATTAACTCAAGGGAAAACATTTATTTAGCATCTGCTAATTGAATATATGTAAATTCTTCCGGAGCAACATTCAAATTAGCCAGTCTGTACATTATAAGCATACAGTCTTGGAACTGCAGGTTAGAACTCTGTGCCTGTGATCAGAAGGTTGGCAGTTCAAATCCCATGGTTGGCAAAATTATGTCACTATTGCACCATTGAGTTGACCTTGACTTGACTTGAGCAAGGCCCACAACACCAACTGTTCCAAGGACTGGCTGACCCTGCTCTCTCAATTATATGTCACTTTAAATAAAAGCATTTTCTAAAAAAATAACTGTAAATTGTAAATGTAAATATAGCATTTACCAGTAACAAGTGAAAGTTATGGAAAACAAAAGCTATACAACATACAGTAGAAGTAATATCAGAAAAGTTACTGATATAAATAAATATCACTAAGGAATCTAGGAGGAACTATGTCAAAGCAAAAAATATGACAGAGCATCCAGTAATGCCAAGTGACACCATTTCAATGGAGCCGTTAATAAGGACAGAAAGCCAGGGAGAACTGGTATGACATCACACTCCCAGCTCCACCAACAAGCCCTGCCCACAGACCCTACAGTTAGCACACAAAGTAGTAGGAGAAGGAGGAGGTTCGGGTCACAGCGGTGCAGGCTGATGCCGTGGGAATGAGCGGCGGAGTTCCAAGCCCACCAAGGTAACACGCACGGGGTGTTACATAAACATCACATTTACATTGATCGATGCATCGATTCGGTGAGCTTTAACTCACTTAGGTCGGGAATCTGAAGAACATTATTCATGCTGACGTTCACTTCGGTCTTATTTGTTACTGCTGAAAGGTAACAAGCCAATGAAGGTATTTTAGAGATGCTTAAAAAAAGGCTATGCTGTCACATTCAGGCTCCCATGACAATTTGGTTGTTCTGTGGTGAGGCTTGCTTTAGAGTACGCAGAAAACACACACACACACACACATACACTGACCTTATTGCCCTCCTCCCCATGCCTTGCAAACAGAAGGAAATTTGCCATTTTCCCAGTTTAACCACAACTCCATCTGGGCGGCTGATCGATATAATTTGGCCAGACAGGTTCTCAGGTTTAATGACAGGGTCCTGGACTAATTATTATAGAGAGGCCGCTAAGCGTCTCAGATTGGTAGTGCATGTCGCTCACCCATCAGCGGAGCATGAAGGACCGGCGCCCCCTACAGGAGGTGGGGCTGAGACAGCTGATTGAGTGGTGGGAGCAGAGCTTGAAGTGTTTCCCGAAAACGTCACCCCTGAGGACAACAGAGGGCAAACATTAAGCCGGCTAGCACAGAGCATCGGACGGATGTCAGTGATGCGGCGGTAAGGGCATTGTTCCAGGCTCCTCCACCAATAAAGGACCGATCTCAACCCAGCTGAAAAAGGAAGGAAGGATGAAGAAAAAGGGAAAGTGAGAGACTTTGGGGTGGTTCCGCACAGCAGATATGGGAAAACCCTGAGCCTCACCCCCCCACACACACACCGGCAGTGAGCTACAGTAACAGCTAATCGATCACTTGCAAAATCCACCAGCACCCCCTCCCCAAGCTGGTCGATATCCCTGGCAATTAGAATCCCCTATCTGCCAGACTGCTGGGACCCCGGGCCGGCCCTGGAGCCCACAAACACCCAATTTAGTCATGGGCCTATCACTTAATTACTAAATCCCCCCTAATGCGTATTGGCAGGCTGCAGCCGTGCACGGCACCTGGAACCCCACTGACACAGCGCCACACCCTCGGCGAGGTGTGGGCTCATACAGCAGCACGCTTCTTATCCGTCGGCCAGTTAAACATCTGATTTCAAGGGGGGAGGTGGGGCTCAACCCGCAAATCGAGCAGCCTGTCTGCCCATAGATGTGGCAGACACAGGGGCACAGGGGGCCTCTAGGCCATACCACTGGCTGAATCCCAGTAACACACATGGAGGCTGCAGTCAGACATTTGCAGACATTCGTATTGGTGAGTCATCATGACCATGGACATTGCAATGCAAGGGTGTGCGGGGCAGGAGGTGGGCAGGGGATCTGGGGGTGCCTGAGCACCTGCCTCTTTTACATGAGCGACTGAAAGTGCTTCTCTTCTGAGTCCTGACTGCCTTGTTTCAAATATTAACAAGTAGGATTCACCATCCCTGGGACGGCAAATTTTACTGAGAGCCCATTTTCCATCAGACGATCACGCAGACGATGCCCCCAGCAAAATTCACTGATTGAACCCCTGGCCCTCAAAAAGTCTCTGCATGGTCCTGCTGTGACGTTTCCACGGTCACTCATCTTAAAGGTACAGCTAATGTGCCCATCCTGGGATATGGCACTATAGCCTTTCTGCTTCCTCCCCTTTAAAGTCTGTTTGCACTTTGGCATACTTAGACACTGCACATATCACCCAAGTGCCAAAGGAGCTGTTTTCCATTCCTTTCACCTTTTATTCTGTCCCCTGCCAGCTAATTTCCCTTTACATGACGTGTATCTACCTGATTACACCCAGGAAGTGCACGGTTCAGTGCCTGTGTGAAAAAGAAGTCTTTTAGCTTCTGAGACATCATTATTGGAATTACTTTTATATTATTATTACTTTTTAACTTTTCACATAACAGCACCAACGTTTTCCTTCATTATATTGACAATATATTAACTTTAACTAAATTAAAAAGTAACTTTTTAATGGGCGACTTCAATGTCAGCCTATTTGCTGAAATTAGCCCAGCATGGGCCCAGCTTTGGTCCCATTGGTCCACCGTGTTTGTTCTGGTCTGGATTCTACTTAGCATCACCTCCCAATGTCTGCATGTAGAGGTGATGTGGTCAGGTTGAGGGATTAGCCCCAGTGGCTTCTCCTGACTCATCATATCCTTGCCAATTCGAGGTGTCCGCATGCATGACCCCATCTGAAGTTAACCCCTACGTCCCTCCACGTTAGTCAAGTCATAATTCTGGCGGTATTTTTCCTTACCGGTTGTCATCCGGCTGCACCCACTAGTTAGGTCACAGGGTTAGTCTCAGGGGCAAGTGTACGCCGGCTAGCTGGTGTCTCGGGTTAATTCCGAGTGTGCAGATGTGGCGGCCTCCTTGGGAACGTGTAGAGGCTGACAGGGCCCCGGGCGCTGAATTGATGATGGGCCTGCTCACGAACGGGCGGCGCGCCTGAGCGCGGCTCTAGCGGCTTATTAAAGACCGCCCCGCAGCGCGCTCCGCTCCAAGGCCCGCCTGGCCCGTGCCACCTCTCTGACACCCCCCTGCCACTTCTCGCTTCTTAATTGCCTTTTTGACACTGAGGACTTTTTTAAACCCTGCAATGCCGAGTGGGGCGTCACGGAGGCACAGTGGGTAGTGCCGTCGCTTCACGCTGCCAGGTTGGGGGTTCGACTCCAGCTCTACGTGTGTGCGGAGTTTGCGTGTTCTCCCCGTGTCACATGGGTTTATTCTGGGCTCTCCGGTTTCCTCCCACAGCCCAGAGACACGCAGTGCGGCTAATTGGTGTCTCTTTACTGTCTGTGGTGCGTGTGTGTCCTGCGATGACCTGGCATCCCATCCATGGTGGATATACCCCCTGCTTAGTGCTTGGAAGATGGATAGATGGATGAAACGAAGAGGCTCATGCAGCTGATGAGTTGCAATATTAACTTCATGTGTCACATTAGCCAGGTTCCCCCCTGGAAATATCTGGGCGCAGCTGAAAAGTGGGTGGTTCACATGCCACGTAAGCAAATATTAATCCCAACAAGGATGCACACAAATCACCTGACGAAAGATCAGAACCCCGCTGAGATCAGAATGATGAAACACCCTCAGGATGATCTAATGAACGACCAGCAGGTCTGGCACTTTCCGCCCCCCCGCTCTTACTAAGTCTGCTTACCAGCATCATTATCGTGTCCCTGTCATAACAGTACATAGCTTCCATTCTCTAATCAGGAGAGGCTGTGGCCCGGCATAGAAAAGCAATTACACAAATATACAGCTGTGCGTGTGTGTGTATTGCTTACTGGGTCCTCCACGTGTACCTGCAACGTGCGCTTCTCATAAAACATTCAGGATGGAGGGGCTGGATGTTATTTTCGAGTAAGAGGAATAAATAAAACTGGTAAAACAGGCACTGGCTTTGCAGGGAAATGCATTCGCAGATAACAGCAATAATAACATTTGCACTCGTTATGATGGGACTCTCCCCCTCATTTCAGGCTATTAAAATAATGAGGAGTCACATGGCGCCTGCTTGCCCATTCCCGTGGTGACAGGTGTCAGCGTGAGTCTATACCTCAGGGCCACTTACAGATGTGTAAACAGCGAGCTGGAATGCTGTAACCATCTATAAAACAGTGCTGAGTGGTGGTGAGGCGTCAGCTGGCCCTGTCCACGTGATGGGGGGGGGGGGGGCATTCAATCTGGGCGGGCGTGGAGCGGTACGACTGTGCTTAACCAGGGGGCTATAAATCACCCCCCATGCGGCCCGGGTTGCTGCAGTGACGGATGGCCCCGCCACACTCCATTAGACACGAGCGTGGTGCGTGCACGTCAACATAAACAATTTCGTCACGTGACCGGCCGCTGGCTTTGCAGATTAGCTGAGTCCTCCACGGATGGCTTCGACATGAAAGACAGTGCCGTACAACCTGTTAGAATTTAAGAAGCAACTCCCTCTCTCAGGGTAATGGGCAAGGGTGCAGGTTTAACTTTTGAATCGCGTTCCTGTGAGGGAACATATGGTCCAAGAACAGGAGCCCCACAATGAATCAGGGGACATAGTGTGGTTCAGCAGTTAGGCCTTGGTGCTTGGGATCAAAAGTTCCCCTGTTTGAATCCCGTGCTCGGCAGAGTAGGCACACCTTCAGAGAGCAAGGCCTTTAACTCCCTAAAAAATGCTCCAGGGGCGCTGGAAGAATCACTGAACTTTTTTCCCGAAAAGGAGAACAAGAGGCAAAGATGAACACATTCCAATATAACTGTTCTTGTGCAAATGGAAATTCTGTATCATCATCAATCTGACAGTAGAGCCTTCGACAGAGCAGGGACATCACTAAAAATGAGACACTGAGCATGTTAGGCATTGTCTCCATTTGACACACACTGATGTGTATGAGTATCCCCTGCTGTAGAGCTATCAGATTAAACACCATCAATACTGTTTTGTAATGTCCCACACTGGGTGTCTGTTACCCAGAGGTCTGTTCTTCCGCAAAACCAGCACATGGCTGAGACTGGGAGCTTGGCCCAGTGTCGTGATTTAACCTTAATGGCCAACATGCACCCTCCTTCCCTGCTCCACCTGTGTTGGTGCAGTGATTTTTCAACGTTACTTTGTCTAATCTAGGTCCCTCACACTACTGAAGGAAACAGCCACACACATGCGTCTCTGACAACCCAAGTGATACATCCGAGTGCCACTTTCAGTCTCGCTGGCACCGAATCATCGGGACGTGAATCTGATCCACGGTGCAGGCAAGGAACGAGGACAGAGGATCTGAAATCGGGTCATGTCAATGATCCAGCGCAGAGAGGTGGGCATCTCTCGCCAGCCCTGTGGGTGTGGGGCTTTGGTGACCGATTTGAGAACTTTGTGGACACTCAACAATGAGAAATTTGGAAGTGATTAGGAGATGAGATGTGTGTGTATGTTGGGCGCCTAGCAGAATCGAGGCTGATCAGACTGTCTACCTGCGACAGCACATCATGAGGGCCACCAGCCGCCAAGTGTGGAAACAGCGGAGCTCCAGGGAACTCAATAAGAGAAGGAGGAGTGTGAGGGACTGATGACTATGACGACAGGCCACACCCTTCCACCTGCCTGCTGGCAGCTGTGACTGCGAGCCACCCACATCCCACTGGCTGCTGTTCTGTCACCAAGCCCCCAGCTGCCCTCATTCCTCTTGCTGCTCCCCTAAAGGCTCCTCTACGGCAGGGGTCCCCAAATGGCAGACTCAAGCAAATAAATCCAAGCTATGTGATGGATTGGCAAATTGTATCATGGGGAACCCCACCCCCATACTCAACAAACTTTATTGGGAGCACCGGACCTTGGCTTTATGTTGCTGATGCAATTTGACCCTCAAAGAAAAATAGTTGGGGACCCCTGTTCTAAAGATTCTTCTAAAGCACATCTCACGCTCGCATACAGAACTGCTCGCCTCCTTGACTGATCCCATAAACTAAAAGCCACATTTGAAAAGACCTCGTCAGTTGAATGTCTTTCCAGAGACCAAAGCCATTTTCCTGCTGCTTGAAGCCCAGCGAGCGAAACAGCCTGAATATTTCCTTATATTATTTTTAACATCATTTGTATGGGCCTCATGATTCCAGTAAATCAGCCCTCTATCGCGTTTGTGTCAGGCACCGCCGGCCTGAATGACCTGGTTTGGCTGCAGCGTTTAAAGGCTTCTGAAAGGCTAGCTCACTATAGTTGACTGAAAGTTCTTGGGGTCATCATTTACTGCTTAGATACCTAAGCCTAATGGGTCGGAAGCCACATCGAGACTGCCCTTCCCTCTGAGAAAGTTTAACCATACTACTTGGCCATTTTAGACATTTCGGTTTTAGTTATACAAGCAAGAAGGTGGTTGCTCCCCCCACCCCAGGAGATTCACCCGCGGTCCTCTCTCCATGTCCAGCACGTTTCAGACAGACCCACTTCGTTGGCATGGTTACATGATAGCACTATTTACCTCAGACCGATTACCTCAGGTCTTCATTTACTTTGATGACAGGAAGCAGGACGCTGTCGAAATACTATCAGAATACAAAAAAGAAAGACTGCGGAGGAGAGGCTGTAGTTTTGGTAGAGTGGGTGGGGGGTGGATGTCTATCTTCCAGGCCTGCTCTGAAGCCCCCCCCCCCTCCCTGGAGCTCCACTCTGGTGGTCTAATGGCACAAGCTCTACGGTGCGTTATTACACTCAAGTGTGCAATATCTGTAATGGGATAATATCATTTCCTCCCGCCGACGATGCATAACAATAACATGGAGACCGTGGAGCCGAAATAGAGCCGTATAACACAGGGAGCTGTGGACAGCGGGAGAAACGAAACGCTTTGTCCAGATGGGGCTCCAGCTGCCCGGTGGCCCTGAGTGAAGACCCCGCAGCAGGAAACTGAAGCTGCAGAGCAGGAGGGCCTATATCTGCCCCGGGAACCTCAAACAGGCCACAGTACTAACCGAGCCTGTTTTTTTAGAAGGATGGAGCCGGATAAAGACTCAGTCAGAGCTGGGCCCTGATGATCTCGAAAAGTGCGTGCTGATACACGGGGATCGGAGCATGAGAAAACTAACGAGGTAAATAAATAAATGGCAAACAGTCAAGGGAATGATGATGCAGTGTGTGTGTGAGAGTGTGTGTGTCTGGGGAGGGGGGGGGGGGGGGGGGGGGGGACCCCCTTGTTGTGGTCGGGGG
>JAAGVU020000008.1:16061593-16114169 GCA_011763525.2 Mormyrus iriodes
GCAGCGGGTGGTGTAGGTGGTGGGGGTGTGGGGGTGTGGGGTGGGTGGGGGGGGGTGGGGCGGGTGGGGGGTGGGTGCACATCCTGCTGGTGTCATGGTGACCAAGACGCACCTCACGGCTGCATACATTACCGTGGCAATCAGCGCTAAGCTGCAGTGTAATTTTCTAACTCTCCATTTCTCCCCGAACCTCATCACACAGACAACACCCCACGGCTGTTTCTGATGAGATCCGCGGCTGTTTATAGACCAGGCTCACTCTCCCGCTCCTTCCTTCCCTCCCTCTCCCTCTCTCCCCCCCATTCTGATTCATTTCCAGCCGCATCGCTCGCCTAGCAGAAACATTAGCATACAGCTTTCATGGATCAGCCCGCGCGATGAAATCCTTTCATCAAGCTGCTTGTCAGACATGGAATTTCAAATCTCATTTTGTTTGTAATATAATTTTCACACCAGAACAAAAAGTGACACAGGGGGGTGGAGAAACTTCAGGTGGGGGGAGGGCAAGGGACAGGTGAATGATCAAAATTAAGCAAAGTTTTTAAGTAAAAGCAATAAGCACGACGTTGAAAGTCCACAAGGGGTATCAGTGTGAGGATCCAATCGGGACAGAGAAAAGCCCCAGAACGAAAGACCCCTTAACACGACCCCATGCCTGTAAAGACCACACCATGCACCTCCCCAGCGGAAGAGAGCTGAGCTGCTGCTGTAATGAGGAACAGCACCGTGTCATTTTCATACGATGCTAGGGCCGTGCAATTTAATCAGACTTATTTAATTACAAAAAAAACCTATACTGTGAAACAATTAAGGTGCGTAAACAGGATTAAAATAAATGAAAGAACTGTGCCAAGAGCAACGTACTTGTAATTAAATCATGCTAATTGGGATTTGCTTGGCATCGCAGGATCTCTGTCACACGACACCCCCAACTCCACCGGAGTACCCCAAGGTGGTGCCCCGCCCCCATTACTTTAATGCTTCCTGTCTGCCTCCTCGCCACCCTGGATGGGCAAACACTGGTTCTGCTATTTTCCTGGGCGTTTCTGAATTTATCCCTGGTCCTCCTTTTCCAAGGCTCTAGGATTGTTTTTTTAAACGAGTATGTGGATCTAGGGGGCATGGAGGGACATGCGCCGCTGGACACACACACACATACACAGGTGACAGCAATTATCTGGGCTTTCTCCATATGCTGCAGGGTACCTACAGCTGTTCTTTTCTGCTCAGAATGTCTTTCAAACTAAACACCCACAGCTTATCATTGGTAGTTTGCCCCCCACCTTCCCCTGAAACCAAGGCCATGTGATTCCAGGAGAGGTGCCATAGGCGAGGTGAGGAGCCACTTGTTGCCACACTCACTCCAAGGCAGTTGGATGTACACCCCACAGGGTCAGAGCTACTCCTGAAGCTGGGATGACTGTCACTGCACTGCACTCTTACACTACACAGACCAACTGCACATTTACACTGCACAGACCAGCTGCACAGTTACTCTGCATAAAGAAGCTGCACAGGTAAACCCCATAGATTTTCCATATGGTTACTACACAGACCCATTCAAAGTGCATGTATACCACTAACTCCTACCCCATAAACGTTACAATCAGGTGGGGGGGCCCAATGCTGGGACACACAGGAAGCCCACACAGACATGCTGGCAGTTGCAGTTCATGCCCATCTCCCATGCCCATGCCATGCGGCCTCTCTCTCTCTCTCTCTCTCTCTCGCTCTCATTTTGCAGATCCCCCAAAGCTCAGACACGAAGTAAAATGGGAAGGAAAGCCTGAGTAATAACTCACAGCCCCCACCACCCTGTCACTTCCCTAACTCCCATGCACACATCCATTCGGATTAAAATCACATCCCCCTGCGAGTCGAAGAAAACGTCACATAAAGCAATTACCAGCTAGGGGAGGAGTGGGGAGGTGCCCTTCAGCAAAAATGAATTTTGCAATTGCTGTTAGTTTTGCCATGAATAAATAAACAAATGAATAATTGAGAGGGCGACATAAATAAATAACAGCGCAAACATTTCGCTGGCCCTCATAAGCGTGTGAGCAGATAAGTCATCCCGCATGTTAATGACCCGGACAGGAAGAGGCTGCAGCTACAGATGAATGATTCAGTGACCCGGCCTGAAACAATCTTTAAAAAAAAAAACTCACCCAGGCCAATGCTGCACCACCAAAGTGCTGCCCCATTTGCAACAAACAAGGACACTCTGGGAAAACAAAGAGCCGACTGGCCAGGCAGGGGAGGATGAGATAGAACGGCTTTGGCTGGACCTCTAATCGACAGGGACCCAGAAGATTCGACTGAAGCTGAAACTTCAAAAACAAACAAACAAGCAGTCCTGGCTTGTCAGGGGCCTCCGATCAGGAGTAATGTGTGCTTCTTGCTCGAAGTGCAGAGGAAGAGCGAGGCAAAGTGAGCCTCAGCTACACTATGTATGTTTTAACGGGTGAGCAGGTTCCTCGTCCTTACATTGTGTACCTTAAAGGAATCACATTGTTCTCGGTCAGTCAAACATTATTAAATAATGTGTACTTTTATTAGCAAGCTGTCCAATAGTTCACCAGTAAGAGGCCCAGCCTCCCTGAGGAAGCCTTATCACAGGGGCCATCAAAGGCCAACCACACAACATGTGCCATCGTGAGGAATTCACTCAGAGTCAGGCTACTGCAGACAGACCTCAGAGGTTCGCATGAGCTGGCTCAGCCAGCCGGTGGCTTGGCGCTTACGGAACTCGAGACCAATGGGTGGTTCAGGTCCAAAGAAGCTTTTTAGTAATGAGGCTTCGCTTTAGCAGAATATTGAGGGCTTTGGTGTAAAAATCAAAGAAAGCAGAGGTAAACAGAGCATCACAATAACACCTAAGTGAAGCTGGATCAGAGGCTCATACAAGCAGACAAGAGTAGACATGGGGGTGGATTAGGAACGTGACTGCTGTGGGAGGGGGTCTGTAAAGGAACACGTCGGAAACGAATTTCCACCCTCCCTGTCATACGTCTGAATTACCAGGACTGCACAGTAAAATACAATAAGCAGCTCACGTTTTGGACAGCTTATTGCCAAATGAGGCAAATAAATAATAACATCTGTGGCTAATTCAGTTCGTTCCCCAGAGCAAAGCGTCATGGGATCTAGTATTACAACTCACGCCTCCACCATTCCTCACTGACATCCCGGCAGTGGGGATGCACGCCTGTACGCCTCCAGGTACGAACGCGGTAGCCGACAGCGATCATCATCAGAAACTTGCTGTGAAACCCCAAGCGTGAACACCTTATGAAGAACTTTCGTCAAAATCAAGAAATCTGTTGATGGTTGATTCATGGCGCTGCACCAAGGGCAACCTCGTCCCGATGACTTTCGGGAGGGAATTTTAAACATCCTCCACGGGCGCAATCTCATGACGCAGGGCTAACAAGAAGTGAAAGAAGGCGAGAGCCTGGCCACGTCCCCTCTAATTGCCGAAATCACCGGCCTTGGAACATTTTCCCCCGCTAGTCAGACACAAAATTCAGGATGAAAAATGTGGCCCATTTTTTCTCCCATTAGTGAGAAATTGCTGGCATGTCAAGCAATTTCATTGCTTTAGGGAAACCGGTTGGTTTAACGGGAAGCGCAGCGCCCTATTCCCCAATCGACAGAAAATTGGATAATGTGGGGTTATACCGCTCTAGCAAAGTTAGGTGAGGTTAGCAGAAATTGATGGGGATTACAAATAATTAGCCATAAAGTACATCTTTTCTCTCCCTGGTTTTGCAAACGTAATGGTTCTGCTACAGTGTAAAAGCGAGGAATGTGCGTATTTACTGCCACGTGTGGAAATCTCAGGGTCCATGATCATTGGGGGTAATTACACAATGAGGCCGGGGGCAGGGAGACCAGTGTGGTGTTATTATGAACAACATGGGGTGGGGGGTTCACTAGGGCTAAAAATGGGGGTCTCTGTCCTGTATGTGTACAAAAAACACTTCCGAGGAATCGGAATGGGGGAATTTAGGGGGCAAAATGAGGACCTTCCAGTCCTTTGCTTTCAGAGCAACAATGCTGCTTATTTGTTTTTTTATTCTTTATCAAAATATTGGAACCCTGTCCCACCGCCTGACTCACTGAGGAATCATCCCACTTTATTGAGGGATATCAGGACTCCAACAGGATATTTTTCAGACTGCAGCACTAAATTGTCGCTCAATAAAAATGGTACTTAGACATGGATTTGCAGCAATATTGACAGCAAAGAAATCCTCAGCAGCCTTTGTGGGACTTCAAAAAAGCAAGAATGAGCTAACAGAAAGCTAAGAAAATGGCTCTGATGGGAAGCTGATGTCTGCTCCATTCACAAGCTGTTTAAATGGTCACTGTGATTTCCAGATGTGAGACACAGCGTGTACAAATATGCGCTTGTTTTACTTCCAAATTCAGCCTCCCACTAATTTCACCGCCTTCACATCAGAGCACTGATTAGATGGACCGCTTCACTGATGACACCCCCAACCTCACCTGTCCTTCTGGCTGATATATACTTCCTGTTTTCGCCATCTCCTCCTTGCAGCACGTCCCAGCTCCTCCACCTCCTCCTTACAGCACCTCCCAGCTCCTTTAGCTCATCCTTGTGCCAATTCTCAGATGGCTCACCTAGCCTGTAGAGAGAGGGTGGGCGTCATGTCAGGCTGCAAATGCAGGTCATGAGATCAGAGTCAAGACAAACGCAGGAGTCAGAGCAGACGTCAGCCTTACATGTACAAGCTGGGGGCAGCTGGACAGCTGGAACAAGACCCTCCCCCTTTCTAACATAAGTGTTATAGCCCCAGCATGGCTTGTTCCACCAAATCTGGGGGGTGGGCATAGCTATTACTTATACAGACAAAGAAAGGGAACCCCATCAAGTGTCATGACAGGATTAGCACTTGTAAGTGTGTGTGAATCAAGGGCATCATCAACAGCAGCACAGGGTTGAAAACAGCCTTCATGCCCCGACCCCCCCCCAATTAATCTGCTGGTTGGGCCAGCTGGCTGCGCTTTGAAGTCAATGCTTTACGGCGATGCTGACACGTGGTGGGGGAGGGCCATAAAAACATGGCGTGGTCACTGTAGGGGCCTTATCAAGTTCCCCATAAACCACCTCAAGCAGCTTTCTTGTCGCGAAGCAGCCTTATTACTGCCCCACCCTTTTGAGAAGGTTCCACTTAGGGTGATCCATACCATGTCTGAGGACGTTTGACCTCCAAAGTCTAGTTTGTTTGGCTAGTGCGATCATTCGGTACAGTGCCCGGGTTCATTTGATGAGGTGGGCTTCAGCATGGTTCAGGTGGACTCAGGCACAGTACTCATATAATGCAATCACTAACCGTGCCTGAGCATGAAACACAGACATGACATCAATGACTGTGCCCGCAGCCTCCGGGATAGGCTCCGGACCCCCCGCGACCCATATGGAATAAGCGGTTATAGAAAATGGATGGATGGATGACATCAATGATACAATTGGCACAAACATGCACACATGTACACTATAATGACCATGACCCGGAAGGAACAGATCAGCTAGGCTCTGCAGATCGGGTAGGATCAAACATTCAGCAAACATGGCAGCAAAGGGATCACTTTGGTCTACAGCAGAGGTGCGGTGTTCGCTGGAAATTTGGGCTGGCAAGATATTTGATAAAAGATATTTGGTAAAATACGTGCAGCACAATTAAATGAAAACCACTGCGTTGCATACTCAATAAATCTATAAGAGGGCCGTCTTGGCCATCTTGCCCAAAATAAGCCACAAAATAAGAACATTGATCATAAACTCCATTGTGCTGCGATAGCGCTTTTCTTCCTGTGTTTTATTCAACATAAAAAGTTGCACGGTGAAGACAAAAGTGTGTTCGGGCTACAACATAAAGCGCAATGTGAGAGCAGACCAGTGGGGGAGTGGGGAGGGGGGACAATCATGCCCAGCCATTGTACAAAGCAAGTGGGCCAAGTGTCCATACGCCAGTATTCCCAGTCCACCCTGGAGCTGAGGTGACGGCCCAGCTGCGGCCCAGGACCGGCAGGACACGGTCACTAATGTGTCAGGAGGATCGGCCTTGCCTGCAGCCTGCCCCGCCCCCCACAGTGTCACACTCCTGACACGGAGACGCCAGGGTATAAGGCCGAGGGGAAACTCCAAAATAAAAATAACCCACAAGGGCGAACAACGGCGAGGATATGTGGGGACTGGGGGGGTCAGCCTGACTTGCCTGATGAGAAACTAATGCAGAACAGATCACAGCACTGCAGGGATGAGAGTCCAGGAAGAAAAAAAACACTTCAAGTGTAAATGATAAAGTATAATTAGTCTGAAAAGAGTTACAAACCAAAACATAAACAATCTGTAATGAAGACAAATTCTGGAACAATACCTGGTGAAACTACAAGGCTAATGAGATGATCGACAACTTCAGCTACTAAGAAGTGCAATGATTTACCAGCTACTCTTAAGCACTGCGGAAACCCTAAGGGTGACTTGGAGGTGTATTTCTGGAAGACAGTGGAATCAGGAGAGAGAAAAGAGCTCATCCAATCCAGTACAGAAGGTGAGCTTTCAGGTTGGAGATTTTTCAGGAAACCAGGAGTCCGGGAGCGTATACACGAGGAGAAATCAGTTTATGCTCAATGGGATGAACCTGCTGCCCCCGGACCGGTAGATCTGGGTAAGAGCAGGTGACTGGAAGAGGATGGATCCTACTGGATAGAACAGATGGCGGCGTTTCCAGAATTTCCAGAATGGTGGAAGGGTCTTGGGCAAGCGCCAGCAGTAGCAGATCTGACATCTCCAGGGTGATAAGCCCGTTTGTACCTGAAGGCCCTGTTTTTCTGTGGAGTTAAGCTCTGTAGGCTAGGAAGTGTCTGTCGGTAGGGGGCGGTTCTCCACTGGACTGAAGGCTCACAGTGAAGTGGACAGAGCAGACTTCCCAATGGTTTCCATCTCCACTCTCTGGGGAGCCAGGGAACGCTGTGACATCCCATAGGGAGTAAGCAGATTCCCCCGCATCCATACATCGCACACCTGGCTGGTGCGGACGCTCCATTAGCTCCTCGCTGACATAGGAGGCGCCGGATGGGCAGGCTGCTTAACTGAGAGCTGTCTTCAACTGCCGTTAATGGATACAAAAGGTACCATTACACACCGAAATGCTCTCAATGCCATCTCCTTAACCCCACCCAAATGCCCACTACCCCAGACTACTTAACCCTGCCCAAATGCCCACTACCTCGACCCTTTAACCCAGGTGTGAGGAACCTATTCCATGGAGGGGTGGTGTTGGTGTGGGATTTTGGGATGTCCTCTCAATCAGCCAATAATAGAACAGTGGTTCTCAACTCCAGTCCTGAGGACCCACTGTTACTGGCTGATTGAGAGGTCATCCCAAAACCTGCACCCACACCAACCCTCCATCGAACAGGTTCCCCACCCCTGCTTTAACTCTTCCCAAATGCCCATCAACCTAACTCTTTAACCCCTCCAAAATGCCCAGTACCCCGACTCCATAACCCCGCCCAAATGCCATCCTCCTCTGCAAAGCCCTCCTGTTACTCCCCATGGCAGGAGGGGCCCAAGCCGACCATTTCATCTCTCCACAGTGCCGGCGTGCCCAGACACTGATTTATAATTTTAATATCTGTAATTTCCACACCAGCGCCCATTTTCCAAATGTCATTTTCCAATTTGTGTCGAGCCAGACGGCCATTTCTCTTAATTGTGATTATGAGGAGCGAATTTCCGGGCAGATATGCAATTCAGATCGAGCGCTTGTATGGGCACAAAGGCAGGTGTATCAGGCCGTTTGCGTTTTTATTTTTATGAGTTCATGTTCTGTGTTATTTGGCGTGGGGCGCATCACACATATTACAACAATATTTCTTTTCTAAGAAAAGGCCTGTATAAACAAAAATGTATGATCATAAATCACTATAAATGATAACTGTGCATAAAATAACACATCTGATATAATAATCAATTAAAACCAGAGAATCTTGAAAATGGGCAGAAGACATTGTGATGGTTATACTGATATACATTAATTTCACTCAAGAGAAAGTCTTCTTCAAAGCTGATGTAGGTTTGGGTCTGGTCCTCATTACAGAAGACAGGGACACGTTGGAAAAGGAGACAGGGTCACATCGTCACCTGGAAGATTACAGACCGCGTATGTGCTCTGGTCACTCCCAAGTATCCAGACAGGAAGTTCTGCCTCATCAGGAATGGCCAGACTACCAGTGGAAGGAAAACCGGCAAGGACCAACCAGATTGGGGCAGCTGCCTGTTTAAGTGCCACGTTCAGACTTCAAACTTCTCCACTGTGATTTACTGACCGCAATTTTGCCATTACTGCTTCCACGCCCAGATGCAGACTTTGTGGGGGAGGGGTGCTCACTTTTCTAGTCCTCACCTGTCATTTAGTATCAAGCTAGTAAGGTGGAGCCGTCAGGCTAACATCATGCCTAGGAAAAAGGAGGAAGGCCTGGGTGTGCAGGCAGGCAGGAGGACATGCGTGGGAGTGTGAGTTCAGCTGTCAGGACTGGGCCCTGCCTCCAGCCTATTGATTTGCATCGAGCGGCAGGCTGCCCGCGCGTGTCGTATCCCGTCGGAAAAAAATGGTGGGGGCAGGGGGAGGGGGGTAAAAATAACAGGAACAAGTTGTCGGAAATGAAATTTCAATTCATCCAGTTCCTTTATACACTGGTGTGGGAACTCGCAGTGGAGAGGCGGGGGGGGATCAATAGTGTTTAGACAGCGGAGCAGATTTTCTAAGCGCCGGATCAATAGGAAAGGGAGAAGGGAAAGACGCCCTGGCTTTTCTTTAGGTGTTGTAGTAAATAGAACAAATGAGTGGCCTTAGGCTATACGGATTGACCAGCTGTTTTCAAGCCCCGCGCTGTAAATAAAGATCTTTCTGGAATGCTCCGCTGGAGGCCCAATGGGGAAACGGGCACTCACATATATATCACTGGCAGAAAGCTGGGTACCAGGTACTGGGGGACGGGCTGTGTGGTATTGCTCCACGGCAATGCAATGCCCAACCTGGCTTCAACCAACCAACGCAAATCGGGGAAGAGTCCTCCCTTGAGTGAACAACACCAAGCCTCCCCTGGGACTTGACTTCATATCATTAACCCAACTACGCAACTTGACACTCCATTTAACCCAAATTCACTCGGTAATTACTCAGATATCTATGTTGGTTATGCTGTCGCCCACCCTAGATCTGTTAAATTAACTACATGCGCAAAACTCAAGCAGACAGCTTCAGTTTGTCTAGCGATCATGTTAGAGAACACTACCGACAAGCCTTAGACCCAGTTACATCAACTAGAGCAGGGGTGCCCACACTTTTTTGGTTTGCGAGGTACTTTTAAAATGACCAAGTCAAAATGATATACCAACAATAAAAATACTAAACATATATTTATTTATATATATACCGAGTGTACTTTATATTTGAAATATGTATTGTTTATCTTGCACAACAGAATGAACATGTATGGCACAATACAATTCTGTACATTTTTGGCCATTACCTTACTCCAGCTCCCACACTCATTTTTAGACCGTTTCTTTAGTAGAAATAAATTGGAAGCCACTAACTAGGTGATTTGTTCACTGGAGTTTTGCAGTAGTTCGCGTGGTTGACCTAGTATGCGCAGCCTTGTGTTACAAAAGACGAGATCTCCGACTGGCTGTATTGTATGTTAATCAAGTGCCAAATGCCACAGTGGGGATGGATGATAGGCTAACAACAATTTTTTTTAATGACATGCGATCTACCCACACTACCTGTACTGTAGTGTATTCTGTGGCTCGCGGTTCACTTGTTTTTACGTTGCGCGGTCTCCTGTGCGCAGTAGAGTTTATTCTGAAAGGCAGGGCTCCACAATCAACTCGCTTTGCCTTTGCAATCGACTGGTAGATCGCGATCGACGCATTGGGCACCCCTGGACTAGAGGCTTCATCCTCACAAGCACAACCGGTGAGGGACCTTGGAGGGTAGTGCAGGGTGGGTAAGAGGGCCAAGGCAAGCAGCACTCAACTTGGAGATTATCTTACAGAAAAAAGAAGCAGGGCCACTTATTAAGTGGAGTGCTGGCTGACGTAACATCTCCGATTTACCCGCAGTGTCACAAAAACGCACATAAGAAATCCAAACGGACAGAAGCCAGTCACTTCAGCAGGGGGAAACAGCATTAACGTGGTTTAAAGGTGGCGATTCGTCAGAGGCTGTGACGCTGACGCCAGAGGCGAGGACCA
Organism: Mormyrus iriodes; assembly: GCA_011763525.2. Taxonomy (NCBI): domain Eukaryota; kingdom Metazoa; phylum Chordata; class Actinopteri; order Osteoglossiformes; family Mormyridae; genus Mormyrus; species Mormyrus iriodes. The sequence goes on from JAAGVU020000008.1 coordinate 16,071,888, forward strand.
CAGGCTGCGTGAACCTGGGTGAATGGAGGATCGTTACCTCCCTGACCGTAACGCCCTATATTTTAACATGCCGTGTAATTGCCCTCGTTCTGCCACACACAGAAAATCTCCCTCCCTCCCAGCACTTGGATTGGCCAGCCCTGACGGGCACATGTCAGGGGAGGCCCACGTTGACCCTCCTACTCATTTGAAGTTCGAAGTGTAGTGATTCAAGCATGACTATTTTATTTTATTTTTTTGTAACCAAGATGGTTACAAAGACAGCCCCTGGTGCTCCTTTGCCTCCATGCGGCCCATGGACTCATAAATGCCAGCCCGGTGTAAAACCAGCTCATAAAGTGCATTTATTGATAAATTTCCCAACATAGATACAGCCTGGCAGTATATAGGGATAATGAACGAAAGTCACTCTCTTTAAGCATGTACATAATGACATCAGTGCATTGGTGGTTTAGTGGTAATCTTCTCGCCTACTATGCAGCAGGCCTGAGTCTGATTCCCGGCCAACTTAGCTCTCCATTTCTAAAATTTTGTTGTACAATGACAATAAATATGTTCTATTCACTAAATCAGAAGAATTGGATGCACTCCCCCAATTCCATCCATTTTGCATATATTTTTTGTAGAGGTCATGAAAAATGAGGTAAGGCCATTTCATTTTATTCTTTCCTCAGTTGTTACACGGGGGGTGGGGGGTGGGACAATGATGTCGTAAATGGTGAAGCTGAGCACGAAAATGGGGATCAGATATTTAGTGCGGGTCGAGTTATTTCAGGCTCACCGACCCGTTGTTATCACTCCCAGTAATAGGACTGTTTTAAATATTAAAACTGTTATTCTATACAAAAGGCACTGATAGGGAGGGAAAATTTTTCTCCTAACTGTGGACCAAAATGCATTTCAGCAACCAGGGAATTAAAGGGGATATCACATCACCAAAGCCATTCCTTTTGGGCCCGTGTTACAGGGGTGCTTCCAGATATTCTGGCCTTGCCGTTTGGTATCATGTTTATCCCCAGGCTCAGTAAAACCAGCAGTGTCCGGTGCTAATGTCGCGAGCCAAAGGGGAGGGTCTCCTCGGTCACCTGTCCCTCGCCCATAAAATCTGTGCCAAGATTAAACCTGCATAAAAATTTAATCTCTGCACATCTGCTTTTCAGGCAAAGTCAAAGTGACTAACAGGCTGTTTTTCCCCTTGTCTGAACTGTGACGTCAATGGCGTTCACTTGTATCTACTTGACCTTGGTGTTGCTGTTGAGGTTCAAGGACTACAAAGAAGAGCTCCTGAAACCTCTGCCTCCTTTCGGAACAACGACATAAACGATGAGGAAGGTCAAGAAGCAACAATTACACAACTTTAACATCCGGCCTTTACTGCACCTTTATATCTCCAAAATAAAATACCGCAGTCAGTTTGCAAATCCAGCTGCTCAGCAGAGGGGAACTACAGCATACATTCAACATAAAAATGACAAACATAAAACTAAACATGCTGGCCAAAGTTAACCTTTACCCCTGAAAACAGCTGAACACCTGTCTCATGGGTATGCAAATTGGGACCTCCTGAGACATGAAACAAAGACCTCCAGGTTACAGACCCACTGTGTCCCCACATCACATCAAATGCTTATGAATAATGAGCTAGGGTACAAAGTTTCCCTTGGTGCTGGACGCCTCTCCTTTGTTTTTCTTTTTGAAGGACACGAGACTAATGGATATGGGGGTAAGGTTGGGGGGCAGGAACTTAAATTGCTCTTCACGTGAGCCCTGAAGGCTTCCCCACCACCCAGTTGTCCCCCAGCTAGTCTCTAAGTAATCTTTACTGGAAAACAGGTGGCCAGTAGGTGGTGGCAGAACAAGACACATAGTTAATAATGCATGCGAGCATCAGTGGCGTGGGTTTCGATGACGCCAAACGGCCGTGGTGCTGACCATCTGCCGCTCACTCTCTCCTGACACATGCGGGCAGATCTATGAACGGCCCTGACATTCCCCTGCAGCTGCCAAAAATCCACCAAGGCTGCTGTCACCCTGCTTTCAAAAGTTACGAGGGGTGTGATTAATGTGTTTGAGCAGCCCCTTTTTAAACACGCTTTTAATTAAAGAAAACACCCCTTACCGTCAACTGCATGTTTGCCAGTGTATAGGTGGAGATTAAAAGGTCATCTTAACCGATCCCTCACATTTGCCCTTCAACATAAAACACTGAAGAGTAAGTAAATATGGGAGGTGAAAGAGCACAGATTTCAGCTTTGGGCAAAGTGAAACAGGATATGACATCAAGTAGTGGCTGAACAACATGGAAGTGTGATGGAAAGTTCTGGCAAAGGCTACGTTTTTTTTTATTAATGTGACATGGAAGAAGGAAAGCTATTTTTTTTAAGACAGACTTTTTTTGTTTAGTCTCCACCCCCACCACTGCACCAGAAAATCATGTTAAACCACCCAGCACCCAAGAGCCAGAGCTGGGCCTTGTTTCAAAATGTGCTCTCACTGGGGCAATTAGGATGGGGCGAGGATTACACCTGCACCCCCCCACTACAGCGTCACAATCTCCACTGGCACGGTTGATGGCGATAGTGGCCCTGTTCCCCCAAGAGAAAGGACGGGAGGAGGGGGAGCTGGAGCTGCAGCCGGACCCTCACAGACCCCCTTCTGCTCCAGCATCCAGAGTGTTTCAGTACAGCTGCTGTGCAAATGCTCAATTCACCATTAGCTGTCAGCAGATCACAAACAAAGCCTACAGCATTTAAAGCAGACACTGAAAAGGGGTTTTCCCACCTATTTTTATGATTATTGTGACTATATTTCATAAGACCTTTCTGTGTTCCCCGCAAACTATGTCAATGCTCAGCTCTTATGCTATTATTTTTATTATTATTACTATTGTCATGGCATTAGTATGCTGGAAAATTCTGAGCCAATTACCGAATGCGGCAGGTGAGGCGGGAGAGCGTGCTGAAAGGAATCGGCAGTTGCCATGGAGACGCAGAGAGAGACTAAGTGCACGAGTCATGTGATCCATCTCACAGCAAAAAGTAGAAGCCAACACTCTGCAGACCAAAGGACACTTAACCTCAATGGCTGCAAGCGATTGTCGTCGACTCAATTGAATTCATTTGCCATTTTTGTCATGGGTCAGTGTGACAGAGCCTGGATCAAGGAGGCCGCTGGTTCTTAAACCCAAGGAGGGAGTGACTGAAGTGCTGGCCAAAGAGGTCCCGTCTCTCCTCTCCTTAAGGGGCTCTGCTGTCGGCTAGTGACAGGGAGGGGGTTAGGGAAAAGCGCAGCGCTCCGGACACTCTACCCGGAATATTTACGGCAGATGGGATGTATCTGTAAATGATCATGCTGAGGTGTCGTGTCTGACAAGGTACCTGAACCCCTGTGGATGTGACAGGGCAAGACCTGGGGAAGGATATCAGCCTCCCCAGACACACTGATATATATCATACGTGCATAAATTATGATGTATAAGACATTCCGACTCAAGTAACTACGGGGACCTGGGTTTTCGTCACTGTCACAGCAAAACCGAAGCGCGCGTGTTCCCACAGCTGGGAGCCACACGCTAACACGCTAACACGCTGGCCCCAGTGTTTCTGACCTCTGACACTACTTAGCCGCTTGGGTACGCCATGTGATTCATATAACCCAGCTGACTAGACCATTTCCATGACAAATTCAGAGATGCATTCTGGGGCACAGAAGTAAACAATGCTTGGCTGAGGATTATGTGTTCATGACACTTTGCGTTTCATTTACGTTTCAGATTTCTAAAACATTGTTATGGCTGGAGAATCTCATTTTAAATTTTATATGACCGATGTTTTTTTTTTTTTTAATAAACATATTCAGAAAACAGGGTAGCACGGTGGTGCAGTGGTTGGCACAGGCGCCTCACACCTTAGAACCAGGACCTGGGTTCTAATTTCTGCCTGGGTTCCATGCGTGTAGAGTTTGCATGTTCTCCCCGTGTCGTCGTGGGGTTTCCTCCGGGTACTCTGGTTTCCCCCCCACAGTCCAAAGACATGCTAAGGCTGATTGGAATTGCCAAATTGCCCATAGGTATGCGTGTGTGAGTGAATGGTGGGTGAGTGTGCCCTGCAATGGGTTGGTGCCCCATCCTGGGTTATTCCCTGCCTTGCGCTCATAGCCTCCGGGATTGGCTCTGGATCCACCACAACCCTGTATAATAAGCGGTTACAGAAAATGGATGGACTGATATTCAGAAAACAATGATTATTTATCAGCAAAGCTACTTTCGAGCACATCACAGCACATTATTTGATCATCTCAGTTTAAATTGGCTCTGCAAATTGCCACTATTTCCCTAAAACCAACCAGATTGGCACAAACAGCCCAGGCCCGATACCCTAATAACCATGCCCACATCTGTACAGGGACACCAGAGGGTGATGACTGTCCATTTCCAAATAATCCCCAATAAACCTTCACCGCTTCTCACCGCAAAGCTACACAAGACTGAAAATGTTTTGTTTTTTTTTATTCCGACCCTGAGACCAAATGGAAAGATAAAAAGAAAAAAAAATATATATATATACATACATTTTGAACAACAACAACGACGATGACGGAAAAGCAGGTCTAGCGAAGCAATTATGGATCTAATCAGCGTTTTCTGCATGAAGGTGCCGTTCCCCTGTCTCGCTCCCATTTGCATCATAACACAGCGTGCAATATTAATTTCCTAGTTTACTGCTTATTGGAAATGCAAAGTATAAAAAGCCATTAGGGCTGCAAATGGGAAAGCAATTTGCTGTCACCACGGGCCTGGCTCTATTAAAGAGAAAAATCTTGTTAACCATTTGGAATTAGACTCATTTGGCAAAAGGCATTCTGCTGCACTCCACTAAAATAAGTAATTATGCTTCCCGTCTTCTTCTCACTCTTTTTTTAATTTGCAGGGGGCTGGTGGAGCCATCCGGGGGGGTGGTGAGAGGCTGGGGTGGGGGACAGAGAAGGGGGATGCGAGGACGTCAAGGTCGGCAGCTGACTGCGTGGCCTGTCCTGCTATGCACACAGGCAAGCAGGCTCACAGGGTGACACAGAGGGAGATGGAGGAAAGGTCACATACATCACAGCAGCACCAACAATGCTCAGCTATGCCCCCCCAGCCTCACCTGCACGTCCTGTCTCTGAAGCCCCCTCCCCACCCCCTCAGGGAAATGCTCTCTGATCTGCTCCAGGATGCCCCTAGTGTCTGAGAAGTACCCATGCTCCCATCAGTCGTGGGTACCACACGTGGAAACACACCGTGCAGGAGTGTGCTGCATCCCCCATCACCAATCGCTACGGCAACATCGCCAGCCGGTCACTTGCTAACCCTCAGCTGCCAGGGTCGTTAGCATGACAGGTTGCAGGTTCAGTCGTTCGCCTGAAAATATGCTTTTCCTGTGCCAGGTGGGCGGTACTCAGGCTGCAAATGCTGATTGGGCATCAGCTGGCCCATTCTGACATCACAGCAGCAGTGGAGGGGAATGTGGGTAATGACCTGTGTGTGGGTGGCTCAAAGGAAGACTATTAAACGGGTTTCTGGCAATTTCTCTCTCATCTGCTGCTACAGAGGGGGAAATAAAGATGAAATCAAGAGCTGGAGCAGTGGTGATGCTGGGGGGGGTACCAGGACAAGCTCTATAGAACCACATGACCTCCTATTGGCCTGCCAGCAGCACCATATCGATAACCAGGCGGTCCCAGTGTTTAGCCTATGGAGAACCTTTGGTTTCCATGCAGTGGCGCTATAAATGGGGAAGCCAGCGGTTTGTCTCTGGGGGGTAGCCGGAGAGGGGGAGGGAAGAGTGCCTGTTCACCACCAGAGCCTAAACACCCAAACAAAAATGGTGGATTACAGTCGAGTGATCCAGCAGGATTCCAAGGGGGGAGGGGGGAATGACAAGGTCAGACTATGACCTGCCCCCCCCCATCTCCCCAAAAAAAAACCTCTATCGCCAGAGCCAACCGGCCCAGTCTCATTAATGCACGCCGCTGATATCATTAAGACATTTCCAGGAAAATTAATTGAAAGACAGATTAAAAATAAATTAAGAAAAATGTGTTGCAGAATGCCAGGCCGCACTTCATAAATCACCCGGCGGAGCTAGGAGCTGCCTCACCATAATTAAGTACAGACTATTTATTTTCTCCTGACGGTATAAATTAGAATTCCAACACACAGATTATATTAAGGGTGTCTGTCAAGCAGAACTGCAGCGAAATGGGCAGAATCTCTCACAGAGGGGAGCTGTGAGCCAGAGTGTCATAGAGGAGCTGCAGAATCCCAGAATTAAAGCCTGGAAATGAGGAAATGAATTTCCCTACAAATAAATAAAATTATGCATCATGTTACTGTCTATCCAATCATGCATATTTTAACAGGGGTAAAATATTACACAAGGAAGATGACTGTCTACAGCATGCTTTTTAATTTTTATGAATAATTTTGTATGGATCAGTTACATTGCTGTTGTTGAACAGTCATCATACCTCTAACAATATTTCAACCCTAACCCGCACTGTATACTGGCTGCCCCCAGTCCAAGGAGAGCACGTCAGCCTCCTGCCTCCAGCTCCAACCAATCACCCCCCCGCGAGATTGCAGGGTAATGCTGGTATTCAGTCCCCCCACCTAGGTGTCTAGCCCTTATAAGTTGCTACAACGCACCACCTACAGCTAGTTCCAAGAATATATACATTTTTTTTTTTATTTTTACTTAATCCTGAGGGACAGTTGAGAGTAATGCTTAAGAGCAATGCCTTTCAAGCACTTAAAAAAAAAAAGAAAAACCACTCCAGAATAGAATGTACTAATGTCAAAACGGAAAACACACACACACACACACACGCGCACGCACACACACACACACACACACACACGACCACCTTCAAGCACTCTACAAAAGCAAATAATCCTGTAGATTATGCGAGATATTTATACATTTTATTGCCAGCAAAGCTCTCACTTACAACAGACAGAAAAATCGAAAAATGTACAATAAAATCCCCCGAGGTCTGTTAAAATATAAATAGAAGCTGAGACGGGTTCTGAGCAAACATGGGGGTGTGAATAGTATCAGTGTCTATACTTTAAAGGTTAACACTGTAACTGTACAGTATTATTTTAAACATTTCTATTTAAATGAATAAACATTAAGTGATAAAATGCACATCTGAACCCAGTGCAGTGCAGCTAGAAGATTCCAAGCTTCAAGGGGGGTGGGGCAAGGTTCCCATAACGGACACTGACCACTGACACCGTCTGTAATCGTGTATGACAGAGGCAGCACCTTCCAGCGCAATACAAATGGAAATATACCCACAATCCATTGCGGTGTATGAGGTTCAAGGCCGCTTGCGGAGCTTCAGGCCCTGGACTATCGTTTCCGCTAGCAACCGCTGAACAGTCACAGGGTAGCTCCTGAATAGTCACATGGTAATTCACCTAAGAGCCCACCTTGACCGATGGAAGCTCCGTTACTAAATATTCTGTATCGGAATACATTTTTCTAGGAAGTTTCCAAATGCAAGAAGGTTAAACAAATACCCGTAAATACCCAAGTATGCTTAGTCTCTTTGCCACTTGTGCTCTGGCAGAGACGAGTCGCAGGTCTGTAGGCCTGGAAACGGCACGTTGGATAAAATCACTTTAAAACTCTGGGATTTATAGTGTGGTTAAAAGCCCATTCAAGAAATAACCATAATGACTACAGGTTGGAAGCAAGCATAAACGGGGAGGGGGGTGGAATGGAAACAAAGAGCCAAACTGGCTTATCAAACTCCCCGTCCTCCACAAAGCATTTCATTCCGCAGTTATGTCCGGCCTCAGCGGCTTTAAAACAGGCCTTTCGCTCGCCGGGTGAAGAGGAACGGGCCAGAGACGGCATCCTCATTAAAGGACAGAGGTGCTTTTTATTTCTGGGAGCATTAAGCGGCTCCTCTGCGGTGGCAGATCTCGACAGAAATCCCAGAGCAGGAGCAATCAATGACAATAACAGGCAAACTTGACTTATGTGCTTCCCTCATGCGATTATTAAACTGCAGAAAGTGTTTCTTCTCCGGCCTGACAGGAGGAGATGATTTACTACGCGGGGGCGTCGAGCCTAAAGTAAATATTATGCCCGATGTTTTGGCGGAGCGATCGGGCTCAAAGGAGCCCCGAGGATGATCTGCGAAAAGCATCGCCGCAGCGTCCGGCCGGACGTTTAAATCATTTTTAAAGAGCCGTTGGTCATAGTCGAAGTACAAACGCACAGCATGGATTTCGCCGTCTTAAGAGCCGTTCCCAAAAGCAGAGGACGCGACACGGCACCCCCCTGGAGGGCGCAAGCCAGCGTGTATGAGAATTTAAAAACTGAATACGAAAACAGCAGCGTCCCAGACCAACGTTCAGGGAAAAGGAAGGGGGCGCTGGGGTGGTTGTGAGAGGCGAATCAGCTGTAATGGGAGACTGGGAGTATTGGTGTCTGGGCAGAAACGGGATCAGCACAACTCCCACAGCAATCAGGAGCATATAGAATGACTGGGGGAGAGATTCTAAAACAAGACTACAAGCAAAACTGGACATGCCAACATAGACACAAGTAAAACAAGAGATGGGCAAAACCAATCAACACACAACCTGTACTCCTCAAGGGGACATCAAGCAATCCTGTGTATATGCCCAAATTACAGCACAAATTCAGATGTCGAACGTGACAATGTCCCAAAGAAACAGTCAAAACAGAGAGACGAGGTAACATCATTTCTTTTTTATGGACCTAACCTTAACCCCAACAAAGACAATCTTAAACGCTACCCAGGCCTAACTTTAACCATAAGTTAACAAAATAGACTATAGGTTAAGTGATAAGCATACTAAAACAAAAGCAACCATTGCTTCTAGGATGTGACTTGGGCCTTGCAAATAACAGGTAAACAATCATGGTGTGGCTGGAGGACAAGACAGGCTGCCCATCCACAGGCATGCTGTGAATGGTGTCTCTCTCACAGCTTCTCAAGGGAGTCTGCCACTGGCAATCGGCAGAACCCCCACCCTACCCATGATGCCCTGTCCAGGGGAAGGAGCCTCTCCCCTTCGCAACAAGCCGGAAGCAACCTTTTTCCTCTAGTATACAGGGTGAAAAACCTGACAACACATATAGCAAATGCAGCCACCATAAATATAATTTTCATTTTGGCTCCAAACCAGATTTGGTTCTCTGAAGAACTCAAAATGATGGATCCCAGAAAAAAATGCTTGCCCTAATTCTCTGAACCAAAGGATAGCCCCCCCCCACCCACCCAACACAAGCAAAATGCATCACACTGCACCGGTGTGAGCCTACCGGTGACACACACATTGATGGCCGTCGCTCACGATTCAGTGCATGCGCTGACGTGCCCGCAGCCCTTCCCTTGGCCATTAGGTGTCTCTCTTTCACTGTACATGCCCGGCACTCTGCCGCGAAGCCCCTCCCCTGCCCAACCCCTCCCCTCCCAGGCTCCCGCTTCCACATAATATATACGCCATCATTTGAAAATGGCAGCTTTTTGAAAATTCACCTTGATTATCAGACATTAAAAGTGACTTATCCAGCACTGGGCGTCTGGCTGGGGGACGGCTGCAGACAGCCAAACAATGCGGCCCGCCACAGTATTAGCGCCTTGCTGGGGTGTGTGTGGGGGGGTGGGGGGGGCAGACCCTTTGTTCTCTCCCGCATCCAATTATTTCTAACGCGTGCCTCTTTTCACAACAACAGGAGCAAATTTAATTTTAATGCACTCCAAAAAACGAAAAAGGGCAAAAAAACATCTATTCTTAGACGGAGAAAGGGACCAGCGTCGGGTAGTTGGGAATTACGGACACAACCCTGAAAACGCCGCAATGAAATAAACCAAGAAGGCAGGGCAGGCCCCCCCGGGTACATCCACACATATTTTTTCCACCTCACGTCAGACAACGCTGTCACATGGACACCTGCTTAATTGAAACCGGGAACAACAGTCACACCTTGGCATGCATGCCGAGATTAAGGTCAGGCATACGTGCACGCAGCTCAACCAAGCATCCTAATCAAACAAGCAATTAAAAAATAAAAATTAAAAATTGGTGATTCTGTGTGCTGCCAGCCAGAAATAAATGGACCAAACCCACAACGAGCTCCAAGCTCCAATATTTTTCTAATTGGACGAGCACTTTGTCTTGCTGTCAGGGTGGCAGGAAAGAGAGAAATAAAAAAATAAAATAAAAAAAAAATAAATAAAAAAAAACTGGCTTGGTTGTTCCCTGAAGGAGAGAGCTGTCCTTTTATTAGCCTGGGATCAGCCCCGCATGCGTGCTCTAACTCTAACCTTTCATCAGATGTTTGGAACCACAGCTGGCGTGGCAGGAAAATGCAGGGAAAGACGCAGGATCTGAAACAGAAACAAGCGGGCGCCATCACCTAAGGCCATGCTGCTCCCGTTTTCCGTGGCAGCCATCTTTGCTGCTCTGAATTCATCACCCCCAAACTCGAGAACAACTCTGGTCCTTTTTCTGGACGCCCGGACTGGGTCGACTATGCTACTAGGCCTAGTTATGCACTATGGGCCCGATTCCACAGAGATGGCAGTTTGTAGTTCCCACTCCTTACTCCTTTCAATCAGATGCTTTATTAACAATCACTGGGCTCTCGCTGTGGCCTATCAGTCACCTGTGGGGGGGCAGTGAAGGGGGGTGACAGTCGTGCACAGGTAAAAAACATCCCTATTATGGAGACGAAGGTGGGAGCACTACTGCCTGGGCTGGCCTCAATTATTCCCACCAGTATCCAGGGGAGAGTCATCATAGTCATCACATCTCATGGGAAGCGGCCGTTCTGTTCCCGACCCAATCTCCTCCCTGGATTGGGCGGGGGGGGGGGGGGGGCATCATGCAACAAAACCCACGTGCAGCCACAGTTAGGCGTGACAGACACCATGTTGTGAAAACAGGCCGTAGGGGGCGGAAGCACACAGACAACACAACACCGATGGGAAACGACAGGGTCCAAACCAGGAGCATGAAATGGGGCAGAGGCCAGAATACAGACACCTCTCAGAACCCGTCGTAACATCAGAAAGAAGAAGCGACTGTCAGCAGTGAGAGGCATTGAGAGACAAAGCAAAAAGCCTTTGGCGGTCAACTGTGTGGAAAATGGAGCACAGACAATGGGGCTCATCGCCAAAATCAAGGCCAGAGGCAAGGATCAGGGTGACTCCAAGGGAACGCCCCGGGCCAGACCGGAGTGCTAGGGGGAGCTGGGAGGGCAGGAGGAGAGCTGAGGGTGAGCCGGGGGCGAGCTGGGGGCACAGCCAGGGTGAGACATAACCTACCTGCAGATGGCCAGGGTAATGCCAGGTGCTAGTGTAGTACTGGCCTGCTTGGAAACATACATGCTGGAATACATGGGAAGGAACGTGAGCAAGGACGACCGCTGGACATCTGGCAGCTTTAAGGGCATTGTAATTATAAAATTATACATATGTACATTCAAGGTAATATTTTTAGAAATTAATAAGGTTCCTACACACTTTCCATGGCAATACTTTCTTTTTTTTCCCATACTTTTCCAGACAAATGAAAATTACCTACTTTTCCACACTTTGTAGGATCCCTGAATTAAGGGAACTTAACTGCTTGAAAAGAGAGTACATGTCCACACCAAGCACTTCCTGGTTCTGCCTTCTGACCTTCTCCATCAGGCTCTGAGCAGTTCTGATGATCCAATCCCCCAACGTTAGAGTGAGGGCACCAGCTGTGAGCCATGCCCCTGCAAAAAAGTCCCCTTCAGCCATATTGAGAATAGGGGCTCCACAGCCAAATGACACAAGCCAGCTATATTCCAACTCTGGTGTACCAGTGGCTCTTCACAGGAACTGTTCAAGGGTACTCAGATGACTGGGCAGCTGGTCTAGATCTCCAAGCCAAGCCCAGTTTTACCTGCTGTTGGAATGGTTTGACATCCAGGCTGGGCAAAAAAAAAACACTGTAAAAATTCACATTGTACTTGGGCTCAGTTTAAACAGGTGCATCTCAAGCAGCAAAAGTACACTGTAGATAGCCAGTGGCAGGCTGAAGCTGAGAGGCCCTGTAACTACTCTCCTCAGACTGTTCAAGGCTAATTGAGCCGACTAAGGAATCACCTCTCTGAGTTTTTCTACACATATTCTATACTGAAAAAATGGTTACCACAGCATCAAAATAACAGGTTATCATCACATTATGGGGATATTTGGTTCCCACAGTGTAATATGTACATAACCCTGGCACACACACAAAATATCCCAATATCAGAGGACAAAAATGGGCTTCCTGTCAATCAAGAGATGATTTCCATTCATTTCCAGCTAAACATCATTTATATGCGAATTAATATCCCCTCCCTTGAAGGACAGGATGTCAGGATAATGTCACGGCGGCTGAGTCTGAGGAACAGACTGCTAGACGTGCTTAGCTTAAGATACGGAGAGCAGGGTGGAAGACAGGATGACAGAAACCGCAAAGCCATTGGGTGTAGGAATGGTGAATTGTAAACGAGACCGTCAATTGAACCTGCTCTATGATGCTTTTGGGAATGGACAATTTTTTTTTAGAATGGTAGCTTCAGTTCATCCTACATTTCGAACACTGTAGAGTTTCAGAGTCCATGCTGTTGACCCTGGTAGCACTTCCAGAATCTTCTCCAGCAAGTCCAGGCAACCAAGCCTCCCCATTTCAGGCTCTCTCTGCTGGGGGCAAAGAGGAGGGTAGGACAGTGCTATGTAGACATTCTGACCACCTTCACAATTAGGTCAGAACGGCCTGTGTTCTTCATAGTGACAGCCCCCTTTATGATGCAGTGAGCGGTCCGGGACCTAGTAGCTATGGCTTCTGAGTATCCTTGGTATCTCCAGCGATTGCTGTGGCAATCGCAGGTTAATGGGGGGGGCTTTGGAGACCCATGTGAGATACAGAGGTGAAAGGTGAAAGAACATGATTCATTGGAAGGTCAGTGTCACATCACACACAGATGTTTGGTTACTGGCCAACCAAAACCTAGCCTACAAGTATCCTTCCTGGCTAGTGGCTCTGTCTTTGCTGGAACCCTTGCAACTCACTTCATTACTGACAAACCCTGCATTCCTGGAAGTCCAGATATTGAACCACAAAAGAAGCAGGAAGAAAACCTTTTACCAAGGATCTCACTCATATCTATCAGCACAGGTGTGAAATTCATGCTGTATTTGCCCTGTGTGGCCAAAGCTAAATTCAAACTAAATGCCATCACCAACACCAGCCACTGCCTGTGCTCAGGAAAGCAGAGGATGCACATGCACACATGATGAGTGACAACTGGTTGGCCGCATACCGCTATGATTCAATGCAGCAGACCATGCAAAAAAAGAAGGCTGGTTTTTGCAAGAAACGATTTTTTTTTAATCATCAGTGAACATGCAAACTTCATGGATGAATGCCTGAGACAGCCAATCTGTAAACTTTGTAATGAACTGACAAAAGAAACTGTATATCCTAAGCAGACAATTACATTGCTCTGTCCTGTTTTGGACTGGCATCCCCGCCAGGGTGTCCTCCGCCTTATACTCTATGGTTCCTGGGATAGGCTCCATGTTCACCAGAATCTGGAGAAGTGGATATGAAAGATGGACTGTTAAATAGCAACCCTACCAAAGGCTGTGACACCATGCCTGGATAAATAAACCTGCCTTTATGTACACCTCTGGTAAAAGCTTTTTCTTAAGTCACTATAGTATTACTGTGTGACATTGAGTTGTTGTTGACTCCTGGGAACCACAAAGATAACAAAACTCCAGAACTTTCAGTCTTCAGGCTTCCTAAAACATGTCCATTGTTGTGCTTGAATCCATCCATCTTGTTGTTGACTTTCCATCTGCTCTTTTATCTACGTTTCCAATGAATTTGGTCTTCCCATAAAATGCCCAAAATAACATCCAATCTGACCATTAGTTTAGTTTGACAAAAAGTGAAATTTCATTTTGCACAATAGCACATCTCCAAATAGCATGTTTCCGTGGTATTCAAATATACTTCAGTCAGTTTTGGTGTATTTCACTTTAGCGGTTACGATGGTGGGTTTCTGTCTCCAGCAGCAAAGAAACAATAAGGGCACTTGCTCTATATGCAGTAGTTTCTTTGTAAGTCTCTTCCCTCTCACTGACCTGAGATCATTTAAGAAATGTCATCATTCTGTGTATCACATATTTATTCAAGGAAGCTACGGAGCTTTAAGTTTTTGACTATTTATATATTATGAAACCTTGCAGGCTGACTCTAGAGTCAAAGAGCAGAGGCTCTGACCTTCTGCTTTTGGTAAGAAGGGCAGGACTTCGTCCACCACGTTGGACATCAGTGAATATAATCGGCTGTGACATCTCAAACGTCACATCAGCAGAGCATTCAACCATTTATAGATCCCAGAGACCTCAGTCAAAGGTTGGTGAAGCATGCACTGTGCTCAAATAAGAAGGGATGATACAACTGACTAAAATAAACTATTTGTTGGGTATTTAAAATAATTAACAATGAAAAACACTCATTCACGCACCCACCCACCAATCCATCCACCAGCTGATCTGGAGCTCTTACCAGGATGCTTAGGACACATGTCTGAGGAAGACCATGGATGTGAGGCCAATCCATCGTAGGGCGAGAACACACCAACACTAACACACACACACACACACACACACAGGAAACCTATACATAAAAACTCCATGCATACAGATCCTACCCTAGGAAAAACATGCTTAAATATTTTAAAATCTCAATTTTAAAACCTATTTTTCTCAATACAGAGTGACTGCATCAAACATTCCACAAAATATCGGTCTCCATTTAGGATCATGGGATGTCCACTTATGAACTTGAACTAAGCATCATTTTTTAATATTTTTCATAACCTGTATTAATTAACGGTATCAATAATTTTCCACATTCCCCAATGTGAAGTGTCAATCCTGTATGCACATTGCTAGATAAAAACCAAAGTGTAACTGTGATACAACAAACCGATATTTATGATAAAGAGAGGAGAGGAATGTATTTAGCTTCAGAAGAAGAGAGCAGAAAGCAAAGGCCTTGGAAGCCTGGGCCTCGCAGTGGGCTGCATACCCGAGTGGGGAGCTCCTCTGCCTGCCGGCCAGCCTACAAGTATCCTTCCTGGCTGGTGCGTGTGGCTCTGTCTTTGCTGGAGCCCTTGCAACTCACTTCATTACTGACAAACCCTGCATTCCTGGAAGTCCAGATATTGAACCACAAAAGAAGCAGGAAGAAAAGCAAAGAAAAATCAATCTGCTTTAAAGATTGGCTTGCCTGTCTGGGGCAGCTGGAGTTCTGTCCTCACGGTAAACCCCCCTCCCACCACAGAAGCTGCCTTAGCCAATGATTCTGCAATATTAAAACACCATCAATTCACATTTGTTTGATACCAAACTACAAAAAAATGTTAAATAACTGCCAGTCACCTATCACCATACGACAAGGCTCTTCTGTTGGCGTCTTGGATTAGGACCATATTATCTTATCGAGTGCCATCTGTATGGTCAGTCAAGCAAGAATCCAGACATCATGCTTAACAAACATCAATAAAAGCTGAAATTCTGAAATGAACACGCAAACACTCCTGTAACTCCTGGTCCTGTAACACGAGTTCCTTACTTCCCCACCTATATATTTCAATTTTGACATTTTGCCATTCTATCCAAAATGAACGCGTTCCATTTACACTTGACCTTTGGTCGTGACCAAAGACAGTGACTCTTTACGCCACAAACTCTCAACAAGTTAACAGGCATTAATAAACAAAACCCTGTCGGGGAAAGAATGGTGTGTTCATCCTAAGAAAGAGAGGGTTGAAGGGAAGAGAAAGCGAGAACGAGGCAGAAAGATACTCAGAGAGGTGAAAGCCAGATCGTCAATACTGGTCCATACGGACACAGATGCAAGGCATACCCTCCTATATGCTCTTAGGAGAAGAACGGAAACGGAGAACCTCAGATCCAAGATGGAGGTCACGGAAAACTCGCAAGACAGTCCACTAGGCTATTCAATGCATATGAATAAAAGTCATAAAAGACAAAAATTAAAAAACAAGGTACCGGCTGGTCATCTCCTCCCTCTCCCACCAACAGCCACTGCAATCGCCGCCCATCTCAACTCACCCTCTGCTACCACTGCCGAGCACATTCCGGCACCTTCCCGAATTCGAGTCAGGGCATGGTAAAAGAAGCGTCCTCGGGATCTTGAAAGCGGCTCCTCCGTTAGCTCGGAATCTCCCTTTTCTCTGCGCCATCCACCCCGATAACCCAGCATGGTCTTTCTTTTCCTTACAATCTCTCTCTCCCCCTACTCTCTCTCTCTCCATTCTCCCCTCCTTAACTGATCAATACTTCATTTAAATCATGACATTAGCACACTACAACAGAAAAAAAGAGTGGAACATCAAAGTCAATCCTATGCTCCCCAGTGAAGGTGAAAATGTATTTTTCATGTGTTTAGAGGAAAGAAAAAAAAAAGAACAAAATGTATATGGAAAACAAAGAGATAAATGAATGTATAGGTGTGGGGGGGTGGAGCAGAATTATTGCTTTATTTTGAAATTAAACTTCAAACCATCTGGGTAGCCAAAATTGATAGTTTCTCAATAAAATCCAAGCAAAGCGAATAATCACTTGCCACTTACATCAAAATCAGCCAAACCTCGAGGAAATGTCACACGCACAGTACGAGGAATTACATGGAAAATCTTGCTTTCATGCAGTAATGTTGGGACTCTTCCCACCTGCTTCAGTATCACTGAAGTAGAAGGAGACTTCTGCATGGTAATCTGTTCAAATACCCAAAAATGGCACCAAAAATGAGACCCAATATGATTGCATGCGGACATCACTACAATCATGTAATAATCATGTAACGAGCTGCTGCAAAATACCAAAAAGGGGAAGAATAATGGTGTGCAAGGGAGAAAGCTACAAAATCATGTGACACGAAAACACGTCTGTGTCAACCAATGAGCAATTAGACAGATGAGGCTGACATTATTGAGCCCGAGGTTCTTTTCCTCAGAGCTAACTGCCCTGGCAGGTGCACGAGGCGGGGGGGTGTCACCCCGGAAGGGTAACTGGCCCTTACCATTTAGTTCACTTTAGTATCACTGGCCTTCAGAGTCACAGAGAAGCAGGAAGGAACATGCAAACGGGCTAAGGTACAAAGCACACACAGAGAGGTATGTCTGAGGAATGCGACACACCGACCAGCTTGTGAGAGACACTGGGTCTTGCAGGTTATTAAGCGCACCCGTCAGCCCGTCATCAGCATCATCTGTACAACAAAGCACAGATGGTATATTTTTAAAGAGGAGAAATATGAAAATCAATAACTACCACAAATGGTAATAAAAAAAATTCACAGTTCTATTTTCAGACCCGTTTTTGTCATGAAGATCGCTGGTGGCTAGTCACCCCCCCATGCGGAGAGCACATCTTAGCAGCCTGGGGTAACAGAAGCCCCGCGTCCACGGCAGGAAAGGGTAGTAGACCGGGCCGGACTCACCAAATCGGAGGGGCTCTGTACTGCCGGCGGGGCAAGGAGGAAAAGAGGGCGCGACCATAGGGGAACAGCAAGGGGAAGTCAGATTCTCGCTTCCAAAAATAAAGCAATTCACCGCACAATCCCACATCCCACAGGATGCAGTATGGAAACTGCCCTGGAGGACACGGATAACTGAACCATATGGGAACCGGCAAACCGGTCTGTAACCACCTGACACACCATAGATACAGTGGTATGAGGAAATGGCTCAGGTCCGGAAACCTGTCAGTTTAACAACACTGAACACTGAAACCTACTGTTTATTTTCTCCTGTTCATTTCTACTTTTTTAATATCGACATGATCATAACACAAAGGCCAAAAGATGCAGAATGACAGAGAGTGTAAAAATAAATATAACGAATGCTGCACACAAATAACTAACGAGCATGTCCTCTAAGAAGACTGCCATCTGCCACAGGACCAAAACATCTCAGCAAACAGCAGCTCCTGAGGGCTGCAAGAGGGCCACCAGTGTTTCAGCCCACATTAGCTTGTGTAGAAAATAATCAGCTGGCTCCATTCACCTTTTTACCCCACCTGTGATGGCCCTGTCATCTTAACCACTTCTCTCATACACTCCACCATCTTCTCATTTACCGATATTACATTTCTGAAAGGGACCATCACAAGAAATCAAATTCGCCATTAAATACCAGCCATACTTAGGTTACCGAGTCGAAAATGCTTCTTGGGACTCGATGGAATTTCAGAGGTAAAGATCTTACACGAGTTTTTGAAATAGGCCTTTGTTAAAATGAAATGACACAATAAAAATATGATGATGCATGATACTGTGGAACAAAAGTAGAATGCTGGTTCATTGAAAATCCTTTGGAAAATAAATTTTGTTGTTTTGGGAATTTTCGGCATTTTGTTTCATTTGGAAAAAAGATCATATTTCAAAATAAGCCAAAAAGCAGAATAATGTGGAACAAAGCAGAATGTGATTGCTGATTCCAGGCTGCTTTGAGCAGAAAGACACCTTAATATTTGGACTTTTCGCGTCACTCGCTGCTAAAACCCTAGCAACCACCATAGCAACACATCCCAGCATCAACGTGGAGTGCATGGCAAGTTCTCTCCTGCAGCTAGCTGTAGAGGGGAGGTGGGAGAGGCAAAAAGGTATGTTTCAAAGAACTGAATTAAACAGCAAGCAAGAATTCCACATGAGCAAATAAACAAAAACAGATGTGACAAGGAAAGACTGAAGTATTAATCAGAGTGCACAGTGTGGGAGACAAGTCTGCCGTGTCTGGCCAAAAAGACTGTTCTGATAATAGATGAGTGGATGAGAAATGTATGTTCTGCAGTAACATCTACACACATGCATAAAATGGCTACCTCACTATATAAAGTCGGATTCCAGATTGCATAAACTCCGCACTCCCCAGTTGGATGCAAAGGAAGACTTAGAATATGTGGAGTTCTCTGCCGGTCAGGGTCACCGCTTCTACAGGTGGAGCTATCTCCCCCCCCACCACCACACCACCGTAGCAGGGCAACCTCAGAGTGAACCCCGCTTCTGTCAGAAACTTGGGCATCCCAGCATCTGGTTTCCTGGCTCTCCCAGGGCACTCTGGGCCAGGTTCTGATGAGTTCAGTCAAAGTTCATTAGGTTTACAGCCCCCAGCCCCGGGGTCCCCGGTGACAGGGCCCGAAGTACTGGGCCCCTCTGTGACAGGAAGCCAGGGGGGCTCTCAGGCAGTCAGACGCTTTACTGCCCCCCAGCTCCAACCCCCACAGGTAGAGGAAGGGCCACTCCTGTCTTCTTTTCCTCATTTCCCCCCTACTAGAGCCGTGGGGCCCCACTGAGCACACCTGCGTAAGGCGTTTGCAGGCTGGAGAACGAAATTAAAACCCATCCATCTACTCCAGACCTACAGATCCACACATGATGGAAGAGGGAGGGACTCAAAGGCTCATGTGGAACCAGGACCCATTCCACGCTTGAGTTAACAAAACCATAAAAAAATATATATACAAATATATTTCAAAAATAAAGACCAGAACGATCGAGTTTCGCTGTATGCCTTTGTAGTCTCTCCGGTTCATGCAGACGGGTTTACCAGAGTGACAACCTGCTGGCTGGCTGCGTTACAGCTTCCTTTATCTGGAACATTCATACATTCACTCCCAATCAACACCCCTGCTGAACTGTACACATCAGTTATATCACCCCCACCGCCCGGTCAAAACCAGCCCACTTTTATCACCTTGATTGTCACTCACAGCTGCTCCAAGTTACCCTGGGTGTCGCAGTCATAACATATGGGTCCGACGGGCCGTAAAGTTAGCAGTGAAGGGTTCTCTCAAGCTTTTCCCCAAAAAAGAAAAAAAAAAAAAAAAAAAACACCCTTTATAAAATTAAGACTACAAGTCCCGCTATGAAAAAAGACAAAACTATACAGCTACATGCATGCACACAGCATTTAATAAAATTTAGTCAAATGTAAGTACCTGTACATATTAATGTGGCGTGAGTCCAGTCTTTTGGGTCATCATGCCCCTCACTGCCGCATCCAGGAGAACCCTTACAAGTGAGGGCCTTTAAATAATTGGTGGACGTGGACACATCCAGTAAGAATTTATTGCGAGCTGGGGCAGGAACACGCTCACAGTAGAGCACGGAGACACTATTAAACAAGTATCTGGCTGAACCATGGTTTTAGACTGCTGGGTCCCTGACAGGCTGCAATAAATGGATTTAAATCTTCATTTGAGGGGAATAAAACTGTGGCAGCCTATTCAGAAATTCTGCAGGAGGACTACGCTTCGCAATGGGAATGATGCTATGCCTGTGATCGGAAGGTCACCTGTTCAAATCCCATTCTTGAAAAAGTGATTTCACCATTGGGCCCTCAAGCAAGGCCCTTAACCCCCAACTGCTTCAGAGTCTTCTCAATTGTTTGTCGCTTTGACTAAAAGCATCCGCTAAATTAATTAAATGTAGCGGTATGTGCACTCTCATTCTGGGAACAATTTATTAATTAAAAAAATATGTGAAACAGAAGGTGCCAGCAGAAGCAGGGAAACATTTCTGAGAACAAGATAACAGGCCAGACCATAATGGTGGCACACTGAGCTGAGTATGAGGACCACGTGTGCTCCCTTCTGGAACATACGGAATGACACAACACGTGCCCCGACACCTAGCCGCACCCGTTGCCAGTTTCGCATGTCTAATTCCTGCGGCTGCCCCGGGAAGACTCATTACCCACAGAGTCCGGGACGAACGGCAGCGGGGTTGTGTGTCGCAGAGATAAAAAGCTTAGCAAATGAAAAGAAAATGGGAAAACACGCTCAGCCGATCCCCTCGCCTTTGATGCGGCGTTGGGTCGGGGGGTGTCGGACGCACGAGCGGCCCCCAAACCAGCAAGAGCCGCTGCGTTAACAGTAATTAGCAAGACACACAAAGGGGGATTATAACGGGCGGATTAATCCCAGGAACGAGGCGGCAGCCGCTCCCAATTACGCGGAGGCGCGCTCGGAGCGAGCATGTGACACGCACGCACTGCTGTGTCTGGGCAGAACAAAGGGGGAGGTTGCAGACATAAACAAAGAATATTTCGGCACGTGTGCAGAAGCACAGACACACAGATCAGTCAAAGTCAAAACAAGGAAATGTGACGTGGTACAAAAGAAGATGATGTAATTGGTGTTTGGGACTAAATGAAATAATTATATATATTATTGGAAAATACAATAATACACTAGTTAAACAAATGATTTTATATTTCTTCGTAATATTTAGGCATCTCACGGGAACTGCGTGGTGCTGACTGTTGTGACCTGGCAGAGAGTAGCGGCAGCACGGTCATTACGAAGCACATTAAAAACTCCCTACAGTTCTGACCGCAAATTAACCACACTCGGCGCCAGCAAAATAAATCACGGAAAAACGGGCAGCCTCGACGTGCGGGGAACGGGAGAAAGTCTCGCTCCAACATGGAAAACGCGTCATCGTGCCTTGTCACCATATCATGAGCCCAAGGTCGTCCTACTGTTGTGCAACGAGGTGGTAGGTCAGGTTCCCCTAAAACGGGCAACCTGGAAGCTGCTTCAGAACGAATGCCTTGCTAACAGACTGCAGTAAAAAACAATGTGTAAAAAATGTGAATAACGAGTCAGAGAGACAGGCTGACCTTCTCACAGACGGACAGAAAGCCGCCTGAATGTTGATTTGTGTTCTGCTTCCCCTCGTTTGGACCCGGCGTGGTTTTAGTGGTCTAGCGTTCAAACGCGGTCAATGCCAGTCATCTTACCTCCAGCAGGCATGTGGATTAATGATGATTTGAGGTTATTTTTGCTAATCTAATCGGCTTCTTCCGGTCACGTCTCGCGATTAAGATACATTTATATTTTTCGCCGCCCGAATGTTCCAGAACCCGAGAAGGCGGTGTCTCGCGCGCATAGGCAGGCGGAGGCGGCTTATCGGAACTAGTCCGCGGCGTGGTGTCGCGGCAAAGAGCGCCCGAGATGTGTAAAGGGGCATATATTAGCTGCTTCACTGTACAGAGCTTTTGGTACGCATGGGTATGTGTGTATATATATATATATATATACTTACATTTTTTTATGTATTTGTGTTACCGCCCCCAAAAACCTGGTTAAAGTTCACCAGACCTCCTTCCAGAGAAGAAAATCCCCCCTCCATCTTTGTTTATGGAGGACCAATCACTCGGCCTGAATCGATGGTGTACTGCCCGGCTCCGCTCCGCCGTTTCCAAATCCAATTTCTCCAGCGCCATCTCAGCGCTCGTTCGCGGGGAGCAGAGCGGGTGATTATCTCCCTCTATTTCCAAAGCCTTCCACCGACACATGCCGTCATGGATCAAATTAAATGGGGGGTGCCTGCGAGGCGTACTTCTTAGGTCGCCGGTCGTTAGATGGTACCTTACAACCGCCCTTGCCCCTGTAATACTGGGATCCCCAACGCCAGAATCCCATGGCGCTAATAAAAACCCGTGTGCTATTTTTCTGCAACGATAATCAAAGCTGCAGGGGTACAAAGAGGGAGCGAGCGAGTGTCACCGGCATTTTCCTATAGCCTTTCCTCCTAGACCAGGTGCTGCGTGTGCGCGTGCTAAATGTGTCCCGCACTATAAAATGCTGATGTGAAGCATATCAGTCTTGCCCTCCCTCGCACACTAAACCCTCCCCCACCCGTCCTTCCCAGCTTCTTCTCCCTGCGCCAGGCTCCCTGGTGATCACCCCTGATAGCAAAAGCAATTGCGGGGGAGAAATAAAAAAAAATGAGCACAGCACTTCATTTTTGTGCTGCCTAACTTTAATTGCTTAATGCATCCTTTACTGCTGCCCTACTCCCCATCTCCCTGCCCCCCTGCCTCCTCCCCTTCTGCCGCTGCGGCTTCGGTAATTAAAACTTGACTCGCACATAAACCCGGACGTGAAATCATTCTCCATCCAGTGCCTATATACTATGAATACAGTGCTCAAGGCCCCAGAAATAGAAGTCATTATAATATTCAACCAATTAAACCTTTTTTTTTTTTGCAGATTGGAGGTGTGTGTGTATGTGTGCACGCTTGTGTGTCTTGCCCTCAAAGCTACCAGAAACCCGACCATGTTAGCCTGGTTCATCCTAACAGGCCGGTCCATAAAAGCACCCCTTCTCTTTCAATTTCTTAACCAAATAAGAAGAATAACAAATTTAATCAGCAAAGGACCAAGATGTAGCTATAGAGAGATGACGCATGTTAGATTTAAACAGCTCACTAGTGTCCTATTCGATGCTCGCAGCAGAAACAGCTGTAAGCAGCACAGAGTGGCCTTACAACTACCCCTCGACATACCATCCTCTCATCCCAGGGTTTTTAAAGCCTACATGGATGCACGCAGGTCAAGCCCCACTGGGTCTCCAGGTTTTGGGGTGTCACCACCTGCAAGCATCCTGCTCAACACGCATCACACTGAGTGGCTCAGTTCACTTCACTGCATGTGACTTCCTCAGAGGAGCTCATTAGGGGACACGTCATGACATTTTGTGTGCTGTGACACTGGGAGTATACATTTCCGCCAGGTTATTATGTAAAAACTTGTGTAAACTCTTAATTTCCCCTGACACCATAGCACCACTCTGACAGACACCTACAAATGATAATTCTTACAGATATTCCATCTTAATGGTTGTGTTTTTGACTCCCTGTGTGTGTTGACTTTGCATGTTCTCCCTATGTTGTTTGGCTTTCCTCTATGTACCCCGGTTTCCTCCCACAGTCCAAAAACACACAGGTTAACTGGAGTCACAATATTGCCCATAGATTCCATTGCCCATAGAGCATGAAGCACTAGTGTTTGATGACCATGATGAATGGATTCCTGGTGGAAAACGCCAGAGCAAACCAGACATTGTGGATTCATCATTAAATGACATATTTATTGCTCGCTGTAACCACTGTGTCCCTGATGAACACCAGCCTGAGGAGCGGTAGCTGTAAATGCTCACAGTACTGTAACATGGAAGCATTCTCATTAGGCTACCATAAGCAGGTGAGATCTTTTTTAATAGCCAAACGTGTCTCAAATGTCTGACCACCCACAGAAGGTCAGCCAGAAAACCCTGCAACTTGACATCCTTCCAGATACAATTATCAGGCTGCAGTTACTCATCAGTTTTATTCTAATTATTTTTGTAATCTTGAACGAAACACATTTATTTTGCTCCTGCAATTAACTTGATTTCACCATAACTGAGGAATGTTCTACAGGAATAAAATGCTCATTGATCTGTGCTGCCAGCACCTTGTGGAGTCAACCAGAGAAGTCAGGCCAGACCATATATACCCTTGGGGACCTTATCAGTAATCGGGCCGTCCACTGCTTCTGCCTGGTGCCTCAACCCGGGCCAGCTCACACTCATCCCGACAATGCAACAAACTCCCCATTCCATCTCAGGAGCGATACTACAGCATCCCCATCCATCACATGAGAAAGACTACCATCACCAGAGAGCTGTGCAGTGCAAGGATCACGTTCCTACACATACAGACGACCAAACAAATATACACATGTTGAAACACACGAGAGCATGAACACTCACATGTGTGGACCAGTCCTTGTAGCCCCTGGTGAAATGCGGCCATTCTAAAAGGCATGCGTGATCGTCCTTTTTGTTGCAGGCATGTGACTCCTCTCCTAGGAGAGGCTAGAATGAGACAAGGCCAGGGGTGCGTCCTTTACTTAATTTCATGTTAAAACAATGCAGTGACACCTTTCCAGAGTCTGCAAGTAATCTGTGACTCCTGAGTTACTTTGCTGCTACTTATCATGAACAACGACAGTCAATTATCAGTCGATACACGAGCCGAAATAGCAACTGAAAAACAGACGGAAGTGCTAATGACTGCTGACATCGTACGCTGTGCTAATGAGCAGAAAACAGGTCATTATCACCTTTACTTCTGTAATAAGCCTGTCATTGACGGAGGGGGGCACTCGATGTGTTTGAGAGGGGAAAGTATCCCTGAAGATCACACAACCACCCACTCTACTTCTGTCCTAGGTAAAAAAAAAAGGCCAAAGTCACAGGTTAATGGCAAGGACTAATCGCTAATCACCTACCTGCTGGCTTTTGGACAATAATTCACAGGATGCTGTTAATGGCCCTAAATATAGGTTTACATGTTGACAGAATGTAGAACAATGAAGAGGAAACGGAACAAACATGCGCCTATCCATCTTTTGTAACCAGGGACATGGGGGAGGGGGGGCTATCTGGGGAAGCACAGGGCACACACACACGCACACACTGTAGTGGCAGTTTAGTGATTTTAACTTACCTAAACCAGCAAGTCTGGAGGTGTGTCAAGGAAACTCAAGCAACATGGGGAGGACTTGCAGACTACAAGGAGCCATAGATGGGACTGGAACCCACAACCATGAATGTGGAGTGTCCATGAGAACTACAATTTGTAGGTATGTGTCTGAGCAAAGTTCTATGGCAAGCCTTACACCACACTGTTATTACTCCAGTTTTTACATTCTTAACATGGGTTTTTACATAATAAAATTGGCGGACATGTACATTTCCAGTGTCACAGCATGAGAATTTTCTCTATATGTTCGGTTGAAACCATTTGTAGGTTGTAGATAGGAAAAAAACACCAGCTACTGACTATTTTTTGGTGATTCTGACTATGAGGAGGAATGCTTACCAACTTTTAACCAGCCTTATGACCAGAGAGCCACACCCCTCCACTCTACCGTGCCACCAAACTGATTTGAAACGGGTGCTGGCCACCTGCGCTCGCTTGAGGAAGGTTGACGTGCTTGGAGTAGCGGAGCAGCTGAAACCCATTGCTGCACACGGCAGGTGGTGGCCAATAAAAAGGTCACCTCTGACTGAACCTCAACTCCGACGACATCCAGCCATGTGATCCCGGCTAGCTCAAGGAAGGGCAGCTCCTCACTGGAATACGAAATAAACCCCGTCCAGCAGCTCTCCGCGGCCCTTAAACTAGAGCAGCTGGTGAAAGTATTCGATCTCACCTCCCAAACCTCTGACTCAGCTCCGCATGCTGGGTGTAGGCACATTTCTCCCCATCAAGTTTTACTCCCTCAACTGCTCTCCTGTCCTGCAGCTGACTTAGAAATGAGTGGGAAAAATGCGATCAATATATTTATGGCACCTGATGCGAGTAATGAATGATGGAGAAACGCTTAACCATGTCTGATTATTATTAGCACGGCAGGAGAGCAGTAAAAATGTCTTTGTAGCCATAGGCAGTGGGAGTGGTGCAGGATCACTCTGACAGGGCCTGATTGATGGCCCGCAATGAGTGATTGGAGCAGCAGGCCAAGGAGATGCGCCCAACCGTGGGTCTGAGAGCGTCATCAACATCTCATTTGGGGGGAAGGGGGGACTCACTCAGCCGCTGTCACAGGGGCTGTGTCAACAACACAGCCATCCTCACCCTTAGACACAGCAGAGTGGCTCTGCCATGTCCATGTGGTGGCATAGGGGATTCTGGGAAGGATCTAACTGACCGCGATGAGGACGTGAATAAGAAGGCAGATATACATGGCCAGTTTGAGTGCCCCCCCACTCAGTGTAATCATGAGACTGAAAGGCATATCTTTAGCAGCAGGAATGTGGATGGTCCAGCCTCACTGTCTTCATTCTCACAGAAAAAAAAAACGACGACACTGGACCTAGCAACTTATTCTCATGTGGCCCTTTCCACATGTAAATGTGAATGTAAATTTACAGCATTTAACAGACACTTTTATCCAGAGCGACGTACAACAGTGCTCAGTAGTCCTCGACTATTCTTCAATCTTGTAAAGCCAGACTTGGATAACAAGTGTCAGCCAACTAAGTTGCTGCCAGCTTGGTTACGCACCTAAAAACCCTGTTGAAGAAAGAACATTAGTGTAGAGATAAGAGAATGTGCTAGTAGTTTTTTTTTAATATATAATATAAACATAACGTTTACATATAAGATGGTTAGCATCCAAGGTGTTCCTTAAAGAGGTGGGTCTTCAGATGGTGTTTGAAGACAGGAAGGGACTCTGCCATTGTGATGGCAAGAGGAAGTTCATTCCACCACAGGGGAGCTAACACTGAAAAGAGTCTCGATGTACATTTTCCTTTCAGTAATGGTTGCTCGAGCGGTGCTTGTCACTCTAGGAGGACGAGAAGTGACGCGATGCTTGATTAATGCTGATAGGTAAGGAGGTGCACTTCAATTTTTAGCTTTGAAGGTGAGTGTTAAGGTTTTGAACCTAATGCAGGCGGCCACAGGAAGCCAATGCAGGTACCGAAGTAAAGGTGTGGTACGTGAGATCCTAGGGACATTGTAGACAAGTCATGCCGCTGCATTCTGTATCAATTGAAGCGGTTTAATTGCTTTTAGTGGAAGTCCGGCCAGTAAGGAATTGCAGTAGTCCAACTTGGAGATGACCAGTGATTGGACAAGTAGTTGAGTGGCATCTGTGGTGAGAAAGGGACGAATCCATCTAATGTTATGGAGAAGATATCTGCAAGACCTGGTAAGGTTGCTAATGTGTGAGGAGAATGAGAGTTCGTTATCCAAAGTGACACCAAGGTTTCTTGCCTTCTTTGAGGAGACAATAAGAGAGCTCTCAAAATAAATGGCAAGGTCATGAGTTGGAGACAGATTCCTATTGATTTACAGAAGCTCAGTCTTACTGGGATTCAACTTCAAGTGGTGGGACGTCATCCAAGAAGAGATGTCAGCCAGGCAGTCAGAGATGCAGTTTGAAACTTGGAGTTCATCAGGTGGAAACAGAGAATGAGTTGGGTGTCATCTGCATAACAGTGGTAGGAGAAGTCGTGTAAGGTTATAACCTCTCCAAGGGAACCAGTGTATAGGGAAAAGAGTAGGGGTCCAAGGACTGAACCTTGGGGAAAACCTGTGGTCAGTCTCTGTGGGGCCAACTGGGACCCTAGCCATGCTACCTGAAATGTTCGGCCGTCAAGATAGGACGCAAAGCATTTCTATGCTGTACCTGCTATCCCAAGGTTGGAGAGAGTTAAGCCCAGGAAGCTGACCCCTCAAACCCCCGATGCATACACAACATTCTGCTGCCTGTCAGCTTCTACTTCATTAAACATCCAAACCAGCCAGGAAGAGGTGTAATACATTGGGTCTGACCTTTCAGAAGTTGTCGAGCCAAGCTAAACACCTCCTGGAAATTCACACGGTAGCATACAAACAATGCCCAGTCCAGCCATAAAAATACAGAATAATCAGTGATGCACTCCACACTTAAAGTCCCTGATAAGCTACTGGAGGGGGGTCTCGGTGCTTTTTCGATGTAGACCGGCGATATGGGGGGGTGGGGAACTGCGAGGACAGTGAGTAAGACCTGCTAGGAAGGACACAGCTGGGGGAATCATCACAATTCTGAGATGTGGATAGTGGTGCTTGTTGTGGGGCGGTGGGGGTTACCAGGGTGTGGGGTACAGTCCTTCAGTGCTTAAACTGACTCTGTACCCCCTGGCAGCATATGACACGCAGGTGACCAGGAACAAGAATCACCCTCCAACAGGAATGAGCTGTGAAAAGGACTCAGGCAGAAACGAGAGGAGTAGAGAGACCCACGGCTGTCCTGTTTATTGTCAGCAATGAAGATTCACAGGCATTTCCATCAGCTGTCAGACTGGGGTAGGGGCAGGAAGGCAAAGCGAAGAGCCTCTCGAGAAGAGGGAGCAAGAAGCTTCATCAAAAGAGGATTGCGCCCGTGCGCACGCACACAGATATGCTCGCAAAGTGACGGTAATAAATTCTGAGGGCCAGGGAGCCTGCGAGGTCTTACAGGCTGGCTGTTGTGGAGGCAGGGCCGTGGCTGGCCTGTAAGAGAGATGATGAGGGGAGCAGAGGAGCAGCTCCTCAAGGTCGGGGTGAGGCTCCCCGCTGCGATCCACGCACATGTCTCCGGCACGCAGATTAAAAATGAAGAGGATGGGGTGCAGGGAGATAAATCCATTTCATTATGAAGGAACACATTTATCGATCTGGCTGTGGGTTATCCGTTTGGGTCTGAAAGGTACCCCTAAAGTACTGTAGAGTAACCTTCTGTCTTTTAACATGTTCCTTTTCTGACAAAAAACGATTTTCGTATCTGTAAGGCAAACTGCAATTCTGTATGAAAAGCACAGCCTCCAGAAAGAGCCATCTTCTCTTAAAATCCAACGTTGTGATAAGAGCGACAGTCATCGAGACAAATTCTAGAACGCAATTTCACAGCGCTGTCTGTGACCTTTATGAGTGAGATTTGTACATAAAATGTCTACACACACAAATCACGCTGTAACCCGAATGCAAGAGCACAAACCCTGTCTCACTCCATCATCACACCTCTTACAGAACACAGTGTAAGGATGAAGTCATGGAAGGAGCACATCCAGGCTGACACATAGGGGGGCGCTGTGGACCCAGCTTGGACATGTGATCAATTCTGCCCCTGACAGGTGACCCCATGTGGTAAAGGGCAGGATATGCATCATGTGGATGTTAAGGCTTCAGTTTTTTGAACACCCAGCAAAGCCCACCGATTTATCTTATGCAAATGCAGTGAAAATAAAGCACAAAAAAAATCAGATTACGTCTCATACAACATAAGATAAAAGCAAATTACAACATGAAAACAGTGGGCAGCATATGTAGGGATGAGGGTTCAAATCCCACCTCCAGCTCTGTGTGTTGAGTTCACATGTTTTCCCCGAAACTATTGTTTTCCTCTCACATACTGTACTAAAAACACATGTTCAGGCAAAATGCAGTCTCTGTTCCTGAACAAAAAAACATTATATACTGCTGAAGTGTAAAGCACATTATGTAAACAGAAATGTAAATGTAAATGTAAAAAGAATATTAATTCATATACTGAAGGTAATCACAGTATGCTCAACAACTTTCAAAACTGGAGAGAAATTGGTGCATGTAAGAGGGCCAGTAATGGTCAGTAGAGATTTAAAGAAAGCACACATGTGTACCATCCAGAAAAGTACAGTCCCTCCAGCTGGGTTTCCAGAATGCATCTGGAGCCATCATTCTCACAGCCTTCAGCCCCAATGGGAGATGCTTCTAAAATTATTCACCACTTTCTACCCAATTGATTTTAATGTTGTGCACGTTTTAAATACCAAATTTCCACTTTTTTTTCTCTTACAGAGAAATGTCAAATCAGCAAAATAATATAGAATGCAAATTAAATCATTCTTGTCTCCAAACACAACATTATATACCAAAGAAAAATTTCTACTGAGTCTCTACATTCCCATATAAGCCATCAGGGGCACATTATTGCAGTAAATTACGCAGCAGAGCTTAATGTACGCCGTTCAACTGCAGACGTACTCAACACGCTGCCAGTGGTTATACAACTTTTTATACATATACCACTGAGGCTCTGACTCTTGTCTCTGAACAAACTCAGAGACCCTAAGGAGGCCACATGTCCAAACATTCATCGCAAGGCTACGCTTCATGCATCAGCACAATGCAGAGCTAGGAGGTTATTAGGGTGTCTCTGTATTTTTATAATATGTTCCTGCATTGCTGTGTGGCATCCAGACGCTTTTTATGTTGAAAAGAGCAACGAGGCCATAGCACCACAAGCAATGATGAATTCCTCGCACGTTGGACCAAAACGCACACAATTCAGTGTATAACAGACAGACTAGCAGGAACCTTTCATTGCAAACTGGTGATATACCACTGTGCTCACATCTGACTGTAGGCGGCAAGCTATATAAACTCAGCAACGCACAGGAGTCAGTGTCGAATGCGAAACTAGCTTTAAAGTGTGACGCACTGAACCGTGCCGAGTCAGCCGGCTGCATCCCGCCGTTCTGCATGGCTGGGGACTTGCCATATGCGCCACGGGTGACATATTACGCTGGTGGCCTCTGCTGCCACAGGGCTAACCTTGGAATCGCGTGCAACCTTGTTAGTGGGGGGGGTTCTGCAGGGGTAAAGTGACTGATGGCTCCCACCGCCACTCTATTAAAGACTTACGCACCAACGCTACACACACACATGCTACACTCTCTGCCTCCAGTGTTTGCAGAGTTAGAGATCGCTTTAATAATTTACACAGTTAATTTCCTGAACCGATTCCCCTGGTGTGCCGCGACCCTGTTCAAACACACACGTGTTATTCCAGACTCGTGCCGCGGAGGGGCCTTTTGTTTGGAGAGAGGACCCACCGTGACCACATAGAAGGGCATGAGTGATTCTAGCCAAACCGTCATGCCAACCAGTGGGGGGGTTATGCGTGGAGGCTGACGGAGCTGTCACACTCACACTCTAACACTCATACTCCCTCACACCAAGTTAGAACTAGAAGGGGGGAGCAGCCCGTCCGCAATCACGAGCGATCACCGTTACATGGCAACCATTGCTACCGGCCCTGGCAGCCTGCGTCTGCAGCAGAGGAACTGGTGGGGGGAAAGACACAGCACAGAGACTCAGTGAGGAGTTCTGCATTACACACAGATATCTGGGGTTGGGGTGAATTGGGGTTCGCTCAGAGAGCTGTCCAGAGTGCCATGTCGAACCCAGCGCCGAGGGGTGTACGGAATTAGAATGAATGATGGAGGACTGTCTCTGCAGGTGAATAGAGGTGTGCTGAGTGAGGCTCGCCATCTCTGGGCAATGCATCTGACACGGTGAGCAGGGGGTGACTCTGCGAATGTTACAGTACCCATAATGATGATGATAATCACAGCCCCAATCAGGCACAAAAGCTGTTGTGAACTAGGAAACATATAGGGGGGGCGCGTAACATTTCCTCAGTGGCAGCAAACCAGATTTGGCTGTGATGCGTCGGAGAGGCTGCAAATCAACACCAGCTCTTTTGAAGAATATAAAGCGGAGGACCGCGGCAATCGTCGCACTCCCTCTCCACCTCCCTGCCATCAGCCGCCGTGGCAACAGCAGCCCCCCCCCCCCCGCCAACGCTGCCTCATGCCAAATGAGAGTGGAAATTGCCGAGAAAAGAGAGGGAGAGCACAGACAATCACAACAAGGACCGGGTTTGAATAGTAATAAATCCACGTTTGCGAGAGGCGCCGTGGGATCGGTGGGAGGTGGGGGGAACAATACGCATACTCCTGTGCTAAAAAAAATGAATTTCCCACAAAAACCAACCAAATAGATGATGTGGGGTTTGAAGAATCAAACATCTTGCGTGACATGAAGCAAAGGAACACTCAGATTTTGCATGAGTTTGTAGGATCAACTCATGGAGATGTGACAGCATTAGTACTCCGTCTCCATTTCATGCTGTATGCCCCCAGCCTCTCAGCCAGCTCTGGTGTGAGGTCGGGGCCCGACCCGCCACGCAGCCATAGGAGAAGTAGCCTCCGGTGAGTTTTCACGGCCAGCATTGCTCTCCCCACCCACTCTCGTCTCCCGCCTCACCACAGCTCCGCACAGAAAGCCTGTTTGGACACCAAACAGCTACATGATTCGTCCAGTGGGGGCAGAACGTAGTGAATGGAGCTGTCTGGATCACATCCCCCCCACCCCCCCGCCCCAGGCTGCTTCTGAGCTCCGCCGCTGCCCCAGTTTGGGTCCCAGAGTGCTACTTGCCACTGAAGCAGCCGGCTCCCAGGCCAGTTGCGGGTCTGAAAAGTGACACATGAGAGAGGGACCGTGGGTGTGTCAACCTTCTGCCCGCTGAAGTATGAGGCAATTTCCTCTGAGCGTCCGCATGGTAAGGGGGGGGCTCAGCACAGCGTTCTCGTTGATACTGTCACAGAAGAGTAATGGCTGCCTGTGCTCACCACTGCTGGCCAGCTAATACTGTGTGACTTTGGCTCTCCTTCTGAATGCGTTTCTGATGTAGTGATGGAAAAGTTTGGGGGGGGGTCTACGGCAGGGGTGGGGAAACAGGCAGGAGTCATTACACCTCTTTGAAATCTGTGTACATCCTCCCCATTGAGCTCACAGAGTTTAACCCAGCGGACTCCCCCCATTCCACACGCCTACATTGGAGCATACTTCCTGCGACAGCATGGACAAACGGATCCAACAGGAAGTGAAAAACAGGCTTTATGACAAGATCGTTTCAGATTGCAGGTGGACATCATCTGTATAAAGGTCCACAAGCCGATCACGCTAAATCCCAGTTTTATTCAGATCATTCTGTCATCGTTCCAGCGCAGGAAGGAGGGGATCTAAAAAACTGCAAACATGAACAGCTTTCCCCTTAAACTCCAACCTCGTAGCCCCTGCAAGCAATTACAATCCAAACCTTTCATGGAATTATAATGTAATTATACACAATTACCCCTGATTGAAACTGCACAATTCATTACAGTAAATTGACTCCCACTGTCCCTGGGCAGCTTGCCAGACACTCGTCCATGTCAGGGGACAGGCAACTCATCTTTGGGGGGGCTAGAGTCTGGCCATCAATTGCCCCCTCTCATTTGGGTTCCCCCAGCTTCCCCACATTCACTGTGATTCTTTACCCTTCCTCAAATCCCAGGTCTTGGTTTTTATCACCTCAGCCCCGCCCACCATAAGTGTACATAAGCGGCACAAAACACAATAATAACTGGAGTCAACACTTCGGTGAATTCTGACAGATATTTTGATCAAAATGCAATTTTTTCCATGAATATAATATTTAAACCATCATATTTTTTATTCCGCAATCAAAACATTTAGCAAGACACAGGGGAGTCTCGCCACAGAGGTGTTTGTCTGTTGTTTACGGACAGGTTGATGGTCCCTGCCCCAACAACATGTGTTTGTGTTCTCAGTAAGTGAGGATCTCAAGGACCAATAAGGCAGTTCGAGGAGCCAAGAAAATGGTAATTTTTAAGGACCTCCAGTAATGATTTGAACAAGTGCAGTTTGGCGTTACAAGCTCAGCTGGAAATACACACACCCACACTCTCAGCTAAATGTCTTACATCTCCAGCCTGCCCCAGGACTTTGCAGAGCTGCACGCCTGTGTCAAAGGCCATGACATTCACCACCGATTTACTCAAGGTTTGCAAGTTCAGAGGTATAAATGCGGTGCAGCCCCATGCTGACAAAGCCAAAAGCCTTCTGAATGGAGCACAACAAGACACGAAATCTGTCGCCTGCATTCTCACATTTATTTCTCCAACCGTGCTCCTCGTTCCATCCATATTAGGCTTTCACCGAAACTATAAACAGAGAATGGCCAGAGAAAATAAGAATGTGCATATATAATGTTCGGTTTGACATTCATTACCCTGACACTTATACCCAAAACATTTAATTTGGTTAATATGGCATGGTGCAGTACAGGAAAAGTTAAAACAACACTGGACTGTAAGGAGCGTGTATCACACCTCCAGCAGGATGGATCTAGAGGGATCAAACAGGGTACAAACCTCCACATTCATTCTCAGCTGCAGATGAGACATCTTTGACTAGGGCATGCACCTGGCTGCCCCCATCTCATTGGCAGCACATTATTACCGTCCAATGGGTGTCGGGTATTATTAAGCATGGCACACACGCATGAGTCTCCATTTCAGCAAGGCAACACACTGGGAAGCTTGACCTTAATGTGCCAAATAATGCATAAAGCAAATAGACTAATATCAGTGCTATTTGTAAGAATAATCCTATTTAAACTTTCTCAGAATCAGAAGATAGGGTATTTATGTGTAAATTTGTTTCTAAAATGGACTTGGAAACATTAATGATTAAATTTCAAATATGTATTGAAAATAAGCAGCCACAAATTTCAATTACACATTCCTGTGAAACAAGCTGGAGACAACAGGGATTACACGATCAGATTTTGGGATACTGCAAATCAGCTCCTAGTTGTTTCAGGTCCCTTCTGAATAACAAGATAAATCTTGCACACCGATCTGAATGCAGTTCAACCTACTGGTTCATTTCTACGACACAGGGACAGTTTGTAGTAATCTGGTCTATTTCCATATCGTATTTTGCTCTATTTGTGCTCCTTTGTATGCTTGTGGCCTGAAACTATTTTACGTTCGATTCTGCAAAAGTAGGATATGTGAAGCAGCCGTGTAACGGAGAATACATAACATCAATATAAAATCAAGTATTATTTGATTCAGTTGAAACAATATTATCCTGCATTTCTTATCTTCCACCAGTTATACAATTTCAAGAGTAAGATGCGTGCGGCTGGGGACGCATTTCTCTCATAAACAGTCTTATACACACAGCGTGCACAGTGGCTTGTGCTGTGTCCAGCCCCGGGCTCGTCGGGAAAGCGCCGGGATCGTTTTAATCAGGTGTGTATTGCTAAATTGGCCATCGAAATCGCAGGTCGCCATTTAAAGAGAGAGAGAGGGGTCAAGCACGCCTGAGATCCAGTGTCAGGAAACGATGGGCTTTTCCGATAGATCTGCGCGAAATGCATTAGCGGCTGAAAGGCACAATACCCTCAAACTGCGTGTGCTGGCAAGCGAAAGGCTTCATTTAAAACAGAATATAATAAAAGCCACCATAATAAAAAGTACCATTTAAAAAAGTTCCCGTGTCTCATTGCTAAATGAAGTCATAAATTATTTTACGAAATAACATAAAAACCTCATAAAATATTAAATAATCTTACAATATCCTATAGTACAACAACTGAACTGTTAAATTAGACGTTTCATAAAGTAAAGAATTTTTCCAAGTCATATTTCAGCCGGATACAGCTAGAGGGAAAGCGTCATCAAACACAATTAATGTTTCACTTTGTTTGTTTATTTTCTGTACCATTATTATTACTTGGTTATGTTCACTCTTTGCAGTTTCATCTAAATAAATCTATGCAACACACCAGCCTTCGGATCGGTGATGGTTTCTGCGGTTTTTATGACATTTCTGTCTTACTAAATAACACGTCGTGCCTTCATAAATACAATGAAGAGCGTCTAAAACGTGTATAGCTAGGTTATTACTATCTTTAAAATGCTACGTAAAGCATAATGGACAATAAGCCGATCACGCACATGTCCCGCATGTGAAGCACTGATCCCCTTTTGCAGCGCTCCTGCGGGCCGTCACTGCGGGACTCCCGCAGCGAGAGTGAGGGCGCTCGCGCACCGCCGCGAGCTCCTGTCCCGTCCGCCGGCGCCTTTAAATGGCAGTCACGTACGGCTCACGTCTTCGCTATATAAACCTTGTGGTTTTTCAAGAAAATACGCACCGTGTGACACGTCGTTGTGGCCGCTATTCTCATGGCGAAAACGTGAGATTTTTTTGCAATCAGATACATAACGAGAAAGATGTAAATATAAAATAAGTCCGCTTTGCTCTTATTTTAAATAGATGTCCGGTCTCTGGTGGTGGTATTATTTGTTCGTGATGTTAAATCAGCTCGGACCATCTCTAATTTAAAATTTGAATAGTTCAATAGTTCATAAATCATATGAGGCACGGGCGTTATTGGGCCTATACTTCCACAATGGGAGTGCTGCATGTGTCTTTAGCATTCCAGTATCCAGAATAATGTGGCAAGAAAATAGAAGGTACCTATAGCTATACTAAATAGTTTAAGCAAACAAAACAAGGGGTAAAACTCCCTTCCAGCTCATCGAAACTGTAATAGGATATCAGGGTGGGCGTATAAACAAACGAAAACCGTCAAAAGGATATATCGTCATTGTATTTGTTCTGTGATGGTGTGCAGCTTGATTAATAACACTATAAAGCCAGTGAAATGAAAATAAATACTACGTTGCTGCTTTACAGTGGCGTATATTTTATGTATTATACCAAACAAAGGTCTCACTTTTCCCCATGGCTCTGAAAGAAATTATGTAACATCAGACTCACTTTCCAGCACATATTATTGTTAAACTACTACAGCCTTATTTTTTTAACGTTGCCATCATACACAGTTTCTTTCATATCTAACCGTTTTAATGAACTAGTTAACTAGTTTTAATTATACACAAAAATGACAAATTTTGTTTTAACCGTAATTCTACAGCAACAGTGAAACTAATAGTATTTTCAAGATCTTAACACAGCAAATTAGCTGAAACAAGTCAGTGATCTAATAAAGAATTCTTTAAAGAAAGCTTTAAAGAAATACTCCTTTTTTAACCCATCAGAAAGTGTTCATTCACCCGCCAAGTATTGCGAAATTGATGCAGGAACAGATCTGCTGCAGAATGAGTATTCATTATTAAGATTTTTATTGGAACCTTCTGTAAATGGTCCTATTTGCAATGCAAACTACTTTACATTCATGCAGTTTAACTCTGCGTCAAATGTAGACATTAAAATACTTCACACTGGCAATATTTTTATAATAATAACTCACTGGACAGGATCACGGCATTTAGAAACCTGTGAAGAATTCTGAATAAAAATCAATATCTTGAAATCCAGTGGGAAAGCATACGTAGAACTGCTTTGTTCAACGGAATTAAAAGCATTTCGATGTTTGCGCGTAGATTTGATGCAACCCCACATATGACTAAACTGGTGGGGACGTCCCAGAATCGGGACAGCAACAAAACCACGTGACTCAGTTACTGGCAGCAGGTGTTCTCATAATATTCAATAAATAAGGAACACAGAGGAAAGTACGATTTGAAAATCGATACGATTACTACAAACTGTCCCTTTATCGTAGAAATGAAGCGGCAGAAGCGAACTAAAATGTGCTGCACTTTGCTGATCTTTACAATAAAATGCACGGTTACCTGCACCCTTATTCTTCCAAGGCGCAGCTTCCCATGCTAAACTAGGGTAATCTGAATATGGACACATCTCGGTGGTAAATACAACAGCGTCCGCTACAAGAATGAAGTATGAGATTTGTGTTTACAAAACGTATCGATATTTTAAACCGAATGTATTACTGGTATTCTTAATATAAAATTTATTTTTTTATTTTAAATCTTATAAATATAAATTATTATTTATACTCCAGCAAGCATCAACAATAGAAAGTTAATTAATTTCAAAAGCAAACTCAAGATAGTATAAGGACAGAGACCGTTTTTATAATCATTACCAATAAAAATAAAGTGGGCTTTGCCGATTGTGAAAAGGCTATCCGGAGGTCTATAAAAGATAGCGATCCTTTTTTGTGCGTCCTTTTCACTAATGTGAAAAACTCACTATGCCTTTAATTAAAAAAAGCAAGACTGGGAAATGCAGCAGTGAATTACGATCATTTAAATACAGTTCTCCGGCGACGTCGTCCGCAACTGGCCTTTGGAAGATGGATGTATGGAAAAATACCGTTCTTACCGCTGCATATAAGTAGATAATCAGTTTTCGTTAGGCCTGTCAACGTTGCGTTAACCATTTTCAAAAGCTCGAATTTAGAGCCTTTAACCAAATGAACAGGCTTTTATCTTGGGTGTATATAAGGTAGATGCCAATAAAAAGCATACTTTTCCAGATATTAATTGAAAGCTTTAGTATTGTAGACGGGCATTTTCTGCATAAAAACGGCTCTACATCTGAGGCAGCTTACATTCAAGATGCTTCCTGTCCTGTAAAAAATACTTGGATGTTGGTTAGAGTCAGAGCTTCCAGCACCATATGAAGCCCCAGGCCTTTCACGGCCCAGCGACACCTCGCTTACCGCCACGGTGGGGCCCGACCCCGCTTTCAGCTCGTCCGCCTCATGAGTTTCTGCGGGGGCCTCTCCTTAACCCTGCCAGCAACGCAGAGCGAGGAGACATGTTTAAGTGGAGAGGGCCTCCCGGCATCTGCACTGGTGCTTTGAACACAAACAGAAGCATCCTTCCCTCCCGACAGCCCTCTCCTTGCCCCCTGCCAGCGGTTAGCTTTAAACCCATTTGTTTGTTCGCGTTAGACCACAGGATCGATGCACACGTTACTTTCATATCCCCGCACCAGCTCCCCTTTTTGTCCAAAGCACAGGCATCTCTGCGGACACCTATACAGCTGTTTGTTCATTTTATACGTGCTTTTTAATGACGTGACTCTTATTCGGTGTTTTGACCTTTTCTTCCCAGCAAAGCTAAAGAAAGAAGATGCAATATGTGAAGAATTTGGGGGAATACATACAGCTGTTATGAGTTTGTAACAAATTTAAGCAGCATTAGAAAGAGTTCTTCTTCAACCAGGTTTTCACATGAGCATTACATCTATACATATTAATAATATAAAGTAAAAAAGGCAGTGGCTAATGATTTTCTGTTATAAATGTATGTTCAGGACTAGCTTGTTTTTAAAATCATGCTAAATAGATACTTAACATTTCATCTCAAAGATTATTATAAAAACAAGCAGAGATATTCCCCAGAGCTGATGAACTTCTCTGTCTGAAGGGGCAAAAAAGGCTGTTTGTGATGGACAGTGATCTTCCCAGCGATCATACCTCCATCAAGGTGGAGTCAGCAGGAGGCCTGGTTGAATCTAAGAGTCCCAAACTGCCGACCAACTGCGGACACTTGAGGGCACCGACTGGGACAGTGAGGCCCCCTCAAGGGTAGATCTGTCCCATTTCTCCATTCCATACTACCATATTCACCATCAGCATTGAAGAAGCAGTGGATTGTAGCTGTGACCTTTTAAGGATTTAAAAAATGTACAAAACGTCAAGCAAGCATCCTGATCTGACTGGCAAATGTATGTCGGTCTAATCAAGAAGATGGCGACTGAAACAGTGGGGGGTGGGTGACCGGGTTTGAGGGTTCTGCCTTGGCTATGCGCTCTATTGAGAGAAGGAGGGTAAATAAAACAGGCTCATACTGAAGTGGGATGGGAGTGATTTTCATCAGCAAGGACCTTTTCTCATGATACATTTTTCACTTGGCTACACCCCCCCCAGCCCAGCCTTGGTTATAGCAGTGGGTTTAATGTCAATAAGCCATATCTGCCTGCACACCCCCACCTTCAGATAAATGCCAGAGGTCACTCTTTTCATTCAGCAGGAAATCAAAATGATAATGACTCCTTATTAAAAATTCTATTTGGGAGTGCACATACGCTACATCAAAAGGTGCTGATGCTGAGGGAGGGGGGGGAGGGTGCGGGGTGACGGGTCTTACCGATAACCCACATCAAAGCTAACTGTGTGTGTGTGTGTGTGAGTGGGCGGGCGTGTGTGAGTGTGGATGCGGGGGGGTTAGCTGTTTGTTGGGTCAGCGTAGGATTGGGAATAGAAATGAATCCGGTGTAATTTGGATAATGTGTCGTGGTTTAAACATAGGCTATTTGCGACAGAAATGCAGACCCTGCTTTTATGAGGCTCGCCTAAATTTAGCCGATGAGGTAGCATGGGGTTTTTGCAAATGGCAGCCGTGGGTGAAAAACAGACGAAAGAATTAAATAATGAAGTGCAGCCTCTAGTGGACCATTAATGAATGTGCGGCACACATGTGCACTTGAGAAAACAATCATCCGGGGGATTACCCGAAAATTGGGAGGGCTGCTCAGCAGACGCCATCCCACGGTGCACTAATGCGTGTCCAGCGACCACCCGGCCAACTCCCCTGTTTAAAAAAGCCATTCGCACCCAACTGTCAAGCGTGGATCCATTACGGCCATTTTCGGTCCATCGTTCATCCAGCGAGGATTATTCATGGGAGAATTGTCGTGTGCCATGTAACAGAGGCACAGTAAGATGGCAGGACTGGGGCTTCAGCATAATGCACCTTTAGGCCTTGCCAGCTGCCAGGGGGGAAAAATCTACTGCAGAGTCCAGAGCCTTAAGGTTGGCAAGTTGTGAAAATCCCTCACCTTCCGACTCTCCCACCCCCACCTCCACTCATAAGAGAAAAAGGTTTGGGTCAACTATTCCTGTGTCAATATACCTAAATATGGCTGAAAGCAACAAAAATCTCGGTCCTCTTGCTGAAGACCCCGACGCTGGAGTTTTTTCCAATGACGTTTGATCCAATCTTGGGTTCCTGGGGAAGATGAACTCCACACGACAGGAAAGTACCTGAAGAGAAGCTGATACTTCACTGGATTCTTCTCATCTGTTGGCTATCCTATGAATTTCCTATTAGGGTGGTGGGGGGGGGGGCAGAGAGACAAAGCAATAAGCGTCTCATTAAATTCTGTAAGGGCAGATCCTGTTTAAGTATTCCTCACACCCACACCGCACTGTTCCTGAGACCGAGACAATCAAATTTCTCTGGAAGAAGTAGGGCACTGTCAGGAAAGATCTGAAGTTTAATCACTGCCCTATAAGCCATTTCATCAAAAATGTAACTGTGATTAAGGCAGCATTCTGGCTCTGGTCCAGGCCATCGGGACGCAGGGTGGCCGGGCAGAGCATCGCCTCACATCCTCCTCCCCTGCATATCTCGTTTACCCCCCCCCCCCCCACTTTCCTGCCCTGTTGATGAGTCTGGTAGTTTAATGTTATTCCACATCCTGGAACAAACCCCTCCACTCTGGATTATTAATGCATTTCAAAGCAGACATCATTATTTTTGGAGACGATTTAATATATATATTCTTTTTCCCCAGAAAGCCTTTTTTGTGAGTCCCACAGGACCGCAGGGGAGGGGCCTTAGCCCCCCCCCCACCCCGCGTGATCTTATTAGCATCGTCCCCAGCAGCTGAGCGGGCAGAATGCATTGCTCTGCACTTTCCGACCCCTCTATGGATTAAATTAATTTGGTCATTCATTCTTTCCTTTCCTTTTTTTTGCATTCTTTACACCAGCTCATTTTTAAAAGCAAGAGGAAGTGCTGTGAGGCACATTTATTAAACATAAACAAAATGAAATAAAATGTTCAGAGAAAAAAGTAGCATAAATATTCATATATACAAGCATAAAGAGAACTGGAGTGGGAGATACAGGCACAGAATATTTGCATGTCAACTGCGAAGCAAATAAACTTTCTGCCACAGATTAATCATATTCATTTGTAAGTGCTGATTGAGCCTTAGATCGTTCATTAGTGGTGAAAATAATGGCTAAATGGCTATTATGTAATGGGGCCAGATAACTGATGCAGGTTCTCTGTGACTCACTCATGGTGGAGGTGCTAACACATTTAGGACTATTATACTGTTGAAAGTTGCCCATAGTTATGTAGCCCCGGGGCCTGTTAATGTTCTATTAACAAATTCCACTCCAGTTGGGCCCCATCTTTGCAGTCCCTGATTTGTGTGTGTGTTCTACACTCACCTAAAGGATTATTAGGAACACCATACTAATACGGTGTTTGACCCCCTTTCGCCTTCAGAACTGCCT
>JAAGVU020000008.1:16114269-16157199 GCA_011763525.2 Mormyrus iriodes
GTATACTCATGCAGTGCCTCATGGGGCAGAATGCCGGTACAGTTCCCCATGCATCACACTGCTAGGCATGATGCCACTGTGGACAACTGTGGTTGGCATGGCAATCCACGGGCACACCAAATGAACATTCTGCCGTTGCCGTGGGCAACCCCGCTTCCACTTTCAGGAGAAAAAAGCACTTGTGCACTTTAGCCATGGATAGTGGCTTAGGTGCAGACTGCCTACATTTCCTAGGCAAAGACAAAAGGAGCTAACAGCACATGATCCTGCTGTCAGTTCTGTGCCACAGTACAATTTTTGGGGTTTGATTTGCATGGGCCATCTCTAGAGAGTCTGGTTTCAGTGAAGGGGCCATAACACAGCTCCCGAATCCCAGGGCAGAGCAGGAGCCCTTGATGAGGTAGGTCTGACTGAATGATATACAGTGGCAGCCAGAGGCAAGGGCTGCCCATTAGTTACAGAGTCCCTGTAATGTTCTACTCCACTACATTATTTTCAAATGCATCAGTCAGCTTCATACAGCACAGATAAATTCTAATGCCTGAGACTGTAATGCACACTCTCTCCGCTGCAATATTACGCGTTGGGTTAGGAGGGCAGCGAAAGGTGGAGGGGGGACCGTAATTTATTTTTCATTGCGGCCAGTATTCTTCCCATTAGCTTCAAACATGAGATAAGTTATTGCTTTTAACGAGCACCGCTAGCTGCAGGAGCACACTACACAGCACGCAGTGCAAAGCAGGGGCGGCCAGACAGGTGGGCGGACCACAGCGGCCCGCAAGCTCTGAGGTGGGGCGTGTCCAGGGCAAATGTGGCATTTACACCGAGCCAGATGCTGGCAGGAGGCCCCATACTGCAGTGGTACAATGCATCTCACGCAACGCATCCCCTGCCGACGTACTTTCCTACGCAGAGTGCCACAGGGGAACAACACGCATTTATGTGTGTTAAAGAGGTTTCGGGGAAATTGAATAAATAGCCAGCTGGACGCCTGCATTCAGGCTCACATCAAACCACAGGCTCGATTCCAGAGGAATGAACCATATATCTCCAGTTCATACGAAGCTTTGAAGTGGCGTGAAACAAATCGCCCTACGCTATCTGCAGAGAGCTTCTGACGCCAGCCAATCAAAGGCCAAGGCCGACAGAACGTTAGAAATGGCGGGCGAGCTCACTCTTACGCGGCTGCATGTGCAGAAGGGGAAAATGTGCTGTGGCATTTCTATCCTGAGCTAGTAGGTGACTATCAGAGCATTGTCAATTAAATCACTCAGGCCACCTCTGCTGTCTGAGACATTTATGGTGGAGGCTGGATATTGAACCAGACCACAAGGCCAGTCAAATGCAGAAATGGTGGCACTGGTCTGCAGCATGGCTGCAAAGGAAAGCTCGTGGCTACCTCTCCCTACATCAGACATATACACTATATTGTCAAACGTATTGGGACACCCCTCCAAATCATTTAATTCAGGCGTTTCAATCATTTTCATGGCCACAGCGGGATAAAATGAAGCACCTAGGCATGCAGACTGCTTCTACAAATGAGTAGAATCATTTGTGAAAGAATGGATCTCTCTCAGGAGCTCGTGGTACCATGATAGGATGACACCTGTGCAATAAGTCCATTCGTGAAATTTCCTCGCAACTAAATATTTCACGGTCAACTGATAGTGGTATTATAACAAACTGGAAGCAATTGGGAACAACAGCAACTCAGCCACAAAGTGCTAGGCCACATTAAATCACAGAGCTGGGACAGCACATGCTGAGGTGCCCAGTGTGTAGAAGTTGCCAACTTTTTGCAGAGTCAATAGCTACAGACCTCCAAACTTCATGTGGCCTTCAGGTTAGCTCAAGAACAGTGCGTAGAGAGCATCATGGAATGGGTTTCCATGGCCGAGCGGCCGCATCCAAGCCTTACATCACCAAGTGCAATGCAAAGCATGAGATGCAATGGTGTAAAGCACACCGCCACTGGACTCTAGAGCAGAAGAGATGTGTTCTCTGGAGTGACGAATCATGCTTCCCTGTCTGGCAATCCGATGGATGAGTCTGGGGTTGGCGGATGCCAAGAGAACATTACCTGCCTGACTGCATTGTGCCAAGTATAATGTTTGGTGGAGGGGGGATTATGGTGTGGGGTTGTTTTTCATGG
Organism: Mormyrus iriodes; assembly: GCA_011763525.2. Lineage (NCBI taxonomy): Eukaryota > Metazoa > Chordata > Actinopteri > Osteoglossiformes > Mormyridae > Mormyrus > Mormyrus iriodes. The sequence goes on from JAAGVU020000008.1 coordinate 16,116,425, forward strand.
ATTGAGCTTGGCCTCTTACTTCCAGTGAAAGGAGCTCTTAATGCCTCAGCATTCGAAGCCATTTTGGACAATTTCATGCTCCCAACTTTGTGGGATCAGTTTGGGGATAGCCCCTTCCTGTTCCAACATGACTGCACACCAGTGCACAAAGCAAGGTCTATAAAGACATGGATGAGCGAATTTGGTGTGGAGGAACTTGACTGGCTGGCACAGAGCCCTGACCTCAACCCAATAGAACACCTTTGGGATGAATTAGAGTGGAGACTGCAAGCCAGGCCATCTCATCCAACATCAGTGCCTGACCTCCTGGAAGAATGGTCAAAAATTCCCATAAACACACTCCTAAACCTTGTGGAAAGTCTTCCCAGAAGAATTGAAGCTGTTATAGCTACAAAGGGTGGGCCAACTCCATATTAAAGCCTATGTATTAAGAATGGGATTCCATTACATGTTGTTCCTACAGAGGGTGGAGAAGTTATAGGAGTTGCCCACATCACTGTTATAGGCTAAAGAGGATGGAGAAGTCACATGACCTACCCACACCAGTTATAGGCTATAGAGGGTAGAAAAGTCACATGACCAGCCCACATCACAGTCACAGGTTACAGAGGGTAGAGAAATCACATAAGCTGTTTCCCTGCATGTGACTTCCTCCCACCATTGCCTCCGGGCAAAACCACAAAATGTCACTTTGCTTTATGGGCCATCTTGTCACATGGCACTCTCATTTACTGCTGCAACAAAGACTGCAGAGAACCCCGGTAACCCAGAGAGGGCAGTATGCGGTTCTATGAATTATCATATTGAATCTGAATTAAAGATTTAATCCTGTACAAGCTGGCACAATATGACTAATATAGCTTTTCTGTTTTAATATCCTGCTGCATAGACATGCAGTCCATCCCCCAAGTGAAGCACTTCAGATAAAATCTGAGGAAAGCGGGGGCAATTCTGGAGGCACGCAGGCCAATGTTTCACTTTAAGAGGCCTAAATTGCAGGAGGCTGCCTGGATAGATGTGGCTCACAGGTTTAGTGCTCGGTAGAGACCTGAAGAATGACCCATCGTGTAGAGCATGAGGAAATATCACACCACCCTAAGCTGGGATACCCCTGCACCTGCATCACTGCCAACGGTGGGTAGAGTTGTTGTGGTGTGTAATTAAGTTATTCCATTAATAATGTATCAGCAAGCATTCTGAATGTCCTTTCTGTGGCTCAAACCAGGAGTATAAAAACAAGAATGTGTCTGAATCCTGAATCTAAAATCTAGTATGAATATAAACCTGGCAGTCTGTGTTCAAGGAACTTAGCCCTGCTAAGCAATCATTAGATATTTCTGGGTCAATCTTTAAGGGCACCTACAGAACACCAGGGACGAGATGGTAGTCCATCATTGGAAACACACACATAAGTTAAGGGCAAGACAGACACAAGATCATATAGCTACATGTCTTTGGACTTTGGGAGGAAATCTGAGTATCTGAGTAGTGGAAGCACACAAAAACACTGGGAGGACATGCAAACTCTACACACACACACACACACACAGAGCAGAGCCCAAATGCTTGAGGTATGAGGCAACCACCATACCACTGTACCTCCCAGGAAATTTTCAGTGGGAAAAAAAATTTAGAAATGTGTACAATACTTGACATTTATAAAGGCTACAGTTGGCAACATGCAGTAACGTGCAATTAGTTGTCAAGCCGTTGTTGTTTTTGTGCACAGACCTGCTCCCTGGGGCTTCAGTAGAATCAGCAACATATTTTATGCATGTGACTGTTTGTGTCTCTGTAATTTTGCTTGCAGGTCTCTGGCGACATAAAACCTTCACCCACTCCGAGGTGACTGGCAGGTTTACGCTTCAGCATCACACCACGCGCAGACAGGAGCCGAGGCAAATGATTAAAACCAAGGCTGACCTTTGAGAGGGACTCCCTTCAACTCCACTGTCCGTCATGTATCGAGATACAAGGAAGCCCGGCTGTGAGAAGGAGCACCCTGCATATGAACACATGACCATGTTCAAAACCGTACAGAGATGTGTCTTAGAGAAGAAGCATGATGTAACATAAGTTTTGTAATACGGCTGCCCTAGCAAATACAGGGACCTAAGGCCAGAATATGGCCTTGAGGCGTAGTTACAATACTCTCCATGACCTAGAAATGTGATTTTAATTTTACAGATGCTGCCATCTTCTGTTCTGGATGCTTCGTGGTTTATTTTTTTTGGCAGGAAAAAGAAAAAAATGTGGTTGCATCTATCGTTTTGCATTTGTACAGAAACTGATTTGCTTACTATTTAAATATCTAATGTCCACGAATGTTTTACATATTGGCTTCACCCACAAGGATGGAAAGAAAGTGAGCAGCAGCAGATGTTTAGATGTGTATCGTTACATGAAGCAGACGTGGCATCAAAACTGGATCCATCGAGGAGCAGTAGCCCCAAGCCTGCGATGCGTTGGCGCTCCATCCTGGATTGTTCCCTGCCTTGTGACCGTAGACTCCAAGATAGGCTCCAAGCCCCTCGCGACCCTAAATTGGACAAGTGGTTACAGAAAATGGATGGATGGGTGGACAGTAGCCCCAAGCGTATGCAGCAAACAGTAAATAAAAGCACATGTCCAGCCAGGACCATGTGAGATGGAAACATCATACCAAGGGCATAGATTTGGGTATGGACGGTAGGGACATGGCCCTACCAATATTGTGGGAGTATCAAGTGTGTTTAGGGGGGTGGGGGGTACAGGGCTGATTTAGTCCCTATCAGTCTAGAAAGTAAACTTATGCCCTTCTGTCATACCTTCTGCAACATGTGCTCCTGATCCAGTTCACTGATCAATGCATTTTAGTTATCAATCAATCAAGGATTATTTATCACTCATCACAGAGTGCATTGTAATATGTTTTCTGGAGTGTGTGGCTCTACAGGTTAGGACCCTTACTGATCAGTAGGTTGCTGGTTCAAAGCCCACGGCTGACAGAGTGAATTCACTCTTGGGCCTTTGAATATGGCTCATAACCCCAGTTGCTCCAGGGACAGGCTGACCCAACTTTCTCAACCCTATGGCTTTCTGGATAAAAGTATCTGTTAAGTAAATAAATCTAAAATGCCAATATTAGCAGAAAAATAATTGCCAAATCCCATGAAAGAAGGACAGAAAAAAGTGAAAGAAAATGCTGTTTTAATCAATGTACAGATGATAATAAATGCAGATGAGCAAGGGGGGTCAGCCGATTGAGCTGATTGGGGGGGGGGGGTCCCAACACGCTGGTGCCTCCTCTGCACTGTTATAGGCTGGATGTCTGAGTCCGGCTGATGATTTGTTAGCTCAAGGCCAGATGAAATTAGCACCCCAATTCAAGTGTGATAACTGGCTAATGAGTGCTAAAAGAACAGACAATTGCATCACACCTTTGTGGTATTGGTTTGTTGGTAAAGCAAACCCTGCTGAGTCATCTATGCAGAGCTTTTTGGGTACTTTGATGCTTAACATTGGGTCAGAGTATAGCAGACCATCCAGCATTGGGGGGGGATGTGTGCTGATGCACAGGGTTCAAGGAAGTGATGGCAGTCCACCACAGACACAAAGGACCAACTACCTTGTATTCACACAGTGAATCAGGCCATCATTTACTTACAGGAAATTGCAAGCCTTGCCTATATTAGCTAAAATAGCAAAACAGAATGATTAAAATCAGCATTATTAAGGTACCTTGTATTCAAGGTTTTTAAATGTCCCTGTATGCAGTCACAGGCTCACATTGGGCGGCGTGGTGGTAGTTAGTGATAAAACACTCCTCCCATTTATCCACGCTTATGCCGACAGAGGCTCGCTCAAAGCTTGCTGTTTCTCTTTTTTAATAACTTACTCTTACTGTGATCAGAAAATGCATGCAGTAGTTCTGTTTCATGAATTATAATTAGGTTTTTTTCCCTCCAAAGTAAGCAGTCTTTGAAAGAAATCATGTTAAAACACTAAATTATAATGCAGCACTAAACTAAAAGTCGGCACATGTGAACTGGAAGTGACTTTCAAAAAAAGAACATATCTGTTGGTAAGAGCAGACTGTACATATACAACCCACAATAAAGACAATTGTATTTTTAAGTTACAGCATTTTTAAAAATGATTATCTATGAATTAAGCTAATGTGATGGCAAAACCGAGCAAGCAGAAATAAAATATAATTACTGCAGTTATATAAACATTCATTGCCTTTCTGAGAAAGTTTTGCCTAAACCACAGTAAAGCCAACAGTTTCTTAACACCCACAGACATAAAAATACAAATGATCCTTTTTGGGAGGCTCAACCAAAAAATCAGAGACTCCCAGACTTACTGTGACTATGCAGTGTTACTATTCTTACAGCAGGAGAGAATATTGCCCAAGCAGAAGAAATCTGCAGAACCCATGATGATTATGGGCCGAATAAAAAAAAAATTAATAAAACAGTAATAATAATACCATCTTATTCTGACCAGGGTAAGTGTATAAAAGATGGACGGATGGAATAACAATAACAATTATGATCCTGGTATTTGGAAGATGTGAGTGTGCGTTTTCAGCCTCTGCTCAGTGAGATACTCTCTCCTGCTGTAATGTTACGGGGCTGACGTAACATCACCCCTTAGGGTACATCCAGCAAAGGGGAGCGTCAGCTGCTACTACCTGGGCCAGCAATTGCAAACCTGTTCTTATTCTTTTGTCCCCAGTAAGTCTGCAGAAAACATACCAGGTAAATTTAACTTTTAACAACCATTTTCAAAACAACATCTAACCCCATCAAAACAAATCATATGTTTTACAAGTTTTTGTAAAATTATTTGAAATGTTATGCTATAATATACTAAATATGTAAACAGAGCTGATTTGTCTTTTGGGGTCATTTAAAATGAACTTTAAGTAACTGAAAAAAGGAATTCCAATAACAGAACGCTATAAATAACTGCTTTACTCACGTAAATATTTCAGTAAACAGTAAAATGCATATTTTGTGTTTTATGCATATATAATTGTTTTTCAGTTGAAAAGTAATTATGCACTTTTTAGCAGATGCTTTTATCTTGACTTACGAATATTTCTAGTCATTTACATTAAATATCTTTGTCGCTCAAACCCAGGGCCTTTAAAGTCTCAAATGTGAAATTTAAGGAGCTGAACAAATGCCCTACCTGATTTACTTTGGTATAGCAGAGCGCTCACAGATACTGAACACAGCGCTTTACATTCAGTAGAGGTGACGTGAGAGAAACGTTTACGTCGTGTGATCAGGTGTGTTCAGCATCCTCTGTACTTTTGAAGACCTCTGACTCAGTCCCAATGCTGCGAATCCGGCCATCAACAGTTGCCTCTGTGCCCCTCCATGTGTGAGAGGTGTGTGGATGCAGACAGAGAGACAGCTCTTCTTGAGACTATTCAAATCTGTATAAATGGGAGTGGAGGGCAGGTTATGAGAAAAACAAATCCTAATCCAGACAAAAAGGAATGCTCCCAAACAGCTATGTATAATGGAATGTCCATATTCTACTCATAACAAAGCTTTTTTTCTACCTTAGAAACCATCTTTATGTTTCATAACCTGTGCAATCTGTAATTTAAACACTTTCATTCCATATCCCTGATAAGACGAAACAAGTGTGCCTGTGAATACAATTGCAGCACTGGCCCTTTCTGATATTACAATAAAGTTTAAATAGCTTTGCTTATCTTTTTCATAAAGTAAGATGCAATTTTGAATGAACCTTTTTTAAGGAAAATACTATTTTGTTCAAATAAATGACTATAGTATTAATCTATGATTTCAAAAGAACAAATCTTTTGGAAAAAGAAAACCATTCAGAGTTCATATAAACTTGAAAAAAATGATAACCATGCAAACATTTTCAATGCTGTTAAATAATGTAACCTCAAGTACAGTCAAAACAATGGATTTTTTCGTTAAATATTTAAATGAAAATATCAGCATATAAAATTATATTTAAATAAATATATTCTGAGAAACATCTGTGATTTTCACCACAGTTGCAGCTTGAACTAGGAGGCAACCTAAAATTTTTGAAAGTAAATCTTTTCAATGTTATTTAAAACATATATATGAACATATGTAAAATAATATAATGAGGTCTTGTAAAAAAAAAAACACCCAAATTATACAAGGAACTTCAACCTCAAATGTGTGTGTGCACTCTTCAGGAACATCTTCTATTTCAAAGAAAGAAAAAAAAACTGCTAATCTTTAACATGTGTACATATATAAATGCCACTACACAATTACAAATAATTATTCTGAAAATTAAAAGTGCAATGCAAAAGATACACTAAATCCTGATAAAACAAAGACTCAGCGCGTTAAAAAAACACGGGCACCGTTGTAAACGCAAATGAGCTGAAGATAACGGGACAAGGAATCGCTGGAGCAGTTGGGCAAAGCAATGCAAGCGTGCTAATTAACGGGAGCTCCGGCGGGGTCCCTGCGAGGCACAGAGTGGCAGGAGGGCTAGAAGCTGGCGGAGCAGGGCCCGGGAATGGCGATCGCTGCTTCCAGCCTGGAGCACCGAGCATGGAGCCAGGCGCCTGGAGCATGGAGCTGAGCCGCCACGCTTATAGTCCCAACACGTCGGCACACATGCCGCCGGGTGATGCCCCCAGGCACGTGCCAGTGCCCAGGCAGGGGACGAGAGAAGCTCCAGAACGGCGATTTTGCCCAGCCGACCAGGTGCCAAGCAAGCCGGCGGACAACAGGAGCATAGGTCGGTCAGATTGGCAGGTGACGGCCACGCCGGCTCCCTTCTGGCAGAGGAACACTCCAAGCACGGGCTCTACAGCGCCAGGGTCCCAAAAAAATGGGGTAGAAGAAAAACAGTCCAAATATACACCGAAAAAACAGAAGGTTCATCCTTCATTTCCTTCATGAAGAGGCCTTGAGTGACAATCCAGATAGATGGTGGGAGAAAGCCCAGTCCATGGCTGTGCTCCCAGGGCAGGATGTGGCTGCGGCACAGAGACGGGCTGCCTTCCCACTTACATTCTCCCTCTTTGTCTCAGTCGCATCTTGTTACAGGAGATATTAACATAACATCCAGTATGCAAACAAGGCTGGCTTTCACAATAAGCCCATCACCAAGGAGGAATCTCATGATGGGGGGGTACACCAAAAAAAGCGGGTTTCGATGACATGGTACCCTCTGTGCTTGCCCCCGCCACCAACCATGATGCCAATGTCGCTCCACGTTATCCGAAAGTCCGAAGGCGAGGGTTGCGAATGTGCCAAGAGAAGGTGCCCCGGAGATCTCTGTGGGAAAAACCCCAAAGATACACACTCCGTTGATTTTTCTGTCTTCATCCCAGTCAATAAAAAAAAACAATTAGCCTTGGCTTGTGCAGGTTTTGCTGTGTGTGGCGGGTGATGGCCCCCCCACTGCAGGTTCTCTCCCCTTTCACCCAACATTTGTCCACAAGATGCCGTTTCCCCATATACGTGATGCCCTATAGTGGAAATACAGTCGCCTGCTCGCTTTGCATGTGTGCAAATGTGCGTGTGTGTATGCGTGTCGCACACGCGCGCGTGCGTGTGTGTGTCATCTGTGCCAGCTTGGTGAAAGAGAGAGAGGGTTAGAAAAAAAACCCTTCTTTGTAAGTTATGGGAACACTCGGAGACAGACGCAGGCACTCATAAATTATACGCTTCATTTGCATATCCCTGGCATAAGACATTATGCAAATAGCAGCCGATCTGCATAATGGATTCCTCTTGTTGCCTCTGTTGCTTCCTACTCCTTTTTATTTAATAATGGAATAAAAAAAAACAAAAAAGGGAGGAGGGAGAGAAGGAGGGAGACAGAGCCCACAAAGGCGTGTGCCAGTGCCCGGCCGCGCCACCTCCCCCGCCAACCAGCGTGAAGACAATGGGATTGCATGGGGGGTGGGTTAGGGGGGGCAATCAGCCCAGAAGGGGAAATATCTAAACCAATTACCAAGTTACAGTCAAGAAAGCGCTGATGTCAGTCTGAGGAGGAGCGAGAGATTTTACAGAGACTGATGGCAAAGTTTTGCTGAACGAAAGGAGAGACGAGGTAGGGAGTTAGCACGGCACTCCAGTCACCATAAACACAAATGACCGCACCCCCCATGTCTCTCAATGCCTTCTGTGTCCCCGCTAATTAACGGCAGAGGAAGAGTCTGGTCGGTGATTGTGGGGGGGAAGCAATTGTTAAATAATTAAAACCAGCTCTGCCCCCCGATTTCAATCTCACCAGCTGATGTGTACAGAAAAAAAAACAAGGAAAACAAGGAGGCTCTGTGGCAGCAGTATTTACCTCATCAAATATGCTGATCCGAAGAGGCCCAGGCGACTTTACAGCAAAACGGTCCAACTCCACGAATCAGCGAAACAAATCTGTTAAGTCAGTACACAAATCGCTACAAGAATAATTAAAAACAATAGTAATAAAAACACATCCACTTCAGCTAAAACCTGAATTCTCCTAACTTCAAAATGGCGACGTCTACTGAACTTAGCTGAGAGAGTTGGGGGATGGGGGGGGTGGACAGATGGGCAGGCTGGGAAGGCAGGGTGTGTGTGAGGATCATCGGAAGAGAGAGACGGATGCAGGAAAGAGGGAGGAGAAAGATATAGAAAAAGGGGGTGGGGTGGTATGAATGTCTATGTGGCAGGGGGATGCAGGAGGACCTTGATTATTCAGAAAAAAATGCCACAGCAACATCCTGCAGGCGGGATCCTGTGGCACAAATGCCCAATGAGCAGCCAGGGATCCCTCGCGGCGTGCAGTGCAACCGGGACATGCTGCCAGCAGGACTGCCATGCGCTCCACGGGGCGAGTGCGGTGCCAGGACGGGCAGGGCGAGCGGGCGAACCACCCTATGGGGGACGTTAGGGGCAATTCATCAGCATTTAGAATCAATTAACCCGCATGTTAATTAATGTCAAGCCTGTGAAACAAAAAATGGGGGGTGGGGGGGTGGTTGGCGGTAGGAAGGAGAGGGTGGTGGAGGAGGGAGGGTACGAGGGAGAGAGAGAATGAGGGAGAGAGAGGGAGAGGGAGGGCGAGTGAGTGAGAGAGACAAACTGCGAATGCAGATGATGGCAGTGAGAAGCTGGCACGGTGCCATCCATTCAGGGGCAGCGCCAAGACGGGTGAGCGCTTGTTCTCTCCTACGAGGAAGCGGGTAGATGTAGCATGATCACGTGGGGGAGAGAGAGAGAGCGAGAGAGAGAGAGAGAGACCCCCGGCCACCGCCCGTCGGTTAAAATTCACAAACGAGCGATGGGGTCCGTCGGAACTGTGGTGACACACCACCAACAACCCGGAAGGACGAGGTGGTCGGGTGGGGTGAGCAGGGCTCGCGAGCCTAACCAAAACCATAGCTCACCGAAGAGTGGAGGACGGAGAACTCAGCGTCCAAGCAGACACAGGAAGTGCTGGCATTGGAATTATGGGGCGAGAGCAGGGCAACATGGGCGCAAGAATGGAGCAGGTTGCAGGATGGGGTGCAAGCCGCTGGGGGTTAGTAATGACCACATGGCGTGTTTTTTCATGTCTCCCAGAAGACCTCATGCAGCCATGGAGGACGGATGCCAGGGGGAAGTCGTGGAGATGGGCATTGCTGGGGAGCCAAGCAGGGGCAGGAGGGATAAATATAAACACAAAAAGACAGACAGAAAACTTGGCTGGTGCTTGGTCCTGGGGAGGTTGGTTGCATGGTGGCAAGTAGCACGTTGGGAGGGGGCCGGGGGGCGGCGGCTAAGAACAAGCGCCTCCCCCCTCGCTTCCTCTCTCTCTCGAGTGTGATCGCCTCTGCCAGGCAGCCAGCCAGCCGGCGATCGCCTCTGCCATGCCAATGCGGCTCACTGGCAGACGTGGCGCGAGCCCCGGAGATGGGGGCGGGGGATGCTCGACGCAGTCGCTATCTCCTTGCTACGGTCCCAGGTTTACGGAGAGGAACGCCGGCTGCGGCACGGGGGGCTACCCAGCGACGCCCAGACGTGCCAATGTCTTTGAGGTGGCATCTGTTGGGGTGGAAGACGGAGGAGGCTGAAGATGGCGGGCGCGGACCACACTGCCAATCGCAGGGCGACGGGCGAAGACACAGGGCGAGAACAAAGGCGAGACGATGACGACGGCGATTAATTAAAACAACAAAAGTTTGTTTGGTTAATTAGCACGACGGGCTCTCTGAATGGGAACGGGACAGATTTCCAATGAAATGAAGCTTCCCCCTTAAAAAAAAATTAGACAAAACAAAGCAGAAGGCGAGTGGTTCCTCTGGGAAAGGAGGAGTACGGAGCTGATGCTTCCCATGCCAACGCCCCCGCCCTCCCGCTTCGCCAACTGGGCTGCCCGGATCGCCAGCTTCCACTGCTGCCACCGCCGCCTGCCGTCAAGCCGGCCATCGGTTCCGACTCCGAGGAACCGCTCGCCACGGGCACCGGTGCCGCAGATGCTGCCAGGCTGCCAATCGGCTGGCCCAGACGGGAGCGGAGGCGGGTAGAAAGGACCGTAGGGACTGTGCCAACGAGTCAGCTGCAGCTGTTTACAAAAGACACACAAAAGAGAAAAAAAAACGCAATCATGAGGATGCATACTAATGATCCTTGGAAAAAATAAATTAATCAGTGACTCGGGCGGGATTTAAGGTTTTTTTTCCTGCTGTTTTTTTTTTAATTATCGCAACACGCACTTAAAAACCAATTAAAGCCCATTTTTGGATGTATAAAATTCACAGTTTTGGGTGCAACGATGTCAACTTCTTAAAAAAGAAGAAAAAGAAATATGTCAAAACGAAAGCAAGTCAGGCGACGAGCAGGAGTGTGTGTGTGTGTGTGCGTGCAATTTATCTACAGCAATCACCGAAGAGATGAATGACTGAGACTCTGGACTCCACCAGTTAGACAGGCGAGGGAGATGGCATGCACACGCACATGCAAACACACGTATGCGAGTCCTGCAGGAACTTCTTGGAGGGGCACGAGAGACGGCAGCATCTAAGAAGAGGAAGAGGAGGAGGATGCGGTGCCCATGGGGGCAAGCCCACCTGCATCTCATCCCGCAGGGGTGGGGGCAGGAGGGAGGTGGGAAAGCGTTGCCACCCCCTCCCCTGTTTCTTTTTTTTTGCCACTGCTTGCCAACCAACCAAGAAACTACCCAACCCCACCCCCAGCCATGTCCTTTCTCCCACCGTCTGTCTTTCTGAGGGGGCAAGGCAGCAGTCACAGGAAAAACACGGCGAGGCACCAAAACAGGCGCTCTGCGGGCACCAATCGGGCGGTGCCGGCGCAGGTTGTTGTGGATCCCGTGGGGTCCGTTGGCATCGGGCACAGAGCCAAGGATGGGTGCCGCTACCACCACCACCATCACCGGAAAGAGGAGTACACAGGGAGTGTGATTTATTCGCCTTAATTTGTTGAAAAGCGTGGATGAAAAAAAAATTACAGCGTAATTAATGAGAAAAATTACTAATCAGGCTACGGCAATTACAGATGCAGCCTGAAAACTTTTCTCGCCATTCATCTTCCCCCATTTTTCCCCCTTTTCTGTTGGACAAGGGAGCGTGGTTGTGGATTATAAATAATTGAAGAAGTCATCCAAAGAGAAGGATTATAAGATGTGCCTCCATACTCCTCCACCAGCAGTACCATGATAACATAACAGAGCCAAGGCTGGCACCAGCACGGATGGATTATTTCAAAAAAGCTGGCATCTTTCTGGGCATCTTCCACCATCGCGTTATGAAACGCGATCGCAACAACATCAAATTAACGTTTTAATTAGATTTCTGTTTTTATCTTCCTTTAAAAAAAAAAAAATCGTTGCCGCGGAACACGACTGGAAATTATAATCTTTTCGGGGCTAATGAGCTTTGGAGCGACGGCCTTTTATTTTGATTCCACTGGGGATGTTAATTGCACCACATCTTCATTATACAAAATGGATTACAAAAAAAATGAGCGCTTGCAACACAGGAGTACAGTGGAGAGAGAGCAAGGGAGAGAGAGAGGGAGATGAGGGAGAGGAGGTAAAGAAAGGGGAGAATGTATTCCTCCTTCTCTGTCAACCTTGCATGTAAGACTACACGGCCAGCAAGTGAGCAGGGAGCTGCTTCTGCACCGCCTGGCAAGGCTGGCGTCCCCAAAAGTCTTTCTCCGACAAACCCTGGCCTTTCTCTCGCTTGGCAGGGACCAGCTGCACCGGCTCCGGGGGACCCACGCACTGTAGCTTGGATCTTACAAAAATCGTCAAGGGGTGGGGTGGACCCCCATCCGGAATGTTTCCTCGTCAATCTGGATATCAGTGCTGTAGCTAAAACAAATCCACCGTGGCTCTTAAACGATCGTTCTTAAGTTGGGTCGCGGTGTCTGAAAAAGGAAAAGGGAATGGCCAAGACACAACGACAGAGACTGGCAAGGTGCCGGGCTAATGTCCCCGGCGCTTAATCACTGAACGGCAGAATGGTTTTATGCATATTTCATTTGCATATCATTAAATCGCTAAGGCAGGCTGGCGACTGACAGAGGAGAGCATGGGGGCGAGCACGGAACGGCACAAAGTATAAAAAAAAGAATGAACGATTCATTATTCTGTGGAAATTGTTCAAAGCCGGGCGCCTGTTTTCCGGCAACCTGCCAGATCGTTTAAATCCAACGTTAATTAAAAAAACGCGCCACTGTTCGACCTTCTCTTCCCCGGATTAATTAGGCAACTCGCAATTTGAGCAAGATAACTGCGCATGCACAAGCAGTAGGCGACGTGCACATGAAAAATGTATCTACATGTATTTACCATATTTAACATAGTGGTATCCCTTCTTAAATCCTGGAATCTGTCACTGGAGACGGTTTTTGGTCTGAAGCCTTGCTTCTGCGGTCTCACATGCTGCCGTTGTAGGTTTACGGTTGTGGATGGCACTTGTAATGTTGGGTTATGCTTTTAAACTTAAAAAAGCAACTGTGTGAAAGAAGTATTTTGTTTCCTTTATTGGGTGGGGGGGTAAAATAGCATCTTGTCCTATGGGAACCCAAGAGAAGGGGACATGGAATGCGGGGATAGCGACAGGATGGTGAGTCCAGGGCAAGTGAGACTGGCGTGCGAATCGCCACAGGCACACTGTAACAGCCGCTTGCCATTTTAAGCCGGCAAATACAAAAACAAAACCAACCCTGTGCCCCCCCAACAGCCTAGAGCAGACTGCCCATAATTTATGCGCAAATTAGTACGCTTGCCTGGATGGCGATCGCCCATGCCAAGTCATTAGGGGCGATTAATCCATTGTTTCTGGGTGCAGAGAAGTCTGTCTGGCTGCAGGCCCCTTTGGGCGTGTCATTGCCCCCGCAGATGTACGCACCCGCTAATATTAATTGACGGGCAGAGACTGCACGATGTTGGCAGTTTGTTTGTCTCCTTGCGTTGATTTGCCCCCCCCAGCGTCCAGCCCTTTGTACAGGAGAACAAAAGGGGGGCTAACAAATTAGTTTCCTTCTCTCAAAAAATCGTAATAAATATTGAAATTTTAAAAATTACAATATGCCACAAAAAACCCTCCAAAAAGTCGAAGAGCAAAGTCTTGAAATTTTGAAGTGGGAGCTGAAGACCTCGGCAAACTTTTCAGGAATTACCAAACTTTAGTTCATCTTTGAAATCTTAATTCTTTCAAGGATAAAAATTCGAGATAAAATTTCCAGTAAAAAAAGCCATACATGTCCTGTCGCGATGCCCAAATTTTGACCGTCCTGTGCTCTTCCCCATCCGCCCTGCCGCTCCCCTCGTGCCACATTCCAACCCTCCAGGGAGGGTGTTTACACTAAACAGGCTTAATGTGTCACACAATTAGCCATGTTTATTAATTGCGGTAATGAAGGTTACAGGCTGCGGGTTGGCGCAGAGAGCGCAGCACAGTGGCTCTGGGCACCAGGCTGGCGCTTTGGAGCCTGGAATCATGCAGATGTCGCTGTAGTTCTTCCAAAAGCACCGACGAGATGCAAACGGGGGTGGGGGTGGGGAGGGAGTAACGAGGATATCGTTTAAGATCGCACACCTCGCGTCCCGTGGCGTGTGTGGTCGAGGGGAGGGAAGGAGGGGCAGACTAGAGACACGGAGAGGTGCCAAGCTTTGATTGGAGGCCCCTGTTTGAAGGCACGTCAATGTAAATGATGTTATGCAAACGCGCGAGGCGAAGGAACTCCCAGATCAGCATTATGTAAAATGTGCGTATCAACACGTGGCAAGCAGCCCTGGCTGGTGCAAGGTATAGGCCACGTGGTGTCTGACCCAGTGAGGCAGGCAGCCACTGCAACAAGGTATCCTAGCTAACTTGTCTTAATTTATTGGTCAATCGCCGATTTTCTTGATGCTACTTTTGAATAAAAAAATCACAATGGACTCGGGGCTTCAAGTTCGTTTGGCTCCCACACTCAACACTGGTAGGCATGAGGTAAGAGCCACATTTGAAAATGATTTCAGCTCCAACCAGAACTCATAAATAAAAAACATATAAAACCCAAGCAAATTAAACTGCACTAAGCTAGCAGAGGTATGTGGGATGTGAGAAGGATTTTCCCCCAAAAGGTGGGAGAATTATGCTTAAGGCCGGTGTTATAAAACACGCTGAGATGTCTGCTCTACAGGCCAGTGCGGGGTCACCTGGTCACCTGCTTGAGAGGACAGATTCTCATTGGCTGGCCAGCTGGTGTTCAAATCACCCCCCCAGCAATAATGGAGTCTGAGGGAAGCCGAGGGTTACCGGTCTTTCCTCACATCTTACAACTCGCCAGTTCTGCCATATGTCAGACATGTGCTGATGCACAATATGAATGACAGCTAGGCGAGCACTGTATGTTAGATGTGGGTGGACAGATTTTTCATGGTCTGTGTAAAAACGTCTTAAGGCGGCATAAAAATCTCAACAGACAGGTAGCGCGTCTCTGCAAGAAATCAAAAGGTTTAGGAAGCCAGGGCAGGACTATACAAGAGCCATAGAGCTTCATCTCCAGAATTTTCCCTCTGTCCTGGAGTATCTCAGCAAGTACCTACACACGTGCCATTACTGATTCCAGTTTAGGAGTGTCCTTGTGTGGTGGGTCATATCTCCAGGCCAACACAGAGTACCTGAGAAACTGCCAGGCCCACAGTCCATCAACAGGAATTCGACAACACACATCAGGATAGACAATGTCCTACCACAATGCTGAGGCCTTGTGCCGAAGAAAATTAAGTGGGCCCTGAAGCTGGAGCTCACAATTACCTCTCTCCACTGTTCCAATTAAGGGCAAAGGTGACAGCCTTCAGTTTCAAAGGCAATCTGATTGGACTAATGTTTATTTACGCTACATCGTGCCTTTATATCCACTGTGTAGCTGAGCACTCAACAAGATCACGCATCTCTCATGGTGCGTGTTAAGGCAGCATTTGTTTAGCACTCAAAATTAATTCTCCCCAGGCTCCTCACCAGCATCTCCATGCTTCTTTCCATAAAACACCACCAGATACACTCCACACATAGCATACTCACAAAGAACAGGGACGAAACGTATTTGTCCAACAAGTACGTCTCAAAAACTAGTAATGTAGGTTTAAAGAAGGGCACATATCCACAACTCTCTCTCTCTATATATATATGTATGTATATACATACATATACACATACATACATACACACACATATATAAACAACCTGCATGAGTGCAATCCATAAGAATTACTTCGTATAGCCAGTGAATTGATGGTAATGCAGGGTATATGGAGAGTGTTAGGACTACTGCCCCTGAACAATGTGCTAGGTAAGGGAGGGAGGGAGCCATGATGGTCCTCAGATGTGTAGGCCAGGCCGTTTTGCTCTCTGGTCAGGGACATGTGCAGGTGCTGAGCGGGGCCAAAGACACACGCGGCCATTGCGTCACTGGCGAGAAAAAAGACTGCCCTGTTTCTATTATCAGGTTTTTAAAAAACTCTTTCAGTATTTGAATATTTAAGAGATGCTAACTTGACTGACATACCAGAGGAACACATTACTGTTTTTACAGCTAAACATCTTAGGAAAGTAATAAGCTGCATTAATGGGGTGAGGAAAATGGGCATCTCTAAACTGACTGTAGCGTGTGCATTGCAGTGGCCTGCCATCCCCTCCAGGATGCTCTCCAGCCTTGTGCTCTGTCCCATTTCCAATAAGCGGTTGGAAGATGTGTGGATGGATGGATGAACAGATGGATAATTTATCCCTCAGTACATCAATCACCAGTTCACGGCCAGGTTCTTAAAAGGAGAATTTAGCAAAAATGTGGTCATTTCATGTTTTTCCTTATATTTCTAACAGAAGATCACTCATTTTTAGTTTAGCAAAGCATCAGAATGAGCATTTTCATGTTTTATTTGCTATTGTGTGGGTTATAAGCATATGCTAGCACTTCCAAACAATATTTCTAGAAAGGCCTTTTAATATACATATCAAAATCTAGGAATGCTGAAGACATCAATTAAGAATAGAAAATATTAAATATCTGATGAGGATGTTAACATCATAAAGGTCACAAAACACAGATAACTGACAATCCGCAGGGTGCATGAATTTCACTTCGATTATAATTTGGAACATAAATGTCACCTGTGGCATGGGGGGGCATTTATTTTTTCTAAACAAAAGGCCAGTTCTCTCTTCAAGGTGCATTAATAAGACCAATTTCTTTGAATATGTAGCACATCACCTGCTGATGAATAATATTACCTCGAGCATAACAAGGACGTTGGCCTGAAAACTAAAGGCCTGCAAAGTAAAGCATTAAACTGATTCACTTTGCCAGTTTCATCATACTATTACACCTAACAAAATCTCATATTTGGTTAAAATACTACCTTTGAATGAAATCAGAGTAACACCTGTTTTGATGTACAAACTCCATTGCTGGTTCAGTGTCTGTTGATTATCCTTCACTGAATTTTAGTGAAGCTATTCCATGTCCTGCTAGCCACAGTCCATGTTAAATATAATGGATTAATAATTACCATGAAGAAGCCTCATGCTCAACCTGTTACCAAATTCAGTCATTATTGGCAGATTTTATCCAAAGTACTCTTTCCAAGTGGCTCTTTAGCCTACTAACTGAGAACCTGCAGGATCGCTTTTAGCATTAGCTACATTAGCATGTGTGACATTAGCATTGTAGGGTTAGCATTCGAGACGTTAATACCTGCGACATAATATCATAGTGTTATCATTCGTGAAGTTGGCATTTGTGATTTGAACATCCATGGTGTTAGTGTTTGTGCAATGGCAGTCCTGACTCCTGCTTCAGCTAACTAGCTGAAACTCCCGCCTATGTTTCAACTCCCCTTAGACACAAGTAAGCATATAGTCAACATTTTGGCATCCATAGTTCAAGAACACTACTCTTACCCACTCAATGATTACCTTTTATAGATTACAGATGGTCCCTGGAGTTATTACAAAACATGATCTGAAATCTATTAATACTTGATACTGAGCAGATTTACAAGCAGAACCGATGTCGTGACTCCTACAGAGTTGTCTCATGTGACTCTGTATTCTGTGGGGAAAAGTGTGGGACAGTAGGTGGCTCAGTGATTAACGGCTACAGGCTCAAGCTCCTTCTTCCAAGCCTGCAGTATAACTCTATCCCTGCAGTCATTTGACATCCAAGTCAAAGGGCAGCCATGTCATTTGCGTTTACCAAAAGTAAAAATGAATAACACAAACTTAGTCACTACTTAGCTCCGAAGACTTTAAGTGATATAAAGACTTCAGAACAGGAAGAGTAACTGCATCCCTAAACACAGCTCAAGTACCTGTACCTGTATACAAATTCAGAGAAGGCAATATACATTGTTGTGTCTTCTAATAAAACAGGATGGTTGAAATGACCTCAGATGAGGACACAATGAGCCCTCGCCACCACCTTCCCCCAATAAGGAAGTACTAATAGGAAAGCTGGAGGCTGAAGACGTCAGGACTTCAAAGCCGCCCTGGAGCTTGCAACCCATTTAGCATGTGTCCTTGTCCCCTCTGATATGTAGACGGCAGCTCTGGGAGAAGCTGGTCTGCCCTTCAAACAGCATTTGCAGCTGAGACTATATACACACATGCACACATGTTTATTTCTTTGTGAAGACCATCCATCCATTTCTATGGGCAAAACCCTAATCCCAACAATGACAACCTTAACCCCTACCCAGCCCTAACCTAACCATAACTTTTGACATTTTTAGTTTTTTGATTGCAGTCACAGATTTTTATTAAATTGAGTTCCCCCTTGGGGGGGAACCAAAAGGTGGTACACATTACTGTATGCACACTCTATTACAAGTTAGATACGGACACTGAGTCATTATACGGATGGCAGTGCTCCCCATGCTCCTGCACCTGTTACACTAATAAGCGAGACACCTGCTAATGTCCTACTATGTACGCTTTCAGGCAACTCTTGATGAGTGTATATTATTTACATTAGAACTAGGGATGCACTGATATCGATACCGGCATCGGGTATCGGGCCAATACTGCGGTCAAATAGTCATATTTGTACTCGTAAAAATTGTCCGATACCAAGAACCAATACCACTTAATTGCTACATTACGTTAAAATTCAAAGCCGTGGCATTTTGTCGGACTGTACGGTCTGTTCTGCTAGTGTCAAGAGGAAGAAGGAACAGCACGTAATTTAATATAAGCAATTAGATCAAACATCTAAAGATGCACGATAGCGCAGAGTACACAGAGTCTGCTAATGCTAGCAGAGAACGACCGCAACAACAGGCTTGAGTGCAAATATTGGAGAAGCGAGAGAAAATTAAACCAATGTGTTATTTATATCTAACATTAATTAAATAACTAAACATATTTAATGTTAGATATAAATAACAATTCAGTTTCAATAGCCAATATAAGTACACCTGGGTGTACGCTTTGTTCACTAATATAGAAAACCAAACAGTGCTTATTAATTAAACACTGGTATCGGATCAGTACTTGGTATCGGCCGATACCCAAAACCCAGGTATCGGGACAGAAAAAGT
The DNA here is from genome assembly GCA_011763525.2 of Mormyrus iriodes. Classification (NCBI taxonomy): domain Eukaryota; kingdom Metazoa; phylum Chordata; class Actinopteri; order Osteoglossiformes; family Mormyridae; genus Mormyrus; species Mormyrus iriodes. The sequence continues at coordinate 16,135,472 of JAAGVU020000008.1, forward strand.
TGGATCGGTGCATCCCTAATTAGAGCCACAAAAAAACTGGGGAAAAAGTCAAATATGATCTTATTTCACACAAAACTTATGTCACACAAAACATCGTATTGACAAAATTATTGGTACCCAAGACTTAATATTTGGTAGCACAGCCTTTGGAAAGAAGAACTGCAAGCAAGCACTTCCTGTAGCCAAGAAGATGCTTCTTTTATCTCCCTACTAGAATTTTGGACCTCTCTTTTTTACAAATTGCTCAAAGTCTCCCAGATTTGAGGGGTACTTTCTCTCAACTGCTTTGCTCAGGTTTCTCTTCAGGTGTTCTATGGGACTTAGATTGAGACTCATTGCTGGCCACTTCAAAATATGTTTGAAACCATTAAAATATTTTTGGCCACAACTGAATATATATTATATACATATACACAATGGGCCAATGTTAGGACTTGATCCAACACCATCTGATTAATAGTTTTGGTCCCAGTTTTCCCCAATCCCCAAAAAAGTGCAGTTTCTAAAAACCTACACATTTGATTCCTGACACCTACAGAATTCCCAAATTATGTGGTGTTGCTGGCAGTGTGCAAACAGCCTTTTACACTGAAACTAAAGGACAGCAATCATTTCGTCTCACAGTAAAGTAATAAGCACTTAAACACGGTATGGCACATCGTACTTAATAGCTATTATGGTCAGAAGTACAGAAGAAAGATGTCCTGTTCAATCAAACACCATCTCCTGCATTGATGCATCCAGCTTCCAATCACTTATGATGGACATGTAAAGCACACACACACACACACACACACACAGAAGAATTTAAACCCACAACCCTAGAGGTGTGACATGAATGAGTTACCCACTGAGCTGTCCATTCTGCTCTTCCTTTCGTACTGCATCAATGTAATCTTGGTTTGTATATGAATGTTCTACATAGCCACAAAACCCAACCTCAAGTTGCTGAAGTTCATGCCTCTCATTTGTTGCCATGCATTGTGTGGAATAAGACATGCTTGCAGTAAATTTTTATTTACACCTGTCAGTCCTGAGTATTTATTTTGTTTTAATATTGACACTGTGAAAAGGACTTGATGTGCTGGATTGAGGCAGCCTTGTAGACACCTCATGTTAAGGTGCCAGCAGGACAATGGGAGAACCTGTCACCCGCTGACACGACTCAGTAAAGATCTCAGTAGCAGGCTGATACACAGAACAGAAAGGGTGCCATTGTACCATTGAGCCCCCCCCACTGACAATCCCTGCAGTAGCACGAGTCCCGCTGTGTGGACTCTGTAGAGACCAAAAGGCGTGTGTCTGATCATGGCTGTTCAGAGCACTGTGCTCCGTAGAGTCTGACCCAGGCCGGCGCTCTCTTCGGCTTCACAGCCGGCACACGAGCCGGACCCCCATCTTCAAAATGGTTGTGTTTGCTCATTTTCCCACATCCGCCTTTCCCTCTGCTGCACGCATACCCCAACAGGCCTCGAAGGCCCCCACCAGAGACCAGAAGCGACGCGTTGTCAGCCTCCATCACCATTTTATTTAATAACATCGCGCTTGCCAGTGGTGGTACAGCCCTTGAAAGCTAGAATTCCTTGATATTTATTAACCCGTTAAAAGATCCCGTCCAAAACCAACACCGAAAGAGCCTCATGCAGACAAGCTTGTCATGAAAAAGGTTCTGATGCTATGAGTTACAAAAAAAAAACAAAAATGTGACCCACCTTGCAGCTGTCTGTAAAAAAAGGGAGCGACGGACTGACATTTTTTAAAGTTTCCAGCATGTTCTTTGGCTGTGTTCAGACACAGGCCCGTGCCTGAAGGGGAGAATCACAAGGCTGATGAGCCGTCAAGCTGCTAAAACCAGGCCCCCATGCAAGCAGAGCTAAGGAATATCACCTTTAAACCTTCTGCAGCAAAATGACAGCTTCGCAGATTAAGGCCGAATATTAAAGGGAGAGAAAAAAACAAAAACTGGAAAATGCAACCCCAGCAAGAGAGTTCTGTGGAAACTGCTTTAAATTAAGCAAACTGACACTGATTCAGCATTAAGGGCTTGTTTTGAAGCTGCTTGACAGAAAGACTCCTTTTAAAGAGCCAGTATTCCTTTATACCCATCATCTAGAACAGGCTCACAGTTGAAAGGAGGGATACTATTAATGTAAAAGAGGGCCTGCAGCACAGGCTACCTGTGCCGGATGCATAGGCAACACGTACAGCTCTTATTGCTTTTACCAAAAGTAAAAATGAATAACACCCAACTCAAAGTTAGTCACTACTTAGCTCTGAAGACTTTAAGTGATATAAACACTGCGGAACAGGAAGAGCAACTGCATCCCTATACACAGCTCAGTACAGTCAGCAAGGGGTGGAGCTTTTTGATTTGTCGTCACATGAAAATGAAACCACAGTAGAAGCCATCCAAGCATGCATCATTCATAAACACTTAACCATTATAGGTTTGTTGTGAGCCTGGACCACATTCCAAGGAAGCACAGGGCAGGGGACAACCTGGACTGAATTAAAATTTTTATTTAGGCCTATTTAGAAAATTCTTTTATCCAAAGGGACATTTTTGAGAGAAAGCAGGGTCAGACAATCACTAGAACAACTGAGAGTCAAGGGCCTTACTTAGGGGCCCAACAGTGAAATCATTCTATCAACTCTGGGATTTGAACGAGCAACAATCTGGGGACAGGCACGGCATCCTAATCCACCGAGCCGCACACTGCCCCCACGGAGTGCAATACAAAACAATTAAAATAAAATTTAAAAGTACAGCATGGTAGAGGATTAGTTCAAGGTGTAGTACAGTGTGTAACTTCACAATCTACTTCACATGTACTGAAAAGACAGACAGCATCAAAGAAAGAGGGGAAGCCCTTCGGGAAAACTCCTAGTTACTGCAGTACTTTTGATGGCCCCCGCCAGTACTAGCTGCAGCACCCTTAGCGAAGGTCATTTGGATTCGCCTTCACGTCTACCTGGCAAAGGACATCTGGACAGGTCAAGAGTGACGCTGTGTGAGGACAACTTAGTGAAGGCCATGCATATGGTGTGCCATTATATCAGAGTGTGGTATCCCCGCCCCCACCCCTCGCCGAGGCCTAACACGGAAAAGGCAAACGGGGTGTGCCGATGTAATTTCGGAGACTGACCCTCCTTCAGTTCTAGGGCTCGAGGGAAGGCAAGAGAAGCGAATTAAAAACACTAAGTCAATGTTTAAAATGGGATTACCAACATCAGAGACGTCGCCCGGCATGATGGCGGTCGGGTAAGATTTTCCCCCGTTTGTTTCCAGAAGAATTAATTATTCCAATGCGACTGGCGGGTGGAGGTGCAATTACAGCAAGAACAAAGACAGGAAATGTCTATTTTACAGCTAATGCCATTCCGTTTCCCAGTTATTTCTTGTCGTTTTATGGATTTACTTTCTTGCGGCCCGGCTCTGAGGAAATGGTTCATTAAAAAGGACCGTCTGTATTCTTTTTGTGTTTAATGCGGCACGCGGGGACATTTGGGGCTGAGCGTTTGGCATGGTCCAGGAGCCGAGTAAAAGTGAAACATAAAAGACAAAAGACACAGACCCAGGTTCACAGTGCGGGGGCCGGGCTGGGCCGAGCTGGGCCAGGCTAGGGAGACCTTTGGGTTAGATTCCAGCACTGCCCACGTCTGAGACCTTGGTGGAGCTGTAGGGCCAGGAAATGCACATGTGGGAAAGAGAGGGGGGGTTAGGGGATTTGCGTGGTGCAAGAAATATGGAGGGAGATGCTCCCATCTCATTTAACGCCCAGAAATGGGAGAGGAAGGCCTTTAACTCACCTTATGTAGATGGGGGAGAACTCAGAGACAAATGGGGGAGAGAATGGGGGGAGTTTAATGAGGTCACTCCCCCTACCTTTCAACACATCATCTGAATCCTGTCTTCTACCTATTTTACCCCCATGTGACTGATCAGGTGAAGCTCTGAACCAATCACAGAACAAGAAAACGCCACCTGCTACCCCCTGCCAACCAAAGATTCGCTTTTGGGGGAAACAGGGTTGATCTGTTAATAGTACAAAGCAGTAGCCATTTCACAGCACATGTTAAATTGCACGGCCGCCACAGTAAGCAGGCACAGAGGCTTCAGTGCACAATTCATTTTTTTTTTTAATTCTTCCACTTCAGCTCAGGACAAAATTGGATTTTCCCTGCTCGGTTTTATAATTTGAAACATCCATCATTTATTATTAAAGAACAGAGAGAAGGGGGTGGGCCACCCGGGGAAGCTTCAGGGGGTGGATGCAGCCCTAAGTGTCACACAAAGAGGTCGGCACACGGTGGCTGGGTCGTGAATTCTTCAGGCTCACGTAAGGTGGAGAGGAGGTGGTGGGGGTGATAGGGGGGCACAAAAAGGGAAAAAAACAGCACAAAACAGCCATCAGTCTAGAAAAGGGCCTGGAAAGCCTTGGTGCCTGTGCTGTGCTGTGTGCTAATCCCGCCCAGCCTGCTATCGGGGCGCGGCAGCTAAATGCCGCAATTAGTCTGCCTTTTTTATGCAAATCGGCCCGACAGGCAACAACAATCACTCAGCCGCCCCAACCCCCCCGGCTCCCAGACCCGCCCAGCGCTGACGTTCAGTCATCACAAAACCTGCATTATTTATCATATCTGCTTAAAATATTTGCGGCGCCTTGCTGTGTGGTTGGCGAGCAGCATGCTAATATGTATGTTTGGCACAAAGGGGCTCCTGTAGACAGACCTCGCTCTGGGCCTTGCATGGACAGCTGCTTAATAAACAGACCCAACACCGAAACGGGGTGGGGGCCAGAGAGGGCTCCTCACTGGGAAGGAGGCAAGAGGAATCTCGGTCTGAGGACAAAGCAAATTGCGCTAATTTGTAATTCTCGCCGGGTGGCATTGTTCTTCTTTTGTGTCAGGTGACTTTGTGTGGCACCCACACTGGCCTTGGGCGGCACAATGGGCGGCTTCCCCCCTCTCAAATCGCTCTTTTATTTAGATGCATGCCAGGCGCAGTTCGGCCATCAGCGGCAGGGGGTGCCGTTGTGTTAAGTCCTCGCCGGTATGCCTACACTGGCACGTCCACGCGCCAGTAGAATTTGGTCACGCCTGCCATGAAACGCTTGCAAGCCTGTCAGCCTCGCACGAGGGGTCCCAAAACACTGCGTGCCGCATCCAACGACAACCTCTTGCCGCTCCCGAATATAAATAGACACCATTTGGTCATAGGAGGAACTCTGTCGAATAATTATGTAGACTCGCGCCTGTGTGATGGATGGCGCAGGCTTGATTATCATTAAAAAGTCATTTACAAGACAAATAGGGCCGGCTTTTTCGGATCGTGCCTGACTTAGTGCTGATTCGGGTTTGCAGACAGCCCGCCACAAGCGGCCACACCGCCATGTCATCTACCAAATGTCCCACATCATGCTTGAGGCCCAGTTCCTGCTTTAATTGGCTGGCAATGGATATGGGCTAGCAAAGGTATGGGGTGACTATGGGGAGAATATTCAGAGGAGTGCTAACATCAGTGGTAGAGATATTTCCCATTACCCTCCCCTCTGGTTGCCACCCCCCCTCCCCCACCATGAGAAGCAGAGCCTGCTGTGTAAGCACAGAGGGGGGACCAGTTGTATGTCTTTAACGAGGTTGAAACTGACTCACAGTTGAGGTGCAAAGGTCCGTTTACCATGTACCACTATTGAGAGTGTCATGAAAAGCAAAACAGTAACGCACCAAAAGCAGCCATTGCTTAGGAGGACCCCGATACCTTACACCATGTGGCCTCTGAGAGGAGCAAGTCTGCCTGGGAATGCATACAAGGCGACCTCCCACTCCAGCCTGAATTGTGTCAGTATCAAAGTCGCGTTAAACAGCGATGAAAGGCCCGTTTAGCTAATCGCCAGCATTTAACGTGTCAGGAACTGCTATTAGGGTGCTTCCTTTATGGCTTAGATGTATCTAACAGGGAATAAATACTGGGAAAATACTGAAAGAAGCCGTAGAATGCAAATGGCATTGACTGTTTCTATTGCTTGAAAGGTTAGTTCTGCTCTACCTCACGTTATTTTCTCAGTTGCGAGTATTTCCATGTCGTAAAGCCTTTTCACCTGCAGCCGTCTCCTCTCGGCTCATCACAGAGGCCGACCGCTTTAATTAAGCTTCGTCGCTGCCACGTGGGCAGTCAAAATAAAAAGCAGGAATCAGAGCTCTGTGGGGGAAAAAAGGGGGCTAGAACAAATTCATTTCACAGACACTCCTGAGAAAATCCAACAATGGGGCCAAGAGAGGTATGGGGAAATAAGAAAGGCGAAGCGTTTGATGTTTGGAGGTCAGAGGCAATAGAGCTGTCGGGAGCAATACTAGAAGATAAACGAACATGGAAAGAAAGATAAAAACAGGCAGGTGAAGCAAGAGAGAAGCCACTGCTGTAGGCGGGGGGGGGGGGGGGTACCTGTACCTTTAATTCAAGCTGGATCTCACGTAGTTTTGTTCCTTAAAAGGAAATCAGAGGGTCTGGCTGAGAAACCACTTTGAACGTCATGAATAAACATCAGATAGACTGACTGCGTATGCATCATACATCACAAGGAGATCATATCTAAAGGTGGAAGGATACACGTGAAATGGCAGAGAAATTATCTGGCTGGTCGAACAGCAAACAGCGAAGATTGCTTTTATTAAAAAAATGCATCGGCCAGACGATCGCCATCCTGTCCAAGCCTGATGTGACCCGCCCCCCCTTCCTATTTTTGAATGTTATTTATGTCCTGTTCTCTGGGATTGAGCAGTGATGAGTGCTTCACACAGCCTATCTGTGCAGAAGTATGAGGTTTTGTAGCCTTCAGGAAATTAACCAGAATTTATTACGCACCGTTTACAACCCACTAGCTTATTTGTGACGTCGGGCTGCTCTGGTCATGTTTACAGCCCAGTAAAATAAGGTGAGAGGGCTGGGAGTGGGGTGGGGGCATCTGTAGGGAGGACTGGCCCTAAACATATGACCATGATGCCTGCAGAGGGGGCCAAATCACCGACACGCCCTACTCCAGCTCGTCCACTGCCCGCTGATACCACCCACGCAACTGGCGACATGTCTGTACCTCACTGCCTGCCCCATAGGTGGCAGTAAGTGATGCCGTGAAGGCGCAGGGACACGTGGCCGGCTTCTTTTAAGCAGGGGTGTGGCAGTCGCTATCGCCCATTTTTACTGGTTGAGCCTTTCCACGCGCGCTCCCGCCCTCGCCCTGCAGGTGTCGCCCCTCCCCCCATTTGAGAATTAGTATGCTCCGTGCAGTATGGAACCTGGCTGTTACACGCAATCTCGCCTCCGTGGCTCCATTACCGCTTCAAAGCAGGCGGCGGCAGCGGCAGGACTCTTCAGGAGACGGGCTGCCGAGCGAGGAAATGGTGAGGGGGGGCATAGCGGGGTTTGATTGGCCCGCTGTGCGACTTCAGAACATGTAATTGTTCCCTGTGATCCTGACTCTGTGTTCAGAGAAGTGGGGGGCGGGGGGGGGCTCATAGTGTGCGCACAGACACTGCGGCAGGGAGAACAGAGGGGAGCATGAGATGCAGACATGACACGGGTGGCCAGGCTGCGGGACGTGAGACATGCGACGACGTGTTCAGAATGCGATGGGAAGCAAGCCTTTGCTGGAAAGGATGATGGTGACTATGGTCTGTTTATTCACAGAATATCCCCCCACCCTATAGCTCAATGTCTGGTCTGTATTAATCCTGTCAGCCCATTCTGCCCATTCTCAACATACTGAAAACAGTGCACCGGGGAGGTGATGACAATAAAAGTTGCCGAACAGGGGGGTGGGGTGCGGGATTGGATGACTTGGGGTTTGCTGAGTCAGTGCCCCCTCAGAAGGTGCAATCTTGCCCTTGCCAGGATCCACCCCTGCTCACATCAGACAGAATCACCCAAAAATGAGTCATGTTCCAGATCTGATGGCCCTACGCTTCATTTAAAGATGGCCGCCCAGCTTCAGGGTGCCTGCTCCTGCCAAATCTCCATACCGAAGTTGGGAGGAACCCATTTTACTTTATATATATATTTTTTTTTTAATCCAGCTGTGCAGTGATGGCACATACCTTGTTCTGGCCTGACTGGAGCTATGTGATGTCATTGTTGTGGGTGTGATCAATGAAGGAGGGAGCACTTGAATTCCAATGCCATGCTCTAGGTGCAGCCTAACAGGGGACAGATGCGGATGGAAGGACCCCACACCCTTTACAGCCTGCTGGAAAAAAATGTAAAAGAAAAAGTCGATCCTCTCAGCGGATCATCGATGTCCACAGTCTTCCGTCCCAAGGTAGAATCACTAGACAGTTTGACCAACGTACAAACCAGAAGCTCCTTAGTCTCTCAGTAAGGAGACAAAGCCTTTGTAAAATACATCAATAAGGATTTATGTTAAACATAATGACATTTGAAAGCCTGCCTAACACGGGCCTGCTACGACAGGTGTTCCAGTTAGATTAGGTCGTAATAACGTTTCCTTTCAACTACTAAAATTCCTTTAAGCCATATCTCTTTCCTCTAAGAAAACAAACTGTGTCCTCACAACACCAACCTGGCCGTGTGGTCTGAAAGAACCTCAAGCAGAACTGCAGGAGCAGATAGGCAGGCACCCAGAACGGCCAGCTGCCGGCCATTTGTGGCCTCCTGCGTGTGTCTGGCGGGCCCGGCACTCGCCGCCTGTGCTTTTTCAGTGTTGGAAATCATTACGGTAATTATGTGCTAAAACATCTGTGCATTCTAACCGAAGTATGAAGGAAAACAGGACAGGCTGACCGACTGATTAATGATAACACGCATTTATTTGAACGGAGCAAATACCCCTCAGATGGAGTGCGTTTGGAACCAGCTCAAATGTATTAATTAAAGCAATTACAGTCCAGAACCACCAACCCCCACCCAACCACCATCACCATTTCTTCACTGCAATGTGCCCATCTCGGTACACAGTTGTTGTGCAGCTGTGGACAGCTGTTTCAAAACCAGATGATGCATGTCGTTCATTAAAATAAAGCTCTTAGGAACAACTTAACGGGGTGTGTTCCAAAATGCCATTATGCCCCCCCCAACTGCAGCAGCAAGTTGAACCTCTGCATCCTTACTGTATCTGTAAATTATTTGGGCAGTGTGTCTCACCTTTAGCTAATGTCTGGCAGATGTCCGGTAGACGTGTCGTACTATTCGTTCACACAATCCCGTCCTTTCAATAAGCAAAATTTGCAAGTGATGTGAATGAGACGCAGTGTAAGAGACCTACATTCCAAGATCAGTGGCTCTTAACAACACACACATAGCGATAATGTGCTATTTATAGAACAACAAAGCAGACAAAAGCTGTAGAGAATTAAAGCTGTCAAAGCTATTCAAGATGAAACTCTGCTATTTAACTGCACTGCTCCAAAACTTAACTACACGTTTCATTACAGAAGCATCCTTGGTCGTCTTATGGACTGGCATCCATGCTGAACATCCCTGGCAGGCCAATGTGAAAGTCCCCATTTTGACCAGTAGGCCATGAACCCTACAAATCGCTAACTATGCTTCTATTTAATTGATGTTTTCTGTAGCTCCTGGACCCTAATCACCTCATTCCTGGGATTAAAGGCATGGGAACGCCCGATGAAGTCAGGGTCCTCGCCTTGACTGGGCATCTGCGGCATTTGTCCAGGCCTTCCCTACCAAAACAGACAAAATCTGGAAGCCTGCTTTGCTCTCCTTTAAGGTTACAGTCATTTTTTCCCTCTGAAAAGGTCAGAAAAAATAGATATGTATCAAGCTTGAATAATTTTGAAGGTTTTTCTTCATACATCTATTTTTTCCCTATCTCAACCACCCCTATCTGCGTAATGTCAGCTGCAATCTCCTCCTTTCAGAATGAGTAGAAAAAAGGAACAAAAGGGAAACAGATTAACTCAGCAAAAATATACTACATGTTGGTGCGTCAAGAAGTGCCAAAGCCAACAAAGAGGGAGCTGGCAATTCATATCAGGCCTAAACTGTTCGTCTGACGAATGACCATCTACTCATAAAGGAAGGTCAACTGTCTAAATGTCACACATTTAATTAACATGCCTCTTTGGTTCACAGTCTGGGTCGGTGCTCAGTTCAATTAATACAATACGATGAGATAACAGAGCATTTTAAAATTTTGCAACTAAAAGCCACTTTAAGCTCAATTTACACATCAATCTCCCTCCTGCATAAGGAAATGAAAAAAAATATAGTATTTTCACAAAACTGGTAAAATTCATGATATCAGCAATCACATTGACCAAAAGGACAGGAAGCTATATGAAGGATTTGTGAAAAAGACATCAAACTTTTATTTTCCAATTTAGGTCATGAAGAACCAGGTGGTGGTCTGGGCAGCTAGAGACACAAGCCATGGTACACCCAGAAGGGGATGGCCATCCATCAAAGGGGGCACACACACCCTAACACACACCTAAGGGCAACGCAGAGTCTCCATTTTACCCACAATGCATTTCACTGTACCATGAGCAAATATAAGCAGCGCATGCCAGCTCAATGCATACCAGTGGCCTCGGACAGGTAGGGTACAAGTCAAGGAGAGGAGTTAGCTAATGGCAGGTCCAAAAGATGTGCAGAAATCAAGTCAACACATCAACCTTCAAAGATAAATGCAAAAGACTGTCTCCCGCAGCTACAGGTCAGCATAGAGAATATGCTCAATATTCATGCATCATTGCACTCTGCAAACTCCTCCATCTTGTTGTCAGAGGAGTGAGACACAAAAACGAAGCATTTGATGGCTCAGTTAGCCGGAATAACCGGGTCATGCTAGGGGTGAGAATCATGGTGTAGGCCTTTGCGAAATGTGTCCTTGAGGAGACGCAGTGTTATTCACGGGCAACAATCCAAGCCAAGTTCAGGATAGTCTAGATATTCATGTCATAAAAACAAGAAGAGGAAATGCAAAGGATGAAAACAAGGGTGGCTTCCAGAAGCTTTCAGTTGGCAGAGACGCTTGTGTTGTTGTTCTGTACAGCTGGCTGGCTTGTGTCTCTGTGTGCGTGCCCATCTGTGAGCACAGCCATCTTTCAGGACCGCCCGCTACTGCTGGTCCTGGCCAGCTGGCCAGACTCGACTGATGGACTAATCGATGCAGTGCCCAATCAGTGAGCTTAACTCTAATACCCCAGACAAGTTCACATCATTATCATATTAGGTCCTGCACGTCTCAACATAGAAAAGGCAAAGGATTAACGCCACCTCTGTAAAGAACCGCAAACTCTAATATGGTGCTAGAAGTGAGCTGACCTTTAATTGGGCATCAGGCGTGCGGAAAGGAAGGCAAAGAATGTAAAAAATGAATTCCCAGCTTTGACTGTTAGCTGGGAAAATGAAGCAGATGCTTTAGGCATTATCAATGGTTCTGTTGCGATCCATGTTCTTCCAAACTGTAAGACCTGCTCCCATCTACCGCAGCTCCTAAACCGAATTTAGACCGAGTGCCGGCCCTGATAAGCGACGTGCCGCGGAGCCCTGCATTTGTTTAGCTACACTTAACGGAGTTCGGGAAAAACTTGTAGAAATAATCTATAAACCACTTTAAACAGGCTGTTTACGGGCCGTAAATGGTGCATTAAAGAGGAAACAGGTTTCCAATTTGGTTTGGGGTTGCACTGGTGATTACGCCGCATGGGAAGCCTGTCTGAGAGTCACCCGGAGCTGTCGGCTGTGTGCGGGACCTCAACCCCGACTGCATTTTAAAAACACTCCCACTGACACTAAGGGATCTTGCAGTGTGAAAGCGCATGCTTGGGTGCCAAGGAAAAACCTGGCACCAATTAAACATCGGTATTAAAAACACTGTAATTTTAAACCCATTGGCAAAAAGAATGTGTTCTACATTAGCAAATTATTGCATAATGGAACTGGTTTTCCACTGTGTTCAAGGGCCAAGTATGTAAAATTGTCTGTGTTTCTAAAGAGCACTACTGCATTAAGAGTGGAGCGATTTGGTTTTGTAATTAGGGCTGTCTGTATAAGGTCAATCTTATTGATTCATGTGAAGATTTAATCACACTGAGGTCCAGAAAGTGAACAAGAAGGAGGCCCAGAAAAAGCAGGAGTGCCGTTCACGTTCTCAAATGGCGACTTTCTAACAAGACGACAGTAAAACAATGCACTGATATCTCGACACAGTCTTTGCCTTTTTCTGTTGCAAACATCTGTGTCTAAATCAAATGTTTACAAAGACGGTGAAACAATTTGTACTCAAGAGGAGCACAATGTCACCAAAATCACCTTTTAAAAAATTTTAAATTGATATTCTCAATGTAATTTATAAAAACATAAAAACAGCATTTGCAAAATATATTATCGAAACTTTTTTTTAGAAACCCATTTTGTCAGCCCAGAAACAGGAAGAGATGGATGTATACTGAAATGGAGACACACCAAACACTGTGCTCATTCTGAGCTATGCCTGTCTCACATTCAGCACGTATGAGGAGCAAATACTGATTTAGCACCATATGCTCATGGCGGACACAGCACAATGGACCAGGCCCGCTTCCCTTGCCTCTGTGTTGTGAGTATAACCATCTCTCTTCAAGCAGTGGGTGCCAAAATTCCCCACCATCATTATCGCCTGAGACGAGTAACATCCGCACCGTCGACACTTTACAGCCTAATCGGCACGTCGATAGTGGGACATCGTGAGGGCCACTTTCAGCGCGTCCCGGGAGTGCGCACTCAGAGCACGCTCGATTTAACACGGGGGCAGCGCGCTGAGTGTAAGCAGAGGGGATATAGACCCGGGCATCGACTGAGTGATCAATGCATTGATCAGGGACCTGCCGTTTCCTCTGTGCACTGCTCCATTGCATCCATGGCGGGTCAACACAGGCCCCGGCTCTGCCTGCAGTTCTCCCGGGTTACACTAGGGGGCACCACCAACAATATACTCTGGAATAACTTTGAAATTATGCCCAAAATTGACAACTGGGAGGATCAGCAGCTGGGAGGAGGGAGCGATGCTCAGTGCAAGATGGCCAGACCTTACGCATCATTTCATTCCGACCTAAAGGATAAAGGAAAAAAAACATCTGGATGAAGGATTTTGATGGACCGCTCTTTACGCCTTCATTTATTCCCCTTCTTTGATGGCTGATCTGAGCACTCAGCCCCCTCATTTCCCCCGTTCTCTGTCACCTCACTGCTCCTGAAGGGCATGCTGGGAGCATCCCAGGCTCCAGCTGTCAAACCTTATCTTGACACAAGTACAACAAATCACTACACCCCCATCAGCATCACAGCAAGCATGGCTCTACGAGTCTCCAGCAGTGGTTACTGAGGGTGCCTGACCGCTAATTCAGCCATTCTGTGCCCTGTTACCACGAAGAAAAGGTGGGCACCTTGGGCACAGATCACAACTCACCCTGTACACACAGAAGGGAAGAATTCCAGACACTCAGCACTGCTATGTAAACAGGAATGAAAACGCTCAATCTAAAATGTAAATAGGTTATTTGAAAAGGGGGGGGGAGCATGAGTGACACCCCTTCACCCCCATCCTCAGACTGACGCCTCTCTGGGTTTGGAGCCTCAATGGGATGCAAAGCAGCACACCTCCAACCCTGACATGCCCAACACTGACCAGGAAGTGGAGGGGATAATTCACTGCTAGACACCTAGCACCGTGTGAATTGGGATGGAGTTGGACACTGATAGCAACAGAAACCCCCCCTTCCCCCCCTCAAAATACACGCCGCCTGCGGCCTGCGAAAAGAAACGGCAGAAGCGGGAGTGGGGGCGTACTCAAGGTCTACGGCTTTAAGAAGTACAACCCCACTCTGCGGCTGTGAGTAATTTAACAAAACAAAAGTCCAAGCCAGAGAAAGAGCACGAAACACTGAATGAATTAAATAAAATGCTCCTGTACCCCGATAACCCTGCACAGACATTCTCTCTGTCTCTCTCTCTCTGCAGATTCGTGTCAGATTTTCAACTTCAACCACTCCCATTTTAAACTGTATGAAAAAGTAATATCCCCCCAATAAAGTTTGATTTACACCTCCCTCACACCCCCAACTCTCCTGTTTTTTATTTCATCATTTAATGGGGATCGTATAGCTGTATGTCACAGGAAAATTAAATCAGGTCCCGCGTACATTAAGGCCGATTCTTTCTGCCTCGAATCTCACCCCCCCTCTGCTGCCTAGCGTCCCGCACCGGACGAGGGCACCGTCCCATTCATTTTCAGGCCCATTTCCTTCAGTGATTAGGCGATCAATCAATCCCAACCTTCAATCCCGTCAGGCGGACAGGATTATCTGCCCATCTCCCACCATTCCTCCCTCCCTAACTCGCCCACCGGCGCCACATTAACATCAGATGAAGTGTCACAGTTTGCACACACAGCGCCAAAAGCGTGCAGCTTCTCACCTCCTGCCCCCTCACCGCCCCAGCTGAACCTTGAACCCCCCATGGATCACTGGCGGTACCATAAGTCAACCTCAGTGCTAGCTGAGATGAGGCCCAGGACTTTAATCGCCAGTAATGCACCATTTCCAGAACTCTCATTTTAATTATGCCCTTTATTACCACTGTCCTTCCAGAGGACCAAATTAACGGATGAATGATGTCATTCACCACACTACGGCCCATATGACACACTTACACCTACACACACAGACTCATGCTGCAAATGGGGGGGGGGGGGTAAGAACGCAGTTAATTGACGTGAGATATTAAAAAATACAAGCGAGTACAAAGGACATTAATTATTCTCTCAGCCTCTGATGCGCTGAAACGGGGAATGCGATGGACAGAAGGCGGATCCTTGTTTCTCCTTACAGCTTCTGGCCTCATCATGGCAGCCCAGTCGCCACATTACCCCCCCACACCCCACAGTCCATATAAAGGGAACTCAGTGTACTAAAAAGACTTCCACCTATACACGGGCAGCGGTCGAGGCGCTGTGAGAGGTGGAACACAGGGCAAACATTTTATAGTCCTGGACTCGAACTATCCTTGTATACGCATCCTAATTGGCAAGTAAACTACTACTTATAAACACTAGAACGCCATTAAACTGGGCCCAATCACGTCCATCCCATGGCTTTTATGGCGCAGGGGCGAAAACAGCCTTAACGAGGGGGAGGATAGCTCCCCATACTCCCACGGACAGTCCCATGCTGCACCCCTCTGTACACTCACAGGATCTGGGAGGACAAAATGCTTTAGACCTCATGATATCCGTACAAAACCCCACAGCTGGAATGCTATGGAGTACCTAAAGTATTTTATAATAACCAAACTTTTTATGTGAAGCATTTTTAAAGGAAGTCTAATATTTCAGGCAAGATTACTGACTCATTTTTAATATGAAAAACACTCAAAGGAAGTCACGTTAGAGGTTTATAATACTAAGTGAGTTTGCCAGCCTTGCTTTCGTATGGTTATGTAGATGACACCATTGTCCCTGAAAAGGTAACTGAAAGGTGCCCGTTTTCCCCAGTTGTAGAAGTACAGCAAGCAAGCTTAGCTCCACATCACAGACCATAGTACTCACTTGTCGCCTCATCGGGGCCAAGCTGAAGCCATACCTGACAGATACTGCCAACCTTTAATGACCCTGACGTAATTATTCTTTTTATTAAGCAGCGACTAAAATAGCTCAACCTTAATTGCAAAGAGGAAACACAAGTAAATTAATAATAGATGTACAAGCTCTGAGCACGTGCTTGTAAAAGAAATCCCTTTTTGTCATAACAGATATTTTATTTTGCTTTTATAGATGAATATGGGCCAACACAAAGCTTTTTGAGGTACGTATAGATATCCACTGAAGGACTCTTAATGAGACAGGTGAAAAGA
Organism: Mormyrus iriodes; assembly: GCA_011763525.2. Taxonomy (NCBI): domain Eukaryota; kingdom Metazoa; phylum Chordata; class Actinopteri; order Osteoglossiformes; family Mormyridae; genus Mormyrus; species Mormyrus iriodes. The sequence continues at coordinate 16,151,340 of JAAGVU020000008.1, forward strand.
AAATAAAGCAAAAAGCTTTTTGATGTAAAGCCACTAATTCTTTTAACAACATTGATCAAACTGTCATGCTTTCATTAGGATACAATAGCTTTTAGGAGCCATTCTCTGTGTTAATAGCATTGAAACTGTCCCCAGTACAGCTTACAGGCCGGAAGCGGGGTGTAGGAATGAAAAGGCCTCTCTTGTTCCTGTGGCAGGAGCACTCAGCTACCTTTGAACAAAAATTACATTCCCATTTTGCATATTTTATTCCCAACAGGCCATTTCCTTTTTTCAGAAACTCTGCCAGGTGGCGTGTTACCTGCAGTAACCTACAGTAACCCAGTGACTCCTACTAAGGACACGCAGCTGGTGTGAGGTCACTCCACTCCAGTGGGGAGCTTGTTACAGAAAGCCAAAAAGAGTCACCACAGCTGAAGAACTACACTGATAAAGATGTTCTTCCATGCAGGGGTGCCATAAACAGTGGAAGATTAGGACAATTTCAAGGCCCCTGAGTGACATATGCCCTAAAAAATTTGTACTGGGGGCCCCATAAGATATGCTTTCATAGGGCCCAAAATCTTTAGCAGCACCCCTGCTTCTATGTACCAACCCATGAAAAGGATTATTATTGCCTCAATTTGTGCAGGTCTGGCCTTCTCCATGATTCCGAGCGATGGATTTGCTTGTGTTTGAGGTACACCACACCACATCTATGGCTGACATTTTAACTCTCTCTTTTGATTGACCAATGCTACATGCAATCACCCAGCAGCAAGTAATTTAACGCAATCATCACAAACCATTCTCAGTGGCTTACCAACTAAGTCTCTCCTTCTCCCTCGTCTGATTGGTCAGTATATACAGGATAAGACAGTGCACAGTCTCTGAGTTTGACATTATTGCCTTTTCCAAGGTCCCAGGTCTATATCCAAAAACATGAACGCACAGCAACTTAAAACAAGCTCACAAATCCTGTCACCATATGTAGTTCCTAAGTGCTTTGTACATTTTAATTGTTTTTCTAAATCTCTGAACCTGCTAATAGTAACCATACACTGTAAGACGTTTAAAGGACTCCGAAAAGGCTTTTTAAAGACTAAATCTGACACCCTCTCACATCTAAAGACAATGTGTTATTAGTCACAGTTTTTTCTCACAAGCAGTGATTTTACAAAGACTGGGAATCTTGCAGGGTCACTATTTGGTGTTAGAGAGGGCTCACCTACTGGTCGTTGACAATGTCAATGTCACTATATGCATGAGCTAAGGCTAAGCACCTATGATAATATTAAATATGGTTGATTTTACTGGAATATCAAGATGAGAAAAGGACTGACTTAAGTTAGCTATCATGACCACCTTACATCAAATGATCGAGATGACAGGAGCTTGCCACAACTCCAGCAGAACTCTCATGATTTTATTCTGACATTGGAAATTTGTGGCAGTGAAATCGCTTGTAAAGTCATTTGGTGTAAGGCGAGCATTGCTGAACCTTGCTCCAACTACACTGTTAAATACAAAACAATTTCCCCTGGGATCAATAAAGTGTATCTTATCTTATTATCTTGCAAACAGAATGACTCCATAAAATGAAATAAACTCAAATTTCTCTGCAAGAACAAAGAAGTAAACGAACACAAGACAGGCGGATAGAGAAAGGTCCTGATGCTTAAATGAACGGTTCAGCTATTCAGTTAAAGAGAAAATAAAACACTGAAAAGGTTGCAGCATTTTTGTTTAGGAACACAAGCAACAGTGCAAAGAGACCTGGGTAAATAAATTAGGAAAAAAAAAATCACCATTCAGAGCAACCTTTCCCTACAAAATTATCTCTGCAGGTCAGCAGCTCTGCATTTCATTTGTATGGAGGTTTTTTCTTCTCTCTTACATTAATATTGTCCAGGTAATATACAGGACTTGACTCATTTGTATAGAAGAGGTTGATTTCACCACTGTAAGTCCTAGCTGAAAATATACTCAATGACAAAAAAAGTTAAGCACCCCGAAGTTATGATCTGATTTGGATGTAATTACAGAACCCCATGACATCTGCGCCTGCCATACGGAGACAGGTATTGGACTCTCTACAACACCCCGTATCACCCTGCACCGTGTCTCGACGACTGCCATCAGCCGAACTACGGGTTCATCACCTCATGTGTAGGTTGCCGTCAACACCATCACAGAAACGGCTGCATTTGGAGTGGTGCCATAATAAGGAGGTATGGACTGATGACAAGTGGCATCGTACCATGTTCAGCAATGAATCTCAGTTCTGCATTACCACGGATGACCGTCCTGTGCCCGTATGGTGGTGCTGAGGGGAGAGGACCAATCCTGCCAATGTTGTGGAGTGACACACCGGCATTACTCCTGCCATCATGGTGAGGAGAGCCATTGGGTATGATTTTAGGTCATCTCTCGTAGTGATTCGGGGGACCCTGATGGCACAGTGCTACGTCAGTGACATCCTGCATCTGCATACTGTACCCCTCCTGAGACAGCACCCTGGTACAGTCTTTCAACCAGACAATGCCCATCCACACATGGCACATGTGTCTATGGACTGCCTGCGTCATACTGAGGTCCTCCTGTGGCCAGCCAGGTCCCTCGATCGTTCCCCAATCGAAAATGTGTGGGATCATTTTAGATGTCAACTCAGACCCAGTGCCAATCTGCAGGATCTTGAGGGCCAGTTACAACAGCAGTGGGTCAAGCTGCCGTAGGAAAGGATACAACGGCTGTACAACTCCCTTCCGCACCGTATCACCGTATGTATCTAGGCCCGGGGGGATGCCACACCCTACTGACATGGGACCAGCAGTGGGCCCATACTGCCAACTCTGTTGTTCGTAAGATCTGATATTATAATCATTGGGGTACAGTCACATGACTTTTCACCATGTACAGATTCATTTCATTTCCACCACATCGTCTGGGTGCTTAAGTTTTTTTGTCACCCCGTATTTTGGGGTGAGAATTAAAGAAAGATAAAATCATGAAATAATTATAGCATTTTACACTATCTACAGGCCCAAACACTGTTTTAAAAACACATTATGCAAATTTAGCTTTTGATATAGAAAGAAAAAATGCAAAAACACTCACTGGCAAAAAAATATAAAAAGGTCAATAATCGGATTTGATGTCTTAGTGTTAACTAACCCATACACTCTGGCTTTCAAAGCCTCATTTGACCCGTAATTAATGTCAACCATTCACAAGGCATTTCATGTACTTAATGATAGATTATTGTGAACTTGTCACAAGTAAAATTTTATTCTTAGGAACCTAAACTATTTACAACAACGGGATGTCTAACGTGACTATGCCACTTGAAGTATTACAAATAACTTTTATTTATGTCCATGTCAAAATATATTATTAAATGCATTTTCTCACTGTCCAGCAGAAGTGCAGTTTGACAAACTTGTTTGATTATACTTGCATGCCTATAAGTGACATATGCCATTAATTCAACAGGTACACGAACAAAAAAATTTTATAAAACACTACTCCGGACTTATACAGTTGATTCTTTTCAAACATGTGTCAGCTGGTAAATAGATCATCCCAGCCCTGATCACCCGTTTTTATAAATTTATGTGTTTCTGATTTACACTGAAAACAGCCATGCCAGTGACTCCTGATCGCTAGTATAACCAGTGTCTCTGTTTCCTTGGCGTGACTTTACATCTGATGGATATAAATAATGACTGGCAATGCATGTGTCAAACACAGCGGGGCCTTCATGTGTAGGTCCAGAGCATCGGTACTATATTACGATAATGATATGGGAGCCATAGTGAAATGAAAATGGTCACCTTCCTATCAACTGGAAAAACAACAAGAAAAAGTAGAAAAAGGTAATGTGTTGGATTCTCTACATGGCCATTTTTTAGCAATTTCCCAACATAAACTCGTCTGAAAGCATGAAAGCGCACTAATTACATCTTTATGAGACCCCCTCCCATATTCATTAAGCTATAAAAGTTAGAAACGCCCGACCGAGCTGTAACTTTGCTTGAGAATGACCACACACTAAGTAACTGGCCAAGAAGTGTGTTGCGTTCCTGCTTTATTAGAAACACATGGCATCCTTTACAAGAAAGATCTCCTTCTTCCTGCGACGAGTCTTTCCATTATTAGCAATTTTATGGATCTCGAACAGACTCTAATCCAGAACAAATAATAACACTATTCCTGTACTAGTCCGATAGCCATCTCACTAACCCTAGGTCGACTCTGCCCCACAAATCAAGGCTCCGATCCTATAAAAACACAGGGCTACCTATATTTTTTTAATTATGTTTGAAGTTGAAATTGCTGCCGTCCACCTTGGTTCCGCTGAGATTTCCAGTGGCAGGGCCGCTTACGGCCGTGAATTTAAGAGATTAAACCTGGATTTTGCAGCACACTGGAGAAGGTTCCATAGCTATGCATAGGCACTGCAAGGTAGAAAACCCGCAGTGATGCTGTTCATCTGCGTCCATCCATAAAATAATTTGGATTCAACTTTTTATAATGTCACATAAATCAGTCCGATTGCAAACTTTCAAATTTCTTAAAATTGTACTCTGAGCATTTAAATTGTCATATGTACTTTTAAATATGATTCTGTAGATAAAAAAAAATCGATATTTAGAATTTTACTAGAGCAGCTATAAAAACAAGTGTAGCTGTTCATTCTTATGGATATTTTATTTCTTTTCTATTCTTAGGATGATCAGTGTTTTAAGGTGTGTGGATTATAGAGTCATTCCTAACTCAAGCCATTAGTTTACTTGTAAAAACTGCCGCATTAAAGCAAAACACCCTTTAAACAATTAGCCATCTGCTAAAATTACTATGGCATGGGCTACGTATATTGCAAATGATAAATTGACACACTAATGCATATATATATATATTGGTTTGTGTTCAAAGTTATGTTTGTGTAGGTTCATACTTATACTTTTTGTTCCATCAACTAAATTTATGGTGGTCATTGCCCAACAAATGACTACTATAAAATGTTGAAATTTTATCACTTAGCATGCCAGAGTCATGTTTTGCCCATTAAACAGGAACACAAGAATGTACTTTGGCTGCTTGTCAATTCAGACTGAGACGGGGGATGTCATCACACTCACTAATGCAGTATGGAAAAATGATCCCTTTGTTAACCCCCATAAGGTGATTTTCGTTGATACTATGCTGTATGTGACTGGAAAGTATGCGTTCTCACCTTTCATGCATTGTCAAGCTTCTGGTCCTGCAGCACCTCTGCCAATCTTAACCAAGCAAATGATCAGAGGTGTAAAAAAAGAAAGCGGCAGCACAGAGACAGAAGAAATAAGTAAAGAAATCATGTTCAAAATATCTCATCTACATTTTACTGTGAAAATATTCAGAAAACATTTTTTAAACAAACATTTTTTAAAACCGGCAAGATGTTTCAGAAATTTCTGCATGCGTGAGTGTGATAACGTTACAATTGGGCTTGCTAAAATATATTTGTCTATTTATCCATAATTTAATGGTGGTCTGAGGTACTGGGAGAGATTTATAGTTAAAAGTTTTTCATTCCAACCATCCATCCATCTATCCATGCATCCATCTTCTAACCACTTATCCTGGTCAGGGCTCTAGGGGGTTAAGACAAGTTGACAACAAAAATATGTTATATTCTTTACAGAAAGTTGGAGTAACCTCTGCAACCCTTAGCCCAGAAATCAAGATGGCTGCGCCCAACAGAAGTGAAAGCTGTATTTCTTTATTGTTTCTTAGCAACACAGACCATAATTTTATATTTGCTATAATATACAGTAATGCACTCGTTTTACTTACTTACCCAGTTATATTAGATATATTATGATTATTCCTTTAATAT